>OU342742.1:23820080-24420080 GCA_910589775.1 Avena eriantha
ACTACATCATCCATGAGTTCCAACTCGTTAACAAAGCTTTGTTGTCTTCGAGGGTAAGTTCTCTATGGATGTATATCCACCCGTTGCTTGTATCTAGTAGATAGATCTTGGCGTATAGTTCCCATCATAGGAAATTTTTTGTTTTCTATGTTGCGAACCCAACAATGGTATTAGAGCCTGATCTATGCGTAGGTGCTTTGCACGGGCAGTACACATATGTTTATATGTGGGCGATGATGATCATATTATTGCATCTTCTATGTATTTTGGATATTGTTGGCATAGTGGGATGAAGCGGCCCGAACCAACCTTACATGTCATCATACATGAGACCGGTTCCACGACTGACATGCAACTAATTTTGCATAAGTGGCTGGCGGGTGTCTGTCTCTCCTACTATAGTCAATATCTGATTTACAACGAGTTCCTAATAACTTGGTTATCCTTGTTGTTGTTCCATGTTCGTAGGTAAGAACGGTTCTATCTCTGAAAGCCCTAAGCCACGTAAAACTTGGAATGGATAAATTAGAGGCGTCTAGTTTAGATCGTTGTTGGTCTAGTGTCATGATATGGTAATGTTGTAAGTAGATGTATGATAGATACTCTTACAACACACCTAACGTGTAAGTTCCATAGACCTTGGCCTTACACACAAAGGAATGATAGAGATCATACCATGATGCATATGATAGAGATCAAATGCATGGACCATATCATCTCACTTTACACATTAGATGTGAGCATCTTATACTGCTAGTTTGGCGCTAGCATTGTAAGATGATCCCTCATTTAGATATCAAGATAAAATGTGTTCTTCCTTAAGTATGCACCGTTTTGTGGATCGTGTTTCGAGACATCACGTGATGATCGGGTGTACTCGACTCTACGCTTTCATATAACGGGTGTAAGACAGTTTTACACACTCGAATACTAAGGTTCTTACTTGGCGAGCCTAGCATGTACAGACATGGCCTCGGAACACGGACCGAAAGGTTAAGCATGAGTCATATAGTTGATGTGATGCCCATATTAATGCTCGCCTTTGAAGCTACACCGACTCACGTGATGATCGGACTTGGTGTAGTGGATTTGGTTCATGTAATCACCAAAAAGGCATGAGGGATGTCGTTTTTGAGTGGGAGTTCATTTCTAATTTGGATTAGTCGAACTCAATTTGTCATAAACTAAATTGAAGTGAATTTGTTGTAGTCATTGGCATTTGTTCACTACCTTATGCTTAGTTTTAATTGAGATAATAGAACTATAGAATTCTGGATATTTACTATACGAACTGGTATTGTATTGTTCTGAATGTCAATTTAAAGGTTAGAAGTCCTGTTGCAAACTTTCAGCAAACTCTATTTACTCCATGAAGTTTAATAAGTAGTATTAAATCAAGAGTAAGAATTCCAATGTTAGTATCTAAAGTATCATGTTTGCCTCTATGACTATTGATATTCAAAAGTTGTTTTAATATCAAGATTATCTAGGAGCTGAAAAATTGTTTCAGAAACCATCATGTATGGAAGATATTGTGATATCTAAAACAATGTTTTTGGTTGCATTATGATAGAGTATAATTTAGCAAAATTCATGTTCTCATATTGTATGAGAATTTGTGAAGGATGGAGATGCTAGGCATCCGGATCTCCCAAAAGGTTTTGGGAACTAAATTATGCTCGCGATTCATCCTTATAGGCTATAGTAGATTGATCATGAAAGGTGTCATGATAAGGATGAATAGAAGATGTAAGTAAAATGTTTACTACACTAATAATTACTAAAGAATGGATTTTTGAAAGAACACCAAACATTTGATGATGGTGATCAACTTCAAAGTGCAAGTCCAAAGGTATTAGTATTTGACTATATACACTTTGTACTATGTGTCATGTGAATGACACCACTATTGATGTTGATAGATTCTTTTAAAAGAAAAGGAATTGCTGAAAGAGAATCTATAAAATATTTGGCAGAAAAGAAAACGTTGGAGAAGTCCAATTTAGGTATATAGAAGATATACATGTTATGGCTGTATTTCTTGCTTGTTAAACAATGTGGTTCTGAGGTATTGGATACCGGTATTGGATACCGAATTGGTTGGTGTGAAGTGTCATACAGAACAACACAATTCATGAATTGCAACGGCCTAAGTAACTGGCAAGAGAATAAGTGATGATGTACATCAAAAACAAATAAAGTGTTATTGCATTTTCGTTGTCGTCAAACCTAGCCTTCAAGATTTGTTTTAAAAATTGTTATTTTGTTCCGGTATTACGAGAACAATGGTTGTTCAAATAATTACCGTATTCCATAAAGGATGGATGAACTTTTACAAGTATAGTTGGAGAAATCACATCCATAAACATTATTGCTAAAATGTCGTAAGACAAATGATTGGCAGATCACTTATGAAGTGACATCGCTATTTGAATTATATTGGAAAGTAAACATGAAGAAACTCCATGTTGATAGATTTTTGGACTCTTTTGATTTTGATCAATTGACACTTGTGAAACTTTCCTCGGGATAATTGAAACTCCGTCCATAGGCCAAAGAGGAACGGATGACTAACTTATTGGATATTATGCATGTTGATGTATATAGTCCATTATGTGTAGCCATATGCGATGGATCTTTTTGCTTCATATGCCTTCTCTAGAAATTTGAGTGAATATATCTATATATTTACTTAATAAGGAAGAAGTATGAAACATTTGAAAATTGTTCAAAGACTTTCAAGATGAAGTGAAAAATCATTGTAACAAGAACATAAAAGAGTTTATGATTTGATCATAAAGGAAGATATTTGAGTTACATGTTTAGCAAAACACCTAAGATTTTAGGAATTGTTCCATGATTTGTGTTTCCTGATAAACCATAGGAGTATGGCATATTCGAGAGATGAAATCAAACCATGTTTGACATGGTAAGATAAAAGGTGTCATTTATAAAACTGCCATTATGTTTTAGGCATTGAAGCTTTAGAGACTACCGCTTTTACACTGAAAAGAGCACCATCGTGATCCGTTGAAATGACACCATATAAGTTATGGTTTGGGATAAAACCCGAATTGTCTTTTCTTAAATTTTGGTTTGCTATGCATAAGTAAAATGTTTACAACCAAAGTCGGATAAGCACGTCTTTGTAGGTTATCCCAAAAAAAATTGTTGGGAATTTCTCCATAACACCGAGGACAAAATAGTTTGTTACTTGGAACGTCAAGTTTCTTGAGAAGGAATTTTTCGCGAAAAGTTAAGTGGGAGGACAATAGAACTTTGATAAGGTTGTTGAACCTTAGCTATATGTGCTAAGTAGAGCAGCGCCAGAAAGTGTCCCGGTGGCGGCCACAATGCTCATGGCTCCCGTGATTACAAAGGTTATGATCTCGGAAATTAGAGTTCGTATTGAACTATGTGGGTCGATAAGAATCAAATAGTGATATTTGATAAACAAGTCGTTATTGTTTTGACAATGATGAACCGACTACATGCAAAGAAGCGATGATGGGCCCTGACTCCATAAAATTACTAGAAGTCATAGAATCCGTGATAGTATCCATACACGTGAAATCAAGTTTCTGAACTTGGAAGACCCTCCGGAAAGCCGTGAAGCCTATCAGTCATGTTTGGATCTATAAAGAAATAGACATGGATGTTTAACATCTATGAAATAGTCGACATGTCGGAAAGAAGTTTACGGCAATGTTCAAGGAGTTGAATATGACAAGATTTGATCTTTCATAGAGATATTTAGTCTTGACGGATTAATGTAGCAACCAATACATATAATTTGGTATATGGTAGTTGAATAAAGAAAACAAGGTTCTTCTAATAGAATGGTTACCTAGGACGTGTACATGACAAGGTCCGAAGGGTTTTGTTAATTCAAAGGGTGCTAAAAGGGCATGCAAACTTCAATAGTTGAAGTGAGCATAGCAGAGTTGGAATCTTCACCATGATGAAAATGTTAAAGGAGTTTAAATTCATCGGAGATGATGAAGATGCTTGCATTTGCAAGAAATTAAGTGGGAGCACTGAGACATATTTCTAATACATTATGTAGAGTACATGGTGTTGATTAGAAATGATGTATCTTTTATTGACACAAGTTAAGAATTTCATTAAAATAAGATTTCGATGAAAGACTTGGGCAAAACCGGAATATTTGGCATCAATATCTATATGGATAGATTGAGGCGCTAATATGGTTGTGCCAGACATACATATATGGGATATTTAAAGGGTTCAATATGGAAACAACAAGAAAGGTTCTTGCTGCATGGAAAGGATTGAATCAAGATTCAAGTGTTTCAACACTTGGTGAGTAAAATCACACGAAGATTTTGATCGATTATACCATGATATGTATATATCCAAATGTCCTATGCTCTAGATGTTATGGGCACAGACCAGAATGATTCATAAGATGATCATTGGACAATAGTAAAGATATTCTTATGAGCTTTGGAAGAACTAAGAATATATCATGTATAAGTGAAAAATAGTTAAAGGTAGTTCATTGTAAAGTGTTACATTGATACTAGTTTTGTCACAAGACACAAATTAAATTTATCACAAATTAGACTATGGTTGGCACAATGTAATGGAAAGGATGTTCCATGATGGATTTGGATAAGTTCCAAAGTTGAAACATTGTGACGGATAATACAACAAAAGGCTAAGTATATGACTACTATAATAGCAGCAAAGGAGGGCATTTGTGTTAAGTAGTTTGTTATCAAACTAGGAGTGGTTCAAAGTGGGCTAATACTATGAAGATATATTGTATGACAATAATATCAACATATTTTAACCCGAACGATCTAAAGGTCTCACCAAAGGACCAAATTTATACAATGCCATCTCATTTGAGAATGAGTGATGCATAGACGCAAAGACATGCAAATACACACGGACCTAAAACTATCAGATCTAGAGATTATGTTAACCACTAGCAATCGCATATATGTAACACCATAAAGCCATAGGTGTTCAATACGCAAAGTTTTTCAAACTAGATTATTGACTCTAGTGCAAGTGGGAGACTGAAGGAAATATGTCCGAGAGGCAATAATAAAGTGGTTATTATCTTATTCCATGTTTATGATAAATGTTTATTTTGCATGCTATAATTGTATTAATTGGAAATGTTAATACATGTGTGTTTAATAAACAAAATACAAAGTTCCTAGTAATGCCTCTCATATAAACTAGCTCGTTGATTAACAAGATGATCAAGGTTTCCTGATCATGGACATTGGATGTTGTTAATAACGAGGTCAACATTGGTGGAATGATGTGATGAACATTCATCCGAAGTATATCATTACGATCAAAGTCATTATGTTTATATTTCTATGACATCATACGAAGTAATCTTAGTCCTTAGACCATGAGATAATGTTAATTGCTAACACTGGAAGAGTATCTTGATAACATCAAACGTCACACCGTAACAGGGTGACTATAAAGGTGGGTTCAGTGCTACGAAGGTGTTATGTTGAGGCTCATGGATCAATAGTGGAATTTGTCAATCCCGATGACAAATAGATATACTTTGGGCCCTCTCGGTGATATCACATTAAGATAGCTTGCAAGCAAGTGATGAGATCACTAGAATGTTATATCACGGGAACGAGAAAAGAGTGCATGTCGGTAACGAGATCAAACTAGGTATTTGGATACCGATAATCGAATCTCGGACATGTATTATATCAGGAGACAAAGGATTTCATTACTAGCGTTAAAGGTTCTCACGATCACAGAAGTCATCGTTGAATGTGTAGGAGTCAATATGGATCTCTAGGTCTCGCTTCTGATTATTGATCTGAGAGGGGTCTCGATCATGTCTGCATTATTCGTGAATCGTAGGGTGACACACTTAAGGGATACCGACACCATTTGGAGCAAATATGTTTCAGATAAAGATTTAAGAAAGCGCTGGAATTATTTCCATAGACACCGAAACTATTTTGGATGAAATTGCTGAAATTGGTTCTGCATGTAATATTGAAATGTTGCAGGGGGTTTGATGTGAATGTTTGTTAATTAAAGTAACTAACAAAATTCTAAATAAAAGTAATAAAAGAGTTTTATTAAATGAGAGAGCATTAAATTTGGAGAAATTTAATGCATTTAAAGTGGAGACTTTAAAAGAGAATGTGAAGGGGCATTTTAATGTGGAGGGGTTACCACCACATGAATGGGGGAGGTGAGGAGTCACCCTCCCATGGGGCGCCAGCCATGGGGGAGGGGTACCCCCCTCCTCCTATAAAAGGCCCCCTCACACCCCTTCTTCCTCACACCTCCTCGTGAAGTATCTCTTTCCCCCTCTAGTATTATTTCCCCATGGTCTCGGATTAGCGAGATACATGTTCCCGGTGGCTTTATCTGGAAAGGAGTTGTTGCTTCCACTACTTTTCTGGAGCGAGGGATGGAGGTTGTTGGGGTACCGGACGTGTGTGCGATCACGGATGCACCGCTGCTTTGCGGTGCTGGACTTGGTGGTGCTGGACATTATGGAGCTGGATCTGATGGACGTGCTGAAGCCGGACCTACTGGACTTCATCACGATCTTGATATCGGCAAGTGTACGACTACATCATCCACGAGTTCCAACTCGTTAACAAAGCTTTGTTGTCTTCGAGGGTAAGTTCTCTATGGATGTATATCCACCAGTTGCTTGTATCTAGTAGATAGATCTTGGTGTATAGTTCCTATCGTAGGAATTTTTTTGTTTTCTATGCTGCGAACCCAACAAAAATTTGTTCATGGATCAAGGTAGGAAAGACAAGAAGGGGAAGAATATTGTGGGCAAGTCATTTGTGCTCCACCATTGATTTGATGAGCTGTCGAACGAGGAGAAGTGGAAAAGCCGTGATGGGTTGGATGTGCACAACTTAGGGATTAATGCCACCGAAGCAAAGGCCACCACAATCATTGATGATGATGCATCAAGTGATGATAACAAGAAGAGAAGCTCCACTCCTCACTCGGTTGCATTCACGAAGAGGCCCATGCTTGGAAGGAAGCCGCCAAGGAGTTGATGAGGGGGAAGAAGGCCGGTGATGATGACATAGCAAAAGCTACGGATATGATGGCCAATGCAAGGTTGGAGTACACCGAAGATAAAAAATGTGGGAAGGACTATGGAGGCCGAGGCCGAGGCGCGTAGGCTAGCTTTGGAGGAGAGGATTGTGGTCGCCGAGGAGAGGAAGTTGGCTTTGGAGGAGAAGAAGGTGGCCGCCGCCGAGCAAGCGCGCCTATTGGAAGAATAGAGAAACCTCTTTACCATTGACAGGTCCAACATGGATGAAAGGAAAAATGAGTACATAAACCTTGCCCGTGATGAATTTTTGGCCAGAAAAGAATGGCGGCAAACCACATGAAGGCCCAAAGTGAAGGAATGAATGCATTTGGAGGTATGGGTGGCTTCAGAGGCTTTGGAGGCATGGGAGCAACAGCGGGGGCTTTTGGAGGCTATGGTGGCATGGGTGGCATGGGGCTCAGAAACATGGGAGGCTTCGGTGGCATGGGTGGTGTCGGTGGCATGGGAGCAACACTGGGGGATTTATGGCCTCCATGGTGAATCCATCACCTAGGATCCATGTTGATGCATATGGCATGGCCTCCATGGGGAATCCATCACCTTCTATCAATGTTGATGGCTATGGAGATTCGTCACATGCCAACACCACTAACACCACCGTCCAAGACTCCCAAGGAGAAGAAGCACAAGATGGAAGTGGCAATGGCAATGGCAATGGCTATGATGATGTTGACAAATGATGTGTCAACATGTGAAATTAGTGTTGAACTTGGTTGTGGGAACTTATCATTTTCATTGGAATGATGTCCTTATTTTGTGTTGAACTTGGTTGTGTGAGACAAACATTTGGTGATTGTTGAGAGTCGTTTGTTGTTCTATTTATTTTGTTTTGTTTGATCTTGTTGATGCATTGTGAAGTTGGTGATAGCTGTTTGCGCTGGAGTGCGTGCTGCATTTTAGCGCATTTGGTGGAGGGGCATATTTCGCTCTATTTTAGCGTGCGGGGTTAGCGCCTCCGCTAGAGGAGAAACAGGCACCGCGCGCTAAACAAGAATCGCGCATGCTGGAAAGCAATTTTACAGCGCCAGGTTTTAGCGCGGCTGTTGGAGTTGCTCTCATAGAGGCATGGAAGAGAAAATGCAAGAAGAAGTAGAAGCAATCGGTTACCACTCAGCATAACCGGTACTACTGGCCCTACCAAACGAGCTACGCTAACTCGCCAGGTTTCCCTAGTACCAAGACCCGGCACCACTGTTTGTCCCCGGTACTACTGCCCCAACATCGGTACTACCGGACCTAGAGGTCGCACCCTCACGTGAAGCCCGACACTACCGCCCCGAGAGAGAACGACCGGTACTAGCAGACTACAAGACCGGTACTACCGCTGGATATTGCATGCGCGCATAAGAGTTTGGCCTCAGCCCATGTAACGCCCAAAACTCGCCTTTATGCCTAAACTACCCATATTTTAGTGGTTGGCCTATATATGCCCTCACACCCTAATGTAAACCCTAGAATGAAGTAAAGCTAAGAGAAGGATAGAGCTTTGCTCATATCTCCTCCTCGTGGAGAAGATCCCCATGTGGATGACAAGACCTCCCTGAATTGGAGATGTACAAGGCCCTCTTCTAGTTCTTGATATCTCCCATGTATGGAGTCTAGTAGCCTCTAGGTCTCTCCCATGATGGATTCTACTTGGATATACACTTTCCCTATGTGTGATTCTATCAAGATCTAGCCAATATCTAGCAAGGGATTCTACCTTTGGTCCCTTCCTATATGATTCTATTGGGTTCGTGGTTCGGCCCAATGAGAGCAAACCATTTGGGTGTGGTATGCGTTTGTATCTTTGATTCCCCTCATGTGTTCATTGTGTTCTTCGCTCTCCTCCCCCAAATTCCCTGGAATCTATGAAGATTGGGCCACAAAAGTGGTTATAAGCCACATAGGGTGGTTGGACTACTACTGAAGGGAATATGCCCGAGAGGCAATAATAAAGTGGTTATTATCTTATTCCATGTTTATGATAAATGTTTATTTTGCATGCTATAATTGTATTAGTTGGAAACATTAATACATGTGTGTTTAATAAACAAAATACAAAGTTCCTAGTAATGCCTCTCATATAAACTAGCTCGTTGATTAACAAGATGATCAAGGTTTCCTGATCATGGACATTGGATGTATTTAATAACGAGGTCACAACATTGGTGGAATGATGTGATGAACATTCATCCAAAGTATAGCATTACGATCAAAGTCATTATGTTTATATTGCTATAACATCATACGAAGTAATCTTAGTCCTTAGACCATGAGATCATGTTAATTGCTAACACCGGAAGAGTATCTTGATAACATCAAACAACACACCGTAACAGGGTGACTATAAAGGTGGGTTCAGTGCTACGAAGGTGTTATGTTGAGGCTCATGGATCAAGAGTGGGATTTGTCCATCCATATGATGGATAGATATACTCTGGGCCCTCTCGGTGATATCACATTAAGATAGCTTGCAAGCAAGTGATGTGATCACTAGAATGTTATATCACGGGAATGAGAAAAGAGTGCATGTCGGTAACGAGATCAAACTAGGTATGGAGATACCGATGATCAAATCTCGGACATGTAATATATCCGCGACACAAAGGGATTTAGTTACTAGCATTAAAGGTTCGCACGATCACAGAAGTCATCGTTGAATGTGTAGGGGTAAGTATGGATCTCCAGGTCCCGCTTCTGATTATTGATTTGAGAGGGGTATCGATCATGTCTGCATTATTCGCGAACCGTAGGGTGACACACTTAAGGTATACCGACACCATTTGGAGCAAATATGTTTCAGATAAAGATTTAAGAAAGCGCTAGAATTATTTCAATAGACACCGAAACTGTTTCAGGTGAAATTGCTGAAATTGGTTCTGCATGTAATATTGAAATGTTGCAGGGGGTTTGATGTGAATGTTTGTTAATTAAAGTAATTAACAAAATTCTGAATAAAATTAATAAAAGAGTTTTATTAAATGAGAGAGCATTAAATTTGGAGAAATTTAATGCATTTAAAGTGGAGACTTTAAAAGAGAATGTGAAGGGGCATTTTAATGTGGAGGGGTTACCACCACATGAATGGGGGAGGTGAGGAGTCACCCTCCCATGGGGCACCGGCCATGGGGGAGGGGTACCCCGCCTCCTCCTATAAAAGGCCCCCCTCACACCCCTTCTTCCTCACACCTCCTCGTGAAGGGTCTCTCTCCCCCTCTAATATTTTTCCCCCATGGTCTCGGATTAGCGAGTTACATGTTCCCGGTGGCTTTATCTGGAAAGGAGTTGCTGCTTCCGCTGCTTTGCTGGAGCGAGGGATGGAGGTTGTCGAGGTACCAGACGTGTGTGCGATCACGGATGCACCGCTGCTTTGCGGTGCTAGACTTGGTGGTGCTGGACTTGCTGGAGCTGGATCTAATGGACGTGCTGGAGCCGGACCTGCTGCACTTCATCACGATCTTGAGATCGGCAAGTGTACGACTACATCATCCACGAGTTCCAACTCGTTAACAAAGCTTTGTTGTCTTCGAGGGTAAGTTCTCTATGGATGTATATCCACCCGTTGCTTGTATCTAGTAGATAGATCTTGGCGTATAGTTCCTACTGTAGGAATTTTTTGTTTTCTATGCTGCGAACCCAACAGTGGTATCAGAGCCCGATCCATGCGTAGGTGCTTTGCATGGGTAGTACACATATATTTATATGTGGGGCGATGATGATCATGTTATTGCTTCTTTCATGTATTTTGGATATTGGTGGCATAGTGGGATGAAGCGGCCTAGACCAACCTTACATGTCATCGTACATGAGACCGGTTCCACGACTGACATGCAACTAATTTTGCATAAGTGGCTGGCCGGTGTCTGTCTCTCCTACTATAGTCAATATCTGATTTACAATGAGTTGCTAAACTTGGTTATCCTCGTTGTGGTTCCATGTTCGTAGGTAAGAACGGTTCTATCTCCGAAAGCCCCGAGCCACGTAAAACTTGCAATGGATAAATTAGAGGCATCTAGTTTAGATCGTTGCTGGGCTAGTGTCTTGATATGGTATTGTTGTAAGTAGATGTATGATAGATACTCTTACAACACACTTAACGTGTAAGTTCCATAGACCTTGGCCTTACATACAAAGGAATGATAGAGATCATACCACGATGCAAATGATAGAGATCAAATGCATGGACCATATCATCTCACTTTACACATTAGATGTTTTCATCTTACTGCTAGTTTCGTGCTTTTGGTAGCATTGTAAGATGATCCCTCATTTAGATATCAAAATAAAATGTGTTCTTCCTTCAGTATGCACCGTTCTTTGGATCGTGTTTCGAGACATCACGTGATGATCGGGTGTACTCGACTCCGCACTTTCATATAACGGGTGTAAGACAGTTTTACACACGCGGAATACTAAGGTTCTTACTTGACGAGCCTAGCATGTACATACATGGCCTCAGAACACGGACCGAAAGTTTAAGCATGAGTCATATAGTTGATGTGATGCCCATATTGATTCTCTCCTTTGAAGCTACACCGACTCACGTGATGATCGGACTTGGTGTAGTCGATTTGGTTCATGTAATCACCAAAAGGGCACGAGGGATGTCGTTTTTGAGTGGGAGTTCATTTCTAATTTGGATTAGTCGAACTCAATTTGTCATAAACTAAATCGAAGTGAATTTGCATAATTTGTTGTAGTCATTGGCATCTGTTCACTACCTTATGCTTAGTTTTAATTGAGATAATAGAACTATAGAATTCTGGATATTTACTTTACAAACTGGTATCGTATTGTTTTGAATGTCAATTTAAAGTTTATAAGTCCTATTGCAAACTTTCAGCAAACTCTATTTACTCCATGAAGTTTAATAAGTAGTATTAAATCAAGAGTAAGAATTCCAATGTTAGTATCTAAAGTATCATGTTTGCCTCCATGATTATTGATATTCAAAAGTTGTTTTAATATCAAGATTATATAGGAGCTGAAAATTGTTTCAGAAACCATCATGTGTGAAAGATATTGTGATATTTGAAACAATGTTTTTGGTTGCATTATGATAGAGTATAATTTAGCAAAATACATGTTCTCATATTGTATGAGAATTTGTGAAGGATGGAGATGCTAAGCATCCGGATCTCCCAAAAAGGTTTGGGGAACTAACACTATACTCGTGATTCTTCCTTATAGGCTATAGTAGGTTGATCATGAAAGTTGTCATGATAAGGATGAATAGAAGATGTAGGTAAAATGTTTACTACATTAATAGATTACTAAAGAATGGATTTTTGAAAGAATACCAAACATTTGATGATGGTGATCCACTTCAAAGTGCAAGTCCAAAGGTATTAGTATTTGACTATATACACTTTGTACTATGTGTCATGTGAATGACACCACTATTGATGTTGATAGATTCTTTTAAAAGAAAAGGAATTGTTGAAAGAGAATCTATAAAATATTTGGCAGAAAAGAAAAGGTTGGAGATGTCCAACTTAGGTATATAGAAGATATACATGTGATGGTTGTATTCCTTGCTTGTTAAACAATGTGGTTCTGAGGTATTGGATACCTAATTGGTTGGTGTGAAGTGTCATACAGAACAATACAATTCATGAACTACAACGTCCTAAGTAACTGGCAAAAGAATAAGTGATGATGTTCATCGAAGACAAATAAAGCGTTATTGTGTTTTTCGTTGTTGTCAAACCTAGCCTTCAAGATTTGTTTTAATAATTGTTATTTTGTTCCGGTATTACGAGAACAATGGTTGTTCAAATAAATTACCATATTCCATAAAGGATGGATGGACTTTTACAAGTCTAGTTGGAGAAATCACATCCATAAACATTATTGCTAAAATGTCGTAAGACAAATGATTGGAAGATCACTTATGAAGTGACATCGCTATTTGAATTATATTGGAAAGTAAACATGAAGAAACTCCATGTTGATAGATTTTTGGAGTCTTTTGATTTTGATCAATTGACGCTTGTGAAACTTTCCTCGAGATAATTGAAACTATGTTCATAGGCCAAAGAGGAACGGATGACTAACTTATTGTATATTATGCATGTTGATGTATATAGTCCATTATGTGTAGCCATATGCGATGGATCTTTTTGCTTTCTCCAGAAATTTAAGTGAATATATCTATATATTTACTTAATAAGGAAGAAGTATGAAACATTTGAAAATTGTTCAAAGACTTTCAAGATGAAGTGAAAAATCATTGTAACAAGAAAAATAAAAGAGTTTATGATTTGATCATAAAGGAAGATATTTGAGTTACAGGTTTAGCAAAACACCTAAGATTTTAGGAATTGTTCCATGAATTTGCATTTCCCGATAAAACACAGGAGTGTGGTATATTCGAGAGATCAAATCAAACCTTGTTTAACATGGTAAGATCAAAGGTGTCATTTATAAAACTGCCATTATGTTTTAAGGATTGAAGCTTTAGAGACTACCGCTTTTACACTGAAAAGAGCACCATCGTGATTCGTTGAAATGACACCATATAAGTTATGGTTTGGGATAAAACACGAATTGTCTTTTCTTAAATTTTGGTATGGTATGCATAAGTAAAATATTTACAACCAAAGTCGGATAAGCACGTCTTTGTAGGTTATCCCAAAGAATTTGTTGGGAATTTCTCCATACCACCGAGGACAAAAGAGTTTGTTGCTTGGAACATCAAGTTTCTTGAGAAGGATTTTTTTGCAAAAAGTTAAGTGGGAGGACAATAGAACTTTGATAAGGTTGTTGAACCTTAGCTATATGTGCTAAGTAGCGCAGCACCGGAAAGTGTCCTAGTGGCGGCCACAATGCTCATGGCTCCTGTGATTACAAAGGTTGTGATCTCGGAGATTAGAGTTCCTATTGAACCGTGTGGGTTGGTAAGAATCAAATAGTGAGATTTGATAAACAAGTCATTATTGTTTTGACTATGGTGAACTAACTACATGCAAAGAAGCGATGATGGGCCCTGACTCCATAAAATGACTAGAAGTCATAGAATCCGTGATAGTATCCATACACGAGAAATCAAGTTTCAGAACTTGGAAGACCCTCCGGAAAGGCGTGAAGCCTATCGGTCGTGTTTGGATCTATAAAGAAATAGACATGGATGTTTAACATCTATGAAATAGTCGACATGTCGGAAAGAAGTTTATGGCAATGTTCAAGGTGTTGACGATGATAAGATTTGATCTTTCATAGCGATATTTAGTCTTGACGGATTAATGTAGCAACCACTACATATAATTTGGTATATGGTAGTTGAATAAACAAAACAAGGTTCTTCTAATAGAATGGTTACCTAGGACGTGTACATGACATGGTCCGAAGGGTTTTGTTAATTCAAAGTGTGCTAAAAGGGCATGCAAACTTCAATAGTTGAAGTGAGCATATCAGAGTTGGAATCTTCACCATGATGAAAATGTTAAAGGAGTTTAATTTCATCGGAGATGATGGAGATGCTTGCATTTGCAAGAAATTAAGTGGGAGCACTGAGACAAATTTCCAATACATTATGAAGAGTACATATTGTTGATTGGAAATGATGTATCTTTTATTGACACAAGTTAAGAATTTCATTAAAATAGGATTTCGATGAAAGACTTGGGCAAAACATGAATATTTGGCATCAATGTCTATATGGATAGATTGAGGCCCTAATAGGGTTATGCCAGACATACATATATGAGATATTGAAAGGGTTCAATATTGAAACAACAAGAAAGGTTCTTGCTGCAGGGAAAGGATTGTATCAAGATTCAAGTGCATCAACACTTGGTGAGTAAAATCACATGAATATTTTGATCGATTATACCATGATATGTATATATCCATATATGTCCTATGCTCTAAATGTTATGAGCACATACCAGAATGATTCATAAGATGATCATTGGACGATAGTAAAGATATTCTTATGAGCTTTGGAAGAACTAAGAATATATCATGTATAAGTGACAAATAGTTAAAGGCAGCTCATTGTGAAGTGTTACATTGATACTAGTTTTGTCACAAGATACAACTTAAAATTTATCTCAATTTAGACTATGGGTGGCACAATGTAATGTAAAGGATATTCCATGATGGATTTGGATGAGATCCAAAGTTGAGACATTGTGACGGATACTACAACAAAAGGCTAAGTATATGACTGCTATAGTAGCAGCAAAGGAGGGCATTTGTGTTAAGTAGTTTGTTATCAAACTAGGTGTGGTTCGAAGTGGGTAATACTATGAAGATATATTGTATGACAATAATATCAACATATTTTAACCGGAACGAACTAAAGGTCTCACCAAAGTACCAAATTTATACAATGCCATCTCATTTGAGAATGAGTAATGCGTAGAGACGCAAAGACATGCAAATACACACGAACCTGAAAGTGTCAGATCCGGATATTATGTTAACCATTAGAAAACGCGTATATTCAACACCTAGGTGTTGTATATACAAGTTTACAAACTAGATTATTGACTCTAGTGCAAGTGGGAGACTAAAGGGAATATGCCCGAGAGGCAATAATAAAGTGGTTATTATCTTATTCCATGTTTATGATAAATATTTATTTTGCATGCTATAATTGTATTAATTGGAAACGTTAACACATGTGTGTTTAATAAACAAAATACAAAGTTCCTAGTAATGCCTCTCATATAAACTAGCTCGTTGATTAACAAGATGATCAAGGTTTCCTGATGATGGACATTGGATGTTGTTAATAACGAGGTCAACATTGGTGGAATGATGTGATGAACATTCATCCAAAGTATAGCATTACGATCAAAGTCATTATGTTTATAGTGCTATAACATCATACGAAGTAATCTTAGTCCTTACACCATGAGGTCATGTTAATTGCTAACACCGAAAGAGTATCTTGATAACATCAAACGTCACACCGTAACAGGGTGACTATAAAGGTGGGTTCAGTGCTACGAAGGTGTTATGTTGAGGCTCATGGATCAAGAGTGGGATTTGTCCATCCCGATGACGGATAGATATACTCTGGGCCCTCTCGGTGATATCACATTAAGATAGCTTGCAAGCAAGTGATGTGATCACTAGAATGTTATATCACGGGAATGAGAAAAGAGTGCATGTCGATAACGAGATCAAACTAGGTATGGAGATACCGATGATCGAATCTCGGACATGTAATATATCATGAGACAAAGGGATTTAGTTACTAGCGTTAAAGGTTCTCACGATCACAGAAGTCATCGTTGAATGTGTAGGAGTCAGTATGGATCTCCAGGTCCCGCTTCTGATTATTGATCTGAGAGGGGTCTTGATCATGTCTGCATTATTCGCGAACCGTAGGGTGACACACTTAAGGGATACCGACACCATTTGGAGCAAATATGTTTCATATAAAGATTTAAGAAAGCGCTGCAATTATTTCAATAGACTCCGAAACTGTTTGAGGTGAAATTGCTGAAATTGGTTCTGCATGTAATATTGAAATGTTGCAGGGGGTTTTATGTGAAAGTTTGTTAATTAAAGTAATTAAAAAAATTCTGAATAAAATTAATAAAAGAGTTTTATTAAATGAGAGAGCATTAAATTTGGAGAAATTTAATGCATTTAAAGTGGAGACTTTAAAAGAGAATGTGAAGGGGCATTTTAATGTGGAGGGGTTACCACCACATGAATGGGGGAGGTAAGGAGTCACCCTCCCATGGGGTGCTGGTCATGGGGGAGGGGTAGCCCCCCTCCTCCTATATAAGGCCCCCCTCACACCCCTTCTTCCTCACACCTCCTCGTGAAGAATCTCTCCCCCCCTCTAGTATTATTTCCCCATGGTCTCGGATTAGCGAGATACATGTTTCCGGTGGCTTTATCTGGAAAGGAGTTGCTGCTTCCGCTACTTTGCTGCCCCCCTCTAGTAGTATGAACTAGACTATGTTTAATTTTCGAATCATCATGTTTTAGGTTTAGTTTTAAAGTGTCATGTTAAAATGTCATTAAAATTTGTCGAACTGAGTTTGAAAGTGTCCCACACTGTCCTATTTTAGGGCATCTGAAAATTCACTACCGCCCTATCTTCATCATCTGAAACAACCAATGATAGTTTTGACGTCAAAAACCAAAAAGTGGTACCCAAACACGAAAAAGTAGTGCCCAATAATAAGGCGGTGCTCTAAGTGGGTTCAACACGGTTGCATTCATTATGTGTCCATGCGGTGTAGGTGCACAAATCGCATGTCCCGTTGTATGTATGTTTGTACACAAGTGTTTGCAGGAGGCAAATTCTTAGCTTATTTTATGCCTTTTATCTATTTTTATTTATTTATGTCTTTTTAAGTACTATGAAACACCTTTTTCTTTGCGCGGAAAGAACTTTTTTTTTGAGAATTCTGACCTCTTTATTCATTGTTACTCGGATTGTTTGTGGGAAAAAACATACCCTCTAGCCTAGTGCCTAACCAAACATTGCGACCAGGAGGTAAAGACGTCGCTAGGCGAGCTAGACCATGAGCTTCCACATTCAATCTATGATCCTCATGCTGGAACACTATGCCGCCATGCAGGCTCGTTGAATCCTTGATCTCCCGCGATACATGGCTAAAGATTCCCATGTTTTTATCCTGTAGTCCTCTCACCACTTCCATGCAGTTAGAGGCCACCAGCACCTTGCTAACATGCAGATCGACCACTAGAGCCAGAGCCTCTTGGCACGCCATGGTTTTAGACAGCCTAGATGTGTCATCCCCTTGAGAGCGATTGTCGATGTCCCAGATATGTGTCATCAGTTGACCTGCAGACAGCTCCAACAACACCTCGATTTGTTGTTTTCGCTGCCGCACCATCAACGTTAACCTTGCAAGAGTCCGCTAGCGGAGGGATCCACTTATGCACTGACTCATTTTACCGCACACCTCTTGGCTTCTCCTTCTGCACCTTGCTCGTTCCCAGGTCCCACAGAAACTATCAACGAATTGATGTGTAGCACTTGGGCTCTGGAAAATATCCTCATGGATGACCTTCCGTCTCGCATGCCATATTTCCCACAAGGTGACCACCATCATCGTAAAGTCCTCGTGTTCCATTGTATGCATCATCGAGAAAAGCCATTGTTAGGCCGACGGTTCTATCAAGATGTTGATATGTGATACGTCCATTTTGCATCACTATTCTATATCATAATTTACTGTTATTCATTGATATATTTCATATTAAGAGATGATACTTATGTTATTTGATCTGTTTTTGCATGGTTGATGACTTTTGGAGCCTAGACCGCTGCAGTCAGGATTCTGATG
Source organism: Avena eriantha (assembly GCA_910589775.1). Classification (NCBI taxonomy): domain Eukaryota; kingdom Viridiplantae; phylum Streptophyta; class Magnoliopsida; order Poales; family Poaceae; genus Avena; species Avena eriantha. Next base: position 23,838,459 of record OU342742.1, read on the forward strand.
GAAAAGGTGCTGTTTGGAGGCAAAATTCGCGAAGATCTGAAAATCCAGGAAAATATACGGAAAATCCTATTTTTCCAGAAGACGAAGGGAAGCCAGAAGAGGAAGTAGAGATGGGCCACAGGGGCCCCACACCACCCCCTGGCGCGGGCCAGCCTAGGCCGTGCCACCAGGTGGTGTGGCCTCCCTGGTCCACCCCTGGCTCTCCCCTCTGGCGTATAATATCCTCCCGAAACCCTAATACTCGGGGAGCGACCATAGAAAGATTCTGCTGCCTCTGCGGGGTAGAAAACACCGAGAGAGAAAGATCTCTCCGGTAGACTGATTTCTGCCGGGGAAATTCCTTCCCGGAGAGGGGCGATCATCGCCATCAACACCACCATCATGCTGGATTTCATCGGGATCATCATCATCATCACCACCACCACCATCATCATCATCATCAGCACCCTCATCACCATCTCCATGTTGCTGTAACAATTGGTTGAATCTTGCATAGTTCTTAGGGGAAACTTTCCCGGTGTTGATTACTCTTTGTAGTTGATGGTATTGAGTGAACCATTGAATTATTGTTTATGTTCAAATTGTTATACATCATTATTCCATCTCTGATCATGATCCATATGATGTCTTGTGAGTAGTTCGTTTTGTTCTTGAGGACATGGGAGAAGTCATGTTGTTAGTAGTGGAGTTGTGTTGAAAAAGGTTCAATAGTTTGATATTTAAGTTGTGGTGTACTTCTTTTAGTGGTGTCATGTGAACGTTGACTACATGACACTTCACCTATATGGGCCTAGGGGGAAATGCATTGTGTATTTGGCTACTAATCGTAGGGGTTGCCGGAGTGACATAAACCTGAACCCTCGTTAGGAAACCATTGCACAAGGGACGTAAGGGTCTTAGAGTTTAAAGTTGTGGTTAGGTTTCTACCTTAATTACTTTCTTGTACTTACGGATGTTTGCAAGGGGTATAATCACAAGTATGTATTAGTCTTAGGAAGGTCGGTACATTAGCACAGGTTCACCCACACAACACTTAGCAAGCTAAAGAAGATTAATCAACTATATGAAGCGAAAGCACTTGATAGAATTCCCATGTGTCATCGAGAACGTTTGGTCATCTTAAGTAATACAACCGGCTTGTCCTTTGCTGCATAAAGGATTGGGCCACTTGATGCATTTGTTCTTTTTGTCTTTTATTTACTCGTGCTATATTTACTTGCATTATCAAAAACCCCTAAAATCCGTTTGCTAAGTATTTGTAGAGAATTCCTGATCCATACCACTAGCCAGCACCTTCTGCTCCTCGTTGGGTTCGACACTCTTACATATCGAAAATACTGCGATACACCCCCTATACTTGTGGGTCATCAAGACTATTTTCTGGCACCATTGTCGGGGAGTGAAGCGCTATTGGAGAGTGGAACTGGTAAAGGAAACTTCTACTGTGAGTATTGTTTACTTCTGTTAGTTGCTTTATTTTTGTTATGGATAATTCGCTGAGTTTCTTATTTGGTAAAGCTACTACCACTGCTAAGGTAGTAGATGAACCACCACCTGCTGAGAATGATACTTTTAAAATACCTACAAGAATTATTGATCGTGTTATGGATAACTATTATGTTGGAGATGGAACTGTCCATCTCGGTGATCATTTGCTCTTTATACATGAATTATGCGGGTTGTTCAAGTGTGCAGGTATTACTACAGATCAAGTCAAGTAGAAATTATTCTCATTATCACTAAAAGGAAGAGCCGAGGAATGGTATAAGCTGCTGAAGAATGGTCAAGCTCTTGAATGGGAGGAAATAGTACCTCTCTTTTATTCAAAGTTTTATCCTCCTAGTGAGATTCATAAAGATCGAAATCAAATATACAACTTTTGGTCTCTTGATGGAGAGAGTACAACTCAAGCTTGGGGGAGATTGAAATTACTAATGCTGAAATGTCCCATTCATGAGCTCCCCAACAATATTATTATCAATAACTTTTATGCAAGGCTTTCTCTTCATGATAAGGATTTATTGGATGCTTCTTGTGCTGGATCATTCACTCACATGAAAGAAGAGCCTAAATGGGATCTTTTGGACCGTATTCAAGATAATGCTAAAGCTTGGGAGAATGACAAAGGTAGAAAGTCAGGTATAAATTATGATTATACATTGAATCTTTTATGGGAACTGATGACTTTCAAAATATTAAAAATGCTTATGGTCTAGACTCTCAAGCTATTGCTTCTTATTTTAAGACATTGCTAAGAGTGTTCCTGCAAGAAATACTGAAGTTTATACTGCTAATCATGTTTTTCCTGAACCTTACATTGAGAAAATGCCTTTCCCAGTTAAGATAAAGGAACATTCTATGATAGCTAGTATGGTTAGTGAAAGTATAAATAAAGCTGTTGAACTTGATAAAAAATGGGTGATGAACCTATAATAGCAAATGTGAAAGACTTTGTTACTAAATATGTAGAAGAGGGACACACTATCCTTTGTCTTTATAAATATGTAGAAGAGGGATACGTCTAATATTGTCTCACAGAGTAGAATAAGTGACCATTGTTACGATGGTCCTTGTGATAGTTATATTGTTAAGTTTATGCATGATACTGAAAGCTACTGTGATAGAGGGAAAAGTGTTCTTATGTATCTCAATAATATCAAGTTTCCTCGTTTTTTGCTGAAAGTTTTTATGTTGCATTTCTTTTGCCTTCCTATGATTGTAGCCTCTGGCTTCAACAACTTGTTTGCTTACAAAATTCCCTTGCATAGGAAATGGGTTAGACTTAAACATGTGTATTTTTTCTTCTTAATGCTCTCTTTCACTTCAATTCATATTCCTATGTGAGCATCTTCAAAATTATCAAGCCCATCTTAATGGCTATAAAGAAAGAGCTTTTTGGGAGACAACCCAATTTATTTTTGCTTTTAGTTTGTTTTTGTTTCTTTGAGTCTTGGAAGTTATTACTTTGGTAATAACCTCTCCTTATCCTTTTTGTTTGGTTTTTTTGTCAAGGTCAACCTCTAATGAGAGAGAAGTAAGAATTGGGGAAGTTGTTGTCCTAAAACAGATTTTTGTGCTTCACCATAAAAATTTGTGAGAGATCTCTGTCTGACAGATTGAGCTGTAATTTTTTGTGCTTCTGCCCCAGGTTGTTATTTAACTTTCATTAGTTTTGCACTTTTTGATTTGAGCAACAGAAGATTTTCAAAAAATTGATCTTTACCTACTGGCCTGTTTTGACAGATTTTGCCATTCTTGCATTTGCTTCTTAAAACGATTTCCTTTTTGGATTATTTTTGGGTTTCAGAAGGAGTTTCTACAGTAGCTTATGTTTTGATGAATTTCAGTTGGAATTGAACTCGAAAAGGTTTATTACCTCGTATGCACTAATGTTGCTAATGAGAATTGTGTGAAGTTTTGCGTGAAAGAAATTTCCAGATAGTGGAGATAATGGTGTAGTAAGGAAGTGGAAGGTTTCATGACTCAAACAATAAGTGTATGAAGATGAAGATATTGATGTTATTCAAGTGGTGACTCTAGAAGAATCTACTAGGACCAAATTAGGCGACCTGCAGAGTCCGTTTTCGAATAGGTAACAGTTCTGGTAAGAAAAGTTCCGTGAAAATACTATCCAACTATATTTTTGCAGTTTTTATCCAATAAGGAAAGCTATGAAGCTAAAGAGGGACGGAAACGGAGGCAGGGTGGATCACACCACCCTGTGGCGCGGGCCCACCCCTAGCCGCGCCACCAGGTGGTGTGGCCACCTCGGCCTCCGTCTCCAACCCGTTTTCTTCCAGTACCTTCCTTTTGCTGTAAAACTTCGTAATATATAATCCCCCGGATCCCCCGAGGTTCATATATCGTCATGTTTTTGTTTCGATCTGTTTCTGCCAGGAACTATTCTCGAAAGCTTAGAAGCACAATGGTGTCCACCAAGGATAAAGGGAAGGAACCTATGGAGGAGGACCTCCAAGACCCAGGGCAGGAGAAGGAGATCAAGAGTGAAGATGAAGAGAAGGCAAAGCACACCGGCACTACCATTGCAAGCATTGGAGTGGTGGCGAACCCTGCCAGGATCAGAAGGATTGCACGGATGTCAACTGGAGGGAAGCCTCCGCGTCACTGTTTGGCACCACAGACACCTTCTCCAAGCACGAAGAATCCTTTCCATACCCTTATCCATGAGCATCAATACCAGAATATGCCCAAAGAGAAATTACCCTCCAATTGGGATTTGCCTCGTTCTAGCCATGCAAGAAAAGAAGACTTCAAGGAGGTAGAGTGGGGAAAGAATCGCAAGAGCTAGGATTCTCAACCCGACATGATCATGAGCCGCATTGAGCAAAAATCACAGCTTATTCGTAATATCACCTTCGAGATTGAAGACTTGGGGAAACTGATCAAAGAGCTCATCAAGAGGATACCACCACCACCGGAGGAGTAATTCATTATCAGGTTTGGCATCCCCTTGGTTTGTTCCAAGCTTGGGGGAGTGCCGCGGTATCACATCACTATCTTCTATCTTTCTACCTTTTTAGTAGAGTCATATCATGAATAGAGAAGTTATCATGTAGGATGGTTTGCATTATGGAAGTGTCCCCTCTCTCGTTAGATATGTATCCCTTGGCGTGATTCGCCATTATGGAATATTAATGAGAAGTTCTATCATTTACTCTTTTGCATATCTTATATTAGTTTTCAGTTCGTGGTTATATGACTGATCTTGTTGTTAGTATTGGTATCACTTTGGGATCATTGAGTTAATTTAGTTGGTTTTGGCAAACCTAGCTCGGTTAGTAGCAACACTATATTTGAGAGTTGAATGAAAAGATAAAAGTACTCTAAAGAAATATAATTTCATCATCTTTCTTTCTTGATTTGCTCATAAGTTTAGTATTCTCTAGTTAAGATCTTTTGTGCTTCCAAGGAAGATTGCATGTTTGTTTTTATCACTTGTATGTTTGTTTGCTTCCTTCAATCCTTATACTTGCACCCAGCCTTACTAGCCAAAAACTTGTACCGAGAGGGAATTCTCTCGTGCATCCAATCCTTAAACCAAAACCTATGCCATTTGTGTCCACCATACCTACCTATTAGAATTATTGCTATTCCAAGTAAATTCTTGTTTTTATCTACCTTCCAAATTAAACTTGTTATGTGAAAATTAGTGATTAAAGCTCTCACGAACTTGATGGCACACTTTATTTTCTTGCACTTAATAAACCTGAACCATTGGGTCCTTCTTTGTTGCGTATATGTTTGCACTTTATAAGTTGAAGTTAGCAGAACCATGTATCATGGGGAACGCTTTCAACACTGCATTGGTACTTTGTACCTAGTTGATATCATGTTCTTTTGCTTGTGGATCCCGACGGTGTGAAATAAAAGTCTTGTAAGATCATGGAGTTCGTATATGTGTTAGAGAAACGCCTGGTCCGCTAGCCTAAGCCATGCCTAATCATGGTGGAAACTTGCAGCATAACTATAATGAGCATTTTATGAAGCATCCTCAATAAAAACCTATGCAAATAGCAAATAAAAAGATCGCTGAGATGCTCATTGTCTGCTTGCCTTGTCATTTTGATTATGGGATAGCTCATGTGTCATGTGCAAGGGGTACCCCGTTGGCGGTTCTCTGTGATACACATGTATTTACAATGACAAGAGATTACTCATGACTAAAGTTGAGTAGCATGAGGTTCGGTCTTCGTAAGTAAGGGGCATGGGACTTCAATTTATAACTTGTCAAGCATATCCTCTTAGTTGTGTCACTTTAACCTTAATCACCAAAATATGCCTATGATAGGGGCAATGAGAGCTGAAAGCTAATAAGTACCATAATTTTTGGAAGCTCTTTTTGAAACTTGCAATCCCTGCCTCCCTCTGTGAAGGGCCTTTCTTTTACTTTCTAGTTGAGTTAGTCAACCTATTCCCTTCTATCTCAGCAAGTATTTTGAGTTGTTGTGTTTCATTCATTCATATAATGATTTATTCAATCATGTTTCTTATGTTCCTTGTTTTGCACATTTGCTCTTATCTTGATGTTTACTTCTTTGAAAGCTATCATTGAAAACCAGTTATTTGTGAACTCCAGCAAATTATCAATTATTCTTCGACCAAGAGCTAAGTTTGCCATTACCAATTATGATTCACTTTATGTATCTTTATTGTGTTTCCTTTATTTATTGCAAGTTAAGTTATATAATAGTGAGTTGTCTTCTACTATGATCTATGTATTGATAAATGTGATGCTTCTTGTCCGTATTCTTTTATCGACTCTTCACTCCATGAACCTGAGGCCATGTTTATTGAGCTTAGTTTCGCTTGGGGACAAGCAAAGTCTAAGCTTGGGGGAGTTGATACGTCCATTTTGCATCACTATTCTATATCATAATTTACTGTTATTCATTGATATATTTCATATTAAGAGATGATACTTATGTTATTTCATCTGTTTTTGCATGGTTGATGACTTTTGGAGCATGGACCGTTGCAGTCAGGATTCAGATGGAAAAGGTGTTGTTTGGAGGAAAAATTCGCGAAGATCGGAAAATCAGGGAAAAAATACGGAAAATCCTATTTTTCTAGAAGACGAAGGAAGCTAGAAGAGGAAGGAGAGATGGGCCACAGGGGGCCCACACCACCCCCTGGCGCGGGCCAGCCTAGGCCGCGCCACCAGGTGGTGTGGCTGCCCTGGTCCACCCCTGGCTCTCCCTCTAGCGTATATTATCCTCCCGAAACCCTAATACTCGGGGAGCGACCATAGAAAGATTCTGCCGCCTCTGTAGGGCGAAAAACACCGAGAGAGAAAGATCTCTCCGGCAGACAGATTTCTGCCGGGGGGATTCCTTCCCGGATAGGGGAGATCATCGCCATCAACACCACCATCAAGCTGGACTTCATCGGGATCATCATCACCATCATCATCACCATCAGCACCCTCATCACCATCTCCATATTTTCGTAACAATTGGGTTGAATCTTGCATAGTTCTTTGGGAAACTTTCCCGGTGTTGATTACTTTTTGTAGTTGATGCTATTGAGTGAACTGTTGAATTATTGTTTATGTTCATATTGTTATACATCATTATTTCATCTATGATCATGATCCATATGATGTATTGTGAGTAGTTCATTTTGTTCTTGAGGACATGGGATAAGTCATGTTGTTAGTAGTGGAGTTGTGTTGAGAAAGATTCAATAGTTTGATATTTAAGTTGTGGTGTACTTCTTCTAGTGGTGTCATGTGAACGTCGACTACATGACACTTCACCTATATGGGCCTAGGGGGATGCATTGTGTATTTGGCTACTAATCGTAGGGGTTGCCGAAGTGACATAAACCTAAACCCCCGTTAGGAAACCATTGCACAACGGACGTAAGGGTCTTAGAGTTTAAAGCTGTGGTTAGGTTTTTACCTTAATTACTTTCTTGTACTCATGGATGTTTGCAAGGGGTATAATCACAAGTATGTATTAGTCCTAGGAAGGTCGGTACATTAGCATAGGTTCACCAACACAACACTTAGCAAGCTAAAGAAGATTAATCAACTATATGAAGTGAAAGCACTTGACAATCTACCCATGTGTCCTCGAGAACGTTTGGTCATCTTAAGTAATACAACCGGCTTGTCCTTTGGTGCATAAAGGATTGGGACACTTGCTGCATTTATTCTTACTGTCTTTTATTTACTCGTACTTTGTTTACTTGCATTATCAAAAAACCCTAAAAATCCGTTTGCAAAGTATTTGCAGAGAATTCCTGATCCATACCACTAGCCAGCACCTTTTGCTCCTCGTTGGGTTCGACACTCTTACTTATCGAAAATACTGCGATACACCCCCTATACTTGTGGGTCATCAAGACTATTTTCTGGCGCCGTTGCTGGGGAGTGAAGCGCTATTGGAGAGTGGAACCGGTAAAGGAAACTTCTACTGTGAGTATTGTTTACTTCTGTTAGTTGCTTTATTTTCTTTATGGATAATTCACTGAGTTTCTTATTTGGTAATGCTACTACCACTGCTAAGGTAGTAGATGAACCACCACTTGCTGAGAATGATGCTTTTAAAATACTTACAAGAATTATTGATCGTGTTTTGGATAACTACTATGTTGGGGATGGAAGAGTCCATCCCGGTGATCATTTACTCTTTATACACGAATTATGCGGGTTGTTCAAGTGTGTAGGTATTAGTATAGATCAAGTTAAGAAGAAGTTATTCTCATTATCACTGAAAGGAAGAGTTGAGGAATGGTATAAGCTGCTAAAGAATGGTCAAGCTCTGGAATGGGAGGAAATAGTGCCTCCCTTTTATTCAAAGTTTTATCCTCCTAGTGAGATTCATAAAGATCGGAATCAAATATACAACTTTTGGCCTCTTGATGGAGAGAGTACAGCTCAAGCTTGGGGGAGATTGAAGTTACTAATGCTCAAATGTCCCATTCATGAGCTCCCCAACAATATTATTATCAATAACTATTATGCAAGGTTCCCTCTGCATGATAAGGATTTACTGGATGCTTCTTGCGCTGGATCATTCACTCGCATGGAAGAAGAAGCTAAATGGGATCTTCTGGACCGTATTCAAGACAATGCTAAAGCATGGGAGAATGACAAAGGATGAAAGTCAGGTATAAATTATGATTATGAATGCATTGAATCTTTTATGGGAACTGATGACTTTCGAAATATTAGTAATGCTTGGTCTTGATTTACAAGTTATTACAAATTGCTTTAAGGCTTTTGCTTCCTATATTGAAATTCCAAAAAAAGGATGGAACAAGTACCATGCACCTTATAAAGATTTTGTTGACTGTGTTCCTGTTGGGAGTGCTGATATTGCACTATTGATCACATCTTACCTGAACTTTATATCGAGAAACCCTTCCTGGATAAGGTAAAGGACCAACCTATGCTAACTAGTGTAATCACTAAAAGCGCAAAGAGAACTGTAAAACCTGATGAACAAATAACCATTGAACCTGTTGTAGCAATTGTGAAAGACCTTGTCACTAAAAGCGTAGAGGACGGACACATAGTCTTTTGTGAGGATGCTTCTAACATTGTTTCACATCCTAATAGAACTAAAAAAGCTAGTGCCCCTGTGTAACTACCTCGGTGAATTACGCTCTTAGTTAATACCTGGATGAACGAAAATGGTTAAAATAGTACGGTGGGGCCCAGGGCCACTCACGGTAGACCTTTCGGCCATCCTAACCACTTTCAGACAACGGGACAAGAACGAGCGGCGTAATCGGCAGGCGAAGGGATCAACTACATACACAAATGAGTATGTATGCAAGCCACATACAACAGTTCTCAGAGCCATTCCATCTAAAAGAAATAGAAATATTGCAACGCCATACGGCAAGATCCAAATGTCCTAGATAGATATAATAATTTAGGATATCTCCTCATACATCACACATCAGAGTATTTCAGGGGGCCACCCCATTAAGCTACCCGCAACGAAGTTGACCCAAGGTTTGTGTCAATGGCTGTAAACGACTGGGAACCCGAAAATGTGACTGGGCTTGTCGATACCGCGAAAACATTCCACGATCCAAAACAGTTCAGGTGCTCCTCGCACAATCTTAAATAAAGCAGTAACATGGCATAAGTACAGGATAGTAATAAAGCCCCAAACTAATTGTGGCCCCAAGAAATAAGAATGAATCAAGCTCTGGCTCAGGGGGGTCCATAAGGCCTCCCGGATGTGGATAGTGCGAATAGTCAAGGAACAGGAATCAAGTACTCGGGGTCCTACGGGACACATGTGAGCATGAAAAACCAAATAGCAGATATTGCTCACCGGTGCCTCTTTCATTAGTTATCCCATTACTACTCAGGTTTTGTTGTTTAGGTACCTCGTTATTCCTCAGACATTCACATAGCCTACACATGCTTTTCTACGACTCGCATGGCTCAAACAACTCCTGTAGTAATGGCTCATGGGATGGAGGAACAAGCTTCGGTGGGGTTTAAAAGTAAAGGCTATGCAGTACTTGGGATTCAATTTAATGCAATCGCGACTCAATGATGCAAGAATAAGATAGAGGCAATAGGTACTATATGTATGCAAGCATGTGGTAGTGCTTGCCTGGCAGCTCAGTTGAAGCGAGAGATGGATCTGGGTAGTACTCCTGTGATTCCTGGTAATTCTCCTGCTAGGCGTCTATTCGAAGAAGAACCAAACAAACAAGGGCCAATATAAATAAAGTGCACAAGCATATGAATTAAAATGCGACAAGCAAACAATCATGCCATGATGAATGATGCACAATTTGCATGGCATTAAAGTAGCATGGCAAAGGTGAGGTGTGGATGCGAGAAATAAAGCACTTTATTATATAATTATCCAAGTTTTATTGTCATAAACAGTTCAGGTTTTAAATTACAACATGATGCATGCTTCAACTGAGAACAAGGACTGCATAGATAGAACGGGCTCGTCGCGCTGATTGATTTAGACATATTATTTGTCAAATTTGGAGTTATAAAACAAAAGTTATTAATTAAATAAGGGAAAGGGCATTTTATTGTAATTTTAATCATCTCGAAATTTTAAAGTGTTCAAACATTATTTTGAATGGCATATTTGAATTCCTCACATTTTTCTGATTCCAAAACATATATTACTTGTATTATTTGGATTTGTATTTTAAAAATTATTTAAATCTGAATTGGATTTGAATTTAAATCAATTAGGAAAAGGTTTAAATTAAAACAGACAGCCGGAAATACTTTTCTTACCCAGTCAGATCCAGCCACAGCCGCTGACGGGTGGGCCTTGCGCTGACGGGGGCCACGCGCGCGAAATCATTTTTCCACCGCGGGCTAGGCTAGCCAGTGAGACTGCGGGGTGGGCCAACTGGCGCAGACCCGCGTGTCAGCTGCGAGGAAGGCAGGGGTTGACAGGTGGGGCTGGGGCTGGAGCGCGGGTTACGCCGGAAAAAGCAGAGGGGCTTTCCTGCAAAATGGCTAGGGCGGCGGACAGGTGGGGTCTCCAGGAGCGCGGGTTGCAGAAGTCAAAAAGGTGGGGGGCTTATTGCAAATTTACCATGGGCCCATACTGTTTCTCTTCTCCACCGTCTGGCGAGGAAAATCGGCGCGCGGCGCGAGCTGGGATTCGATCCCGGGTCGCGGGAGTGCACGCGGAGGGGCTAACCAGTGCGGCTGGCTCGGGTAGTTGTCAGGAGGGTGGCGGGGGCCTAGATAGGGTGTTGCACGGCGCGGGAAGGCTTGCAGATGCCAGCGAGCGGCGCGCACTGAGAGCGCTCGACAAAAACAACGGCGGCGCTAGGGAGGTACGGCGAGGCGGAGCATGTCAGGGAGAGAGAGGGGCTCACCGCGGGCTCGGCGGTGGTGTTGGATCGGCCGGGGAGGCTCTGGAACGGCGAGGACGCTGGCGCTCTGGCGGCTAGGGTTTCGTCGGGGCGACGGGGTACTGGCGGTGTTGGGGCTCCCTCCTTCGCGCTGACGGCCACGGGGCGAAGCAGAGGGACATCCTCGATCTTCCTAGCCACTCCCACGACAAGCACGCCGGCTGGAACGTCGGGGGCGAGGTGGTGCTGGCGGCGACCGGCGTCGGGTGTGGTGGCGGGAGAGGAAGAAGAAGAAGAAGAAGGGGGCGGCTCGGGCAGATCTGGGAGAGGCCAGAGAGGCGTGAGGAAGGAGGGAAAAGGAGGGAGAGGGAGGAGGACAGTTGTGGCAGGGGTAGATAAAGTGGTCTCGGCCTCTTCTCTCTTTTCTCCTCGAGCACATGCTGGCTCGAGCTGGGACTCGACCTGGGGCTGGTAGGCACGGCGGGGAGGGGCTGCAGGTGGTCCAGGGTGGCGAGCGGCTGCAGGGTGGGGCCAGCATGGCGGTAGAGATAGAAAGAGAGGAGAGAGGTGAGCTCGGGCTAGGTCTAGATGGTTAGCTCGGGCTAGGGTTTGCTAGGGTTAGGGTGGCTGGGTGTGGGCCAGGGAGAGGGTGGCCAGGTGGCCTTGCTAGTGAGAGAGAGAGAGACTTAGGGTTTAGGAGTAAGTTAGATAGAGAGAGAAAAATTGAAAAACTAGGTTAGGTTTTATTAGGTATTAGATTTTAATTTGGATTATGAGGCCAAACCAAGAGGAAAAATGAAGCTTGATCTTGCTTGAGACAATGTGGAGGAGAAACAAGAAGGAAAGAGGAAGAAAAGAAATAGGTGGAAAGGGTCACATATGATCATGCTTGAAGAAAATAATTAAAAGAAAGAGATATGGTTGAGACTATGGAGAGGTGGAATGGTAGGAGATGGTTTTCCCAAGATAGTTTCCATTAAACTAAAAGAAAAACCAAAGGAGAGAAAGGTGGTGAAGAATTGTGCATGGCCCATGCAAAATAATAATGCCATGATTTATTTTGTGACAACAATAATAATATTATGGCATTGTTCTCATGCATTTCCAAGAAGTGGAATAGAGCCAAGCAAAGGAAAACTAAGGACTAGATCCACCCTATTGCCCATGAGCTAGAGAAATCCAAAATAAAGACAAACAAGCTCATGGTCTAGTAGGATGGTGGAATTATAAAGTGGTGGAAGAGAAAGGTGGTGGAATTGAAATAAAAGATATGCCCCCAACTCAACTTGGGCATTTAGACAATATATCAATAGCCAAATACAATATCAAGAGGCAAATACAATTAATAATGCATGTGAGAGAAGAACCAAAAGAAAAGGAGTTTTATATGATGCTCAAATGCAAGGTGGCATGATGACATGAGCATGATATAATTATGATGTAACAATAATATATATGAAGTAGCCAATATCTTACTAGGACAAGTAGCATTACAATTGTTAGACAATTGGGATGCTACACCCTGTGCTTTCTGTTAGAATTGGTGATCATTGCTATTATGGTTTATGTGATATTGGTGCAAGTTCCAGTGCTATTCCTTATGAGCTTTTACAGAGAAATTATGCATGAAATCAGTCCCTGCGAATTGGAAGAGATTGATGTGGTTATCCACCTTGCTAATAGAGAGACCATCTCTCCAATTGGTATTGTACGAGACGTGGAAGTTCTTTGTGGTAAGATTAAGTACCCTGTTGATTTTCTAGTACTTGGTTCAGCTGCTAGTAAAACTTACCCTATTATTTTTGGTAGACCTTTCTTGAATACTTATGGAGCTATTATAGATTGCAAAAGGGAGAAAATCTTGACTAAATTTGATGGGGAATCTTATGAGTTTAATTTCTCGAAATTTACTAAAGAACCTTGTGAAGAGGAAACCCATAATGAGGATTTTAGAGTTTAACAACTTGCTTCTATTTCTCTTGCTCCTAACAATGCTTTGCAGCAATTTATGGAAGATCATGAAAGTGAAATCTTCATGGAAGAAATGAATGAGATTGACGAGATTCTCTGTAATCAGCCTAAGATGCTTAAGCATAACTTGCCTGTAGAAGACTTGGGCACCACGTTGCCACCTAAAAAGGATCCGGTCTTCGATCTAAAACCTCTCCCTGATGATCTTAAATATGCCTATATAGATGATAAAAAGATATATCCTGTTATTATTAGCTCTAAACTTTCAGGGAAGGAAGAGGAAAGATTATTGGAGGTTTTGAAGAAACACCGAGGAGCTATGGGCTATACTCTGGATGATTTAAAAGGGATTTCACCTACTGTCTATCAACATTCTATCAATATAGAACCAGATGCAAAGCCAGTAGTAGAGCACCAACGACGTTTAAATCCTAAGATGAAGGAAGTGGTAAGGAATGAGGTATTGAAACTCCTTGATGCTGGTATTATTTACCCTATTACTGATAGTGAATGGGTTAGTCTTGTCCATTATGTTCCTAAAAAAGGAGGAATTACCGTTGTTCCTAATGATAATGATGAGCTTATTCCCCAAAGAATAGTAGTAGGCTATAGGATGTGTATTGATTTTAGAAAAGTCAACAAAGTTACTAAGAAAGATCATTACCCGCTTCCTTTTATTGATAAAATGTTGGAAAGGTTGTCTAAAAAGACCCATTTTTGTTTTCTTGATGGTTATTCTGGTTTCTCTCAAATTGTTGTTAAACAACAAGATCAAGAAAAAACTACTTTTACTTACCCTTACGGAACTTATGCTTATAGATGTATGCCTTTTGGTTTATGTAATGCTCCTGCTACTTTTCAAAGATGCATGCCTGCTATCTTTCATGGTTTTTGTGAGGAAATTGTGGAAGTGTTCATGGATAAATTTTCTGTCTATGGAACTTCTTTTGACAATTGTCTGCACAAGCTTGATAAAGTTTTGCAGAGATGTGAAGAAACTAATATTGTTCTTAATTGGGAGAAATGCCACTTCATGGTTAATGAAGGGATTGTCCTTGGGCATAAAGTTTCTGAAAGAGGCATAGAAGTTGATAGAGCTAAGGTTGAGGCAACTGAGAAAATGCCATGTCCAAGAGACATCAGAGGTATTCGTAGTATCCTTGGTCATGCTGGTTTTTATAGAAGGTTTATTAAAGACTTTTCTAGGATATCAAAACCCCTCACTTATCTTCTTGAAAAAGATGTACCTTTCGTTTTTGATGATGATTGTAAGGAAGCTTTTGAAACTCTTAAGAAGGCTTTAACTAAAGCCCCTATTGTTCAACCACCTGATTGGAGTTTACCCTTTCAAATAATGTGTGATGCTAGTGATTTTGCTATAGGTGTTGTCCTCGGGCAAAGAATTGATAAAAAGCTAAACATTATTCATTATGCTAGTAAGACTCTAGAAGTTGCTCAAAGGAATTATGCTACTACTGAAAAAGAATTTCTAGCTGTCGTTTTTGCTTGTGATAAGTTTAGACCCTATATTGTAGACTCAAAATTCACCATTCATACTGATCATGCTGCTATTAAATACCTTATGACGAAGAAGGACGCTAAGCCTAGGCTCATTAGATGGGTGCTGCTTTTAGAAGAGTTTGATCTACATATAGTAGATAGGAAAGGTGCTAAAAACCCTGTAGCTGATAATTTATCTCGATTGGAAAACATCTCTTTTGACCCTATGCCTGTTAATGATAGTTTCCCAAATGAACAGTTGGTTGTAGTAGGGGTAAGCTCGTGAGGGAGCCATTGGTACGCTGATTATGCTAATTTTATTCTCTCCAAGTATTTGCCTCCGAATTTTACAGCTCAGCAAAGAAGGAAGTTCGTTTATGATTTGAGGCATTATTTTTGGGATGACCCACACTTATATAAAGGAGTGGATGGTATTATGCAAAGATGTGTTCCAGAATATGAACAAAAGGAGATATTGCGTAAATGTCATGGTAGTGCTTATGGAGGACATCATGCAGGAGATAGAACTACGCAAAAGGTGCTACAATCAGGTTTCTACTGGCCTACCCTTTTTAAAGATGCCAGAAAATTTGTTTTATCTTGTGATGAATGTCAGCGTGTTGGTAATATTTCTAGACGCAATGAAATGCCTATGAACTACTCTCTAGTTATTGAACCCTTTGACTGTTGGGGATTTGACTTTATGGGTCCTTTGCCTCCTTTGAAAGGTTATACTCATATTCTTGTTGTCGTTGATTATGTTACTAAGTGGGTAGAAGCCATTCCTATAAAGAGTGCTGACGGGAGACTTCTTTAAAAATGCTTAAGGATGTTATCTTTCCTAGGTTTGGAGTGCCTATGTATCTCATGATTAATGGGGGTTCTCATTTCATTCATGGTGGTTTTAGAAAGACCCTTGCTAAATATGATGCTAATCATAGAATTGCTTCAGCTTATCACCCCCAAACTAGTGGGCAAGTAGAGTTATCAAATAGAAAAATTAAATCCATCTTGCAAAAGACTGTTAATAGATCTAGAAAAAACTGGGCTAAAAAGTTGAATGATGCTTTATGGGCTTATAGAACTGCCTACAAAATCCCTATGGGGATGTCTCCTTATAAAATGGTTTATGGAAAAGCTTGTCACCTACCTTTAGAATTAGAACACAAAGCTTACTGGGCAGTTAAAGATCAATAGAGATTGTAAGCTCGCAGGTGAGAAAAGACTATTTGATTTAAGCTCCTTAGATGAATGGAGGAGTGAAGCCTATGAAAATGCTAGGCTCTTTAAAGAAAAGTCAAAAGATGGCATGACAAGCGAATACTTAAGAGAGAATTTCATGTTGGTGAGAAAGTTCTATTGTATAGGTCTCGTCTCAGATTTTTTGCAGGAAATCTACTGTCAAAATGGGAAGGACCCTTCATTATTGAAGAAGTATACCGTTCGGGAGCAATAAAAATTTCTTCTTTAAAAGATAATACTACATAAGTAGTGAATGGGCAGCGACTCAAGCACTATATTGCTGGAGATTCTTACAATGAAGATGTTGATACCTTTCAAGTTATAACTCCGGAGAATTTTATCAAGGACCAAATTCAGAAACCTGCAGAGTCCGTTTTCAAATAGGTAACAGTTCTGGTAAGAAAAGTTCCGCAAAAATACAATCCAACTATATTTTTGCAATTTTTAGACAATAAGGAAAGCTACGAAGCGAAAGAGGGACGGAAACGGAGCCAGGGTGGCTCACACCACCCTGTGGCGCGGGCCCACCCATGGCCGCGCCACCAGGTGGTGTGTCCACTCCGGACTCCGTCTCCGACCTGTTTTCTCCCAGTACCTTCCTTTTGTTGTGAAACTTCGTAATATATACCCCCCCCCGGATCCCCCGAGGTTCGTATATCGTGTTCTCGTCGTGTTTTCATTTCGATCTGTTTCCGCCAGGAGCTATTTTTGAAAGGTTAGAAGCACAATGGTGTCCGCCAAGGATAAAGGAAAGGAGCCTATGGAGGAAGATCTCCAAGACCCCAAGCAAGTGCAGGTACCATTAGTCTCTTGCCGTGCATCAGCGGAAGCCCTACGAGTCACTAAGGACTTTTGCGATAAGTACCGAGACTTGAGGAGGATGGTGGACATGCATCAATGGGAGAATAATAGGCTTCGCAAGATGCTGGAAGATTTCCTCACATCAACTAAGAAAATATTGCCACCACCACCGAAGGAGTAATTCATCATCAGGTTTGGCATCGCCTTGGTTTGTTCCAAGCTTGGGGGAGTGCCACTGTTTCACATCACTAGCTTCTATCTTTTTACCTTATTAGTAGAGTCATATCATGAAAAGAGAAGTTATTATGTAGGATGGTTTGCATTATGAAAGTTTCCCCTCTCTCGTTAGATATGTATCCCTTGGTGTGAGATGCCGTTATGGAATATTAATGAGAAGTTTCATCATTTACTCTTTTGCATAGCTTATATTAGTTTTCAATTTGTGGCTATATGATTGATCTTGTTGTTAGTATTGGTATCACTTTGGGATCATTGAGTTAATTTAGTTGGTTTTGGCAAACCTGGCTTGGTCAGTAGCAACCTATTTTTGAGAGTTGAAAAGATAAAAAGTACTCTAAAGAAAAATATAATTTCATCATCTTTCTTTCTTGATTTGCTCATAATTCTAAGTATTCTCTGGTTAAGATCTTTTGTGCTTCCAAGGAAGATTGCATGTTTGTTTTTATCACTTGTATGTTTGTTTGTTTCCTACAACTCTTGTGCTTGCTAGCCAAAAACCTGTACTGAGAGGGAATTCTTCTCGTGCATCCATCCCTTAAACCAAAATCTTTGCCATTTGTGTCCACCATACCTACCTATTAGCATTATTGCTATTCCAAGTAAATTCTTGTTTTTATCTACCTTCCAAATTAAACTTGTTATGTGAAAATTAGTGATTAAAGCTCTCACGAACTTGATGGCACACTTTACTTTCTTGCATTTAATAAACTTGAACCATTGTGCCCATCTATGTTGCGTATATGCTTGCGCTTTGTGAGTTGAGAATTAGTAGAACCATGCTGTCATGGGGAACACTTTCAACATTGCATTGGTACTTAGTACCTAGTTGATATCATGTTCTTTTGTCTATGGATGTCGTCGGTGTGAAATGCAAGGGGAGCTTGTAAGTCCATGGAGTTAGGCATATGTGTTAGAGAAATGCCTGGGCCGCTGGTCTAATCCATCCTGACATGGTGGAAACCTGCAGCGTAACCATAACGAGCATCTATGAAGCATTCTTCTTATAAAAAAGAGTACGATATTGAGAAAAAAATAGATTATGAAAAGAGGAAAGAGAGAAAAAAGCACCATATTCCCATGGTAAATAAGAAGATTGCTTAGATGCTTGTTGTCTGCTTGCCTTGTAATTTTGATATGGGGATTCTTCCGTATCATCGGGCAAGGGGTACCCCGTTGGCGGTTCTCTATGATACACATATGCTTACGATGACAAGAACTTACCGATGACTAAACTTGAGTAGCATGAGGAGCGACCCTCGTATTCAAGGGACATGAGATTCTCAATTTACAACTTGTCAAGCGTATCCTCATATTTGATCACTTTAACCTTAATCACCTAAAGATGCCTATGATAGGGGCAATGAGAGCTGAAAGCTAGTAAGTATCATAATTTTTGGGAGCTCTTTATGAGACTTGCAATCCCTGCTTCCCTCTGCGAAGGGCCTTTCTTTTACTTTTTAGTTGAGTCAGTAAACCTATTCCCTTCTATCTCAACAAGTATTGCGAGTTGTGGTGTTTCATTCATTCATATGATGATTTATTCAATCATGTTTCTTATGTTCCTTGTTTTTCACATTGTTCTTATCTAGGTGTTTACTACTTTGAAAGCTATCATTTGAAAACTAGTTATTTGTGAACTCCAGCAAATTATCAACTATTCTTCGACCAAGAGCTAAGTTTGCCATTACCAATTATGATTTACTTTATGTATCTTTATTGTGTTTCCTTTACTTATTGCAAGTTAAGTTATATAATAGTGAGTTGTCTTCTACTATGATCTATGTATTGATGAATGTGATGCTTCTTGTCCGTATTCTTTTATCGACTCTTCACTCCATAAACCTGAGGCCAAGTTTATTGAGCTCAGTTTTGCTTGGGGACAAGCGAAGTCTAAGCTTGGGGGGAGTTGATACGTCCATTTTGCATCACTATTCTATGTCATAATTTACTGTTATTCACTGATATATTTCATATTAAGAGGTGATACTTTTGTTATTTCATCTATTTTTTCATGGTTGATGACTTTTGGAGCATGGACTGCTGCTGTCAGGATTCTGATGGAAAAGGTGCCGTTTGGAGGCAAAATTCGCAAAGATCAGAAAATCCGGGAAAATATATGGAAAATCCTACTTTTCCAGAAGACGAAGGAAGCCAGAAGAGGAGGCAGAGATGGGCCACAGGGGGCCCACACCACCCCCTAGCGTGGGCCACCCTCGGACGCGCCACCAGGTGGTGTGGTCGCCCTGGTCCACCCCTGGCTCTCCCCTCTAGCACCCAAAACCCTAAGGCTCGGGGAGCGACCACAGAAAGATTCCGCCGCCTCTGCGGGGCGGAAAACACCGAGAGAGAAAGATCTCTCCGGCAGACAGATTTCTGTCGGGGGAATTCCTTCCTGGAGAGGGGAGATCGTCGCCATCAACACCACCATCAAGCTGGACTTCATCGGGATCATCATCATCGTCACCACCACCATCATCACCATCAGCACCCTCATCACCATCTCCATATTGCTGTAACAATTGAGTTGAATCTTGCATAGTTCATAGGGGAAACTTTCCCGGTGTTGATTACTCTTTGTAGTTGATGGTATTGAGTGAACCGTTGAATTATTGTTTATGTTCAGATTGTTATACATCATTATTCCATCTCTGATTATGATCCATATGATGTCCTGTGAGTAGTTCGTTTTGTTCTTGAGGACATGGGAGAAGTCATGTTGTTAGTAGTGGAGTTGTGTTGAGAAAGATTCAATAGTTTGATATTTAAGTTGTGGTGTACTTCTTCTAGTGGTGTCGTGTGAACGTCGACTACATGACACTTCACCTATATGGGCCTAGGGGAATGCATTGTGTATTTGGCTACTAATTGTAGGGGTTGCCGGAGTGGCAGAAACCTGAATCCCCGTTAGGAAACCATTGCACAACGGATATAAGGGTCTTAGAGTTTAAAGTTGTGGTTAGGTTTTTACCTTAATTACTTTCTTGTACTTACGGATGTTTACAAGGGGTATAATCACAAGTATGTATTAGTCCTAGGAAGGTCGATACACTAGCACAGGTTCACCCACACAACACTTAGCAAGCTAAAGAAGATTAATCAACTATATGAAGCGAAAGCACTTGACAGTCTTCCCATGTGTCCTTGAGAACGTTTGGTCATCTTAAGTAATACAACCGACTTGTCCTTTGCTGCATAAAGGATTGGGCCACGTGCTGCATTTATTCTTACTGTCTTTTATTTACTCGTACTTTGTTTACTTGCATTATCAAAAAACCCTAAAAATCCGTTTGCTAAGTATTTGTAGAGAATTCCTGATCCATACCACTAGCCAATACCTTCTTCTCCTCGTTGGGTTCGACACTCTTACTTATCGAAAATACTGCGATACACCCCCTATACTTGTGGGTCATCAGCGGGGAGTTACACACGTCCGGTTCCTGACGATGACTCCCGCTTCCCTAATCCAGCAGAAGTTGCGGAAGTAGAGCTCCCAGATCCGAATCCCGCAGCGTGACAGCGCTCCGCGGTGAAGAAGTCTCTCACTTATGCAGTCCAGACTAGGGACCATAGTCACGAGAGAGAGAGGGGGAGAGAGAAAATATCAATTAGATATCCTCCAAAAAGTGGGGAGACCTTTATTGATTATTGGTGTATTTATCTTGGCCAAATACACCACTATATATAGGGGGAGAGGGGGTACACCCTCCCTCAATTCCCGAGGTGGGACTAAAGGAGAGGAGGGGAGGGGTGGCTGCCGGCCACCCTAGTGGGCCCCGCGTGGGGGGGGGGGCGGGGGCTTGGCCCAGCCGGCCTCCCCCTTGGCCCCTCTCCCTCTCTCCTTTCCCCTAATGGGCCTCTCCCTCCAGAAATTGGCACATTAAGCCTTTGACCATTAAATTGATTTTTTCTCTTTATTAAATAAATATGAATAAATGATTAAATCAACATTTAACATTCATTCACATATTATTCAATCTCCGTGGCTATGTAACACTTTCCACCTCTACTCCGGACATCCTCCGGACTTACCGAAACCCTTCCGGATTTCTCCCTACTCTTCTTTGTTGATTCCACCAATCCTAAAAACACTCTCTAAGCATCATCAAGCCCTTAAGCATGATACCCCATGGTTCGAGAACACTCCAGACATGGTCGGGACACTCCCGCACCAATGATCGACAGAGGGACCTGGATGGCCATGTGACCCCTGTGCGTTCCATGAAGATCTTTCTTTCGTTTTTTGAACCGGGATTGTCGTGTATTATTCCCTTTGTCACTCCATACTTGCATTACCCGAGATCTGATCAATGACATCACCATGTCGTGTTCAATATCGTTACTGAACAATGCCACTTAACTCGTTCCGACAAGTGATATCCCCGTGATCAAATCACACGCTGCGTAGCTGTTGGATATAATTCCTCCGAGTGGGCCCTTGAGTATCTTCCCGTCACATGGACGGAAAAATCCCGCTCTTGACATATATTGCCTCAATGGTTTCCTCCGAGTACCTGAACACACCTTTATAACCACTGTATTACCAAGTGGCGCTTGATGCTATCAAAGCACTCTCGGGAGACAGTGATTGATATAGCCTCACGGTCTAAGGAATAGTCTATGAGGATCTATTATCAACTTCTACATCTTATAAATCATTATTTATAAGAACTTCGCTTTTATTCTTAACACACTTAAGAATTACTCCTACAAGCTCCCACTCAAAATATGTTCCTATATATTTGAATTTGAGACTTATATTGCTCCCACTTAAAATATGTCAATCACATATTGTTTCAGGAAGACTTTCATAGTTCCCACTCAATTTTATGCAAATTGCATATCCACTCACTATTTTGAACAATTTCAAAATCCTTTGATCAAATATCAAACTTGGAGATTTACTATGAGATACTAGTACTTTACTAGTTTTAAATCCACTAGACATTTAGCACACATGAATCAAATTCATTTGAATTTATCCAATACTTGACAAATTGTGCTTTTGTCATTCACCCCTTTTTCCTACTACGACTTTGCAGTCATTTGGGAAAATTCAAGTAACCCCTTTTACTTGTGAGATTTAGCAACGAATTGCTTTCTAATCTCAAGTGAATTTTGCTTTCAGGATTTCTCATAATTCTAGTTTACCATTATTTCCTTTGTAGTTCGTAGGTATGTCACATTCCAAGAATCATGAAAAATGATTCACAAATGTCTCCATACTAGATATGGATTTACATTTTGAATCCTACTTCATGTAGTGAAAACACTAATGGGGAAAACACAATGATCAAAATCATTGATTCTTTCCTTCTGTGAAGAGAATCATTCAGGAACGTTTTCCTGCGCTTCTCAACACTCTGATGCAGGGTTTGAATCCTCATCGTGTTTTTCACTAATTTCCATTTTCTCCATAATTGAGAAACATTACTAGAAGTGAGCTTTCTCAAGAATGCACCAAAATCCAAGCAATACAAGTTTTGCTTTTCTTTTGGTTTAGCTATGGATTTCGTATTCAAAGTTTCCAATGGATACTCTACAAGGACTTATTCGCCATTGTTTTGGTTATATCGAATAACCCCAAAACTTTCATGAATTCAAATGGCTCACTACATTCTAATTGAGTGCTAACTATTTCTAACTAATGGTCTCTACATCTACACTACAAACATTTATTTGGTGCCTTCTATTCAACCCCTTTGATATCTAATATCACTTTGTGATGCTTTGCATTTTGACGTTTCAAAACGCTTTGCATTCCACAATTTCTTTTATGCCATTCTTATAAAGTTGAATTTCATTACTATTGATCAAATCATAGCAATTAGATTCTCTTTTATATTTATACCCTTTGTTAATGGAACATTTTGATCAAATCAAATAGTTCCATATTCATGTTTCCTTTGGTAAACTACTTTACACATTTAAACAATCATATAATGATAATTACCATTTTCGTTAAAACCCAATACATCGAATATGTATTTACTTTTAACAATTCTTTAAACACTTTGTATTCAAGCAATACATGGTGTTCAAGTTATTTTGCCGAACTTAGGCATGATTTATATGTGATAAGAAATCGAATAACTTTCACATATTATCATATGACTTTGAATCTAAACAATGGTTTTCATTCATTAATGAAATATCATTTAAGTTGGGTATTTTAAACAAGGCATTTTTAATGTTTTACAAATGTTCATGCATTATCGATTTGTTTCAAACGACAAGGATAATTCACAAGTAATCAAACAAGATATGAACGCGAATAGAAATCATTCATAAAAGTGGAACAACTATTTGTTACAAACTCATATGAATAATCGTCTCACGAAATGTAAGACACACTAAAGAAGTTCACTCTCTTGATTACAAAAATCATCCTAAAACATAAACTAAATGATAAATGTCGAGGGAGAGTGTCGTCGGCCATCATCATCATGCTCGCCATCAACACGCAACATCACCTCCTATCCAGCAAGCACCTCTCATGCAGAAGGACCTGTTTTCAGCAAAACAGAAGAAGTATCAGATATACTTAACACTGCAAATGTGTTTGCAAGATTATAACATTTATAAAACTGTATATCAAATATATACCTTTGTCGTTGACGGCTCCAGCGACGTTGGGTTCATCTACCACACTTCTGAAATGTGATATGAACTCGAGGAAATCCAATGTTTTCGTGTCGCCTCTCATAATGCAGATTCTGACTTGTGCTTGGAAGCTTGGTGGAAGCGACCGTAGCACAACTCCCATCGCAAATGAGCTTGAGAACTAGTTGTCTAGGTAATATGCCACACTCATGTATGCATCGTAGATGTGCAATAAGTGCTCATCCAGTGAGGAGCCCTCCTCCATCTTTATGGAGAGGAAGTCCCCCATCAGCTCATACTCCCACATGCGCACTTGTTCCACGAAATGCGATCTTAGATGTGCCATGACCACTCGGGGATTGAGACTTCCCACCATTGCCCATAGCCCATCCTCCATTCCGAGGCACATGGTCACTGATATAAATGTGGCCATCACACGACAACGACAACGCAGATCCCGCTGCTCATGGGTCGCATGAGAATAGGGTGGCTCAAAATACATCTCGCAGGTCATGTAGTCAGCTACATTGTTCTCACCAAGGAGATCAAACAGGCGTATGACCCATGCAGAAAAGTTGGATCCATCTAACTTGAGCTTTTCTCCTTTTAACCAATTGTCGATAGGGAAGGTAATCTCGAGAAGAACCATTTTCTACATTTATAATTGCAAAAGGATTTTAGACTAAGTTTATAATTAAATGAGTTAATAATAACTCCACTCAGAAACACCTATCCCCAAAAGGGTTCCTAGTGATAACACGACCTCTATCAGCCACATCTCCCCCGATTGATCACGACCATCGATGTGGGTTCAAAGGTGGACGCTAAACGTCGATCACATCATTCATGCAACTCGTGCTCGATCTTTCGACCATCCGTGTTCCGAGGCCACGCTTCTGTGGCGTGCTAGGCTTGCCAACTCAACCTTAGTGTATTCGTTGTGCAACATGGCTTACACCCACTGTATGCGAACGTAGATATGTCTGACACCCAGGCCTGTAACCCTGGATCGCCTCATATCGAAGAACTTTCTTGGTGGTGCATGGTACATTGCAAATGTATCTATAATTTTTGATGTTCCATGCTTGGTTTTATCCACTTTCTTGTGTTTTGTTCCAACTTTGGAGTACTTTTCATATGATTTCTTGGACTAACCTATTAACAAGATGCCACAGTGCCAGTTGCCTGTTTTCTGCTGTTTTTGGTTCCAGGAAGTCAGAAAATGAATATTCTCGGAATTGGACGGGACAAAAGCCAAAGTTACTATTTTCCCGGAAGACTCACGGAGCCAGAAGGAGAGTCGGAGAGGGGCCATAGGGTGGCCACACCACCCCTAGGCGCGGGTCCACCTAGGCCACGCCAGGGCATGGTGTGGGCCCCCTGGGCCGACCTTGCCCTCTGGCCTATAAGAAGCCTCCCAAAGCCAAAACCCTAGTTCGTCAATCAAAAATCCAAGAAAAGTTCCGCAGCGCCGCCGCCACCGAAGGGGAGATTCGGGGGACAGAAAGTCTCTGTTCCGGCACCCTTCCGGGACAGGGAAGTGCCCCCGGAGCCATCTCCATCGATCTCCACCACCATCTCCATCACCGTTGCCGATTCCCATGATGAGGAGGGAGTAGTTCTCTCTCGAGGCTAAGGGTTCTACTGGTAGCTATGTGTTCATCTCTCTCTATGCATGATCTTATTGATATCATGAGCTTTGTAATCAAGTAGATCTACCTTGCTACTCAAGTGCTTTAATAGATCTCTGCTCTCCCCATGTGTGTGAAAGTGACAGCGTGCACACCATGGTGGCACTTAGGCTAGAGATTACAAATACTTGTTATGAGTTATATTGGAGTTGGATATCTTTATGAAATTGTGGTGTTTGTTGGAACCATCTAGTGCTCAAGGTGACAGTGTGGGGTTTTCTAGATGGGAAAGACTTACTTTGAGGAGTGTTGTTATAGCCCTACCAACGATGAGAGTGTCCAACCGGAGAGTAGTTCAGCATAGTATCATAAAGAAGAATATATTTATATGAGAGTGTTCACTAGTGAAAGTATGATCCCTAGGCCTTGTTTCTTAGCACTGAAACACCGTTTTCTACTAGATCTGTTACATGTTTGCTTGCTGCCATCTTTATTTCAGTTTGTCTTTAGTCTCTTCCACGCCATCAAAGTATTTTTTAGCACCGTTATCTATTATCCATACCACTTGTATTTCAATATCTCTTCGCCGAAGTAGTGCACCTATACACCTGACAAGTGTATTGGGTGTGTTGGGGACACAAGAGACTTCTTGTATCTTGATTGCATGGTTGCTTGAGAGGGAATAGCTTTGACCACTTCCTCCCTGAGTTCGATAAACCTTGGGTAATCCACTTAAGGGAAAATTTGCTGCTATTCTACAAACCTCTGCACTTGGAGGCCCAACAATTGTCTACAAGAATAGAAGTGCGTAGACATCAAGCTATTTTCTGGCGCCTTTGCCGGGGAGGTAAGGTAAAAGGTACTCACATCCTTCGGTGTGAGTGCTCGAAGTTATTTCCTTTAGATTCTGCAATTTTGTCTTTTTGTTTCTTGTTTTCACTAGTTAGGCTTAATGGAAAACAACAAAAAAATAGAGAGCTTTATAGTATTTATCTTGAGTTAGGACATGAAGTGTTTGAAGAGAAAATTAAAAAACCTATGGAAC
This sequence comes from Avena eriantha, assembly GCA_910589775.1. NCBI lineage: Eukaryota > Viridiplantae > Streptophyta > Magnoliopsida > Poales > Poaceae > Avena > Avena eriantha. The sequence goes on from OU342742.1 coordinate 23,864,817, forward strand.
TTTATTTGCATGCTAATAGCATTGTTGTTAGTATGAATTCTTTGGACACCATTATTGCTAATGCTATGGAAAAGCCTAAGCTTGGGGAAGCTAGTTCTTATGAAAATGATCTTTTTAGTTCCCCGGCTTTGGAACATAGCTATTCTATTGCTTATGATGATACCAAACCTCCAATATATGATGATTACAATGATGAATATGATATTTTCAGTCCACCTACTATGGAGGAGAAAATTAATTATGATTATAATATGCCTCCTATATTTGATGATTATGGTGATGAGAATAATAATGATAGCTATTTTGTTGAATTTGCTCCCACTACAATCAATAAGAATGACTATGTTTATGTGGGGAGTATTAATTCTTTTATGCATGTGGCTCATGATAAGAATGTTTCTTGTGATAGTTATATTGTTACTTTTATTCATGATGCTAATGAAAGTTATTATGAGAGAGGGAAACATGGTTTTATGCATCTCAACAATATTAAGTTTCCCCTCTTTATGTTGAAAATTTTGAAGTTGCACTTGTTTTGTTTTCCTATGCTTGTTGCTTTGTGATTTCATGACTTGTTTCTTTACAAAATTCCTATGCATATAAAGTGTGTTAGACTTAAATGTGCTCTGAATTTGCTTCTTGATGCTCTCTTTTACTTCAATTCATATTTCTTATGTGAGCATCTTCTCAAACTATCATGCCTAACTTAAAGGCATTAAAGAAAAGTACTTGTTGGGAGATAACCCAAAAGTTTTAGATGAGTCTTGGAAGTTATTACTTCTGTAATAACCGCTCCTTATCCTTTTTATTTGCTTTTTGTGCCAAGAGTAACCTCTAATGAGAGAGAAGTAATGACTCGGAAAGTTGATGTCCCGAAACAGATTTTTGTGCTTCACTGTAAAAATTTGTGTAAAATATATGTACGTCCTTTTGAGACGTGAATTTGTGTGCTTCTGCCCCAGGTTGTTATCTAACTTTCGTTAGTTCAACACTTTTTGATTTGAGCAACAGAAGATCTTCGAAAAAATTCGTCTTTACCTACTGGTCTGTTTTGACAGATTTCTGCCATTATTTGCATTTGCTTCTTGTTGGTTCCTTTTTGGTTTCTCTTTGGGGAATTGAGATTTTTGAGGGAAGTGCTACAGTATCTTGTGTTTTAATGGAAGTTTTATTGGTGTTAGAACTGAACCTTAAGACTTATTTATCTTGAGTGCACTAATGTTGCTAATAAACATTGTGTGAAGTTTTGTATGAAGGAAAAATTTCAGGTGTATGGAAGGAATGAGTAATGAGATGAAGGATGGACTAAATCTCAAGCTTGGGGATGCCACACGTGTCACCCCAAGAAATATCCAAGAAGTGCAAGAGTAAAAGCTTGGGGATGCCCAAGGCATCCCCTTCTTCATCAATAAAAATCCCAGGTTTCTTCCAAACGCTTCATTTTTATTGTTTCATGCACAATTGTGTTTTTCTTGGAGCGTCTTCTTTTTCGTTTTCGTTTTTGGTTTTAGTTTGCTTGGTTTTCTTAGTTTTCTGAATAAATTGGTTGGACCCCCTCGTTCATACATTGGTTTGCAAATAGTTTGGTTTGGTTTGGAGAAGAGTATGAAAGTTCATGCTTATGTGGTAAAAAGAGCTCGTTTTTTACTGTGGCCTATGCTTCATCATGCCATGCTTGATATTGTTTTGGCTTTATGCTTAGTATTCTTTGCTATAGCATGACTTGTTATAAACATTTGAGATTGCTTAATGTGCCTTGGATGAATAATGCGTTGTTTTAGCATATTAAAGCATAGTATAGTGGTATTCTCCTTTGATGCTTTATTTGGGTTGACTTGGCGCATGCTCACACCATGTTATGACTATCTCAAGTCACCATAGCCTTTATGATCCTTTAGTTTTCAACTTGTAGTATCACTTTATGTTTTGATCAATGATGTTTTGTCGCTCTGCATGATTATGGCCATTATTGCTCTCTTAGTTTGTCGCTCCCAGTCTTTTGCTAGCCTCCACAACCAAGTATGAGTTCCACTCATGCGTACAACTCCCTAAACCAAGTTATCCCAAAGAGTCCACCATACCTACCTATTAGCATATGCTATTCCAAGTATATTCATGTTTTTTTTACCTTCCAAATTAAACTTGTTATGAGAAAACTAGTGATTAAAGCTCTCACGAACTTGATGGCACACTTTACTTTACTTCCCCTTAATAAACTTGAACCATTGTGTATTCTATGTTGTATATGCTTGCACTTATTTGTTGGGAATTAGCAGAACCATGCTTTCATGGGGAATGCTTTCAACATTGCACTTGGTACTTGTACCTAGTTGATATCATGCTCTTTTGTATATGGATGTCGTCGGTGTGAAATGAAAGGGGAGCTTGTAAGTCCATGGAGTTATGTATATGTGTTAGAGAAACGCCTGGGCCGCTGGTCTAATCCATGCTGACATGGTGGAAACCTGCAGCGTAACCATAATGAGCTGTCTATGAAGCATTCTTCTTATAAAAAAAGAGTCCTATATTGAGAAAAAATAGAAAAGAAAAAAAGAGATTATGAAAAGAGGAAAGAGAGAAAAAAGCACCATATTCCCATGGTAAATAAGAAGATTGATGAGATGCTCGTTGTCTGCTTGCCTTGTCATTTTGATATGGGAATTCTTCCGTATCATCGGGCATGGGGTACCCCGTTGGAGGTTCTCTATGATACACATGTACTTACAATGACAAGAACTTACCGGTGACTAAACTTGAGTAGCATGAGGAGCGGCCCTCAAATACAAGGGACATGAGATTTCAGACTTATACTTTGTCAAGCATGTACACCATAGTTTGTTCACTTTAACCTTAATCACTTCAAGATGCTTATGATAGGGGCAATGAGAGCTGAAAGCTATAAGTACCATAATTTTTGGAAGCTCTTTATGAAACTTGAATCTCTACTTCCTTCTATGAGGGCCTTTCTTCCACTTATATATTGAGTCTCCTCCTTCTATGTTTATGCACTTACTTTGAGAGCATAGTGGCCATTCTTAGTTCTATGTGCATTGTCCCAAGACTAGTTGATTGATGCATACTTTGTAATTGCTTGTTTCAAACTATTGTATCTAGTCACTCTTATGAACTTTGAAGGTGTCCTATGCATTTATATTTGCTACTCTATGAGGGACAAGCTGAATGCTATTATGCTATGTTTTCTTTATGTGAAACAAACAAACGTCTTGCAAAGCATTGTTATTCATGAATCTTTTGTTTGTGCCTTTTCTTGTTGCATCATAGTTTCTTTGCTTATTGCTAGAACTTTATCTTTCATGCTATGATTGAAGTATTATGATCCCAGCTTTGAATGTTTTGCAAATACTTTGATCAAGTCTTTGATGGTGCATGTCACCTCAAAAATTATTCTTTCTTTTTATCACTTACCTACTCGAGGACGAGCAGGAGTTAAGCTTAGGGATGTTGATACACTGCAAATGTATCTATAATTTTTGATGTTCCATGCTTGCTTTTATCCACTTTCTTGTGGTTGTTCCAACTTTGGAGTACTTTTCATATGATTTCTTGGACTAACCTATTAACAAGATGCCACAGTGCCAGTTGCCTGTTTTCTGCTGTTTTTGGTTCCAGGAAGTCAGAAAATGAATATTCTCGGAATTGGACGGGACAAAAGCCAAAGTTACTATTGTCCCGAAAGACTCACGGAGCCAGAAGGAGAGTCGGAGAGGGGCCATAGGGTGGCCACACCACCCCTAGGCACATGTCCACCTAGGCTGCGCCAGGGCATGGTGTGGGCCCCCTGGCCACCCACCGACCTTGCCCTGTGGCCTATAAGAAGCCTCCCGAAGCCAAAACCCTAGTTCGTCAATCAAAAATCCACGAAAAGTTCCACAACGCCGCCGCTACCGAAGGGGAGATTCGGGGGACAGGAAGTCTCTGTTCCGGCACCCTGCTGGGATGGGGAAGTGCCCCCGGAGCCATCTCCATCGATCTCCACCACCATCTCCATCACCGTTGCCGATTCCCATGATGAGGAGGGAGTAGTTCTCTCTCGAGGCTAAGGGTTCTACTGGTAGCTATGTGTTCATCTCTCTCTCTATGCATGATCTTATTGAGATCATGAGCTTTGTAATCAAGTAGATCTACCTTGCTACTCAAGTGCTTTAATAGATCTCTGCTCTCCCCATGTGTGTGAAAGTGACAGCGTGCACACCATGGTAGCACTTAGGCTAGAGATTACAGATACTTGTTATGAGTTATATTTGGAGTTGGATATCTTTATGAAATTGTGGTGTTTGTTGGAAACATCTAGTGCTCAAGGTGAAAGTGTGGGGTTTTCTAGATGGGAAATACTTACTTTGAGGAGTGTTGTTATAGCCCTACCAACAATTAGAGTGTCCAACCGGAGAGTAGTTCAGCATAGTATCATAAAGAAGAATATATTTATATGAGAGTGTTCACTAGTGAAAGTATGATCCCTAGGCCTTGTTTCTTAGCACTGAAACACCGTTTGCTACTAGATCTGTTACATGTTTGCTTGTTGCCATCTTTATTTTAGTTTGTCTTTAGTCTCTTCCACGCCATCAAAGTATTTTCTAGCACCGTTATCTATTATCCATACCACTTGTATTTCACTATCTCTTCGCCGAACTAGTGCACCTATACACCTGACAAGTGTATTGGGTGTGTTGGGGACACAAGAGACTTCTTGTATCTTGATTGCATGGTTGCTTGAGAGGGAATACCTTTGACCACTTCCTCCCTGAGTTCGATAAACCTTGGGTAATCCACTTAAGGGAAAACTTGTTGCTGTTCTACAAACCTCTGCACTTGGAGGCCCAACAACTATCTACAAGAATAGAAGTGCGTAGACATCAGTGCACACTGAGGGGGAACACAATCGTTGGTAATTTTAACAGGGATCATCTTATTAGGCTACCGTCGAGTATCTAATACTAGCACACAATAAGACATACAAACAATAGCTACCGTCGAGTATCTAATACTAGCACACAATAAGACATACAAACAATAACATTTAATGTAAATGCTATGTGATATGGTCCTTCACGTCGTGATCTCCATCCGCCATCACCGGGTTCCGGCGCCAGGGATCCGGCGCCGTAGACACCAGGGTACCGGTGTCATTCCGGCGTGGTAGTCCGTCACCTCCGTGACTATCTACTACTATGTAACAAAAGGTAATCACTTTACCTTTGCCATAACCATATCACAAAGCAATTCCCCCTTGCAAAACAAAGTTAGACGCCTCTAATTTACCTTTGCATGTTTTACGTGGCTGAATAGGCTTTCGCACAAGAACCGTTCTTACCTACGAACTTTCAGCACAACGCTGATCAAGTAGTTGTCTCTACTACACCCCTTTCAGGGCCCTCCGTTGCAAATGGCATACCAACTAATGCAAGAGAGACAGACACCCCCCTAAGCCACTTTATACGGTACAAGCCGTATGTCAAGCGTGGACCAGTCTCGCGAATGAACGCGTAAAGTCAGTTGGGGGCCACTTCATCAAGCATTAATGCGGTATACACAAGTACACGTGGGAGGGTAACAACTAAAAGATCAACGCTCACACGGTACATCTTGTGTGTTCTACCCGTACTAGCATTACTACGCATAGATCTAGCTCTGATACCACTTTTGGGGTTCCGCGTATGAAAACAATAAATTTTACTCTACGCCCCTGAACCCCTGAAGATGCCAGGACCTATCTATTAGTAATACAGTAACAGAGGGGCTTTTCGCGAACTTACCCTTGAAGACCGAAAAGCGTTGTCAACGCTCAGGAAAGCGTGGTTGATGTAGACGAGCCGAAGCCGACCTCAAGGTCATGATAAAGTCCTCGCGCTCCTTGGCTCCAACGACTTGAGTGCCTCAAGTGCGACACCTCGCAGGGAGTTACACACGTCCGGTGTCGGACGATGACTCCCGCTTCCCTGATCCAGCAGCAGTTGCGGAAGTAGAGCTCCCGGATCCAAATCCCGCAGCATGACGGTGCTCCGCGGTGAAGATGTCTCTCACTCGCGCAGTCCAGACTTGGGACCACGATCATGAGATAGAGAGAGGGCGATGACCCACACGTATAGGGGGTGTATCGCAGTATTTTCGAGGGAAGTGAAACCCAATTTATTGATTCGACACAAGGGGAGCCAAAGAATATTTATAAGCCTTAACAACTGAGTTGTCAATTCAGCTGCACCTGGAAACAATCTTGCTCACGGCAATTTATCAGTAGCAATAGTTTTGTAGTAGGAATAGTAAAGTAACAGCAGTAGTAAAGTAAAGACAGCAGTAACAATAACAGTAAACAGTAGGATTCGAGTGCGGTAGGCATAGGGATGGATGGACGGGTGTTGCATGGACAAGACAATTCACATAGCAATTAGAACATAGGGCAATTGCAGATAAATAAGATAAAACATCCAAGTACTAGATAATCCTAGGCATGTGTTCCATACATAGTCATACGTGCTCGCAATGAGAACTTGCACAACATCTTTTATCCTGCCAGCCTGTTTGCAGCGGGGCCTCAAGGGAACTACTGGAAATTAAGGTGCTCCTTTTAACAGAGCACCACAGCAAAGCATTAACACTCCATGAACACATGTGATCCTCACATCAAAGACATTCCCTCCGGTTATCCCGATCTCTGTCACTTTGGGGCCATTGGTTCCGGACAACAACATGTGTATACAACTTGCAGGTAAGACCATAAACAATACTATCATAATGAATCAATAACATGTTAAGATCTGAAATCATGGCACTCGGGCCCTAGTGACAAGCATTAAGCATAACAAGTCGCAACAAAGTCATAAAGCACTAATAAAAGATACTAGGCACCATGCCCTAACAATCTGATGCCATTACATGAACGATCTCATCCAATCCCTACCATCCCCATAGCCTACATCGAGGGATTACTCACTCATAGATGGGGAAACATGGATGGTCATGGAGAAGCGATGGTGATGATGATGGCGATGATCTCCTCCAATTCCCCGTCCCGGCAGGGTGCCAGAACGGAGTTTCTGGTGCTATTTCCTGGAATCTAGTGGTGGCATCAGAGCGGAACTCCTTCTGGAAAAATGTCAAACCCCCCTGGGTTTTTAGGTCAGGAGGCAACTTATAGGTGAAGAGGGAGGCCGAGGGGGTGCCTGGGGCGGCCAGACCACCACCTGGCGCGGCCAGGACCAGCCCGCGCGGCTAGGTGGTGTGGCTGGGCCCCAGCCCCACTCCGTCTCATATTCTGGCTCCAGGTGTCCCTCGGTAAAATAATGACTTTGGCTTTTGTCCCGTCCAATTCCGAGAATATTCATTTTCTGACTTTCCTGGAACCAAAAACAGGAGAAAACAGGCAGCTGGCACTGTGGCTCTTGTTAATTGGTTAGTCTAAGAAATCATATGAAAATTACTCCAATGTGTGGACAAAACATAAGAAAGTAGATAAAACCAAGCATGGAACATCAAAAATTATAGATACATTTGCAATGTATCAGAGGGGGAGAGAGAGAATATCAATTAGAGGTCCTCCCAAAAGTGGGGAGACCTTTATTGATTATTGGTGTATTTATCTTGACCAAATACCCCACTATATATAGGGGAGAGGGGGTACACCCTCCCTCAAAGTCTCGGGGTGGGACTAAAGGAGAGGAGGGGGGAGGGGTGGCCGCCGGCCACCCCAGTAGGCCCCGCACGGGGGGGGGGGATTAGCCCAGCCGGCCTCCCCCTTGGCCCCTCTCCCTCTCTCCTTTCCCCTAATGGGCCTCTCCCTCCAAAAATTGGCCCATTAAGCCTTTGACCATTAAATTGATTTTTTCTCTTTATTAAATAAATATGAATAAATGATTAAATCAACATTTAACATTCATTCACATATTATTCAATCTCCGTGGCTATGTAACACTTTCCACCTCTACTCCGGACATCCTCCGGACTTACCGAAACCCTTCCGGATTTCTCCCTACTCTTCTTCGTTGATTCCACTGATCCTAAAAACACTCTCTAAGCATCATCAAGCCCTTAAGCGTGATACCCCACGGTTCGGGAACACTCCAGACATGGTCGGGACACTCCCGCACCAATGATCGACAGAGGGACCTGGATGGCCATGTGACCCTTGTGCGTTCCACGAAGATCTTTCGTCGTTTAAACCGGGATTGTCGTGTATTATTCCCTTTGTCACTCCATACTTGCATTGCCCGAGATCTGATCAATGACATCACCATGTCGTGTTCAATATCGCTACTGAAAAATGCCACTTAACTCGTTCCGACAAGTGATATCCCCGTGATCAAATCACACGCTGCGCAACTATTCGATATAATTCCTCCGAGTGGGCCCTTGAGTATCTTCCCGTCACATGGACGGAAAAATCCTGCTCTTGACATATATTGCCTCAATGGTTTCCTCCAAGTACCTGAACACACCTTTATAACCACTATATTACCAAGTGGCGCTTGATGCTATCAAAGCACTCTCGGGAGACAGTGATTGATATAGCCTCACGGTCTAAGGAATAGTCTACGAGGATCCATTTCTAATCATTGTAACTTGAACTTTGTGACATGATCGGGTCACGATGTTTAGGTTGGGTATTGGTTCATCATCTCATTCTCATAATGAGATGACCTCATTTCCAACTGGCATAAATGCCACATGATCAGGAAACATGATCATCTGTTGACTAATGAACCAGTGACTAGAGTTTCAATGGGAACCCCTGGTTGTTTGTATATCACACATGTATTGATGTTTCCACTCAATACAGTTATAGCATGATATAAAACTTAATCATAAACTATATGAAATATGATAATAGTCCTTACTACTATTTGTCTCTAGGGCATATTTCCAACAGAATGGACTAAATCTCAAGCTTAGGGATACCACCCCGTGTCACCCCAAGAAATATTCAAGAGGTACAACCATCAAAGCTTGGGGATGCCCAAGGCATCCCCTTCTTCATCAATAAAAATCCCAGGTTTCTTCCAAACACCTCATTTTTATTGTTTCATGCACAATTGTGTTGTTCTTGGAGCGTCTTTGTTTTTTGTTTTTGGTTTTTGGTTTGCTTGGTTTTCTTAGTTTGCTGAATAAATTGGTTGGACCCCCTCTTTCATACATTGGTTTTCGAATAGTTTGTTTTGGATTGGAAAAGAGTAGGAAAAGTTCATGCTTAAGTGGTAAAGAGAGCTTGTTTTTGACTATGGCCTATGCTTTGTCACGCCATGCTTGATATTGTTTTGGCTTTATGCTTAGTGATCTTTGTTATAGCATGATTGTTATAAACAATTGAGATTTCTCAATGTGCCTTGGAAGACTCATGCGTTGTTTTAGCATATTAAAGCATAGTATTGTGGTATTCTCCTTTAATGCTTTATTTGGGTTGACTTGGCGCATGCTTACACCATGTTATGACTATCCAAAGTCACCATAGCCTTGATGATCCTTTGGTTTTCGACTTGTAGTATCACTTTATGCTTTGATTAATGATGTTTTGTCGCTCTGCATGATTATGGCCATTATTGCTCTCTTAGTCGGTCGCTCCTAGTCTTCTGCTAGCCTCCATAACCAAGTATGAGTTCCACTCATGCATCCAACTCCAAATAAAACCAAGTTATTTCAAAGAGTCCACCATACCTACCTATTAGCATTTGCTATTCCAAGTATATTCATGTTTTATCTACCTTCCGAATTGAACTTGTTATGAGAAAACTAGTGATTAAAGCTCTCACAAACTTGATGGCACACTTTACTTTTCTTGCCCCTAATAAACTTGAACCATTGTGTCGTCTATGTTGTATATGCTTGCACTTATATGTTGGGGATTTACATAACCATGCTGTCATGAGGAACGCTTTCAACATTGCACTTGTACATTGTACCCAGTTGATATCATGCTCTTTTGTCTATGGATGTCGTCGGTGTGAAATGAAAGGGGGGCTTGTAAGTCCATGGAGTTATGTATGTGTGTTAGAGAAACGCCTGGGCCGCTGGTCTAATCCATGCCTAATCATGGTGGAAACCTGCAGCGTAACCATAATGAGCAATCTATGAAGCATTCTTCTTATAAAAAAGAGATAGAGATTGAGAAAAGGAGAAAAAGAAAAAAAGATGATAAAAGAGGAAAGAGAGAAAAATCACCATTTTCCCATGGTAAATAAGAAGATTGTCGAGATGCTCCTTGTCTACTTGCCTTGTCATTTTGATATGGGGATTCTTCCGTATCATCGGGCAAGGGGGTACCCCGTTGGCGGTTCTCTATGATACACATGTACTTACTATGACAAGAACTTACCGGTAACTAAACTTGAGTAGCATGAGGAGCGACCCTCGTATTCAAGGGACATGAGATTTCTAACTTATACTTTGTCAAGCATATACTCCATAGTTTGTTCAATTTAACCATAATCACTTCAAGATGCTTATGATAGGGGCAATGAGAGCTGAAAGCTAATAAGTACCATAATTTTTGGAAGCTCTTTATGAGACTTGAATCCCTGCTTCCTTCTATGAAGGCCTTTCTTTTAATTTTATGTTGAGTCCCCATATTATCTTTATGCACCTATTGAGAGAGCATAGTGGCTATTCTTAGTTTAATGTGCATTGTACCAAGACTTGTTGATTGATTCATAACTTTGATATTTCTTGTTCTTAAACTATTTGTATCTAGTCACCCTTATGAACTTTGAAGGTGTTGTATGCATTTATGTTTTTCTATACCATGAGGGCCAAGCTGAATACCACTCTTATTATGTTTTGTATATGTGAAATAAACAAACGTCTTTCAATGCATTGTTATTCATGATCTTTTGTTTGTACGTTTTCATGTTTCAACATAGTTGCTATATTGTTAGAACTCTATCTTTCATGTTCATGTTTAGAGTACCTTTGATCTCAACTATCAACGCTTTTACAATAATGATGATCAAGATTGTATTGTCTGCATGTCACCTCAAAAATTATATTGTTTTTATCGTTTACCTACTCGAGGACGAGCAGGAACTAAGCTTGGGATGTTGATACGTCCATAACGTATCTATAATTTTTGATGGTTTTATGCTAATAATATGCTTTTGACACTCCTTTTTGTATAAAGTTTATGATTTATTTGGAATAACCTACTAATAGTTGAAAAAGTGCACAATGTTATTGTTTTACACTTTGATGTGTAGGAATTACCAAGAATACAAGTGGAAACCTTGTTGGAGTCAAATTGGGATTTTTCTAGAAATCTGTCTCAGAACTCTTTTCGAAGATGGTCACGTTTCGGGTTGAAGACTGCGCCAAACGGAAAACTCTTCAACTACAAAGTTGTTGGAAATTTCGCGTCAAATGTTATGGATATAAAATTTAGCTGATTCCGAGTCTGGACGGGCCATCTAGACCCTATTTACTGCAGCCTAAGATGGGGTAACGGTAATCCGAGAAGCTATAAAAGGGAGGAAACCTAATTTGCCCAGGACATCTCCACCCACGAATTTGCAGCCACCAAAGCCACGTTTTTGCCTCCCCCATGGATCCCATCTTCATGGGGGAGGGCTCCCAAGAAGCCATGAAGGAAGAGGGCTAAGGGGTGGTGCTCCCCGATGATACCGGCGGCGGGGAAGGAGTCCCCCGCGCCGGCGCCGGCGCCGCCGCCCTCTTCACCATCTTCACCGCCATCTCCATCACCTAATCCTCCTAGTATGCAGTGGTTCATCCTCCCACACACCTCTATAATGTCCTATGTAAACATGGTATTTGATGCTATAAGTTATAATCCTATGATTTATGTCAAGTTTGTGTAGTTTCTTTGTTCTTAGATTGAATGGTTGAACGTCTTTGGTTCATTAGAGTTGTATGTTGATATGGTATAGTCCTTTGGTGTCCATTATATTTGTGCACGCATGGATTAAACATCATAGTGTTTGTAGTATGTGTAAAAGGAAGGGGGAGTTCTGCCGGAGTGACAGAAACCTGAGGATGCGAACCGGAACATTGCACGTATGGGAGTAAGAGGACCATTAAACTTAAGGCTATGGTTGGGGAAACCTTAATGCATTGTTAGTACTTACAGATGTTTGCTAACAATCCAATCATATAGTACATGTAATTCCAAGTAGTGAAGCGCATGTATATTTAGCCTCTCCCACATAGAAAACTGCATCGAAGACAATGAATCCGATCTATTAGCAATTTAAACTTGGACAAAGCCACCACAATTACCACCACTATTCCACACTCATGGTTCTGTTAGTTTAGTGTATTTTATTGCTGCAACAACTAACTTTACTTTATTGTTATTTATTATCATGCAAAGCTATATCTAGTACTCGTCTTCTTGCTCTAGTTTTATTCCCTAGATAATGCAAACGTTTAGTGTGCGTAGAGTTGTATCAGTGGTTGATAGAACTTGAGAGAACATTTATCCTACCTTTAGCTCCTCGTTGGGTTCGACACTCTTACTTATCGAAAAGGCTACACACCCCCTATACTTGTGGGTTATCAAAGCTCTAGATGGTTCCAACAAACACCACAATTTCATAAAGACATCCAACTCCAAATATAACTCATAACAAGTATTTGTAATCTCTAGCCTAAGTGCCACCATGGTGTGCACGCTGTCACTTTCACACACATGGGGAGAGCAGAGATCTATTAAAGCACTTGAGTAGCAAAGTAGTTCTACTTGATTACAAAGCTCATGATCACAATATGATCATGCATAGAGAGAGAGATATGAACACATAGCTACCGGTAGAACCCTTAGCCTCGAGAAAGAACTACTCCCTTCTCATCATGGGAATCAGCAACGACGATGGAGATGGTGGTGGAGATCGATGGAGATGGCTCCGAATGTCCTATGTAAACATGGTATTTGATGCTATAAGTTATAATCCTATGATTTATGTCAAGTTTGTGTAGTTTCTTTGTTCTTAGATTGAATGGTTGAACGTCTTTGGTTCATTAGAGTTGTATGTTGATATGGTATAGTCCTTTGGTGTCCATTATATTTGTGCACGCATGGATTAAACATCATAGTGTTTGTAGTATGTGTAAAAGGAAGGGGGAGTTCTGCCGGAGTGACAGAAACCTGAGGATGCGAACCGGAACATTGCACGTATGGGAGTAAGAGGACCATTAAACTTAAGGCTATGGTTGGGGAAACCTTAATGCATTGTTAGTACTTACAGATGTTTGCTAACAATCCAATCATATAGTACATGTAATTCCAAGTAGTGAAGCGCATGTATATTTAGCCTCTCCCACATAGAAAACTGCATCGAAGACAATGAATCCGATCTATTAGCAATTTAAACTTGGACAAAGCCACCACAATTACCACCACTATTCCACACTCATGGTTCTGTTAGTTTAGTGTATTTTATTGCTGCAACAACTAACTTTACTTTATTGTTATTTATTATCATGCAAAGCTATATCTAGTACTCGTCTTCTTGCTCTAGTTTTATTCCCTAGATAATGCAAACGTTTAGTGTGCGTAGAGTTGTATCAGTGGTTGATAGAACTTGAGAGAACATTTATCCTACCTTTAGCTCCTCGTTGGGTTCGACACTCTTACTTATCGAAAAGGCTACACACCCCCTATACTTGTGGGTTATCAAAGCTCTAGATGGTTCCAACAAACACCACAATTTCATAAAGACATCCAACTCCAAATATAACTCATAACAAGTATTTGTAATCTCTAGCCTAAGTGCCACCATGGTGTGCACGCTGTCACTTTCACACACATGGGGAGAGCAGAGATCTATTAAAGCACTTGAGTAGCAAAGTAGTTCTACTTGATTACAAAGCTCATGATCACAATATGATCATGCATACAGAGAGAGATATGAACACATAGCTACCGGTAGAACCCTTAGCCTCGAGAAAGAACTACTCCCTTCTCATCATGGGAATCAGCAACGACGATGGAGATGGTGGTGGAGATCGATGGAGATGGCTCCGAATGTCCTATGTAAACATGGTATTTGATGCTATAAGTTATAATCCTATGATTTATGTCAAGTTTGTGTAGTTTCTTTGTTCTTAGATTGAATGGTTGAACGTCTTTGGTTCATTAGAGTTGTATGTTGATATGGTATAGTCCTTTGGTGTCCATTATATTTGTGCACGCATGGATTAAACATCATAGTGTTTGTAGTATGTGTAAAAGGAAGGGGGAGTTCTGCCGGAGTGACAGAAACCTGAGGATGCGAACCGGAACATTGCACGTATGGGAGTAAGAGGACCATTAAACTTAAGGCTATGGTTGGGGAAACCTTAATGCATTGTTAGTACTTACAGATGTTTGCTAACAATCCAATCATATAGTACATGTAATTCCAAGTAGTGAAGCGCATGTATATTTAGCCTCTCCCACATAGAAAACTGCATCGAAGACAATGAATCCGATCTATTAGCAATTTAAACTTGGACAAAGCCACCACAATTACCACCACTATTCCACACTCATGGTTCTGTTAGTTTAGTGTATTTTATTGCTGCAACAACTAACTTTACTTTATTGTTATTTATTATCATGCAAAGCTATATCTAGTACTCGTCTTCTTGCTCTAGTTTTATTCCCTAGATAATGCAAACGTTTAGTGTGCGTAGAGTTGTATCAGTGGTTGATAGAACTTGAGAGAACATTTATCCTACCTTTAGCTCCTCGTTGGGTTCGACACTCTTACTTATCGAAAAGGCTACACACCCCCTATACTTGTGGGTTATCAAAGCTCTAGATGGTTCCAACAAACACCACAATTTCATAAAGACATCCAACTCCAAATATAACTCATAACAAGTATTTGTAATCTCTAGCCTAAGTGCCACCATGGTGTGCACGCTGTCACTTTCACACACATGGGGAGAGCAGAGATCTATTAAAGCACTTGAGTAGCAAAGTAGTTCTACTTGATTACAAAGCTCATGATCACAATATGATCATGCATACAGAGAGAGATATGAACACATAGCTACCGGTAGAACCCTTAGCCTCGAGAAAGAACTACTCCCTTCTCATCATGGGAATCAGCAACGACGATGGAGATGGTGGTGGAGATCGATGGAGATGGCTCCGGGGGCACTTCCCCATCCCGGCAGGGTGCCAGAACAGAGACTTTTTGTCCCCCGAATTTCCTCTACGGTGGCAGCGGCGGTGCGGAACTTTTCATGGCTAGAGGCTTTTCTATTTAGGGTTTTCGTCCTAGGGGCATCTTGTAGGCGAATGAGCAAGGTTGGTGGCTGGCTAGGGGGCCCACACCATGCCCTAGCGCGGCCTAGGGCTGCCCACGCCAAGGGGTGGTGTCGCTGCCATGTGGCCCCCCTTTATCTCTCCTTCGGACTTCATGTGTCTTCCGGTAAAATATAAACTTTGCCTTTTGTCCGGTCCAATTCAAAGAATATGGATTTTATAACTTTCCTAGAACCAAAAACAACAGAAAACAAGCAACTAGCACTGTGGAATCTTGTTAATAGGTTAGTCCCAGAAAGTGTATAAAAATACTCCAAAGTGTGGACAAAACATAAGAAAGTAGATATAAAACAAGCACGGAACATCAAAAATTATAGATACGTTTGCAACGTATCACTAGACCATAAGCATTTTTAATAATTTGAAATTCATCAGTTCCCATAAAAGATTCAATGCATTCATAATCATAATTTATACCTGACTTTCTTCCTTTATCATTCTCCCATGCTTCAGCATTGTCTTGAATACGGTCTAGAAGATCCCATTTAGCTCCTTCTTCCATGCATGTAAATGATCCAGCACAAGAAGTATCCAATAGATCCTTATCATGAAGAGAAAGCCTTGCATAAAGTTATTGATAATAATATTGTTGGGGAGCTCATGAATAGGACATTTGAGCATTAGTAACTTCATTCTCCCCCAAGCTTGAGTTGTACTCTCTCCATCAAGAGGCCAAAAGTTGTATATTTAATTCCTATCTTTATGAATCTCACTAGGAAGATAAAATTTTGAATAAAACAGAGGCACTACTTCCTCCTATTCAAGAGCTTTACCATTCTTCAGCAGCTTATACCATTCCTCAGCTCTTCCTTTCAGTGATAACAAGAATAACTTCTTCTTGACTTGATCTGTTGTAATACCTGCACACTTGAACAACCCGCATAATTCGTGTATAAAGAGCAAATGATCACTGGGATGGACAGTTCCATCTCCAACATAATAGTTATCCATAACATGATCAATAACTCTTGTAGGTATTTTAAAAGTATCATTTTCAGCAGGTGATGGTTCATCTACTACCTTAGCAGTGGTAGTAGCATTACAAAATAATAAACTCAGCGAATTATCCATATTGAAATAAAGTAACTAACAGAAGTAAACAATACTCACAGTAGAAGTTTCCTTTACCAGTTCTACTCTCCAATAGCGCTTCACTCCCCGACAACGGCGCCAGAAAATAGTCTTGATGACCCGCAAGTATAGGGGGTGTATCGCAGTATTTTCGATAAGTAAGAGTGTCGAACCCAACGAGGAGCAGAAGTTGTTGATGAGTGGCTTGGAGTAGGAGTTCTCTGTAAATACTTAGCAAATGGATTTTTAGGGGTTTTCAATAATGCAGATAAATAAAGTGCGAGTAAATAAAAGACAATAATAATAAATGCAGCAAGTGGCCCAATCCTTTCTTTAGCAAAGGACAAGCCAGTTGTATTACTTAAGATGACCAAACATTCTCGAGGACACATGGGAATATCGTCAAGTGCTTTCGCTTCATATAGTTGATTAATCTTCTTTAGTTTGACAAGTGTTGTGTGGGTGAACCTATGCTAATGTACCAACCTTCCTAAGACTAATACATACTTGTGATTATACCCCTTGCAAGCATCCGCAAGTACAAGAAAGTAATTAAGATAGAAACCTAACCACAACTTTAAACTCTAAGATCCCAACATCCCTTGTGCAAAGGTTTCCTAACGGGGGTTCAGGTTTCTATCACTCCGTCAACCCCTATGATTAGTAGCCAAATACACAATGCATTCCCCTAGGCCCATAAAGTTGAAGTGTCATGTAGTCAACGTTCACATGACACCACTAGAAGAATAACACCACAACTTAAATAACAAACTATTGAATCTTTCTCAACACAATTCCACTACTAACAACATGACTTCTCCCATGTCCTCAAGACCTAAACGAACTACTCACAAGACATCATATGGATCAAGATCAGAGATGATATAATGATAAGTAACAATCTGAGCATAACAATAATTCAACGGTTCCACTCAATGGCATCAACTACAACAAGTAATCAACACCGGGAAAGTTTCCCCTAAGAACTATGCAAGATTCAACCCAATTGTTATAGAGGTATGATGTGGTGATGATGGTGCTGGTGGAGATGATGATGGAGATGATGGTTATGATGATCCCGATGAAGTCTAGCTTGATGGTGGTGTTGATGGCGACGATCTCCCCTCTTGGGGAAGGAATTTCCCCGGCAGAATTCTATCTGTCGTAGAGATCTTTCTCTCTCTGTAGTTTTCTGCCCCGCAGAGGCGGCATAATCTTTTTGTGGTCGCCCCTCCAGTATTAGGGTTTCGTGAGGATAATATACACCAAAGGGGAGAGCCAGGAGTGGTCCAGGGTGGCCACTCCACCTGGTGGCGCGACCTAGGGTAGCCCGCGCCAGGGGGTGGTGTGGGCCCCAGTGGCCCATCTCCACTCCCCCTTCTGGCATCATTCGTCTTCTGAAAAAATAGGATTTTCCATGTATTTTCCCGTATTTTCTGATCTTCGCAAATTTCACCTCCAAACAACACATTTTCCATCAGAATCCTGACTACAGCAGTCCATCCTCCAAAGGTCATCAACCATGCAAAAAACTGATGAAATAACATAAGTATCATCTCTTAATATGAAATATACCAATGAATAACAGTAAATTATGATATAGAATAGTGATGCAAAATGGACGTATCATGGAACATTATTGAAGAAGGACTCAAAATTGAGGATCCAACCAACTTGACTAGAAGAGAAGTGGTCAATAGCCAACTCAATATGACTGCCTTACACATGATCCAACTTGGAGTGGGGCCAAAGGATTTTCCCCACATTGAGCACTACAATACTGCTAAGGAAGCTTGGGATGCTCTCATTGACTTGTTTGTTGGCAATGAGAGCATGAGAAGAAATAGGTATGATGCCTTAAGCAATGAGGCTAAAGGATTCTTTATGAAGGATGGTGATGATCATGAAGACATGTATCAAAGACTCAAATCCATAGCCACCGCCTTCATAAATGTTGGTGCCTCTCACATTGATGATGCTTGGATCAAGAGGAAGTATGTGAGTGCTCTCATGACTTTCGAGCCCACTGACTTGAAGAGTCTCCAAGGAAGACACAACTACCATCTCATGACCTCCAATGAAGTTATGCAAGAGATGGCCGCTTTCCAAGGTTGCTACCAAGAATGCAAAACATGCCCGTGCTCATGCCATTGGAATGAGTAGTGGTGTCAATCTTGCCTTTAAGGCCAAGGTTGTGGAGTATGATGAGGATGAAGGGAGTGATGAGGGACTTTCAATGAGCCACCCCGAAGATGTCAAGGTTTTGCATGGTGAATACATGGCCTTCTATGCAAGAAACTTTTGGAAAGATCCCGCCAAGGCCAAGATGGAGATGCAACAAAGAAGCAAGCCCAATGGGAGAAGAGACAATGGGTCCAAGTTGAGAACTTTCTTCAATTGTGGTGACCGCTATCACTTTATTGTCAGTTGTCCCTATGAGAAAAGGGAAGATCATGGGGGTAAACTTGTGTTGAACAAGACCTCCAAAGATCCTTACAAGAAACCCTTCATCAAAAGGAATCCCACCAATAAGAATTCGGGTGAAATTGTCTTGATCGCACATGAAGAATTCTCCTCTGACAATGATGATGATGAAGATTAAGAAGAGCAAATATCAAGTGGTGTGGCGGCTCTTGCCACTACTTCTACACCTACATTCTCACTCTTCGACTCTCCAAATGAGAATATCTCCAACAAGAACATCACTTGCCTTATGGCAAGAGGAACAGAGGTATTATCATCGTCTCACCCCACCTCCTTAGTTGATGACGAATTTGATGATGAGTAATCCCTTGAGGTCAAAAATGAATTAGTTGCTTTTGATGTGTTTATGAACAACTTGCAAGGGGAGCACAAGAAACATTTTGTGGACCTCTTAAATCAACTTGCACACACACAAGAGCTTCTAGATGAGAGATGTAAATTAGGAAGAGAGCACATAATTAAGGTAGAACCTCTAAATAATGCTCTAGAAGAAGAACAAGAAACTATAATGTCTCTTGAAACTAAACTTGAAGGGATTGATGAAGCAAATGATCTCATTATTAATAAACTCATCAAGGAATGTGACCATGCTATTGCTAAATATAAAATGGCTAAAAAGTACAAGATTGAGTTTTGTGTTGTTCATGAAAACTTGCTGAGGACTTTAGGATGCTTGATAAGGCTTACAAGGCCTTGGAGAGTGAACTCTTATTGCTCACAAAGTCTCTTGAAAAGCCTCAAACTCAATTGACCAATATTCCTTCACCTACTGCTTTCATTCCTTCTAGTTGTACAAATATACTTGAAGAAAATGCTAGGTTGAAGGGGGAGCTATCTAAGGCCACCTTTCCAAAAGGAAACAAGTCAATTGATGACCTCTTGAGTAAGCAGAGGCCAAATAGTGAGAAAGGGGGCATTGGCTTTGTCTCTAAATGCAAGAAGAAGAACAAGAAGAAGAAGGTCAAGCCCGCACAAGAAAAAGACAAGGTCATTATGGGTAGTAAGACCACAAATGGCAAAACTATGTCTCATGATGACTTTGCGGGAAGTGCTAACCCTCACTATGTTTTAATGTGTGATTATTATGGTGATGTATATGCACAATATGTTGGCCCATTTGATGGTTATATTGCTTGGTCTATTTGGGTTCCCAAGACCCTTGTTGCTAACAAAAGAGGACCCATTGAAAATGGGTACCTAAAAACTAGTTTGATCTTTTGTAGACATATGCTTTCGGAGGGTCAAAATGGGTGCTTGATAGTGGATGCACAAGTCATATGACCGGAAGCGCATCTAGTGTCAAGGAGTTGATACCAAATGTTGATCAAATATCCGTGACATATGCCGACAAGTCAAAGTCTAAGGTAATGGGTTTCTGAAGGAGATATGCCCTAGAGGCAAATAGTAAATAGGTTTTTATTGTCATGTCTCAATTAGTTTATAATAGTTTCATATTGTGCTATAACTGTGCCAAGTAGAAACATTGGTACAGGTGTGGTATGAAACAACCAAGTCCCTAGTAGCCTCTATTCATACTAGTTCATTAGTCATGAAGATGATCTGGGTTTCAAGATCATGGGCATTTATGCCGACTGACAATGAGATCATATCATTGGAGAATGATGTGGTTGGACATTCCTCGAAGGATTACAACTCGATCAAGTCATATAGTTCATTGTTGCAATAGCTATACCTAGACTCCTTCTCCTTAGACCGTGAGCTCATATTACTCACTGTTTCCCTAGGCTACTTAGACTGCATCAACCGTCATTCGGTAATACGGTGGCCATAAAGGTGTACGTTGGGTATTCCGAAGGAACAATAGATGACATGTGACTGCAAGACCGGGATTTGTTCACCCACATGACGGGTAAAGATACATACGGCCGGCTTGGTGAGATTACATCCATAAATGTTGCAACATGTGACTAGGTCACGGGGATGTAATATCACGGTAACAAGAAAACATACCTTGTTGTGAACGAGATTGAACAAAGGTATGGGATACCAATGATCGGATATCAGACAAGTTGTATCGAGAAACAAAAGGAAGAGGATGCTACATTTAGACGGTTCAAACGATATTGTCATCAGGAATGCATAGGGGTCACATGGACATCCCTGGTCCCTCTGTTGATTATTGATACAGATCATGTCTAGAGCATTCCCGAGCGGTAAGAGGATACACTTAAGGGTACGATGAGAGCGATCATTCGTAAGATGGAATCACAGTAGAGAAAGAGAGAAAGCCGGAATCGTTCCGCGGAGAGATCCGAAGTTGTTCGGAGAAAGAATAAAGGAAAAGACCGGAAAAGTGTTTTCGGATAAATGCGAATTTAAATATATATTTATTATATGTTAATTGTGAATTAATATATTCTAAATAATATTTATATTAAGATTTATAAAGGCAACTTTTATATTAGGCCAAATCCCGGAGGGAAAAGACCTAGAAATAAAGCTACAGAAAAAGAAAATAAAAAAGAAAAGGAAAAAGGCAACTACTGCCGTGTGTGGGCCTTGCATCCCACAAAGGTGGGCGGCTGGTAGTAGCTGCCGCACGCGGCCAGGCAGAGCGCTGGGCGCCTCCGCGCCGAGCTAGGCCGCCGCCGCAGCAGCCGGCCCACACGGGCACCGCTTCGTAGGCCGCTAGGGCGAGCCGGGCCGCGGGAGCCAGCGGGCCGCCGGGGGGGTGGCCAACCCACCCGGGCTGCCTCGCCACCGCCACGACGACTGGGCCGCGTGTGCTGGCTGGCCCATCACGGGTCGCCAGCCGCTGCGCTGGGCGCCGCAGCGCCATGGTCCGCGGGGTGGCACGCCGGCCCACCCCGGCTGCTGTTTCCTCTTTTTCTTTTATTGGCAGTTTTTTTGTTTGGCTAATGGGCTGAGATCTTTTGGCCCATTCGGCCAAGAGGAAAATAGCTGTTATTTTTCCTTTATGAATAGTCCCACATGGCTAACCCAATGGGGAGGGCACACCCCCTCCGCCTATATAAAGGGTTGCCCATGGGTGGGATTAAACACACCAAATACACAATTGGAGAAGTCCTTTGGTTGACTTTCTCCTCCTCCCTCTCTCTATACCTCGTGACCATGGCCCCAAGTCTGAGCTGTGCGATCAAGGCACACCTGCAGTATGCCGTTGCGCTGCATGGATTCCTAGCCGGATATCAACTTTCGCACTCCCGGCGGGATCGGGGAGCTGGAGGCCTCATCGTGCACCAGATGTGTACGAAGACACGAGGCGCAACACTTGGGGCGCTAGAATGTCGTGAACCGGAGCTGTTTCACGATCAAGATGATGAAGATCAAGAAGTAGCAAGGGGTGACCTACGAGGAGCTTCGCGACCTTGAGGTCAGCTACGAGTACGACTACTTCAACCATGTTGCCCGCGGAACGTTAACCGTGTACGGTCTACAAGGGTATGTATTCTCTACGCATTGGTCGTTACCGCATTACTACATAGATAGATCCTAGGCAATTTCTGGGGTTCAACGTAGGAATTTTTTTGTTTCCCGCACCGATCCCCAATAGTGGTATCAGAGCCGATCTATGCGTAGGAGTGCTGTACGGCCAGTACGCACAAGTTTTGTGCGGGCATTGATCCCTTAGTTGTTATCCTCTAACGTGTACTTGTTTATATCACGGTATTGTTTGATGAAGCGGCCCGGACCGACCTTACGCGTAGTCATACGCGAGACTGGTTCCACGCTCAACATACGACTTGTACCGTATAAGTGGCTAGCGGGTGTCTGTCTCTCATTCAATAGTTGATATAGCATTTACAACGGAGGGCCCCAAAAGGGGTGTAGTAGAGACAACTGTCGGATCCGTGTTGTGGTTGGAAAGTTTGTGGTTTAGAAACGGTTCTAGTGCAAAAGCCCTAACAACCACGTAAAACTTGCAATAGATAAAATAGAGGCGTCTAACTTTATTTTGCAGGGGGCATGTGATTATGATATTGCATTAGTCGTTGCGAAGGTAAAGTAGTTTAATTTTCTGTTACTAAGTAGTATAGTAATAGTCATCGTTCCGATGGACGACATGGTGGAGGCGTCGTGGACTTGGCGTCAAACCAAGGGCAGGATGGAGATCATGCCGGAGCGCTCGATGGAGATCAAGGCGCAAGAAAGACATATCATATCACATTATACATATGATGTTGATACCAGTTTTTACATCTTATTGTGTGCTAGTATTTAGATACTCAACGGTAGCAAATAAGATAATCCCTATTTAATTCCAATGTTCCGTGTTCCCCTTGTGTGTGCACCACCAAGAAAGTTCTTTGGTATGGGGCGATCCAAGGTTACAGGCCTGGGAGTCAGACATATCTACGTTCGCATACAGTGGGTGTAAGCCATGTTGCACAGCGAATACACACAAGTTAGATTTGGCGAGCCTAGCATGTACAAACATGGCCTCGGAACACAAGAGATCGAAAGATAGAGCATGAGTCACATGGATGATGTGATTGGCGTTAGTGAATGCCTACCTTTGATAATGCACTGATGGCCGTGATGATCGGGGGAGGTGCAGAGGATAGGGATCATGCGATCACTAAAATCATCCAGGGGATGACAATTTTAGTGGAGACCAATTATAAATTGATCTCTTATTATAAACTTAGTCTAGATGTCTGTTTGCAAATATATTATTAGATCTTAGACTATCCCATTGAGGTCCTTTGCGACCATGGGAATATATTGCTTAATTTGGTACTTAGCAAAAGGGTCCAACTTCATAGATTAATACCCACGCCTGAGGGATATCCTCGTAAAAGGTGATCTTCTCTTCTTGATACAATAACCATTAGGAGATAATTCGATGACTCCGGAATGTTTGAAAAAACACTCAGCGATCTTGCATTAGAGTTAAGAACTCTTAGAAAGGCTTGATTGCAAAATGGAGATCATGGATGAAAAGGTATATGTAGGATATACAAATTATAAATGTGGTTCTTGCAAAACTCGTTGCAGTTTACAAAGTATTTGATACTTGTCCTGCTTTGTGAAAACAGGATGATATGCTTGAGAATTGCTGGTTTTGAGGCAACGTGACTTGATGACGGCAACCAAAATAGTTGATGGCCGACATCAACTCTTCCCTCAAAGTTTGTCATTTGGATTAATGGACTTGAATATAATTTGCAATCCTTGTTTGTGTGTCTTGCTTTTGGCAAGACGATTATTCATATGAACAAGTTACAAACCAGTTTGTACTATTC
The DNA here is from genome assembly GCA_910589775.1 of Avena eriantha. Lineage (NCBI taxonomy): Eukaryota > Viridiplantae > Streptophyta > Magnoliopsida > Poales > Poaceae > Avena > Avena eriantha. The sequence goes on from OU342742.1 coordinate 23,888,868, forward strand.
GGATGAACAATACCATTATGGTCACATTACGATTATAAACAAGTTATTCTCATCACTATGTTAATGATAATAGTTTAAACATTTATAAAGGATTAGAATTCTAAAAGATATCCAAAGTATAATAATGAAATGACACTATAGTTTAAGTCATTTTGGTTATTGCAGGTTCTTTATGAAAGATCGGGGTCCTAGATGCATAATCTAGAGACTTTGCAAAACCATGCCTCTTGGGCAGAATGACTAAAACTCTGCATTCTGGTAAAATGGTGATATGCGAAGATATGTTAAATCTTATACATAGTGATGTATCATATTTTCAACAAGTAGTGGAAATCATTTATTGTGGACTTAAGTGAATAAGTGTATTTACTTAATGAAACATGAATTTTGAAATGATTTGAATTGTTCAAATGAGTTCATAACTAAATGGGATATTGAATTAACTGAATTAACAAGTCTCTTCGATTTGATCGACACGACTAAAGTATTCAAGTTAAGTTTAGCATAAAAGGGACTTGTGAAAGATGTTTCACAAATTATGATAATTGGACGAATTCAAATTTTGTTGAAATGTCTAAACATCATAAACATTTTGTATTAGATACATATGATATCATATTATCTCTTATCGGGGTTATAAGTTAAAGATCGAAATAAGCAAACACTCATTTGAAATACAAGGGAACATCTAAAGATTCGTGGAAAGAACACCATAAGTGTTATGGCAAGTTCGAGTTTCTGGAGATTTCGACAAGTTGAAGTCGTGGCGAATAAACAAGTCTTTGTAGAGCATTCTTAGGAAGCTATGAATCCATCTTCCACAAAAGTGGCAAACCTGTTGTTTTCCAAAGTTGACGTGTCTTGATGAAGATATAGATGAAAGAAAGTAAAAGATCAAAAACAAGGTATTTGACCTTACCTCCGGATTGTTGAGTGGCGCAGCGGAATTTGTTTCGTGAATCCAAACTCTACAAATAGAGGAGAAACTAATGATAATGATCATAAAGTTTCAGGGAATACTTTTACTAAAGAAAGTATGATTCAACTATATATTCTACGAGTTTGTGGAATTATATGGCTGATTCACTTGTCATGTTTTGAACAAGACATACCTACGAAATACAAAGAAGCGTGATGGACCTAAGTACGAGAAATGAATAGTCATTGAAATCTCGTTAGTGGAATTCTCGATTTGATGGTGATCAAGGAATTTTGGAATCTCCAAGATTATTGAGAGGACCTAGATTTGAGTGGGAGCTAATCAGCTTGGCTAATTCATAATATGTAACTGACATGTTTTGAGTGGGAGCTAAGTGAAATCCCTGGATCTCAAACATGAATGTCATATTTGAGTGGGAGCGTGAAATCATTCTGGGATATGTGGACAATATATGTGAATGATGTGATTGGTGTTAATAATATTTAAGTTAGGATAGAGTTGAAGTTATTAAACAATAAGATCTGTCAAAATAGATTGGTGAGTTTAATAAATACTGAATGTCGAATGCTTCCTGTACTTGATTATGAAAGATGTTTAGAATGTCCTAAGCAAGATTCTGAAGAAGTTCATAATGGAACAAGGTAAGAAAGAAGTTATTACCGTATGAAGCATTGATTATAACAACTATGGTTGAAAGAAAGAGATGCGTTGCATCTCCTATGCCTCAGTCATAGGTTCTTCCATAAAACCATGTTGTATACTCGACATAATGTGACCCGAGGCTCTGGTTGATCGGACAAAGTCTTAACTGTAAGAACATGTCTTTAAGTGATTCCTGAGTTGATCACTGAACCAGAATTAAGTTTGTACATAAATGGCAAGAAGCAATGTAAGTGGCATAGATGCATTTCATGCACCAGGATATACATAGATATAGAAGTATAAAGGCTACATCTGATGTGATGTATAATGTTATGGCGGGGCTAGTTCGCTTTTAACGTAGAATGATGTGTCCCAGGGCCCAGTGCCCATGAGAAAGCCCTCGAGGTTGATATAACGTCACTGTAAGCTCCTAGAATCTGGCCTCGTTCTGCTGCCATGACTATATAATATACACAAAGGATAACAAAGTGTGTTTCGAAGTTTAGATGACAATAGTGAAAACGACCGTCATCATAAACACTAGAAACAAAGTCTCACTTTGTCGCCAAACAAATACTTCGACCCATTATAAGGTAATGGAGTGAATGTCAAAATTAGGAACACATTAACGATTTGCAAAAGACATAATGATCTGGTAAAACAGAACATGGACATGACGTTTCCCATGAGCATGCATGATCTGTAAACACATAAGGTATATGGTTTATATGAGTAAAATGCAAGCTAGGTTATTTGTACTCTAGTGCAAGTGGGAGACTGAAGGAGATATGTCCTAGAGGAAAATAATAAATAGGTTTTTATTGTCATATCTCAATTAGTTTATAATAGTTACATATTGTGCTATAACTGTGCCAAGTAGAAACATTGGTACAGGTGTGGTATGAAACAACCAAGTCCCTAGTAGCCTCTATTCATACTAGTTTGTTGGTCACGAAGATGATCTGTGTTTCAAGATCATGGGCATTTATGCTGACTGACAATGAGATCATATCATTGGAGAATGATGTGGTTGGACATTCCTCGAAGGATTGCAACTCGATCAAGTCATATAGTTCATTATTGCAACAACTATACCTAGACTCCTTCTCCTTAGACCGTGAGCTCATATTACTCACTGTTTCCCTAGGCTACTTAGACTGCATCAACCGTCATTCGGTAATACGGTGGCTATAAAGGTGTACGTTGGGTATTTCAAAGAAACAGTAGATGACATGTGACTGCAAGACCGGGATTTGTTCACCCACATGACGGGTAAAGATACATACGGCCGGCTTGGTGAGATTACATGCATAAATGTTGCAACATGTGACTAGGTCACGGGGATGTAATATCATGGTAACAAGAAAACATAACTTGTTGTGAACGAGATTGAACAAAGGTATGGGATACCAATGATCGGATCTTGGACAAGTTGTATCAAGAAACAAAAGAAAGAGGATGCTACATTTAGACAGTTCAAACGATATTGTCATTAGGAATGCATAGGGGTCACATGGACATCCCTGGTCCCTCTGTTGATCATTGATACAGATCATGTCTAGAGCATTCCCGAGCCGTGAGAGGATACACTTAAGGGTACGATGAGAGCGATCATTCATAAGATGGAATCACAGTAGAGAAAGAGAGAAAGCCGGAATCGTTCCGCGGAGATATCCGAAGTTGTTCGGAGAAAGAATAAAGGAAAAGACCGGAAAAGTGTTTTCGGATAAATGGGAATTTAAATATATATTTATTATATGTTAATTGTGAATTAATATATTCTAAATAATATTTATATTAAGATTTATAAAGGCAACTTTTATATTAGGCCAAATCCCGGAGGGAAAAGACCTAGAAATAAAGCTACAGAAAAAGAAAAGAAAAAAGAAAAAGGCAACTGCTGCCGTGTGTGGGCCTGGCAGCCCACAAAGGTGGGCCGCTGGTAGTAGCTGCCGCACGCGGGCAGGCAGAGCGCTGGGCGCCACCGCGTCGAGCTGGGCCGCCGCCGCAGCAGCCGGCCCACCCGGGCACCACTTCGTATGCCGCCAGGACAAGCCGGGCCGCGTGAGCCAGCGGGCCGCCGGGGGGGTGGCCAGCCAACCTGGGCTGCCTCGCCACCACCACGACGACTGGGCCGCGCGTGCTGGCCGGCCCATCACGGGTCGCCAGCCGCTGCACTGGGCGCCGCAGTGCCATGGGCCGTGGGGTGGCACGCCGGCCCACCCCGGCTGTTGTTTCCTCTTTTTCTTTTATTAGCAGTTTTTTTGTTTGGCTAATGGGCTGAGATCTTTTAGCCCATTCGGCCAGGATGAAAATAGCTGTTGTTTTTTCCTTTATGAATAGTCCCACATGGCTAACCCAATGGGGAGGGCACACCCGCTCCGCCTATATAAAGGGTGCCCATGGGTGGGATTAAACACACCAAATACACAATTGGAGAAGTTCTTTGGTTGACTTTCTCCTCCTCCCTCTCTCTATACCTCATGACCATGGCCCCAAGTCTGGGCTGTGCGATCAAGGCACACCTGCAGTATGCCGTTGCGCTGCAGGGATTCCTAGCCGGATATCAACTTCCGCACTCCCGGCGGGATCGGGGAGCCGGAGGTCTCATCATGCACCGGATGTGTACGAAGACACGAGGCACAACACTTGGGGCGCTAGAATGTCGTGAACCGGAGCTGTTGCACGATGAAGATGATGAAGATCAAGAAGGAGCAAGGGGTGACCTGCGAGGAGCTTCACGACCTTGAGGTCAGCTACGAGTACGACTACTTCAACCACGTTCCCCGCGGAACGTTAACCGCGTACGGTCTATAAGGGTATGTATTCTCTACATATTGGCCGTTACCGCATTACTACATAGATAGATCCTAGGCATTTTCTGGGGTTCAACGTAGGAATTTTTTTGTTTTCCGCACCGATCCCCAACAGTTTCGGCAAAGTTGTGGTTGCACACGATATCACTCTTGTGGACGTCATGCTTGTTGAGACCCTTGGCTGTAATTTACTTTCAGTCCATGCTCTTGGAAAGATGGGTTTTGCCGCCTTTATTGATAATGATATTGTGATCCTCATGTGGAGAAAGTCTCTAAAGGTCGCTTTCGTTGGGTACGTAGAAAATGACTTGTATGTGGTGGACTTTTCAGGGAAAACCACTACAAGTGCGATGTGCTTATTTGGAAAGGCCGATGTGGGTTGGTTATGGCATCGCCATCTAGCCCATGTCAACATGAGAACTTTGCAAAAGCCTCCACAAGGATGATCATATTGTTGGACTAAAAGAAAATGTTTGCTTTGCCAAAGATCGTGTTTGTAGGGCATGTGTTGAAGGAAAGATGCATGATTCTCCCCACAATCCAAAGAACTACATCAAGTCCAAGAGGATCTTGGAGATCCTTCATGTGGATCTCTTTGGTCCTCCATCTCATGCAAGCCTTGGTGGGAAGAAATATTGCTTGGTGATTGTTGATGACTACTCAAGATACACATGGGTATATTCCTTCAAGATGAAAAGTGAGACCCAAGAAAACTTCATTGACTTCATCAACATGGCTCAACATCAACACAATGTCCCTGTGTTAACAATAAGAAGTGACAACGGTACCGAGTTCAAGAACTACACATTGAATGGATTTCTTAGTGACGAGGGAATAAAACATCAATATTCCACTACATATACCCCTCAACAAAATGTTGAGGCTGAGAGGAAGAACCGAACTCTTATTGATATGGTAAGGACCATGTTGGCGGAGTTTAAATCTCCATAATTTTTTTGGGCTGAAGCAATCTTCACCGCATGTCATGCATCTAACCGTCTCTACCTCCGTAAAGAATTGATCAAGGCTCCATATGAAATTCTTACCGGTAACAAGCCCAACGTGTCATACTTCCGGATGTTCGGTTGTAAGTGTTTCTATCGCATTAAGGGTGTTCGTTTGTCCAAATTTGATTCCAAAGCATTAGAGGGTATTTTTGTTGGTTATGGTCTCGAATCCCACACTTATAGAATCTATGACAAGCTCTCCGAAGTTGTCATGGAATCTTGTAGTGTGGTTTTTAAAGAATATGATGGTCCCCAAGCGGGGCGTGTTGATGTCTGTGATGTAGATGATGAAATGCCTCAGGATGCCATAGAAAGAATGGGTGCGGGATTCATCTGCCCTGTTGAGGAACCCCTTATGGCGGGTCGAGAAGAACTATGATCTACTCAAGTGGAGCCCTCATCTTCACAACATCATCAAGCTCCTATCGAGGAGGACAATGACCCAAGCCAAAGACAAGTTGTGGACCCTCAACTATTTGACCAGGAAGAAACCTCTAGCCAAGAGGTGCTTGAGTCTCCATTTGCCAGAATGTCTAGCGGTGCTAAGTCTATTACACAAGGAAGATCTGTAGAAACTACCATAAGGGAAGCCCAACGCCTGTCTAGAAGTATGCCTGATCAAGACCAAGGTCAATATTTGCCTCTTGTAGAAGAGAATGATTCCAATGATGATCAAGGTCAAGTTAATGGTCAAGACGAGGACCAAAATGATGAAGTGATCCCCACAGGAAACAACAAGGAGATCGAAACTCTTCGTCAAGATAGAATGGATATAATATTGGAGTTAAGAGACCACACTCTTGAGAATGTGGTAGGAGATATAAGAAGAGGGATATCCACTCGAGCTCAACTGAAGAACTTTGGTGAACACCAGGCACACATTTCCATGGTGGAACCAAAGAAAGTATGGGAAGCTCTTGAAGATTTAGATTGGTTGGATGCAATGCACAAAGAGCTCAACAACTTTGAGAGAAACAAAGTATGGAAGTTAGTTGAAAAGCCAAAAGATTGCCGCAATGTTATAGGAACCAAGTGGATATTCAAGAACAAGCAAGATGCGCATGGAATGGTGGCGAGGAACAAGGCAAGATTGGTTGCACCAGGGTTCTCTCAAATTGAAGGCATTGATTATGGAGAGATATATGCACCCGTGGCTCGCCTTGAGTCCATCTGTATCCTTCTTGCTTATGCGTCACATCATAAATTTAAATTACAACAAATGGATGTAGAAAGTGTATTTCTTAATGGTACATTGCATGAGTTGGTATATTTAAACCAACCCTCGGGGTTTGAGGATCCCAACTTTCCAAACCACATCTACAAGGCGCTCTATGGGCTCAAACAAGCTCCACGCACGTGGTATGAGCACCTTAGAGAGTTGTTGCTAGATCATGGGTTTGAGGTTGGAAAATCGATCCCACTCTTTTTACTAAAAAGGTCAATGGGGAGCTTTTTGTACGCCAAATATATGTAGATGATATTATCTTTGGCTCATCTAACAAAGCTTTTAATGATGAATTCTCAAAGCTTATGACTGACAGGTTCAGGATGTCTATGATGGGAGAATTGAGAGTATTTCTTGGTTTTGAGATCAAGCAAGTAAGGGGAGGAACATTCTTCAACCAAGCCAAGTATACTCAATATATGCGCAAAAGATTCAACATGAAAGATCTAAATGGAGCTCCCACTCCCATGGCATCAAAGACTCATCTTGAACTAAACCCAAATGGTAAAGATGTGGATCAAAAGGTATACCGATCCAAGATTGGTTCCTTCCTTTACCTTTGTGCATCTAGAACCGATATTGTGTTAAGTGGAGGAGTGTGTGCAAGATATCAAGCGGCTCCTAAAGAAAGCCATTTGATGGCGGTCAAGAGAATATTTCGACATTTGGTTCATACCCCAAACTATGGTATTTGGTATCCTAGGGGCTCAACATTCTCTCTTTGTGGTTACTCAGTTTCGGACTGGGTTGGTGATAAGGATGATAGAAAATTGACCTCTGGGGCTTTCCAATTCCTTGGGAGGTCCTTGGTGTGTTGGTCTTCTAAGAAGCAAAATTGTATATCTCTCTCCACCGCCGAAGCCAAGTATGTGGTAGCTGCTAGTGCTTGTACTCAATTGTTATGGATGAGGCAAACTTTAAAGGAATACGGTGTCCATTTTGACAAAGTGCCTCTTCTATGTGACAATGAAAGTGCTATCAAGATTGCCTATAACCTAGTGGATCATACAAGGACAAAGCCTATTGAGATTCGTCATCACTTCATTAGAGATCATGTTGCTCGAGGTGATATTGAGCTATCCTATGTGTCAACCAAAGACCAACTTGCCGACATTTTCACAAAGCCTCTTGATGAAGCAAGATTTTGCTATTTGAGGAATGAACTAAATATCACAGATTCAAGGAGCTTTACTTGATCATGTTGCATACTCACCTATGTCTTAACTCTTATTTGGTTTAGGTGTGGGCATGGATATAGGGGGAGTGCGGTCCTAATACATTGGACTATCCATCCCCCCATAATGCCAACATTAAGAAAATCAATTCTCTTGATATCATTTAGTGATATGTGAGCTTCATTGATGAGTAGTGGCAACGAACTCAAGGATAATTCTTCACGGTGTCATGCCACAAACTCTTACATGGTGGCCTCAGCCACCGCCCTCTTCATATCTGAAGAGTCGGTTCTTGACTTGTTTGGTTTGGATCTTAATTTGTCATCTTCTTGACTATCTATGGTTTCTTGGTTCTTCATAGTACATATTCTGAATCCTAGGCCTATACTCATCTCTAAACATACTCCTCTTGCCACACATTTGTCCACTATTAGAATCTGGGGTTTTCTAGTCGTGGGGGCCGGACTATCCGCACTGAACCGACCGGAGTGTTCGGCCAAGCCGGACACTCTGCTTGATTTAGCCCGGACACTCCGGTGAGATTCACCCAGACACTCTGGCCCCAGCGGTTTCAAACCTGTAAAAGGGGTCGGGGAGAAGTGGACGGTTCAGTCTAATAGAATGGTTACCTAGGACGTGTACAAGACACGGCCCGAAGGGTTTTGTTAATTCAAAGGGTGCTAAAAGGGCATGCAAACTTCAATAGTTGAAGTGAGCATAGCGGAGTTGGAATCTTCACCATGATGAAAATGTTAAAGGAGTTTAATTTCATCGGAGATGATGAAGATGCTTGCATTTGCAAGAAATTAAGTGGGAGCGCTGAGACAAATTTCCAATACATTATGCAGAGTACATATTGTTGATTGGAAATGATGTATCTTTTATTGACAGAAGTTAAAAATTTCATTAAAATAAGATTTCGATGAAAGACTTGGGCAAAGCCGGAACATTTGGCATCAATATCTATATGGATAGATTGAGGCGCTAATATGGTTGTGCCAGACATACATATATGAGATATTGAAAGGGTTCAATATGGAAACAACAAGAAAGGTTCTTGTTGCATGGAAAGGATTGTATCAAGATTCAAGTGTTTCAACACTTGGTGAGTAAAATCACATGAAGATTTTGATCGATTATACCGTGATATGTATATATCCAGAATTTCCTATGCTCTAAATGTTATGAGCACATACCAGAATGATTCATAAGATGATCATTGGACGATAGTAAAGATATTCTTATGAGCTTTTGAAGAACTAAGAATATATCATGTATAAGTGACAAATAGTTAAAGGTAGTTCATTATAAAGTGTTACATTGATACTAGTTTTGTCACAAGATACAAATTAAATTTATCTCAATTTAGACTATGGGTGGCACAATGTAATGGAAAGGATGTTCCATGATGGATTTGGATAAGTTCCAAAGTTGAAACATTGTGACAGATACTACAACAAAAGGCTAAGTATATGACTGCTATAGTAGCAGCAAAGGAGGGCATTTGTGTTAAGAAGTTTGCTATCAAACTAGGTGTGGTTCAAAGTGGGCTAATACTATGAAGATATATTGTATGACAATAATATCAACATATTTTAACCCGAACGAACTAAAGGTCTCACGAAAGGACCAAATTTATACAATACCATCTCATTTGAGAATGAGTGATGCGTAGAGACGCAAAGACATGCAAATACACACGGACCTGAAAGTGCCAGATCCAGAGATTATGTTAACCACTAGCAAACGCGTATATTCAACACCTAGGTGTTGTATATACAAGTTTACAAACTAGATTATTGACTCTAGTGCAAGTGGGAGACTGAAGGGAATATGCCCGAGAGGCAATAATAAAGTGGTTATTATCTTATTCCATGTTTATGATAAATGTTTATTTTGCATGCTATAATTATATTAATTGGAAACGTTAATACATGTGTGTTTAATAAACAAAATACAAAGTTCCTAGTAATGCCTCTCATATAAACTAGCTCGTTGATTAACAAGATGATCAAGGTTTCCTGATCATGGACATTGGATGTTGTTAATAACGAGGTCACAACATTGGTGGAATTATGTGATGAACATTCATCCGAAGTATAGCATTACGATCAAAGTCATTGTGTTTATATTGCTATAACATCATACGAAGTAATCTTAGTCCTTAAACCATGAGATCATTTTAATTGCTAACACCCGAAGAGTATCTTGATAACACCAAACGTCACATCGTAACAGAGTGACTATAAAGGTGGGTTCAGTACTACGAAGGTGTTATGTTGAGGATCATGGATCAAGAGTGGAATTTTTCAATCCCGATGACGGATAGATATACTCTGGGCCCTCTCGGTGATATCACATTAAGATAGCTTGCAAGCAAGTGATGTGATCACTAGAATGTTATATCACGAGAACAAGAAAAGAGTGCATGTCGGTAACGAGATCAAACTAGGTACTTTGATACCGATGATCGAATCTCGGACATGTATTATATCATGAGACAAAGGGATTTAGTTACTAGCGTTAAAGGTTCTCACGATCACATAAGTCATCGTTGAATGTGTAGGAGTCAGTATGGATCTCCAGGAATGTGTAGGAGTCAGTATGGATCTCCAGGTCCCGCTTATGATTATTGATCTGAGAGGGGTCTCGATCATGTCTGCATTATTAGCAAATCATAGGGTGACACACTTAAGGGATACCGACACCATTTGGAGCAAAAATGTTTCAGATAAAGATTTAAGAAAGCGCTAGAATTATTTTAATAGACACCGAAACTGTTTCGGGTGAAATTGCTGAAATTGGTTCTACATGTAATATTGAAATGTTGTAGGGGGTTTTATGTGAATGTTTGTTAATTAAAGTAATTAACAAAATTTTGAATAAAAATAATAAAAGAGTTTTATTAAATGAGAGAGCATTAAATTTAATGCATTTAAAGTGGAGACTTTAAAAGAGAATGTGAAGGGGCAAATTTATGTGGAGGGAGTTACCACCACATGAATGAGGAGGTGAGGGGTCACCCTTTGGGGCGCCGGCCATGGGGAGGGTACCCTCCCCTCCTCCTATAAAAGGACCCCCTCTCACACCTTCACACTTACACCTCCTCATGAAGGATCTCTCTCCCCCTCTAGTATTTTCCCCATGGTCTCGGATTAGCGAGATACATGTTCCCGATGGCTTTATCTGAAAAGGAGTTGTTGCTTCGCTAGAGCGAGGGATGGAGGTTATCGGGGTACCATACGTGTGTGCGATCACGGATGCACCGCTGCTTTGTGGTGCTGGACTTGGTGGTGCTGGACTTGCTGGAGCTGGATCTGATGGACATGCTGGAGCCGGACCTGCTGGACTTCATCACGATCTTGAGATCGGCAAGTGTACGACTACATCATCCACGAGTTCCAACTCGTTAACAAAGCTTTGTTGTCTTCGAGGGTAAGTTCTCTATGGATGTATATCCACCCGTTGCTTGTATCTAGTAGATAGATCTTGGCGTATAGTTCTCATCATAGGATTTTTTTGTTTTCTATGCTGCGAACCCAACAAACTTTTCATACTTCACCCGCATGATCACTAGCCCTCCACCTTCCAGTTTAAAAAACACAAATCTTGTTAGGGGTTTTCTCACATCTAGCCATACCCGAGCCCGGACATAATCTCCATCTGATCCCGAGATATTCATGTCTATAGCCATGAATTCCCCAATGTTCCTGGCCAGCTCGGTAACTAGTTCCTTCTTCCTAAACAGTTCAAGGGATATCAAAGATACGTACCCACGCATGGATACAGTTCAAATAGACAGCTGCCACATTGATGCCACTGTCGAACTTTTCGATCAACACTCCACGATCTCTGAATAGCCACAGCCCTTGCTCAGTAATCCACTTCCAGTCACCTAGGCAATTCGTCGGAACCAGAAACTTGTTTTCTTCCAGATCTCGGAAGATAACTTCCTGTGCCGGTGCCCACACAAACCTCAATGTCTTCTTAAGGGACATTGCACTGAAAGGTTTGGTGGTAAGCAACCGGATCACCGCCATCCATTTCGCGCTTTCCTTCAGAGCTTCCACGTCCTTTTGTGGCACAAAAACCCCAACGATGTCCTCTCCCTTCAGTTCAGACTCCTAAGAAGTTCCTCGATCGTCGGTTCTGGTCTTCCATGGCCCTCCTTTGCACTTCTCTCTCGTTCCCCACCTTCTCCGCCATGATCCGATCTACCCCTGGACAGACCGGAAACTACCAAGGCCGAGTCGGCCCCTTGATCAACCCAAGTAGCACGATCGCCACTAAGGAGTAGAGGGAGAAACTAGCGGGGAGGCACGGACCCAACCACCGGTGATCTACGATCGCCAGAGGTGTAGTCAAAACCCTAGTCGCCTAGGTATTCCGATCCCGCGTCAAGATTGGTGTAATGAAAATTAAGGTATCTCGCGCGGAAAGAAGTGAGAAACACTTTTATCTGATGCCGCCGGGTTGTATTTGGTTGGGCCTGTTTGGCCCAACTTCGACCATGGATTCATGCTTACCAAGGAGGTTTTTTTTTGGGGAAAAATGAGAAAAACCTTTGCATTTGCAGTGAGAGGAGGCGGCGCGTCGCGTGGGTGGTGGGGTTGTGGCCGGAGGAGGGGGAGGAGGCGCGCCTGAGTCCAAACTCAACGGGGCGCACCTGGGGTCGGCTCAGAGGCCAAAAAACACGGGGGGCCGTGGACGGAGGAGGCGCACCTGAACTCACCGAGTGAATCAATCGGCGGAAGAATCGACACCACGCGCCGTGCGGCCGCAAAGGGGGGCCTTTTCCCCTTCTGGTGAGGTAAACTACGGGGGATTTGATCTTCTTCAACCCTCTCTTCCTTTTCGTCCCCCTCCCTTGCCTGAACAGCAGGGTTTCCGTGCCGAGACTAGTTCTCGAGTCAATTCGTTTTGTTTCTGCGCACGATCCCAGGTTTGTGAAGATACCTAGGCTTGGGACGAGTCGGGAGCAGCGAGAGATTCAGACTCAGGTATGTTCGGCAGTCATTGCCACCCCCACAAAGTCTTGCAGTGGATGGCATTGGCGATATTGTTTCATGATGCGGTTCGAGGGCAACGAAAATTAGATTTTGTTCTCCTTGATGATGCAATGCTAACCACATACATTTGCAAATGTTGGATACGTCTTCAGTTATGCACTGTATATAACGCACAGGGAGGGCAGCACACTTAGAAAGTGGTGTTTCCCTCCTTGTTGCTTATGCAAATATCAACATATCATTCATCATATGTGTACTGTAAGGGAAAGCCTAAGATCCTGGCAAAAGTTCGAGCAGATGTTTCTGTTATTGTACATGTAGGGGGCTGACCAGCAGCAAGAGGCCTGGCCTCTGTTGATTATGGTGGTTTCAAAGTACATTGCACTCAAATTCATCTGCTCAGAGATTGACACAAAATCCAGGTAAACAGGTGTGAACTTGGCAGCTGTATGATCCAACGCCATTTTGGAATTAAGCACGCCCTTCACTCAGTTGCCATCTAAGCCATTTCTACTGAACCAGTAGGCAGAACTGACAATGTTTTTCGAGATCAAATTCCCTAATCCTGAGCTACTTTGCTCTCTTTCACTAATTTGGCCCCACGTTACCTCTCTTGATAGAACTGTTCAATTATGTTGTCTAGTCTTCATATTTGATGATGTATGCATTTTATTTGACTTAGTTGAGCATGTGGTTATACAAAATCTTCATGAGTTGACACGTTCTTTCTTTTTGTAGCTGGGTGATTCAAAATGGACCTGATACTTCCATTTAAAATTGGAGATGCTATAGAGCTAAAATCCTTCGATGACGGTTACAAGGGTGCATGGTTCCGTTGCAAGGTTAAACTAGTAATCTCTTTAACTGTCGCGTGTTCATATATGTAAATGCATCTCTCTTTTGTTAGTATGGATGCTTCTTGGATTATACCCTATCTGTTCTTTTATACAGGATAACATTTACTTTATGCGGTCACTATAACAAGTTCCACTTCATTGAAAATAGTATGACCAATGCTACTGATTCAATACTGACATTCTCATATTATGTTGTGTTTGTCAAGTTGCACTATATCATAAAGGTTTTTCCCACCAAGTTCGAGTTTCAACTCGCAATGCCAAAACCTTCTATTTGACACCCTCCAATTGTTTAAATCTCCTATGCTTGCACTAGGTCGTTGTTAAACGCTGACTTGTATGTACCTCTCTTGGAATGGTTTCTTTCCTCTCTTGCTTCTATGCCGTAGTTTGTGAAACCTGGCAATGGTAGGAGTCCCAAGTAGTATACCATCCTTGTTAGGACTAGATGGACACGCCTATAGGAGAAGATCCATCTTTTCGTGTCATATCTTGGCCATATGTATACCAACGCGTGTGACGTGTGACACCTGGACTTGTATTGTTTGATGAAGTGTAGTCCATGGTGTGGCCACCCTATCAAGATCAGATTAGATCTAAATAATCACATGCCTCATGGGTTTGTTTGTACCTTGATGACTAACAATGGACCACCGAACATAGGAGTGACACCGATAAAGCAGGATTCGTAAGGTTTCATGGCGTTACTGTTGGAGACTGTCCTAGGAGAGCCTAGAATATTCCAGTGAGTGTTATTATAGTAGTGCTGTCCTAGGAGTGCCTGGAACATTCTAGTGAATGTTGGAGTCTAAGTTAGTGCCCTACAAGATTCTAGAGTATTCTAGTGTACTAGCCCATCCAGAAATTTTGCCCCAAAACCAACATGGTATTAGAGCACAAGGTGGAGGTGCTGCTGGTTCCTGGAGGTGGCCGACGGTGAATCGCCAAGTGCTGGAGCTCGCTTGTGTGGAGGTGCCCTACAGGAGACACGACGGTGGGAGCAGGGGGCGAGCTGTAGGTGAGGCTCAGTGGTGACTCTAGGAAGAAGAAAAGGCTAGACCGGTGGCCAGCAGTGCGCGTGCGGCGAGGAGAATTAGCGGCGCTGCAGCAAGTTGGAAACAACAGTGGATTAGTGAGGAGGACACAATTGGAGCCAGCGGTGGCTTGGTGTAGAGAAGTAAACCCTGCCCTTGTACGTGGTTGACTTGGTGTTGCAGGGAGAGTTGCTACTGCAGCAAGGAAGAGAGAAGGAGCCAGAGCAGCTGTAGATAGTTTAGCAACATTTGCAGGGAGGAGTGGATTGGAGGCTCACAAAGCAGTCCAAAAGGTGAGCTGGTGGAAAGTGCAGACTTGTGCTGCTTGAATCGGTTGCGTTGGTGGCTTCAACAGCGGTAGGCAGTTAAAGAGCTGGTGTGGGTTAGAGTTCGTGCTAAGGAGAAGCAGAGTTCGTGTAGCAAGACACGTAAGAAAGGGAGAACAAGAGGGCATAGCGGTGATCCAAGAATGGGAGAGAATCGAGATATTGAGCAATTGCTCAACAAATTGGCTGAACTGTTCAAGGGCAGAGATAAGGACACGTTGATTTTGACTGCCAAGGGATCAGGGGAGGTGCTTGAATTCTCGACCAAAGATTTGGAGACATTAAGAAAACCAAATAGGAGTGCGGAAAGAGCCAATCAAAGTGGGAAAACAGCAGTTCTTGGCAATTTTGTTAATCTTGCACAAATTGAAGAAGGTATCTCAAATCAGGCTCCTACGTTAGATGTAACTTCTCGTTCAAATTGGATACTAGACTCGGGAGCAACGACACATGTCACGGGTAGGTGGAGTGAGTTTGCATCATATGCTCCACATCCACCCATGCATAAAGAGACGATCAAAGGTGTTGGCACGGTGAAATGCACACGGTCAATTACATTGTCTTCGGTCTTATATGCTCCATCATTTCCGGTGAGTTTGGTGTCTATGAGCTCCTTGGTTGATATTGATTGTAGAATCATTGTTGATCAATACAATTGCATAATTGAGGAGAGGAAGACCAGATGGAGGCTTGGGATCGGTGTGAGACATGAGAGACTATGGTACTTAGATAGACATGAAAGTGATAGAGCATTGTGCACCGCTTTGGCAGTTGCAAGTATTGATGAGGCAAGGGTGATACTCCAACATTGTCGATTGGGCCATGTCCTTTGATACTATGAGCAAGGTATTTCCTGAAGAGATGAAGAAGGTGGATAAGTACAAGCTTGTGTGTGATGCATGTGAGTATGGAAAACACACAAGGACATCATATATGAGTCGTGGACTTTGGAGCACATTGCCCTTTGTGTTGATACACTCTGATGTCTGGATGTCTCCTGTGGTCTCTGTTAGTGGAATGAAGTATTTTGTCACCTTCATTGATTGTTACTCTCGGATGACTTGGATATATCTCATGAAACAAAAAAGTGAGGTGTTTGCATGTTTTAGGGACTTCTATGCATATATCCAAAATCATTTCAATATTGGTGTTCAAATTATCAGGACTGATAATGGGACAGAGTATGTGAACCATGAATTTGACAACTTTCTTTCAGAAAAGGGAGTACTTCATCAAACTTCGTGCCCTGATACTTCTCCACAAAACGGAGTAGCTGAGAGGAAGAATCCACATCTGCTAGAGGTAGCTCGATCACTTATGTTTACTTTGAATGTGCCTAAATTCTTATGGAGTGAAGCAGTTATGACTGCTACTTATCTAATCAATCGGATGCCATCAAGAGTTCTTGGGATGAAGACTCCGTATGAATTTATGGAAAAATGAGTTCATTGTTCCCCCAAAGGTATTTGGATGTACGTGCTTTGTTAGGGATCACAGACCTTTAGTGGGAAAATTAGATCCACGCGCTGTGAAATGCATCTTCGTTGGATACCCATCTGGACAAAAGGGCTACAAGTGTTGGAGTCCTAGTGAATGGAGAACATTTGTGAGCATGGATATGACATTCAGAGAGTCATAGCCGTTCTATGGAGAGAAGACGGATCTCAACTCATTATTTGACTTTGACTCTCCTAGCACAAGTAATGCTAGTCGAGAGGGGTAGAGTGAACCATTCAGGACAAGGGAAGATGAACCATCAAGATTTGTGGTTGATTCAATTCCATGTCCTATGAATGAAGAGAGATGGATAAAGCCAAACGAGGAACAAAATTTGAGGATGTATACAAGAAGATAACCTATGGATAAAAGAGAGATGGAGAAAACCAAACGAGGAAGAAAATTTAAGGGTGTATACGAGGAGGCAACCACATCAACAACAGGGTCAAACAAACGGTGAGATCCAGCTGCAGGGGGAGCAACATCAACAACAAATTCTAGGGGTCGATGAAGTTGACTCATTTGAGAGTGTGCCATGTGTCACTGATGACTCATTGGATCTGCCCATTGCCTTAAGAAAAGGAACCCGAGCTGGAGCTAGAAAACCTCCAAATTGGTACCGAGAGGACCATGACATAGCTAATTATGTATCATATACATCTCTATCTACGAACTACATGGCCTTCATCGCATCATTGCAATCTATGGTGATCCCAAGAGACTGGAAAGTAGCAAAGCAAGACCAGAAGTGGCGCGAGGCCATGATAGATGAGTTAAATGCTCTCGAAAGGAATAAAACTTGGGAACTTGTACATCTTCCAGCAGGAAAGAAAGCTATTGGGTGTAAATGGATCTACACCATGAAACAGAATCCAGAAGGGAAAATTGAAAGGTACAAGGCAAGACTAGTTGCGAGAGGATATAGTCAAACATATGTGATTGACTATGATGAGACATTTGTGTCCGTGGCAAAAATGAACACAGTGAGGATCCTAATCTCATGTGCAACTAACTTCGGGCGGCCGTTGCATCAGTTGGATGTCAAGAATGCATTCTTGCATGGAGATTTACAGGAGGAGGTATACATGGAGATCCCACCTTGTTTCTCCACTCCTAGAACATCAGGAAAGGTATGCAGGTTGAGAAAATCTCTATACGACCTCAAGCAATCTCCACGGGCATGGTTTGATAGATTTAGACGAGTTGTATGTGCTATGGGATATAAGCAGTGTAATGGGGATCATACGGTGTTCTGTCGGCACTCAAATAGCCAGATTACAATCCTTGCCGTATATGTTGTTGATATCATAATCACCGGAGATGATGAGGTGGAGATATCACGATTGAAAGACAACCTACACAAGGAATTTGAGGTAAAGGACCTTGGGCAACTCAAGTACCTTCTTGGCATAGAAATTGCTAGATCTCCCAAAGGGATTGTTCTCTCCCAACGAAAGTACGTATTGGACTTGCTTGGTGACACAGGCATGCTTGGGTGTCGGGTTGCATCAACACCTATTGATCAAAACCACAAATTATGTGCCGAATCTGGGGAACCAGTGGATAAGGAGAAGTACCAGAAGCTTGTTGGAAGGCTCATCTATCTATGTTACACAAGACCTGATATTTCATATGCACTGAGTGTAGTGAGCAAATACATGCATGATCCTAGGAGCGGACACTTGGATGCGGTCATTCAAATCCTCCGATACTTGAAGGGTAGTCCAGGAAAGGGACTGTGGTTCAAAAGGAGTGGTCATCTGAATGTGGATGGGTATTGTGATGCTGACTGGGCAAGTTGCTTGGATGATAGGAGATCAACATCTGGTTATTGTGTATTTGTTGGGGGAAATTTAGTGTCATGGTGAAGTAAGAAGCAACAGGTGGTTTCAAAGTCAACAACTGAAGCTGAATATAGAGCTATGTCACAAGGTTTGAGTGAGATGTTATGGGTGAGGAATCTTCTTTTAGAACTGAAAGTGTTGAGGAAAGGCCCTTTAAATTCGTGGTGTGAGTGTGACAACAAGTCGGCGATCAACATCGCAAACAACCCTGTTCAACATGATAGAACCAAACATGTGGAGATTGATCGCTTCTTCATATAGGAGAAATTGGATGACGGTATAATTAAGATAAATCATGTAACCTCTAGCGAGCAAATTGCAGACTGTTTAACTAAAAGATTAGGAAATAAAGAATGCAGTTCAGCTTGTAACAAGATGAGAATGGTAGATATCTATCACCCATCTTGAGGGGGAGTGTTGGAGACTGTCCTAGGAGAGACTAGAATATTCCAGTGAGTGTTAGTATAGTAGTGCTGGAGTGTTAGTATAGTAGTGCTGTCCTAGGAGTGCCTGGAACATTCCAGTGAACGTTGGAGTCTAAGTTAGTGCCCTACAAGATTCTAGAGTATTCTGGTGTACTAGTTAAGATGTACCTAAGTTCAGCTATATATATAAGAGGGTGTGGAGGTCCAAGGGACTAGCCCATCCAGAAATTTTGCCCCAAAACCAACAGTTACTATTGGCATAATCTCCACCGTAGAGAAGTAAGACGCAGCCGGTGGGGGTGTTGATGCAGAACCACCTCTTGGTGGTGTGGTTGATTTGGGGTTGCAGGATTCTAGCCGGGAGTTAGAACCCTGATGCTCAGATTTGTACTATTGGGGGCTCCCTTTTTAGTCTTTCAGTAAAAAAAGGTAAAAAGTGTGCTCTTTTAAAGAAATTTACTCCTAAGTGATAGCCCTCTTATATAATTTGTGATAATCCATCTCATGTGTTCCAAGTTACATATTCATATACATTTTATTTTGGACAAAGTCTTTTATATAGATAATGAGATGGGCTATTATTAAATTGTTTCAATTTTACTTTCAGATCAATGATACATGTATCAGGTACGGTTTCTTGGAGTATAAGGTGGAGTACATGGACTATCCAGAGGAAAGTAAGTAATAATTTTATGCCTTGTCGTCTATCTATGTTATTTCTCATATGGAGAACCCAGTATATGTTATTATTATTAGTTTCTAATTCGAATTTGCTATTTTCTCTGCTAGCTTTGTCCTGGTGTTTGTGTATTTGCACGATTGTCTTGGTTCTCTATCCAATTGTTTTTAGGAGAAGTATTATGCTGATTATTATAGTTGAGGGCTGTCTTGTGCCAACAGATGACTTTTGAAAGATCGAGATACAACGACTAGAGGGGGGAGGTTGAATAGGAGTTAACAAAAACTACTGCCAGCTAAAAATAATGTTGCAGCGGAAAGCTCGTCTGCTGGCAGATAGTCTCACGTCAAAAGATATGCGTCGAATCATTGACACTAAGTAGACCTTGAGATAAGCGATTGATGAAGAAGCTTGTAACAGACGGGTAGTTCAAGCATTGATGTTGACAGAAGACAAACATTCCAAGACAAACATTCTAGAGTGATGCTTCAACTCACCGAGCAGATTGAACAGAGTAAAAAAGAAACAGTAAAGGATTGAGAGGAACAAATAGACCTGTTTGTTTCACCAGAGTTTGAGCCGTCGACATCGGCTCTATATCTCCATTGGAGGGGCTATGCACGCATGCACCTAGGTTTAATCGACATCACCCGCTGATAACCAAACCTATTCTCCATTAGCGCGAGCTCTCTGGCTTTGCCCGATCACTATGGATAGATCTTCTATAGGTGATCTCCAAACCTCTCCATGGCCAATCCACACCTTGGATGCTCATGGGAATCTCGGCAAGTCCGCACCTTGGACGCTCGACGGTTATGACACCTAACCGTCTAGGAGATGTCGAATCTCCAAGAGTAATAGGTTTGCCCTTCTTGGCCGCAGCCTGCTCCTGTTTGGTGCTCATCCAAACACAGATACACTTGTCTCCATAGACTGGATTGGATACACGAGAGAAGAAGGGCTGAACCGCAAATGTAGATCACAAGGATCTTCGGAATTTGGGCGGTTCCGCCAACCTTGTCGACTGGGGCTAAGGCTCTACTTATAGGCGGGATTGAGAACCTAAAGCCCAAGCCCCTTTTCCTTTTCCATGGGTTTCAGCTGAGAATTCTCTTTCTAACTTGAGGCGCCAGGTCGGTCCCATTTCCCAAAGATAGCCGTTGTATAAAGTAGTCTCATAGTTGTTGCAAAAGCTTGTGAGCTAAGCTTTTTACAACGGTCATGTTAACGACTATTTCTTCTCTATGAGATTATCCTCTGCGTGGAGGTTGTCCTCTCTGGCTGATGAAGAAGCAACTGTGCTTCAAGAATCTAGGACTCAATTTGGGGCCATGAGTCCTAACTCTCAGGTATCAGCATACAAATCACCTGAGGCACTGGACTCAACGCACATGTGCGAGTTAGGCATGCTGCCGTTCCACCGTATGTTCAATCCAGTGTCTCTCGTGTTCATAGAAGCTGTCTGATACCTGGCGATATTTCTGAGGGTTTAGATATGTTGTGTATATTGGATAGGTTTTGTTTGAGCACTCACAACAAGTATCGGATATTGCCTTGAAGAACATTCCCTCCTTGATAGTGCATTTTTTCTATGACTCAAAGCTATAAAATAAATGGACTACGTCTTGATAAACTGATCATACTGTCCGCCCTGTTTAATATTTTAAATGAGCTCCAGCAAACCCAGCCTGCAGTGCATTGGAGACGCGCCTATTTTTCTGGGCTACCTAAACCAGTCAGGCCATTCAGAGAAGGATTTAAATTTCTGAACTAAGTACCCAAATTGTTGAAACTAGTCCAAACTATAATTAGAACCATGAGACGTAAGGTTTTGTGTTGCCTTAAGTGTGCAAAAGTAAACTGTAGGTTTTGGGAGGAATTTTTTTGGATGGGCTTTGGCTGGTCCCTTGGACCTCCACACCCTCTTATATATATAGCACAATCTAGCCTTACATCTTCACTCATACACTGGAATGATCTAGACTCTAGTAGAACACTACTATACTATCACTCCCTAGAATACTCTAGACTCTATCAAAGTAGTACTACTACACTAACTCAGACTCCAACACTCACCCGAATATTCCAGACTCTCCTAGGACACCACTGCTATGCTAACCCAGACTCCAACACTCCCCCTCAAGATGGGCATGGGTCAGTCACCATGACCATCTTGCTACAACTCCATGACACTTACTACGACCACCACATCTAGCTTACCAGCATACAAAGACACATGAGAGCATTTTACTCTTGCTCCATCAGTCGTCAAGCACCCAATCAACTCGGACCATCCAAGCTCCGCCTCGTGTGAGCCATCACCATCACCGTGCAACAACTCTACATCAAGCTAGACACCTCCAATCCTTCTTGTGTTGGTCCACTGTTGCCTCTCCAACAATGCGCCTTCTGACGTCGGCGCATACAACGGCGGCACCACACGCCTTCCCTCATAAGCTTGAGCATCGTCATTGTCTCTTCATCAACTCCGGTTCCGCAGAACCACGTCTGCCTCACCTCAACAACAGCTCCTACAGAGCCACAACCGCCTCACCATAAACATCACTATGCACAAACTTTGCATCAAGCTAGCCACCTCCAATCCTTCTCACGTTGGTCCACCGTTGCTTCTCCAACCATGCGCCTTCTCACACCGGCGCCTACAACGGCAGGACCACACACCTTCCATCATCAGCTCGAGCATTGTCATTGCCTCTTCATCAACTCCGGTTCCGCAGAACCATGGCTGCCTCACTATCTTTGCCTCGGTCACCATGGCCTCTACCTCTCAGATCCATTCCATTCTCTCTTCTCCTAGCAGCAAGCTCCGTTCCCTTTGCTTCTCACAGACGACACAAATCAGCTCCAGCAGCTGCTCCCTCCTGGACTCCTCTTCTCTCTGCTGCAACACAACAACCTTCTTTCTCCCGAAACCGAATCTTGCCCAGCAACACCAATGGAACCATTTGAAGGGAGCACTCACATGTACCTTCACTTGATGTTGCAGGCTTCCACACCCTCTTATCCGCAGCTTGCCTCTCTTATTTTCCTTATCTTGCAACAACAACTTGAACGGAAGCCTGTAGCTGCACCTCCCTTGTTCTCCCACAGCACAAGAACAGCTAACACAAGAGACCTCACCCAATTGTCCCCCTTCACCACCACAGCTCAGTGCTACTCCAGCCAATGCCTCTATAACACAGATGCCCAGCTCCTTCACAGCCGCCTGCATCGTCTCTGCATCTTCCCATCTCGGACTAGATCAGGTCCTCCTCCACCTCCAGTTTCTCTTGGTCCCCAAATCCAACCTCGCTAACTTACTATCCTCCTATCAGCAACTCAACTGCACCATTTTAACTAGCTCCTTGAGCAGCTCCCGTGCAGAGCAGCAACCAAGCCTCACACAATGCACCGTGCAACATGAGGTGGCTACTACCTGCAGAGAGAAACGAGGTGCGGCCTCCCGCCGCTTAGGTGACTACAATGTTCCCGGTGTTGTTGACAACAAGAGCCGGGATGGGTGCTGCAGTGGTGGAGCGACGGCAGCTAGGGTTAGGAGGAGCCTAGCTCTAATACCATGTAGGTTTTGGGAGGAAATTTTTTGGATGGGCTTTGGCTGGTCCCTTGGACCTCCACACCCTCTTATATATATAGCACAATCTAGCCTTACATCTTCACTCATACACTGGAATGATCTAGACTCTAGTAGAACACTACCATACTAACACTCCCTAGAATACTCTAGACTCTATCAAAGTAGTACTACTACACTAACTCAGACTCCAACACTCACCGGAATATTCTAGACTCTCCTAGGACACCACTACTATGCTAACCCAGACTCCAACATAAACAATAGTGACTTGCGTCTGCGCAAGCACCACACTGTTGTTTTGTATGACATGCTTCATCTTCATATGACATCACTGCTTCTTTGCGATTTCGTTTTGCCAGATATATTGTTTACATCCTTAATTTTTTAATTTTATGCACTGACATATTGAAAACACAAGCTTCATTAACCTCATTATTTCTGTGGGATTTAGTACAACTAAAGTTTAATGCTAACAAGCAAGCATCGCGGCTCAAATATACCCTCCATTGACTACAAGACCCACTCAACTTACCAGGAATCTTTGCCATGTTTTGATTCCAACAGCTATTGTACTATCACCAGTATGAAGTTGGAAATATATCTGATAGAAATTCTCTATGAGCAAGAGTGCTTGACTTTAGGTTGGAATAGTAAAGCGTGATACATACTATTGGGAGGAATATTGACGCGTGGGCTCTAGGCCAGTAAAGTGTGCATGTACAGGTATTGTATTAAAACTATACCTGTAGTGCATATTTATCCCATTCGTGCTTTGGCAAATCGTTGCTTTGTTTTTCCTGTGACTTACATTGTCTCAGTTGCAAATTCATGCCATAAATGCTCCTTCCTTGGAGGGGTAGTATCAACACGTGAAACTTTTGATGGATTTTAGTACCAAAAGCAAACTTTGTGGGTTTGATGATCCATTAGCATAACCCACTGTAAAACTGTGCCAACAAATCTGTAAACGACACATAACTTGAGATTGTCAACACTAGTTTTGTATACGTCTAATGATTCCTTTCATCTACTGACAGAAATGAGCTGGAGTAGACTCTACAAAATTCCCCCAAAATACCGTAAACAGAAAGGACGTCAGAATAGGGAGATCATGCTACGACCTGCCTTTCCTCAGTTGTGTTGGGGTAATCATATTCCTCAGCATGGCCAGAAGATGGATGTTGTAGCAGTTGTAAGCAGTCCTTGGAAAGTAGGCGACTTGATTGACTGGTCATACAATGGTTGTTTCTGGACTGGGAAAATTATCAAGTTACTGGGTGATGGCAAAGTAAAGGTAAGTATTTAGTATGGTTAAAGGCAAATGGCAATTGCCTGCTCTGTTCATGAAACCAAATAGCTATCCACTGTTATTTAAACTCGTCTTAATTATTTTTTGTTCGAAAGGTTTGCAAATTAGCATCATTATGTTATTTGTGTTTAAATTTCACTTCTAATATATTCTAAAATGTTTTACCTAGCATCATCTTATTGTTCACATGCTGATATACTCTCAAATACATTTGCGATATCCATAAAATCATGTGAGGATGGTAGGAGCATGACTGATTATTCTTGTTCTATTTGCATATGATGATTGCTCAAGTTATTATGCTTGTTATATCTGCAAATAATTTCAAGTTGTGCTTGCTATTTTGCACAAAGATTGCATTATACATTGATGTGCCGTGATAATGCGAATCTGAGGAGGAAAAGCTGCAACTTCTAATACATGCATTTAATAATCACAATCCAAAGTCAGACATTTCTTAAAGGAAAATTCTAATTCGTAACACTAGGAGAACGATCACATCTGTCAATAAATGCCACTGGTGTTTGTGCCTGCGTCCCACTTATGTTGTCGCCAATGGTAGAACTATAGGTGTCAATTTTTTTGGGTGCTATTGATGAAAATAAAGTGAGTCTGACCTTAGCCGAAGTATGAGGTGTACGACATCTGAACAAACGCCATTTGTTTCTAGGAAAAGATTTTTGAATGTCTTAGTGTAACCATGTTCATTATTGTGTCTATAATATATCCATTTGTTCTTTGGCTTTTTTATAGTTACAACAAACATATTTTATTTTTTGATTCGCCATTGCATATTTTAGAGTTCCAGCATTTGTTGCTATGTTTGGGCGATTACATTTAATATGCGCTGTATTGCACTGTTTCCGCTTGGTCCTTGTCTACAGATAGTTTGTCCTGAAAAACCATTAGGTGAAGGTGGATGCTATGATGCCGATACTGAGGATCTGAGACCAGCGCTTGATTGGTCCCTCGAAAAAGGTTGGAGCGCTCCTCTTTCACAGGTAACTGCGTAATAATTTAATGCTTCATGAAATATTCTTATTTGATCTCATCATTAGTAGTGCTATAAACATTAAACAGTGCTGTAAGTCTGCAGGGAGAGACTTAAAAAACACCTTTATTTTGACTAATAACTGGAACGTTCTACAAGACTGTCAAACAAACAAGATTCTACAATGTACGTTAAAGATCATATGCAACTAACAGGATTCTACATCATAGCTCCAATAGCAGTCATGCCAAATGAGCCGTAAAATTGCACTGCAGCTCCTGTAGCTTGGCATGAGGGCACAGTTTAGTCCAACAACCCGTAAGGCTTGCAATCAGCTCCATCAACTAGACATGTGTAAGATCTAATTCAAATCACCTCACCGGGTTTAATCTGCCACGCTGGCCGTGGAGATGGCACCCTTTACTTTCTCCTCCCTACGCTTGGTGTTGTGGTGTGTGTCCGTGGCATCAAGAACCGCGGCATGACGGTGTTCATAGCGACGCCGTTTGTTGCAAGCTAAAGCTGGAAGAATCTTCTCATTGTCCTTATGTGCACAAATTTACGGC
The DNA here is from genome assembly GCA_910589775.1 of Avena eriantha. NCBI lineage: Eukaryota > Viridiplantae > Streptophyta > Magnoliopsida > Poales > Poaceae > Avena > Avena eriantha. The sequence continues at coordinate 23,914,805 of OU342742.1, forward strand.
ACATCAGGGACGCCCTTTCCTGCCTCTGGCTCTGTAACGATGCACATGGCGGAGAGGGAGAGGCACCAAGCGTCACTGTGCTCTTCCCTTCTATGCTGCTTCCCCATCTGCCTCCTCTTGCCACCGCCGCAATGGTGAGGAGCAGGCGAGCGACCAGTTGCACACAAGTCTTGAAACCCTTGCAACGACAACAAGGCAGAGCAGCAGTGCTCACGGGAGGTCAAGCCACAGCATAGCCACGACAGCGCCATGTTCAGTGTCAAGTAGACAGTTCTCTTATTCTGGTGAAATTCACTAACTGACTGATCTGAAAATACAGTGAAACTCAAAACAGAGGTGATCTTCGAAAGTTGCGACCACAATCTTATCACTACCTTTCTATTCACGTTTTACAATCTGATCCTACAATCCTGATATTTTGTTAATCCAAAAATAATTAGACCTAAGATCACGGCACTGAAAACCTTGATCATTTGTCTGGATATGACTTACCTTATGAGTAAATTCTCTAAGATGTAAATAACATAAACAAAGAAATATGCTATTCATGGTAGGAGAATTTGGTCTCAGTTAATTTTATGCAACTGAATTTATTTATTCAATCATATAGATGTTCATTCCACATATTTCTGGAATTAACAGTTCTTTTGTTGTGGCAGGAAAATGGTGAATCCTGGTATACTGCTCGTTTGATTACAGAGAACCCAGGTATTGCTACTGTGCTGATTTCCTGTAAACTTAATGGTTTTGATAGAGCTCTTCAATTGTGATGGCATAGTGTTGTGGACTTAGATCAATAACGGGATAACTACCGTGCTGAAGATAGCCAGACACATATATATAATACCTCGTAACTTAGGTTGCGAGGGATTGGGTAGACATAGGTTGAGAAGAGAGAATTGCTAGGGAGAGATTAGATTGATTGTTCTTCCTTGCTCCAATAACTTACATAGCCGGCACATATATAATACCTCCTAACTTGACACCCAAGGCATTATACCTTCCTAATCCTTACAATTCCAAATTAACCTTTCCTAATCCTATCTCTAACTCACCTTTCCTAATTCAAGTCTTCCCCTTTATGAATTATTCCCTAGCCGACTCCTTCTCCGAGTCTCATTGGGAGACAACCTGCTAATGGCCACAACACATAGTCTGTCATATTTTGACACGTGCCACCTCATCACCAGGAAAATAATCAGAATAGTAGCTGGACTGTTCTCCAGTTGTTCCTCATCTTAACCAGGGGCATACCTTAGCTATTTCTTGCCCTTGCGAGTAGGGATCTTCCTGAATGAAGCATATCCTCATGTCTATCCTCAAGAGTTGATAACTCTAACCTCCTGTCCACCAACAGGAGTCAGGAAAGGATGAGACTAGTATTTCCTCCTTGTTTCCAATGACCACCAATGCTTCCTCATCTCCTGAACCGAGTGCTCTTTGTAAAAAAAAGATTCCTTCCTCTTCTTACTTGTCAGTCTTCATCTGAGTCCTCATCTGCAGCAACTCCCTAGTTCTCTTATCTACCGGCAACCCCTTGAACAGCAGTGCAACCTGACATGTACGTGCAAGCCTTGTCAGTAAAAACCCTTAACCCATTGAGGCATTGACTAATTCCTTTCCTGAAAATAACCATTGTAGCAGCATCCTTTAGGGCTCCTTTGATTCGTAGGATTTTTAAAGGAATTGTATAGGATTGAGTTCCTATGGAAATTTTCCTACGGAAGCTATTTGACTCGTAGGATCATATCCTATAGGAAATAATCATGTAGGAATCTCGTAGTGTAAGAGCCCCTTTGATTCCTCAAAGGAGCCCTAAACGGTTGTGGCCGACCCAAACCCCTCTGCCCATGCGTCCCTAGGGGCAACTCAGGTGGCGAAACCCTAGCCGCCACCCAAGCCCACCTCCTTCCCCCTGCCCCCTCCCTCGCCGTCGATGGAGGATGCTGGCAGGTGAAGCCCTTGCCGGCGGACGGTGGTGGCGGGGTCCTTATCCTTGCGCTCGCGCCCGCATTGGAGCTTGGCACGGTGGCGCAGTGGTAGTGCGCACCGGCGGACGGCTGCGCTGAGGTTGAGAAGCGGCGGAGTGCGACGACTGCAGGATACCAAGGTGGCGACTGGCTGCTGGCTGCACGCAGGAGGCGCGGGATCCAGATCTGGGCTGCATGGGCCTGGCCCGCCCTGGCCTGCAGCTCTCCTCCGCCCCACCCTCCATTCTCCGGTTCTCCCTCCTCCCACCCCTCCTGACAGCCACTGGGCAGAAGAGCACGTGAGTGACGGCCCTGACGGTGCCTGCTCTGTTGTGCCCCGGTGGCTCCTGGCCATGGAGGCTGCGGGCTAGCGTGGAAGGCGGCCATGGTCTGCAGCGGCGCGTGCAGGCGGCTGGCCCTGTCGGCTGCCGCTGGCTCGACACGCTCCTGGTGTTGGCTGGCCTGATGCTGCACTGGTCAGTGCCTCCCCTTGTACGACAACAACTACTCGGCTCCCCCCTGTGTTGGTGACTCTCCAGCGACCTAGTTCCCCCTCCCCCCCTCCCCCCTCGGCTTTCATGATGATCTATGCTCTTTGGTCGGGGCGAAATCCCTCCGTGGTGATGGCTAAGCGCTGACAACGGCGACACCTGAGGGTGCCATTACCTCCATTGAGGTGTTTTCATGACCCTGACTGGACCTCCTCGAGCACCCGGGGAAACCCTAGGTTTGGCTAGCCGAACCGGGCAGCGGCGGCGTCGTTCCCTTCTTGAAGGCACTGCTTGGGCTGCACGTGGAGTACCTGATGCGGCAGCTGAAGATGGTGGTGGTGTGTTGCTCTGGCGTGGACTGCCGCACAGGGTCGTACCTCCGGAGTGCAATATCCCAGCCGGGTCCTGCCTTCCAGTCGCCGACCCGCTAGCCACATAGCTGTGAGGTACTTTGGCCTGGGCAGTGCTGGAGTCGCGATCGTCCTTGGAGGCATCTGGCAACGATTGTGGCACAACCCTGTTGCGAGTCTCGATGCCTCGCAATTCATGGCTGGAGCCTGGAGGCCTGGCTGGGCGAAGCCCTCTGTCATTGCGTTCTGAAGCTGGGGCCACCTCCTCACCTAATTGTAGTCGCTTGGTGAGGATGGTTGTGTCTGTGTGTGCGTGCGTGCGTGCGTGCGTGTGTGTGTGTGTCCCTCCTCTCCGGAGGTTGTACCCAAGATATCTTCTTGTTCAATGAAAAGAAACACAAATTCTCCTTTTCTGGAAAAAAAGGAGCCCTAAACACTTCACCATGGTCACAATGGTTTACTATAATCTCAAGCACACATACCTTGTCATGCTGAATGTAGACATTTCCTCAGAACCACCACTGTAATGCAGCCTCTTGCCAGTGCTGCAAAGCTCATCTCCTCAGAACCACCACTGTAATGCAGCCTCTTGCCAGTGCTGCAAAACTCTTGTCCAAAGTGAAATCTTAACAATTACATTAAATAATTTAAAACCTGTCTTGGCGCCCGTGCGGCGCTGACGGTGGGGTGGATGGTGCTAGGTTGCGGGCGATGCTAATCTGAGGTGGCTGTGTGCGGACCTGCTGGCGACTCCTCCCATGAAGGGCCAGCCTAGGAGCTCCTGGAGAAGAACAGACAGTGGTCGGTTGCGGTGATAAGGCGCCATGCTCCGGGCGAAAGCCCTGCCTTTCGGGGCTGATGACGGCGACGCCTGAGGGCGCCGTTCCCTATGAGGCGTCATCAAGGAGTTTCGGCACCTTTCTCGCCTAGAGTCTCATGTCCTGGGTGAAAACTTCAGATTTGGCTTGCCAAATCGAGCGACGACGACGGCTTTGACGTCGCACCCTCCATGGAGGCGTCGTCTTGGGGACTTGACTCTCTAGTTCGGGCCGTAGTTCTTTATCATGGATCTTAGTGTCGGCCACATAGGAGGCGTCTTGCCGTGCAGATGGTGTGCTGGCCTGTCGGGTGGTATCGCGGTGGCTTGCGCGAAGAGGGTCTTCCTCAGTCAGCGCGAGCAGGCCTCCGGATGAGCAGTGGTGGGCGGGCCTCTGTGCTTGATGGCGGGCTACTGAATACTGCACGCTTGAATGTCTGTTGAGGTGGCTGGGAGGTAGCCGTTGCGCCGACGGCATACCCCGGATCTGGCTGAGGCCGGAGCAGCGCTGCTCCCAGCTGAGCCGTCGTTGGCTCGCGGGATTCAGGTGGAACGCGTCTTGGCTGCGGCTGGCGGGCTCTTGGTAATTTTGACGATGCACAAGCACTGTGGCTTTCATTGGCAAGGGCTTTGTTTAGCGGAGGAGCTCACTCTGTGGCGTCTTGGAGAAGCACTCGACGGATTTCGGCCATTTAGTCGTAGTCTTGTTTGAGTGTTGGGTGTGTGATTATGGGTGTTGGCCTTTTCCTAGGCTTGTAAATTGTACTCCTTTTTTCTATCAATGAATCGAAACGCAAAGCTTTTGCGTTTTCGCGAAAAAAAATCATTTAAAACCTGTCGAGCAAATCCCTGCATGCAATTCATTTGGAAAAGATATTTATGACAAAAAGGAGCTGCAACATGCTACCAGATTGGGCCAAATTCATATAAAATCCATACTGCCACTATGTGCACAAGGCCATAACAGCACAAGTGCACTACTCTGGCTCACATCAATCCAGTCTTGTACTGCACATCTGCTTGCCTTTGTCGCGGCAAATCCTCCAGGGCATGCCCAGTAGAGGTGTTTTGGGTGTGAGGGATTTTGCTGGAGGGGCTGGGCAGGATTGGGGGGAGAATAAGCGAAAGAGAGATTGAGGTATATAGTGTGGTCTTGTGATGGGATCTGTCAGATCGTCTATTACAGTGCGGCTCCATGTGTTTTGCAGCGCATGGCAGTAACAGGGTTTAATTGGTTGAGGGGATCAAGTGAGTTTTGTATGTTGAAGTCTGAGGCTCAGATGGAAATTTGAGCAGCAGTTTATTTTTTCAGATTCGGGCAATAGTTGAGGACTTAAAATCAAATTGTTCTATGTATATTTTAGTTGCTGAATTAACCTCATGTCCTTAACTAATTCCAATCAAGGTGATTGTAATATGTAATGTAATTGCCGTTTCATGCAGGAGTAACTGATATTTCAGGCAACATGCTAAAACTTCTGCTGTTAGCTAGATGTACGTAACAATAAGTTGTTGCATAGGCTCTCAGGCTCTCAGAGAGAACGCTATTATTGATTTTTTAGCAAGTGAGGCATCTCCTACAGTTTTCAGTTAAAAAAGTGAGAACATGATGTCTTTTTAATGGGCTTCGAGACTGGTTCCATGGCTGGGAGCTCCGGTGGACCTGAACCAGTGCGCCTTCATCAAGAACCCGGGTGATGCTCAATGGCGAGCCAGGCCCCCGATCTGGAATAGGCAGGGCCTGAGACAGGGGGACCTCCTGTCACCGATTTTGTTCGTGCTGTTCATCAACACGCTCAATAGGATGATGGCTAAGACCATGGAGTATGGGATGCTGAGGCACGGTGCTACCCGCGAGTTGGTGACGACTGTCTCCCTTAAAGCGGATGACGTCGTGATCTTTTGCCATCTAGATGAGGAGGAACTGCGCACTTCTGGTTCTCTTTGGAGAAGCATCAGGGCTACACACCAACTTGGCCAAATGCTCTGTCTCCCTGATCGCCTACTCCGATGAGATCGCCACGCCGGCGGCAACCGTGATGGGGTGCCAGTTGGCACCATTCCTAGTTAGATACCTGGGGATCCCACTATCGCTGCGCCGGATTTCCGCGGCTGCGCTTCAGCCCTTGGTGGACAGCATCGCCAATAGGTTACCGACTTGGAAAGCCACCATGATGGCGAAGGCTGAGTGCTTGGCGCTCGTCAGGTCAGTGCTCATGGCGATCCCCCTTCACCGGATCATCGTGTTAGGGCTCAATAAGCAAACGCTCAAGCAGATCCAAAAGATAGCGAGGAGCTTTCTTTGGGCCAGAAGAGCGGAGGCCAAGGGCGGCCACTGTCACATCAACTGGGAGAGGGTGTCTCGGCCGAAGTGCTATGGTGGTCTGGGGGTCCCCGATTTTGCCCGTACCGCAATAAGCCTTAGTGTACGCTAGATCTGGAGGATGCGCGCCGACCCTCTACGGCCTTGGCACGCCCTAGACATGTGCTTCTCCCCGGCTGAGCTGAAGGTGTTTGACGCCTCTACCTCGATGGAGGTGGGCGATGGGTCCACAACGATGTTTTGGCTCGCCGTTGGCTTGACGGGAGGACCATTCAGGAGTTGGCGCCTGAGCTTTTCGCGTTGATCCCTACACGCGCTAGGAAGCGTCGGACGGTGAGAGGGGCGCTCCTGGAGCGCCATTGGATTGCCGACATTCAGGGCGCGCCGAGTCCGCTTGCCCTTTGGCAATACGTACAACTCTGGATCCGGGTGGGAGACTTTGGGCTGACTGATGGGCTGGATACCCTTCTCTGGCGGTGGACGTCGGACGCCCAATACTCGGCCAAGTCTTGCTATGAGTTCATGTTCCAGGGATCGATCGCATTGAGATCTTGGCAGCTTAACTGGAGGACTTGGGCACCACCCAGAGTGAAGTTCTTCGTCTGGCTCGCCTGCTAAGACCGTTGCTGGACAGCTGAGCGGCTAGAGAGAAGGGGCTTAGCTCACCCCCGTGTGACCAATCGGCTGATACCATGACTCACCTCATGGTGGGTTGCCCCTTCTCCAAGGCAATATGGCATGAGGTGCTCTCTTGGATTGGATCCACGGCCACACCACCGGATGGAGAGGGTGACTTCATGGACTGGTGGCTGCAGGCTTCGTCATCCACCCCCCGCGCCTTGCGTAAGGGGACATCCTCGCTCGTCATGCTGATGGCTTGGTGGATTTGGAAGCATGGTGGATTTGGAAGCAGTGGAATGCGGTCGTGTTCGACAATGCGTCGCCTAACATGAGCAACCTTCTCGATACAATTTGATCTGAAGCTCGTTCTTGGGATGTAGCGGGAGCGTGTGGCCTTGGTGCTTTGATCCCGATGGCCCCGTAGATATAGTGGGTTGAGTTGTATGGGGTGTCGGCTCGTCGGAGCTGGTGTATATATTGTACAAAACCCTTTTTCTAGCAATGAATCGAAACGCAATGTTTTTTGCGTTTTCCGAAAAAAATGGTCTTGATTCTTGACTGTAGGGTTTTGAAAACCTCTCTTCAGAAAAAAAAAGAGTTTTACTTCTATTTTAAGAAAATAGAAAATCAGTTTTTAAAGATTTTATTATTGGGTCATGTGAAAAATGAACGGGGCTAAAAGGTGCTCAATTGAGCTCTGAACCGCCTTTTTAAGAAAGGAAAAATTTGGTAGAGGACACCGTTATTTTCCGGCATTTGCTAAAACATATTGTTAGAATGTGGCTTTGCCCAGTACCATTATTATTTCGTGACAATTTGCTGGAACTCACTGTACTACCCAAAACGGAAAGTTTGACTGTTTCAGATTACCTTTTTACCTTTTTGCAAACATGTCTAGAATTTTAATTGAAATGCAAGATGTTTCAGATAGAAAAAATATCCAGATTTTTCCCAATTCCCTCGTCGAATGATTTTTTTCTTGACCGCGACGCTGCATGCGGCCATGTACGGCGACTTGGCCTCCCAAAGTCCCTTTCCAACTTGATGTGAACTGATGCATAGTCTTTAATTCATGTCTGGTGTGTGCGTATGCTGGATTTGGTGAATTTGAATTAGAGAAAAAAGTGTTCAAACCAGACGGATGATGGTCATCCCAATAAAATTAATCAAACTTTCCATTTGCGGCATGCAGTGTGTTGTGGCAAATGTGCCACGAAATTATAATGGTACTCAGCAAAGACACATTCCGGCGGTGTGTTTTGGCAAACGCCGGAAAATAACAGTGTCCTCTAGCAAAATTTTCCTTTTAAGAAAACCAGCCTGGACCGGTTATGAGAACATTTTCATGAAAAGGGGATTATTTTTCATCCATTTATTGAACCCTGTTTCATTAAGACCTCCCCTGAATAGGTTCTCGCTCATCTGCTGCATTTCTTATAATTAAATCTACTTGGTGACAGACTGTAGTAGCTTTGCCTTTTAGTTGTTCGTCTAGATTAAACTAGAGCAACTATCTTTGCATTACACTGTAATATTTGTTTACTGTTTGTATACAGATACTAGCAGCAGCTCAGATGAGGACATTGAGCAATCTTATGATGGTAACAAGGAAGTACAAAAGTGCCTGAATGGATCATTTGACGCACCGAAGCAGGAAATGATCAAATGCCTGAATGGAGCATCTCTTGAACCGGAGAAAGTGATGTACCCGGACGTAACACATCCAGCCAATACAAATGGTATGTGCTGCATGAATAGTCAAACACATAGCGAGGAGGAACCACAAAAATGCACGAAGGAAGAGCCTCTAGAGGTCCTTTCACAAGCACAACTTGCATCCAGGGAAATCGATGTATGCTGCACGAACAGCCAAGCAGACTATCCAACGTCTCCAATGGCCAGTTCAGGACATTCTTCTCAGGTCCTTACCAATGTTCAGTCATGTCTCACCAGTTATAAAAAACTCAAGACCTCAACTGAGCATGCATCGGTTCAGTCTCGGGCTCCTGACACTGTTGGTGAGGCGTTGATGGATGTGGAGAGGCTAGCCAGCAAAATCAGAAGGGCCGAAGATCTGTTGCAATCTATTGATGACGATGCTCCGTCAAGCAAAGCGATGTCGCCATCTTGGAGATTCTATCGTTAAAGCATAACTGGAGCTATGTTTTGTTCTGGTAAGCATCCTGCTCAAACTTTCCTGTCAGCTAAATGTGAGGTTCTCTGTACCATCTGATATTACTAAGAGCATATAATTTTTATGTTGCTCTCGTGGTATCTTTGTTTTTCCGTGCAGTGCCTGTGAAGACATGGCACAGATGGACTGATCCTTGATCCTGTTCATACTGATAGTGATGCCGAGCGCTCTGTGGATACTGCTTAAGCTAACCGCCCGTGGTAGTGGTATCAATTTGTCAGTATTGCTGGCGGTCATGGGCTTGTGACCGTAATCTGATGTAGCAACTGTTATGCATTAGCTAGTCGTGTAGGAGTATTATGCAGGGTTGTCATCCAAGAATTACCGTCTTCCATGCATTATCAGGGTATGACACTAGAGATAGTCTAGTTACTGGTTGCAACGTAGTAAGTTTGTCTCAAGAATTCTGTTACTGCTGTTCGGTTTGAGAATGGAGTCAATCTCAATGTGTGCAATCTTTCTTGGTGAGAGACATGTTCCTTTTTCTGTGTGTGTAAAGGGCTGCCTTGGGCCCATCGGCCCAGTCTAAAGCTACGGGCCATTTTTCCAGGTCTCGTTAAATTTCTCTTCCTCGTCCTTAATTTCTCTCTCTTTGGGACAAAGCTCCTTCCTCAGTTTTTTCTTGACAGAGTTTCTTCAGTTGTTAATTGCTTATGGCTCCAATGCTGCAACTATCAGCACAAAACAGAACACTTGTCAGTTGTTGTTATCTTTCTATAAAGCCTCCGTAGTCCAAATCTCTGGATGAATAACACTAGTCGGAATCCAAGACAGAGATCACTACTATCACCTCATCTGACTTGGACGTCGGGCTGTTCGGCTAGAGACAATTAGCCGGAGACTCCATCGCCATTATCCTCATCATGCTGTGAAGTAACAATGTGGCTACTACATTTCCTCCCAGAAAACCCATCAGATTTATCCCGGACGAGCTAGCAAAGCACCGTCACATGACCGGCTACACATATGCAGTTATTTTTGAAAATTTTGAAAATGACATTTCAAAGTTTGAAAGAACAGAAAAAATCATAGATGCAACCAGTGACTTGTTCAACCAACATGCAAATAATAAATATTGAATACTCTGTATTCTAGGCTGTACAAAAAATGCATATGGGTGTGGGTCTAACAGTAGTGAACTGTGCAAAATTTCAAACCTCATAAAGAAATTCGGTTTTTCCATTCTTGTATAGACTAGAATACAAGATATTTCACATTGATATTTTGCACTCCGGTAGAATACATCATTGGCTACGTCCATGATTTTGTTTCTGAAATTTTTAGAAACTTGAAATGTCATTTTTGATTTTTCAAATTTCTGATTTATGAGTGGTGCCTTAGAGCTTTTTTTTGCGGGGGTCCTTAGAGCTTGGGGGGTATGCACAGCTTTTTAGAAGAAAAAATCTGAACAACATTTAACTTTTTAAATCTAGAAAATAATAGATGCAACCAATGAGTATTCTTAACATGCAAAACATAAATGTGAAATGCTCGTATTTTAGACTGCGTGAAAATGACAGAAGCATGAATACGAGAGTAGTAACAAAGGAGATACGTCCTTCGACCGAGCAAGATATTGAGCATTAAAACCAATCAAATGCACATATTGTACACATATTGCGTGTTCAAATATCAATTCATTTTTGAGGGAGATGCTTCCATAATGTGACCAACGGCCCGCATATGTAAAAACTTGTACATTTTCTTAAACAATATGAGGGCACGCTCGAAAAGACATGCTCAGTTAATATCCCATATCAGAAAATATTACAAAGCCATGTTTGGGAAACCAGAGAAATGCAACTTCTCTCTTGATTAGTCTCGAACAGATGCTATGCCCTAGGTTTCCGATGAGGAGAATGCCTTTCTTACTGCAAATTTTAATGCGATTTCCAAGTGGAGCATAACGAGGCCCCATGTCCGGATGGTTTCTCCATTGAGTTTTATCAAAACCGGGATGCCATTAAATTGGATCTGCTAAAATTGTTTGGTTTTCTTCATGCATCACGGCCAGACTTGTTTCTTTAATTTTGGTTAGAAAATTTTGTTGCCCAAGATTAATGAATAAGGACGGATCCAATGATACATGCCAATCTGTCTTTCTATTAGTCTTTTGCAGGCAACCTCTGCGAATGAAATGATTTTCAGAAGTATGGAGTTCTTGGATCCAGAATTTCGTCACTCGACGTAGTGTGTCTATTAAAGTCAATGATGATGTTGGCCATTACTTTAAAAAAACAGATTAAGACAAGGTGACCAATTATCATCCACACTATTTAACACAATGACTGATATGTTGGTTGTCACGATAGAGCGTATGAAAGTTGATGGCCAAATTAAGGGGGAGTTCCAAATCTAGTGGATGATCGACTACTGATCTTTCAATATGCAGGCGATACGATCATTTTTATGGATCATAATCTCAAAAATGCTAAGAGTATGAAATTAATGTTAGCGTTTGAGCAACTTTTAGGGCTCAAAATCAATTTTGAATTGTTTATTTTCGGGGAGGCAAAGTACAAGGCCTCTCAATATGCCGAACTATTCATTCGCAAAAAAAATGCCGAACTATTTGGCTGTGAGGAGGGACGAGGAGGGATAGTTCCCAATTATGTATTTAGGTTTTCCAATTCACTATCGGAGACTAACAAACGCCGAATGGAAACATGTGGAGGAGCTCCTTTAGAAAAGACTAACAAGCTGGAACGAAAAGTTACTATATGTTGGTGAAAGATTGGTTCTCACTAATTCAGTACTATGCAATATTGTAATGTATATGTCATTGTTCTTTTAGTTGCCAAAATTAGTTCTGAATAGATTGGGTTACTTTCAATGGAGATTCTTTTGGCAGAACCATAGTAAGAAAAATAAAACTGACTTGGCTAAAAGGGGAAGGGGGGGGGGGGGGGGGGGGTCTTCAGGTTAGCTACACAACCCTCCTTGGTAAATTGTTTTTCAAGATACTTAGTGACGACGGGGTCATACAAAATCTCCTGAAACGAAAGTATATATGCTCAAAAAGATGTCGTCACATGTTTATTGGAAAGCAAGCGATTCATAATTTCAGGTTGGTCTAATGGCGACAAACAAACATTTCTTTCACTATGGACCATTTTCTATAAAGGACGGATCATATATCAAGTTCTGGTAGGATAGGTGGCTAAGAAATACACCCTTAGGGACCAATATCCAGCACTTTGTAACTTTGTCCGTCATAAGAGCGATGCATTTTCTATGGTCGTTCTAGAGACATCTCCACCAAATATGACATTCAGGCGTGATCTACTTGGTCATATGCTTACGACATGGAACACTCTTTTGGGACGGTTGGCAACGGTTCAATTAACACAAGAGATCCATGTATTGCACCGGAATCCACATGACAATGGTAAATTATCGACTAATTTATTCTATGTATACAGCACTAGATCATTCTCAACTGATAATAAGAAAAAGATCCAAAAAATGAAGGTGCAGATCAAAATTAAAATATTCGGGTGGTACCTTCGCAAAGGTGAAATCCTTATCAAGGATAACCTTGCAAAGCACAACTGTCATGGGAGCTTAATGTGCATACTTTGTTACCATGATGAGCCAACTAAACACTTGTTTTTTTAAATATAACTTTGGCCGTTCTATATGCCACTCATCCACATGGCTTCTAACTTCTAATGTAATATTGCCAACATATTTGGTAACTGGTTACCTGGAACAAATCACAAGTATAGACTCATCAGGGTAAAATCACTTGCCGCAATTTGGTCGGTGTCTACGTAGGAATGATCTGGTTTTTTGTAATATAATTGTACTAATTTCTAGACCATTTACCCGTGTACTCATTTGCTTTGTTCGTGGTCATTTCTACAATACATGGAAAACAAATACCTGTTTATGGATGTATGTACATGGTTTGAGGGGGCGGACATCTATTTATACAACTTAATCAGCACTATATCAATATACAAAGACACATAGGGAGGAGATCCAAACCATCTCTGTTTAGGAGGGGCAGAGCCAGGATTTTGAGCATTGGGGGGAGCGAAGAAAAAATTGCACACTAGATGTCACACAAATATATGTACCAATTTGGTGCGTATGGGGAAATTTGCACAATAGATGTCACACAAATATTTTGCGAGTCGTCAACAAAATATTAATCAATCGATGAGCTTACGATAATATAAGATTTACATTTTAAACAAAGCTATATCGCATTAAAACGTAGCTATAGGTTACCCAAAATAATGGAACCGGTTTAAATTCTCATCAATGGTGAAATTTTTGTAGTGAGTTTATTCTCAATGTATACTATCTTGTACTGCCAAAAAGCTTTCTAGCGGATTATTTCTATTTGGACGAGGATAAATTTGATCTTCGATTAAATTTTTGCCCTGTCCAATTTCACATTTGGAGACAAGGCAGTGTGTGAGGTGTAATTTATCACGGACCTACAAAATACTGATTGGTAATACGATTTATCCGGGGTTTTAGGCGTCCGGCAGATGGGCAGGACATGGGCGGGGACGCACAGCAGCCGCGCCCCACACCATCACGGTGAACGATGTCCGACGACCCGCCTGACCCCTCTGAGGTCATACGATCTACCTCCACCCGGTCGTACGATCCTATCCGATCACGTATGCCCGATCTCCTATCCGTAGCCAATACGGACTCGACCTCCACCTGGTCTCCACCCCGAGCACGCACCCAAAACCCGCTAACTAGCTGAATTCTTTGTCTAGGGGGACACCGAAGCAAGGAGTCGCCCCTAGACAAAATCCTCCATCTTCTCATCAGTGCAACCAACAAAGATGGCAAGGATGCCAAGTACGAGGCGGTTCTGAACCAGAGGGAGAACCAGACTGTCACTATCTCGTCCTTTAAGCCGGCTAACTGAGTAAACATGGCCTGATGATGGTGTTGATGCAATAATTACTCGCGATGTCAACGTGTTTTCCATGCAGTAGTATGCATGTTATGGAGTCAATTTTGAATATGTGATGTTTTATGGTCGTATAGAATTTTCTCCACGAGCGTGTCTATCCTTGTTCATCTACTTATTTCGCTCATTTACTCATTACCAATTCGTCATGGAACGGATCATCTCGCTCAAATCCAATGTCCTACTACATCGAATCCATCTCTCCACACTCCGTGAAACCATGAATCTATGATCCCCTTCCCCCTCATGCCGCTAGCACCTTCCCACGCCATAAAAACACTTGAGAAGTTATCAAGAACCTTTAATTTTTCATTCTCCCAAAAAACACGCGAGAAGTTATCGATGTTCTAGTTTTTACCCCATAGATTGACATTATCAAACACCAATTAACCCATTTAGCAGTTTTTCATCCTGGTTAACCCATTTAGCGGAACTTTTACCCGTTTCTACTCCTTCCAAAATTTTGGACTTGTTTATTAGGTGGGTCATAGTGGTTAGATAAATGTGATGATTCACACATGTCGGAGGACCGGGCCGCTTAACCATCCGGCCAAATCAGGTGTAAAAAAAAGTCATAATCGGAACACTCTCAAATACTCAAAAAAGAGATAAAATCTAAGACAAATTTCACCATCAGTGTAATCAAGATGAAAAACTACATTTTTGGTGGTGCTTCTCAACTGTCGAGTCTTGATTTTCAAGGTGAAAACCCTAAGTCTAACCTTTATTGATTGTACGTGATATTGACGACCGCTTTCTCGTTGAAGGCATTGTGTGGAAATCGAGGATTTCCTTCTCGGTGGAAACCTAAAATCTGGTTATCAAGCGGCGACAATACTTGTGCAATGTTTCCTTCTTAGAGGCGCATTTTAGAGAATATTTTCTATAGTCTGGGTGTTGGCTTTGATGGTGGTTTGATTCCTATTGCCACGAGCGATTGACCACCGTGGTGGGATATTTTCTTTTTGTCCATGCATGTGCTTAATTTCTCGGATAGTTCCAAACATTTTGTTAGTGAGAGGCCGTATCTAATTGGTATCTTCATAATTAATATAATTCATTTGTCTAAAAGAATACAAACTCCTTGCGCTGCTTCTCACTAACGCACTCCTTGCGCTGCTTCTCACTAACGCACTCCTTGCGCTGCTACTCCTAGCATGGACCAATCACAAGAAAAGACACACTTCGTGTTTTTATTATGATCACAAGGAATTTTTTTAACTATATTCCCTTATGTCATAAAGGGGGCCTCATAACATCAAACAGGGAAAAGGCAAAAAAAAAGTTCTTCCAAAAAGGGACGAATGGTTAATACCATGCAAATAGAACAAACATACGTGAATCGCTGCCTAATTGAAAGTGATGATATGATGTGTGCAATGAAAAAAATAGCGTGCTAAAAGAAATAGTGCCAGCCTCCTACAAACACTATACACGGCTATAGCATGCTATATTTCAAAATAACGTTT
This sequence comes from Avena eriantha, assembly GCA_910589775.1. Lineage (NCBI taxonomy): Eukaryota > Viridiplantae > Streptophyta > Magnoliopsida > Poales > Poaceae > Avena > Avena eriantha. Next base: position 23,929,982 of record OU342742.1, read on the forward strand.
TGAAAATAATACAAGATATAGCATAAAAATAAAAGATTTCAGCAGGAATAAAAAATATATTCCAACAAATGTCAGAACAATACATACATAACCATATACAAAAATAGTTTTCCAATTTTATAGAAGTCTAACATGAACATCTCACGAGGTGTAGGGGTTCCACGTATGAAAATAATAAAAATTTACCCTACGCCCCTGAACCCCTGATGCTGCTAGGACCTATCTATTAGTAATACAGTAATGGGAGGGGCTTTTCGCGAACTTACCCTTGAAGACCGAAAAGCGTTGTCAACGCTCAGGAGAGCGTGGTTGATGTAGATGAGCCGAAGCCGACCTCAAGGTCGTGATGAAGTCCTTGCGCTCCTGTGGCTCCAACGACTTGAATGCCTCAAGTGTGACACCTCACAGGGAGTTACACACGTCCAGTGTCTGACGATGACTCCCGCTTCCCTGATCCAGCAGCAGTTGCAGAAGTAGAGCTCCTGGATTCAAACCCCGCAACGCGACGGTGCTCCACGGTGAAAATGTCTCTCGATCGCGCAGTCCGAACTTGAGACCACGGTCACGAGAGAGAGAAAATATCAATTGGAGGTCTTCCCAAAAGTGAGAAGACTTTTATTGAATATTATGTGTATTTATCTGGCCAAATACCCCCACTATATATAGGGGAAAAGGGCGTACACCGTCCCTCAAAGTCCCGGGGTGGGACTAATCATGGGAGAGGGGTGGGGTGGCGTGCCAGCCAGCCCCCACCATGGGCCCCACGTGGGGGCAGGCCCACTAGTGCCGCTAGCCACCCCCTAGGCCCTTCCTAGGGGTGGGATCCCCTCTTGGGCCTTTTCCTCTCCAGGATTTAGCCCATTAAGCCTTTTTGACCTTTAATTGATTTTCTCTTTATTAAATAATTATAAATAAATTATTAAATCAATATTTAACATTCATTCATATATTATTTAACCTCCGTAGCTATGGAACACCTTCCACCTCCACTCCGGACATCCTCCGGACTTACCGAAACCCTTCCGATTTTTCTCTCTACTATTCTTCGATGATTCTACCGATCCTATAAACACTCTTAAGCATCATCAAACCCTTAAGCATGATACCCTATGGTTCGGGAACACTCTAGACATGGTCGGGACACTACCGGACCAATGATCGGCAGAGGGACCTGGATGGCCATGTGACCCATGTGTGTTCCACGAAGATCTTTCGTCATTTGAACCGAGACAGTCGTGTCTTATTCCCTTTGTCTCTCGATACTTGCATTGCCCGAGATCTGATCAATGACATCACCATGTCGTGTTCAATCTCGTTACCGAACAATGCTACTTGACTCGTTCTGACAAGTGATATCCCTGTGATCAAAATCACACGCTGCGCAGCTATTGGATATAACTCCTCCGAGTGGGACCTTGAGTATCTTTTCGTCACGTGGACGGACAAATCCCGCTCTTGACATATATTGCCTCTACGGTTTCCTCCGAGTACCTAAACACACCTTTATAACCATCGTATTACCAGATGGCGCTTGATGCTATCTAAGCACTCTCGGGACACAGTGATTGATATAGCCTCACGGTCTAAGGAATAGTCTACGAGGATCCATTTTTAATCATCGTAACTTGAAATTCGTGACATGATCGGGTCACGATGTTTAGGTTGGGTATTGGTTCATCATCTCATTCTCAGAATGAGCTGACTCCATTTCCAACTGGCATAAATGCCACATGATCAGGAAACTTGATCATCTGTTGACCAATGAACTAGTGACTAGAGTTTCACTGGGAACTCCTGGTTGTTTATATATCACACGTGTATTGATGTTTCCACTCAATACAGTTATAGTATGATATAAAACTTAATTATAAACTATATGAAATATGATAATAGTCCTTATTACTATTTGTCTCTAGGGCATATTTCCAACAGTCTCCCACTTGCACTAGAGTACAAATACACTAGCTGCATTTGTTCTTAATCATTGGCACCATATCCGGTGCCCTGAACATGCTTGCTCATGGAAGATGTTGAGTCTTGGGTCTGTACTTTACAGTCCCAAATCCTTTGCAACTTACTAATGTCACCTTGATTGACATTAATACTTTATCATCACATGATAACATCTGTGTGTATGCACCATCGCTATGGCAGCAGAACGAGGCCTGATTCCAGGAGCCTACAGTGACTTTAGATCAACCTCGAGGGCTTTCTCATGGGCACTATGCCCTGGGACACATCATTCTATGTTAAAAGAGAACTAGCCCCACCATAACATTATACAACACTTTAGATGGTACCCTTATCTATTATTATAAATGTAATCATTGAAACATGAGTGCACTCCGTGCAACTTTCGATGTTTTGTTCACGTCGCTTCCAACTTGACTCCAATCGGTATTACGGGAGTTTCCAACATATACCCTTATAACATAGCCCTTTATATTTTAAGATATGTCATCCTTTATGGATTTGGAAAAACATGTCTACAGTTCTCTATTAGACACTGCGGACAAACTTAGCTCAACGTTCCGTGATTCAAACTTAATCACTTTTCAACGTTCCTAATTAGATCATATATTATGTTAAGTTATCATCTTGGTTTTCTAAGATAGAACCTATGTCTCAACATAGTGGATGATGATCATCCTTTCTTTCTTTCAACCATTGATGTTTTAAACTTAATACTATTCCTAATTTGAGTTATTAAGGACCAGTTCCTTAATTAACTTCTATTCTGAAAAGTTTTTCAGAATCCCATAAGGAATACTACATAATATCATAATACACTTATTATCAACTTCCACACCTTGTAAATCATTATTTATCAGTACTTGCGCTTTTATTCTTAACACACTTAAGAATCACTCATATAAGCTCCCACTCAAAATATATTCCCAACATATTTGGGTATGAGTCACTAATCTTACTCAAACTATGTTCCTACATATTTGAATTTGAGACTTATATTGCTCCCACTCAAAAATATGCCATTTGCATATTGTTTTAGGAAGACTTTTATAGCTCCCACTCAATTTCATGAAAATTGCATGTCCACTCACTATTTTGAACAACTTCAAACTCCTTTGATCAAATATCAAACTTGGAGTTTACTATGAGATATTAGTACTTTTACTAGTTTTAAATCCACTAGACATTTAGCACACTTGAATCAAATTCATTTGAATTCGTCCAATACTTGACAAATTGTGCTTTTGTAATTCACCCCCTTTTCCACTATGGCTTTGCAGTCATTTGAGAAAATTCAAGTAACCCCTTTTTCTTGTGCGATTCAGCAATGAATTGCTTTCTAATCTCAAGGGAATTCTGCTTCTAGGATTTCTCATAATTCTAGTTTACGATTATTTCATTAGTAGTTCGTAGGTATGTCATATTCCAAGAATCATGACAAATGATTCACAAATGTCTCTATAGAAGATATGGGTTACATTTTGAATCCTACGTCATGCAGTGAAAACACCAGTGGGGAAAACACAATGATCATTATCATCGATTCTTTTCTTTGTGAAGAGAATCGTTCAGGAACGTTGTCCGTTGCGCTTCTCAACATTCTGATGCAAGGATTTGAATCCTCATCATGTTTTTCACTATCTTCCACTTGCTTCATAATTGAGAAGTATCACTGAATGTGAACTTCCTCAAGAATGCACCAAAATCCAAGCAATACAAGTTTTGCTTCTCTTTTGGTTTTAGCTATGTATTTCGTATTCAAAGTTTTCAATGAATACTCTACGAGGACTATTCGCTATTATTTTGGTTATATCGAATAACCCAAAACTTTCACGACGATCCATACTTGATATGGAGTCGATCTCGCGAATTCAGATGGTTCACTATATATTCTAATTGAGTGCTAACTATTTCTAACTTATGGTCTCTATATCTACACTACAGCGATTTATTTGGTGCCATCTATTTATCCATTCTGATATCTAATATCACATTGTGATGCTTTGCATTTTGACATTTCAAAACCCTTTGCATTCCATAATTTTTCTTCATGCCAATCTTATAAAGTTGAATTTCATTACTATTGATCAAATCATAGTAATTAGATTCTCTTTTATATTTATACCCTTTGTTGGATGAAACAATTTGATCATATCAAATAATTTCATATTCATGTTTTCTTTGGTAAACTACTTTACACATTTAAAAGGGAACGACTAGCGGGAGCGTGCTCTTTAGGAAGCGCGCGTTTCGGCTGCAGCGCGCACGTTTTCGTCCGCATGGCAACCCGACACGTGGCGTGTGGAAGCTCACCCGTACGTATTTCCGGCTGCTCGGCAGCGTGTGTATTTCCGGCCGCACGGCAGCGCGTGTATTTCTGGCCACATGGCAGCCTGACACGTGGCTAGCTGCTCATGCAGTGCACGTGACGAAAGGCAATTCCACGCAGTGCAATAAGGTAGTGCACGAGCGGTGCAACTCGTTTACTATCGACTGAAAGCATTGCAACGCAGTACACCGTGCACTCCAAGAACATCGTGCGGTGCATTGTGACCTTAGACAGTGCAACACAGTACAACAAGGCTGTGCTTGGACGGTGCACTGTCTGGACACCGCGCAGTGCACTACGACCGAAGCAGTGCAAGGCAGTACAACGAGGCAGTACACTGCCAGGACACCGTGCAATGCACTGCGAACTAAGGCAGTGCAACACGGAACAACAAGGCAGTGCATGGATGGTGCACTGCCTGGACAGTGCGTAGTACACTGCCTGGACACCACGCAATGCACTGCGAATTACAGCAGTGCAACATAGAACAACAAGACAGTGCATGAACGGTGCACTGCCTGGACAGTGTGTAGTACACTGTCTGGACACCACGCAGTGCACTGCGAACTAAGGCAGTGCAACACGCACTGCCTAGACAGTGCATAGTACACTGCCTGGACACCGCGCAGTGCACTGCGAATTAAGGCAGTGCAACACAGAACAACAAAGCAGTGCATGAACGGTGCACTGCCTGTACAGTGCGTAGTACACTGCCTGGACACCGCGTAGTGCACTGCGAACTAAAGCAGTGCAAAACAAAAAGTTCTTCAAAAACCTATCATATGAGATCTAGTTTTGTAGATCTCGACGTGACTAACGCAATTGTGAAAACGGATCTCAGTTTGGATGATTCGTTTAAAAGATATCGTATTTTTCGTGTTTGAATCTAAAAAAAAGGGAAAAAGGACCGCCACCCCTCACTCTGCAGGCACCACGTGTCGCATGCGAAAGGCTAGGGAAAACACACGAAGGACTCTCCGGACGCCACGTGCAGCAACATCAGCGATTGCAGAGCGCGCTTGGGAACGCGCGCGCTTTTTCTAGCCTTTTCGTTTAAACAATCATATAATGATAATTACCATTTTGTTAAAACACAATACATCGAATATGTATTTACTTGTAACAATTTATTAAAACAATTCATATTCAAGTAATACACGGTGTTCAAGTTATATTCCCGAACTTAGGCATGATTTATATGTGACAATAAATTGAATGTCTTTCACATATTATCAACATAACTTTGAATTTAAACAATGGTTTCATTCATTAATAAAATATCATTAAGTTGGGTATTTTTAAGACATTTCAATATTTTACAAATATTCATGCATTATCAATTAGTTTCAAACAACAAGGATAATTCACAAATAATCAAACAAGATATAAACACAAATAGAAATCATTCATAAAAGTAGAACAACTTGTTTGTTACAAACTGATATGAATAATCGTCTCACATAGTATGAGACACGGTAAAGAGGTTCACAATCTGTTGATTACAATCATCCTAAAACATAAACTAAGTGATAAATGTCGAGGGAGAGTGTCGTTGGCCATCATCATCATGCTTGTCATCAACACGCAACGTCACCTCCTCTCCAGCAAGCACCTCTCATGCAGAAGGACCTGTTTTCAGCAAAACAGAACAAGTATCAAATATACTTAACACTACAAATATGTTTGCAAGATTATAACATTTATAAAATTGTATATCAAATATATACCTTTGTCATTGATGACCTCAGCGACATTGGGTTCAACCATCACATTCCTGAGATGTGATACGAACCTGTGGAATTCTATTGATTCCACGCCGCCTCTCATAATGCAAGTCCTGACTTGTGCTTGGTAGCTTGGTGGCAACGACCGTAGCATAACACCATTTGCAAAAGAGCCCATCATCCAGCTATCTAGGAAGTATACAGACCTCATGTACACATCATGCATGCGCTCCAAGTGGTCGTCAAGTGATGAGTTTTCTTCCATTTTAATGGAGAGGAAATCTCCCATCAACTCATGTTCCCATATGCGTGGTTGTTCCATGAAATGTGTCCTAAGCTGTAGCATTACCGTACGAGGGTTGACATCACCCACGAAAGGCTACAGCTCGCCCACCATCCCGAAACGTATTGTAACTGAAATGAAGGAGGCCATCTCCCGACGCTGATAGCGGTCTCCCCGCTACTCTGGGGTCTCTAGGTCAATGGGCTGATCCAAATCCATTTCGTCGAGTATGTAGTCAATCACGTCATTCTTGCTAAGGAGAACGTGGAGACGCGCAACCCATATAGAGAAGTCTGTTCCATCTAATCTGATCTTCTCTCCTTCTAACCAATCAATCGTCAATAGGAAAGGTGGCATCAGGGAGAACTTTTCTACATTTATAATTGCAAAAGGAATTTAGACTAAGTTTATAATTAAATGAGTTAATAATAACTCTACTCAGAAACATCTATCCTCAAAAAGGGTTCCTAGTGATAACACGACCCCTATCAGCCACATCTCCCCCGATTAACACGGCCATCAATGTGGGTTCAAGGGTGGGCACTAAACGTCGGTCACATCATTCATGCGACTCGTGCTCGATCTTTCGACCATCCACGTTCCGAGGCCACGTCTCTGTAACGTGCTAGGCTCGCCAACTCAATCTTAGTATATTCGCTGTGCAACATGGCTTACACCCACTGTATGCGAACGTAGATATGTCTGACACCTAGTCACCCTGGGTCGCCTCATACCGAAGAACTTTCTTGGTGGTGCACACTAAGGAGGAACACAATCATTGGTAATTTTAACAGGGATCATCTTATTAGGCTACCATCGAGTATCTAATTAAAGCACAAAATAAGATATACAAACAATAACATTGAATGTAAATGCAATGTGATATTGTCCTTCACGTCGTGATCTCCATCCGTCGTCATCGGATTCTGGCGCCAGGGTTCCAGCGCCGTAGACACCAGGGTATCGGTGTCTTTCCGGCGTGGTAGTTTGTCACCTCCGTGACTATCTACTACTACGTACCATAAGGTAATCACTTTACCTTTGCCGCAACCATATCACAAAGCAACTCTCCCATGCAAAACAAAGTTAGACGCCTCTACTTTATCTTTGCATGTTTTACGTGGCTGAATGGGCTTTCGCACAAGAACCGTTCTTACCTACAAACTTTCAGCACAACGTTGATCAAGTAGTTGTCTCTACTACACTCCTTTCGGGGCCGTCCATTGAAAATGGCATACCAACTAATGCGAGAGAGACAGACACCCCCCTAAGCCACTTTATACGGTACAAGCCATATGTCAAGCGTGGACCAGTCTCACGAATGAACGCGTAAAGTCGGTTGGGGGCCGCTTCATCAAGCATTACTGCGGTATACACAAGTACACGTGGGAGAGTAACAACTAAAAGATCAACGCCCACACGCTACATCTCGTGTGTTCTACCCGTACTACCATTACTACGCATAGATCTAGCTCTAATACCACTATAGGGGTTCCGCATATGAAAACAATAAAATTTTACTCTACACCCCTGAACCCCTGATGCTGCCAGGACCTATCTATTAGTAATACAGTAACGGGAGGGGATTTTCGTGACCTAACCCTTGAAGACCGAAAAGTGTCGTCAACGCTCAGGAGAGCGTGGTTGATGTAGACGAGCCGAAGTCGACCTCAAGGTCGTGATGAAGTCCTTGCGCTCCTGTGGCTCCAATGACTTGAGTGCCTCAAGTGTGACACCTCGTGGGGAGTTACACACGTCCGGTGCCTGACGATGACTCCCGCTTCGATCCAGCAGTAGTTGCGGAAGTAGAGCTCCTGGATCCGAATCCCACAGCGCGACGGCGCTCCGCGGTGAAGATGTCTCTCGATCCCGTAGTCCGAACTTGAGACCACGGTCACGAGAGAGAGAGAGAGAGAGATAAAATATCAATTGGAGATCTTCCCAAAAGTGAGAATACCTTTATTGAATATTGTGTGTATTTATTTGGCCAAATACCCTCACTATATATAGGGGAAAAGGGGGTACACCCTCCCTCAAAGTCCCTGGGTGGGACTAATCATGGGAGAGGGGTGGGGTGGCGCGCCGACCAGCCCCCACCATGGGCCCCACGTGGGGGAAGGCCCACTAGGGCCGCCGGCCACCCCTAGTCCCTTCCTAAGGTGGGATCCCCTCTTAGGCCTTTTCCCCTTCGAGATTTGGCCCATTAATCCTTTTTGGCCTTTAATTGATTTTATCTTTATTACATAATTATAAATAAATGATTAAATCAATATTTAACATTCATTCATATATTATTCAACATCTGTGGCTATGAAACACCTTCCACCTCCACTCCGGACATCCTCCGGACTTACCGAAACCCTTCCGGTTTTTCTCTCTACTATTCTTCAATGATTCTACCGATCCTATAAACACTCTCTAAGCATCATCAAATCCTTAAGCGTGATACCTTATGGTTCGGGAACACTCCAGACATGGTCGGGACACTCCCGGACCAATGATCGACAGAGGGTCACCTGGATGGCCATGTGACCCCTGTGCGTTCCACGAAGATCTTTCGTCGTTTGAACCGGGACAGTCGTGTCTTATTCCCTTTGTCTCTCGATACTTGCATTGCCCGAGATCTGATTAATGACATCACCATGTCATGTTCAATCTCGTTACCGAACAATGCTACTTGACTCGTTCCGACAAGTGATATCCCTGTGATCAAAGTCACACGCTGCCCAGCTATTGGATATAACTTCTTCGAGTGGGCCCTTGAGTATCTTTCCGTCACGTGGACGGACAAATCCCGCTCTTGACATATATTGCATCTACGGTTTCCTCCGAGTACCTGAACACACCTTTATAACCACCGTATTACCAGATGACGCTTGATGCTATCTAAGCACTCTCGAAAGACAGTGATTGATATAGCCTCACAGTCTAAGGAATAGTCTACGAGGATCTATTTCTAATCATCGCAACTTGAACTTCGTGACATGATCGAGTCACGATGTGTAGGTTGGGTATTGGTTCATCATCTCATTCTCAGAATGAGTTGACTTTGTTTCCAACTGGCATAAATGCCACATGATCAGGAAACTTGATCATCTGTTGACCAATGAACTAGTGACTAGAGTTTCATTGGGAACCCCTGGTTGTTTATATATCACACGTGTATTGATGTTTCCACTCAATACAGTTATAGCATGATATAAACTATATGAAATATGATAATAGTCCTTATTACTATTTGTCTCTAGGGCATATTTCTAACATGAGGTACAACACAACACTGACGTCTAGAAGCATACCCTCAAGATTCCAAAAGGCTAGAAAAAATAGCGTGTTATTTTTTGTTAACGCTATAACGTTTTAGCGTAATATAGCATGCTATTTCGCAAATAGCACCATCGCAAGCAAAATTGATAAAATTTAGCCTGACCTCTCTAGATATGCTATAGCGCGCTATTAGCGAGCTATTTTTTCCCATGGATGTGTGTGCCTGCATCTTCCATTGTGTAAAAGATTCTTGGATCATCGAGCCAATAGAAATGGCAGGAGCTGTATGAAGAGCACACACAAAAGGCAACTTGGATTCGATGAAACCGATGAATACTGCATGAAAAGCTATTGTTCAATGTCTTTAATAGCTAATCCAGGACATTTTTCACGCTTTTTTAAACGAGACAAAATCTTTGCCTTTGATACCGATAAAGAAGGAGCAACATAGAACGGGCTAGTTAATGAGTTCCACTAGGTAGGGAAAATAATTAGTTAATGAGTTCCACTAGGTGCTTTACTCCTACCTGGATCTAGTTCTTGCTCTCATATTTGATTTTCTTCATCTGCACCAAGGGCATGGAATATTTGTTGTTGAAGACCCTTACATTCGTTTCTTTTTGTATTTCTGAGGTAACCAAAGTGATAGCTGTTATGAGCTCTGCAAGGACTGCGCTCTTTGACTTGGAGATTTCATGTTAGTACTGTAGCACCGTGCTGCGACCGGAGCCCAAGTCCTGCACCAAAGAGGGGCAGGAAAGCCAAGAGGCTGTAGATTGTCAAATTCTTCTAGAGAAGACGACATTCAAAGAGGATGTGTCTAGCCATCTCGGGCTAGCATTTGCATAACTGGCAGACATGTTGATGAGGCAATCTGCGTTTGGCGAGACAGTTTGAAGTCCACAGATGGTTTGGGATGGCAAGCCAAGTGAAGAAGCGACATTTTCGCAGAGCCCATTCCTTCCAAAAGATTTTTTACAAGAGCAAGGGGCGACCCAAGGAATTGAGTATTGGTAAGCCGCATGTGTAGAGTAGTCATCACTAGACGAACTAGTCCATATTATCGTGTCCTGAGTGCCGAGGGTTAGGGCCACGTCCTGAACCAGATCCTAAAATGTGACGAACTGCGAAAAGTGCTCATCTGTAAAGTTATCCACCGAGATGTTGGCTATCCATCTATCCTCGGTCAATGTGTCATAAATCCCATGGTCTTCGTTTTTGATACATTGAATTTTTTGGGCAATATCTCTCGGTATCTGTCCGTCTAGCCATCATGAGGATGGAGGGCAAGAAACCTTCTTGTCGTCTTCAATGGTGACCCTTGTTGCTACGTTGAAAAGATGCCTATCAGTGTCATCATTGGGAGTCTCAAGGCTGACCCAAGGCTTGCCCGTCCTGTCCATTCAAGCCATAACCAATGCAGACAACAATCCCTAGCAAATTTCTCAAGGTCGAGGATCCCTAGGTTGCCAAGACCTTTGGGGTGATAGACTTTTGACCAGTTGACATTGCACCTCCCCACATTGACATTTACCTTACAAGCCCACATCATCACGCACCAGATCTTCTCGAAATCTCAAAGGGTGGCCTTGTCCACATTGAAGGTCGTGAGCATGAATATGTGCATAGACTACAAGACAAATTTCACTAGAGTTGTGCACCCGACACGGTTTAGGAACTTGCCAAACTACGGAGTCAGCCTAGAAGCCGCCTTGTCGATGTATGCCTGAAGGTCCACTCGTCGAAGGCAGTCGAGCAATATGGGATGTCCTGGATACTTGATGGTGATTTGGGCCATCAAGGCGGGGTAGTTGGCTAAAGGCTTCTAGGTTGATATCCATGCATCGGATGGGTGCCACAGAACTCTTGCAACATTTATCACAAGACTAGTGACTTCACAAAAATTGTGCAGCAAGGCGGCCAAGTTGGAGACATCATGAGCTGAGGGAGCGAGAAAATGACTGCATCATCAGTTTAAACTGAGATGTGCAACTTGATAAATATCCATGAGAGCAGTTGCAAAAGTTTCGACTCGGTGGCTAGCTGTAGGATCTTCTATAGCGGGTCAATTGCCAGGTCGAACAGTAGTGGAGAACGTGGGTCTCCCTATCTCAAGCCATGGCATGGAAAATATCCACCAGGAATACAGTTTTGAGAAGCACGCCAAACAAGTCTATCGAGAAGACAAGAGCGTCCCATGCTCTCATGTACAAGAAGTTTTCGTAGATGCTTCTAGATTTGATGAAAGCAAGCAATTGGAGGTGATGTCATTCATCCCAAGGTGCAGCCTGAGCGCCATAGCCTTGACGATAATCTTAGTGACCATATGGATTAGACTAATATGCCGAAAATTGGTGATCGGATCCGGCCCCCTCTTTCTCATCTTCTTATCAATGGCCGAACATGCCTCAGGCTCTCAGCAATTTTTTTTGACAATCAATACCACATATGTTCATAGTAACAAATAGTACATGGTAGAGATACATAGAATGTGTTAAACGATTACAAAATAAAGTCTAAAAGAAAACAAGAAAATCTCGAAGGTTTTCAAAATCTTCTTCTTTTATGACACAATCTTGCACTTATCTGAAGGCAGCCCAATAAACATGACACAAATGTCAAACCATAGACCCATAAATACCGACGAGGATTCTCCCTATATTTTAATTTGAGCCACAATGCCAAGGTTCTGTGCATGTGTGCAGCCATTGGAGTAATCCATCAACATTGGCGAAAGTACCACCATCAATATTTCAGGAAAAATAAAACGAACAGCCTGGTCGACGTCGCAGGCGAGTCGAGAATACGAATCTCCATTTTCGAGGACGTAGCAGCTGGGACAAATATTGCGAGGACAATCCTCCTCGTGGTAACCATGAGAAAAAAAACTAAGAATGATCTGGCGAATTGAGATCTGAAAAAGGTACCTATAAAACTTTAATCTTACAATACCACCATTGACACTGCGAAGACCTCGTCGTCGAATGAAGGGCCGAAGATCACTTATTGCGGTCGATACCATCTCCATTGACGTATACGCCAAGAAGAAAATGTCTACCAAAATCTGACATAATCTTTTGGAAACAATACTTTTATTGAAAACTCCACCATAGATCGGGTTCCCCACCCATCCCGATGCCGGCAAGACCGGTCGAAGGAGGGGGAACTAACCTATGGAGGAGGCAAAGGTGTTGACGGTGGCTAGGTCTAAGAGAAGCTGCGGCTCAGCAAGAGATAGATGCGGGCTCTCAGCAGTTTTAAAAAGCTCAAGACCTCAACTGGACATGGGTCAGTTCAGTTTACGGTCCCTGACTGTTGGTAAGGTAATGATGGATCAAAACTAGCAGACAATATCAGACAGGTCTATTATCTAAAACGGATTTGCTAGTCCTTAAGCACCCGAGAACTTCTTACGTCTCAGTCACCTCTCTCGCCATTTGATGTACCTCGCGATTCGTGCAACGTGAAACTTAACATGAGTTGCAACAGAATTAATATAAATTTTATAAGTTGCAACTATGTTTCAGCTGAGAATTAGCACAAATAGTAGGCTGACATCAGAGACTTAGACATAAAAAGTTCTGGTCGCCTGAGATCTAGGCACTCCCTATATAAAAACAATCAGATGGACCAAGGATCTCTTGGAACCTATTAAGGACGATGCCTTCTTGGGGATTTTTGAGAAAATGACCCGTTAGCAGTTGCGCCATTGATCATAGATAGCTCGTGGTCTCATTTTGTTGGTACTTCTAAGCTCGTGCGCTTCCGACTGTAATTTGATGTACGTAGCAGCCGAACGTGGAAATGCATAACATATTCCACGCGCGATCAAGGTAAGAAAGACACTGGAAATGCATAACATATTCATCTCAAGTTCTCAGCCTAGGCAATCTCTTCTTGAGACATTCCTTTTTGTGTGTTTATGTTTTTTTAGCAACTTTTGTGTGTTTATGTGTCTGTGTGTGCAAAGGGCTGGGCCGGCCTTCACTCTCAAGCTTCCCAAACCCAATTGTTTCATTTTGGCCCATCGACTGGGGCCTCTTTTTTCAGGGCCCTTTCACTTTCTCTCCCTTCTCTTTTACTCTTTTGGATAGAAATTTTCCTGAGTTTTTCCTCAACACTGTTTCTTCAATTTATATTTGCTCGTGTCTCGAAGCCTCCAGTCAAACAAAAATAAACACCTGCCATCTGTCATTATATATACTCTCAGGTCCCAATCTCATAAATATAAAAGATAGTCCATAGATCACCTCAGCATCGCAGTTCAACTACAGATAGCAACAGATAATTGACCACATACTCCATAGCTATTATCATCATCTGGTGCAGGTACATGCGGTGAAGCAACCATGTGGCCGATACATCTCCTGATCTCTCTCTGTATGTCTCGCAGAAAATCCATCTGACTTATCCCGGTCCTAGCTAATTAAGCCATATCACATGACTGACTGGACACTCCACCATCAGCTTATCAACATCGCATGCTGAAGATCTTCGGTAGACACGCCCCCACACTGACTTTCCTTTTATGGTTATGTATGCGGCCGATTAGGTAGCCACATATATTACTGACAGTCAAATCAAACCTGAAGATTTGCTCTGAATATTCAATCGATAAGGAGGAAGCATGGGGGAGGTGGTCTTCGGTTCTGGGAGTGTTTATCTGGGACTATGGAGGAAGCACAGATAACACTGCCCCAAACAGGTAATCTATTGCACGCATCGATTTTTCGCAGAGAAATGTGCGGCTTCTTCTTTGGCGGGCATAGTCCACAAGCGGTCTAATGTGTCATGCGGTTCTGCTCTAGAGTAATAGTTCTCTTTTGACACTGGAAGGTTCCACCATGGAAAGCTTAGTAGGAGCATATATATGTGAACGGGAAATAGAGACCTTGGAGAATATGAGAGAGATGAACCTGCCACACAAAGGTGGATCAGTTTTTTTAAACAACATGACTCTGTTGTGAGCTTTATTCATCAAATAACAGATACATCGTCGATTAAGAGGGAAAAAATAAAACTCATCAACCCAAACATGTGAGAGTGAATCCGTCACTTTAGATAAACTATCATCAACACAATTTGCTTTCCTCGTGCGTCATTGTTTTTGGAGCATCTACTGGATAGTCGAGGCAAGAGGTGGAGCGGTGTGCATCTTCCACGTCCATGACGGCGTTTCTCGGCGGCATGGTGCACCGTGATCTTGACGATGGGCGCATTTTGATTGACAAGCGTATGGCAGTGGTGCTATCTGGCATCGTGCCAGCATCGACGGTAGGCCTGACAAGGTTAATGCCTTGATCCCTGTTTTGAAGATGGGCCAGCAGAAGATGACGGTGGTAACTTCTGAAACGTGTGCGCTAGTGCACGCCGACGGTCTACCGAATCGGTTTGTGCTCTGAGCTCCCTGTGAGTGGTTGGGTGAGGCTTTCGAATTTATGTTTTATGATGATGTAGGTATATGCAAGGGTCAGGAACAATGTCCCGACATAGTCACCCACTGTTGTATGTGTTGCAATAGCTATCGTTAATGTGGTGGCTTTGATGTTGTATTTTCTTTGAAAGGCTATTGTTGAATAATAAACAAAGAGAGATAAAGAAAAGCTAGCTTAGTGCTCCCTCGGTGACAAATGTGAGGCAAACGGATTCCACGATAGCATCATCTCACGGCGAGAACCGCGTATGATTCAGCTCACGCCGAACAGTTCACTATTTATACTTTCACCGTTTCACGTGCGAATAACTGGGTTTGGCAGGACTTGGATCGTTCGTGCTCGTGCCCGATGCATGGCCCTCAGGCATTAACCAGCTGTCCTCGCAAAGGCCAAGGCTAAATCGAGATCACACACATGCCTCCACTAGCTCCTCCGATCTGGGACCCAACGATACGGGTCAAATATCGCTCCACAGCTGCGCTGCGCTGGCCTTATTGGAAAACATGAGCGAATCCACCATGCTCGCAAACAAAAAGAAATCATGGGTGCGGAAAACGAAGTCGCAAAGGGGAACGAAATTTCGCGGTAAAATTGATATATAATCAACGCGAAGCACAGAGACAAATTCGAACCAAATTTAGACTAATTAAACATAATTAAGGTTCGATTACATAGGGGGGCTTGCGCCGGGAATCTAACCCCAATTTTTACAAAAGTTCCCCGGGCATTGTTCACCGGATCTAGCGTGCGGAGCAGTGCCGCTCACTCCTCTTCGGAGGAGGTGTCGAGTACGACATCGAGGAGCGCCTGCTCCTCGGCGACACGCTTCCACTCCTCGCGCGGTGGAGGTGCTCACGCTCGGCCACGACGCCCTGCTGAAGGAAGAGTTCGTCGACCCAGCCTAGAGCTACTAGCCTCTTTTTTCAAGGCCCGTCCAATTTCTCTCCCTCCTCTTTTACTGTTTCATTAGATAGAAATTTTCCTCAGTTTTTCCTGAACACTGTTTTCTTCAATTTATATTTGCTCGTGTCTCCAAGCCTCCAGTCAAACAAAAATAAACACCTGCCAGCTGTCATTATCTATCCTCTATAGCCTCTCAGGTCCAAATCTCATACGTAAGTAAAAGATACTCCATAGATCACCTCAGCTGACTTGGACGCATCATCGCAGTTCAGCTAAAAATAATTGACTACAGACTCCATAGCTATTGTTATATGTTGATCCAAATTCTACAAAGTAAATGCCAACTTCTGACGGAGCGGAGCGAGGCCCGTCGCCGGAGGCTTGGGCCGATGCGGATCGTTGATGACCTAGGTTACCACCGCTATATATACTTCTTGTAAGCCGTCGGTTGGGATAAGTTGCATCTGTGAAATCCCCGGTGTTGTGTAAACACTCTCCGTTATAGTAAAGTTTCGCTGGCTGGCGTCCGTGGTTTTTTCCCTCTTTTTGTTGGAGAGGGTTTTCTACGTTAAATCTGTATCCCTTTGCTGCGATTTTATTTTCGTTTTTCGTTATTTACTTGTCGCAAAGCTAACAGCTATTACCATCATCTGGTGTAGGGACATGCGGTGAAGCAACCATGTGGCCGATACGTTTCCTGATCTCTCTCTGTGGTCTGCCTCGCAGAAAATCCATCTGACTTGTCCCGGTCCGAGCTAATTAAGCGCCTTGTCACACATGACTGGAGATTCCACCATCAGCTTATCAACATCACATGCTGAAGATCTTCTTAGCTAGTCACTCCCCCACACTGACCTTCCTTTTATGGTTATGTATGCTGCCAATTTGGTACCCACTGACCGGTCCACTACTTCTTGTGACATCGTGTGGACGGATAACAGAACATATACATATATCAGTGACGGTCAAATCAAACCTGAAGATTTTCTCTGAATATTCAGTCGATGAGAACCTGAAAGAGGAAGCATATGGGGGAGGTGGTCTCCGGTTCTGGAAGTGTGTATCTGGGACTACGGCACTAGATAACACTGCCCCAAACGGGTAATCTATTGCACGCGTCGTTTTTTGACAGAGAAATGGGTGGCTTCTTCTTTGGCGGACATGGTACGTAGACACTTTGTAGTATATTGCTCCACAAGCGGTCTATTGTGTCATGCGGCTCTGCTCTAGAGTATTAGTTCTCTTTTGACAATGGAAGGTTCCACCATGGAAAGCTTAGTAGGTGCAGATGTGAACGGGGAAGAGAGACCTTGGAGAATATGAGACAGATGAACCTGCCATTGGTAGTATGGGTGACTCATGTATGTTCTAGACAGAGATGGAATATGTTTAAACTTGTAAAGGCCCATTGCCATCCATAAGATAGATAATGGGGTAGTTGAGATCTTCTTGGAACCTACTATTGAGAAAACCTTCTCCATCGCTCCATTTCTTCCTCTTTGGCACTTTGAGCCGCCGGGTGTGCATGACAGCGCCAATTATGTAATGACATCACATCATTTCCATGTTAAAAAAATGGAGCTCATAATAACACATTTTCCCTGTCTGATTAAGCAAACGCGTGTGGACGGTGTATTGCATCTGCTTGCTACTGCCTCTGTTGCTTTTAGGGTACAGGGGGAGTACATGGTAGTATATGGTACACACATGCATTAGTAGGAGTATCTGTTTTCCTGTGAAGCACCTGTGTTTCTCCTTGACATGGATTAATGACTAGTTCTGTTTCTCCTTGATATTAATAAATTCATTTTATTGATCTTTTTGTGTCGCCTAGACTTTGTGTCTTGGATAAAAGTTTGTCCAATATGGAATGTTGGTTGTTAGTTGACTGATGGGGCTAGAACGACACCTTGAACTTATAAGGGAGTTGAGTTTAATTTAGCTTCAATTTATTCACCGGCACATTGTTTTGGTCGATCCAATCGTCGAGAACTTCTGCACGGATAAAGATTTACTACATATTTCTGTAATATGGAATGCAAGTGGTTTTTATACAAACTAGCAAGGTGCGTACGAAGGTGGATCAGTTTTAAAAAAATAAACAGCGGAACTCTGCTGTGAGATTTATTAATCAAATAGAAGATAACTCGTCGGCAATTAAGAGGGAAACAATAAAACTGGGCGGATCATCAACCTAAACATGCGGGGAATGAATCCGTCCCTCTAGATAAACTATCATTAAAACAATTTGCTTCCCTCACGGGGGCATTGTTTTGTACAACCGACGGATGGTTGAGGCAAGAGGTGGAGCATCGTACATCTTCCGTGTCGATGACGACGAGTCTTGGCGACATGGCACAACAAAGTCTCAGCGGGGCGCATTTCGATGGACAAGCGTATGGTGGTGGTGTTGTCTGTCATCGTGGTGGCGTCAGTGGCAGACCTATCAAGGTCAATGCATTGATCCCCGTTACGACCATGAGTCAGCGGAATATTACGGTGTTGACTTCTGGATCATCTGCGCTGGTGGGCACCAAGGGTCTGCCGAACCGGTTTGTTCTCCCACTCGTCATTGGGCGGTTGGATGAGGCCTCTGGTTTTATATTTTATGATCATGTGTGTATATGCGATTTAAGGGAAATGGTCCTAACATGGCCACCCCTTCCCCTTCAACGGTGGCAGAACCAGGAATTGAACTAAGTCGGGTTAAAGAAATAAGCTCTAATTTTATTCCCCAGAAAAGCAAGTGCATTCAACCAAAAAAAAGTTCAGACTGATTCAATTTTAATATTTCATCAAGTACAACTATAAACTGACTATAAAGAAAAAAAAGCTACATTTTGATAAGATAGTATCATACCATTAAGTTATTTCCATGTTGACAAGACGAAACTGTCGAGGAAGATGACCTCTACGATTATTGTAGGAATGAAAAAGTAGCATAATCTTTTCGTCATCAATTTTTGCAATATCTCTTTCTCAACATAGCAAAGCATCAAATTATTGAGACATCATCCCCTATCTTGTTTCGATGACTTGAATTTATAATATTCGTGCCCGAGAAAACACTCTCAACTGATGCTATTGCCACAGGTAATGTCAACAGAACTATAATAAGGCAATGGACCAATGACAATGTCACATATTGTCTCTTCTGGATCAACTTGAGAGTAAGACCATTCAGACTGTCACATGCTATGAATTCAGGACTTCTTTTCATCACATCAATATATGAATTTTTTCGCCCGATCAGAGCCTGTCGGACGACCTCCCTCGACCCCTACTGGCGCCGCCCCTACCCTTCAACAGAAATGCAATCCCCCCCTTAAGTTGGGCCCCCGGCATCATCGTTACCGTCGATTTGTTAGAGATTCGTGCTAACAGTTTTGCAGATTGCTCCTTCCACCTCATTCTTCAAGTCAATATTTTTTTTGCACAACGCCCCTATCCTTTCCAGCTTTCGCATGTTCTCGTTTTGGATTGTTCAGGAGACAAACGAGATTCACAGATGATTGTTCAGGAAAATATTATTCACATAATATAAAGAATATATACCTTTTTTATTTTGCAAAATATTATTCGTGCTAACAGTTTATACCTCATTTGTTGGAGATTAATACCAACAAAGTTTCATACAAGATTCACAAGATCCACGAGATTTCACACCACCTAATCCGATTCATATATTTTTTTCATACATTTTCGTTTTCCCACATTGTAAATAAACCTTTTTTGATGTTCAGACATAGATCCATAAAAGATTCATACCATGATCCATACAAAAAAATTGAAGAATGTTTCATACAAAGATCAATAGAAGATTCATACAAAGACCAAAAAATGTTTCATGCAAAGACCAAACAATAAACTCAAATCTACTTGCATTTTTTTCCGAAGAATATTGAACGAATATTCATAAGATTTATCAAAAAAGTTCATATAAAATATTTACGGAGATTCACACAGGAATCATACATAATTCATACACGTATCAAAGTTTCAGCAAAGATTCATTCTCAGGAAATACAAAGTAGCAAGTGAGATTTATTAGTATAGGATTTATACCAGAAACGCCTAACTATTATAGGATTTATACACAATCTGTACATGATTCATAAGGTTATGATTCGATCACAAGAAAAAATTCCTAATCAGTATAGGATTTAGTACAGGATTCATACCCAATTGAAAGGGGATTCATACATTTCCATAACCAGATCTAGTTTTTTTAGGAATCGAAGCAAATCCACCATGCAATATGCACAAATCAGTTCATCAAGGAATCGATACAAAAACAAAATCTCAAAATGGCAAAAAACATAGAGGATCCACGGATCCAGGGCCGTGGTGGAGGACAACGCTGGGGTGAAGGAGGGCCCGGTGCGTCCTCTTCGACCAGAGGCTGGAGGGTGACGTCGGATCGGATCAGGGATGCGGGGTGGCCGCGCGTGGCCGTCGTCGATGGGGCGCGTCGGCGCCGCAGGAGGAGGCGCGTCAGGTGCTCAGGGCTGCGGGAGGAGGCCCCCGGCTGCCCTCCTTCACCCCAGCGGTGTCCTCCACCATGGGCCCTCCTTCTCCGGCGGGCGTCGAGTGGGGCCGCGCGTGGTCGTCATCGACTCTCCAGCCGCGCGTGGAGGCCAGAGCTAGGGGGGGCGGAAGGCGGCGAGGCCAGAGCTAGGGGAGGGGAGGCGGGCGGCGAGGCTAGCCCGCCGCGGTGAGCGCGTGGCTGGGCCGCTGGGTGTTCCGATCCAGATCGGGATTCGGGAGGAGTCGAGGAGAACGAGGGGTAGGTGGGTCGGGGCTGCCAGTCTGGGGTCGTGACTCGTGTGGACGGGTAAATCCTCGCACGAATAGTAGAAGGACTTAGATGCAAATTGTACTGCAGGAACGACTTTGTTGACTCGCACGAATCTCCAAAAAATTGTAGTTCACTATTTATACTTTCACCGTTTCACGTTCGAATTCGAATAGTAACTCGGCTTGGCAGGACTTGATCGTTCGTTGATATCGATGCATGAGATGTCCCCCATTATTAGCCAGCTGTCTTAGCAAAGGCCATGTGCTCTAAATCGATCGAGATCACACACACACACATGCTTCCACTAGCTCCTCCGGGACCCGAGGATGGATATACGATATAGTATACGGGTCAAATATTGCTCGACCGATCGGTGCATGGGACATGGGGCTCCTCCACTGCATGCTGCTTTGCGCTGGCCTTATAGAAAACATGCGCGAATCCAGCGTGCATGGAAACAAAAAGAAATCATGAGTAGTGAGTGGTGCAACTTGCCCAGATATAAATACATATGCCAGCGCTCTCTAACACCGGTAGGGTGGTAAGGCAATTTTGTAGGGCACTGCAGATTTCGCGGGTCTTGTGTCCGATCACGCGTTCCGATCTGGCACTTACGTACCCGTTGCCGGGGCACATGCGTGAAAAAAATGTTATGGTGTTACCGCTTTGAGTAGCGCGTGCTCAGCAATAGGATGATCTCTCGTTGCTCACGTCTAAATCTGGAACTGGACATGTAAAATCCATGGACTTTGGACCTAGAATATATTGGACTTAAGTGGACTGGACTTTATTGGACGTGGATCTCGACTGGACGTTAGGTCCAATAGCATCGAACAAACCTGGACCTCGATAGTTGGATAGCTCGATGTCCAATGGATTTCTGATGCCTCTAATGTCGGTCGTCAGTCATCACGCAATACTCCAGAACAACCTCCCCATCACGAAAAAAGGAAACTGCATCTCCTACCTCCGGCGACCCACCCGCCCTGATTCCCTGCAACCCCGCCATCGCCCAGACCCACTGTCTCCCTCGTCCCGCACCCCTACCCTCGCACCCCTCCTCCCCGTACTCTCCTCCCGCCCTCCCGAGCTCCATCGCTGCAAAGGCATCCAACGAAAGCGCCGAACTGCAGTTATTACTGCTGCGTACTCCCCAAGGGCGGCGGCGGCACTTGCACGCTAAGAGAGGTCGAAGGGAGAGCTCGAGAGACGACTATGTCGAGGGTGGAGATGGCCCTGCCGAGGTCCTGTGCTCCTGGTGGACGGTACTGTCAACGGTTGACCGCCTGGAAGTGGGCCTCGATGTCAGCGACCGGTAGGGAATCGAGACTATCCAGAAGTCAGAGGAGGAGAGTAAAGCTCGACAGAGCAATGGGAGGAGCGGCGAATTGGTCTGGTGAACGGGGGGTGTGGGAGGTTGGGGTCTTGGGGGCGAAGTGGTGGTGGTATGTTCCGTTCCGTTCCAGCGAGTTGGCCTGTACAACGAATGAGGTCCAATTGGATCTTGGATATCCATCCTTTACAGGTGCTTGGATTGGATGGACTTAGGTATGACGCAACTAATTATGGATTGGATTTGGACCAGGCCATATTTAAATGGACATAAGTTGGACGGATGGGTTTTGGACTTGGACTCCAATCAAGTTCCACGTTTACTCACGTCTTTGTGATCTGATTGCAAAATGTCATGGTTACCGCTTTAGAGCCAGCTGACAGCAGCAGGCCAACAATACTGGTATCGTTTTGCAAACAAACAAACAAAAAAAACTGGCGTCGAAACTAGTGCGTGCGGTATCCATCCATATATATATAACGCGGAAAGAAAAGATGAGTTGTGCTTGTGCGTGGTGTAAACGTCCGAACAGCACTAGAACTGTTCACATTCCTAAAAGTACACCGAGAAAACCAACTCGAGGAAACTGGAGAATCGTTTTCCACTGCAAAAAAGAAAGAAAAAAAAGGAGATTTGAACAAACAAACCTACGAGTTGGCTCATCGGTTTTGTGGCGTAACCCACACCTACCTTCTTCTTTTCCTGGTCGGACGTACGCTAGCTCCGTTACTATGACGGCATGGATAAGTCCACGTCTGGCACGTATAGTTACGTTACGAATACCCTAGCTCGCTGGTTACTCCTACTTACCACTCTGCGTACCATGAGTCCATGACAGAGCAATGCGTTTTTAGGGGAAGAGAGAGAAACACTACAGGAATAGATAGCTATGCCGAGGGCCGGGAGCTACGTCGACGGTCAAACGTCGGGGCTGTCGGCGTAAGTCACGATCTGGACGCCCCAGGAAGCTGGCCGTTGGCGTAGAATTTTCCTCGGCGTAGGAGAGTTATGCCGACGGCTGCCCTCGGCGTAACTATTTTCCCTTTTACCTCATTAATCTTTAAAAAATTATAACTAAATCATTCTAATTTAGAAAAATACAAATAATATATCAAAAATTGCAGGAAAATAAGATCTATCTATCTACACTGAAATATTACACATTTGCAAATAAAAATTAAGTAAAATATAAAATATTACATATAATTTAAAACAGACATAAAAAATTCAAAAACGATCCAAACAATACGAAACCTTCGCGCGGGGTCATATTATGTGATATAGTTGCAATGAAAATATCAAACTTGGTATATTGATTGTGCCTCAAAAAAACCTTCACAAAATGACCTATCTCATTTGAGGTTTCCTGACTTTCGGGTCAAATGAACAATGTTACGGGTAGAATCAAGGCATAGTTTGTAATAATGTGCCCATATTATGCATGAATGTGCATCATGGGATGGCGAACAATGTTACAGGAGGAAGTTTTCATTTTCGTCGCACCAAAAAGCCATTTTCTATTTTCCGACTGCAAAAAAGGAGGGTTTGTGAAGCAACCACCAAATGGCTAATTCAAAATGCTATCACCCCATTGTTCAAAAATACTATACCACCTTATATGGACAATGTACTAACATGGGGATCTCAAACCTTTCCGTCCCTCCCTGGTGAAAAAGACAAATTTCTGACAAATCGGTAGGAAGTGGGCAGATATGAACTACAGGTGCATGATCGGATGCTCATGATTTTTGACAAAAATCATTTTTAGGTTCAAAATATGCTATTTCATCAGAGATCCACTTCAAGTTTAGCGAGGATCGGCCCCAAGCTAAGAATCTTCATGCAGGTCATTCGACAAAGTTTGACGATAGTTTGAAACAGACATAAAAATTCAAAAATGATCCAAACAATGCGAAACCTTCGCGTGGTATCATATTATGTGATATAGTTGCAAAGAAATATAAAACTTAGTATATTGATTATGTCTTAAAAAAACTTTACAAAATGACCTATCTCATTCGAGGTTTCTTGACTTTCGGGTCAAATGACCAATGTTATGGCTAGAATAAAGGCATAGTTTGTGATAATGTACCCATATTGTGCATGAATATGCATCATGGAATGGCGAACAATGTTACAGGAGAAAGTTTTCCTTTTCGTCGCACCAAAAAGCTATTTACCATTTTACGACTGCAAAAAAAGGAGGGTTTGTGAAGCAACCACCAAATGGCTAATTCAAAATGCTACCACCCTATTTTTCAAAAATACTATACCACCTTACATGGATAATGTACTAACAGGGGGATCTTAAACCTTTCCGTCCATTCCTGGTAAAAAAGATAAATTTCTGCCGAATCGATAGGAAGTGGGTCAGATATGAACTACAGGTACATGATCTGATGCTCACGATTTTTTACAAAAATAATTTTTAGGTTCACAATATGCTATTTCATTAGAGATCCTCTTCAGGTTTAGCGAGACTTAGCTCCGAGCTAAGAATCTTCATGCCGGTCATTCGACAAAGTTTTAAACGGGCAAATAAAATTATGGCTAAAATCACGCCATAGTTTGTTATAAGTTGATATGGAAGTATCATATTTGGATTCCTATCATTTTTCTGATCAATTTAGACATATTATTTATCGAATTACGATTTACGGATTTAAAAATGTTAATTATTCCATATTAAATAAAAATATAAAATAAATAAAATTATTATATTTTTATTTGAATTCAATAATATTTTTACTTATTCATTATTGTTTACTTAAATAATTGTTTCTAATTTCAAAAATACAAACATGTGACATGATGATATAAGAGTTAATAGGATTGATATCATAGTATTGACAACAATGTATAAATTGCTTTGCGAGAACAGATTCTGAAGGAACAAATAAGTTAAGCGTGCTGGGAGTGGAGTAGTGCTAGGATGGATCACTGACTGGAAAGTTTGACCAAGACTATAATTTGATCTAAGATTAAGTATAATTAGTGTTAAAATTGTTCCAAGTGGCGATTAACGAGTCAAAAAATTTAAAAAATCTAGAGAATTTTTTTAAAAAAATTACTTTTACAACCCGCCGTTAGGCTATGCCGAGGGCAGCCGCCGGCGTAGCCTACGTCGAAGCCTTTTTTATACGTCGACGATCTTTATGCGCTACGGCGAGGTAGATCTTTACCGAGGAGCTACGCCGACGGCTTTTGGCCATCGGCGTAGCATGCCGTTGCTGTAGTGAAACCGATGGATCAGTCCCGTCTGGATCGGCCCAAGTGACGACAACGGCCTTGTTTGGATACCGGAGTAGAGTTTAGCAGAATCTGTTTCCCGTAAGCCAAAATAACAGTGTAACAAACTAGAACTATGTTTGGGTGGACTAACTAAAAGAGTAAGGAAAACTGGGTTTCCACAAAACCTGGAAAGCGCGTATTGGCAAAAACGACTAATAGCTGTTTTTAGGAAAACACGATTAGGCAAACCAGGATGCGAGGGACTTCGAGCACGGGCCTGGGCGGCGAACACAAGGCGGTATGGTTATCTATGGCTGCGACCACGCCGGAAGGTCGATGGCTCGTCGCCGGAAGGCCGGAGTTAGCCCGACTACTCCTCTGGACTCATGATACCGGCCACCTCCGCACCACTGCCAATAGGCGCACCTCCTATTACCACTCAGAGTCGCCCATCTCGCCCTCATTTAGGTGCCGCCTGCACGCAGCAGTCCATCCTGTGCAGTGGTTCAGTGAGCTCATATTGGGAATGATCTCGCGTTGCCGCGTTGGCCGAGGGGTGCCCTTTGCTGTCCCCATCGTTGTGCTGGATGATCCTAGGCAGCTCAGACTTCTTGCCACTGCTTGCGATGTCGGACGACCGGTCGCCAGGACTCGCCGCGTCGAACGAGCTGCAGAGCGGGCGAGCAGCGGCAGACCAACCTGAAGCTCCAGCTGCGAGTAAGTCGTCAAGCACACGGGCATCATGGAAGGCGGCGCCGAGCACTCTCCCGAGAAGATAGAGCGGCGGCAGAAGCAGGCCACGAAGAATCGGAAGTGGAAGTCACCGGTCACGTCACCATGATCTCACGAAAAGAGAAGATACGATCAATAGGACTAGCTGGGTAAACCGGTTTTACCCTTTTCTGATCCAAACATAGTTTTCGTTAAACTGATTAGTAACAGAAAAATTGCCAAAACCAGTTTCGTTAAAAATCTGCTAAACGCACTCCTAAAACTTGCTATCCAAACAAACACGACAGGATCAAGCAAAAATATAACCACGTTATGATGTACTCCCTCCATTTTAAACATAAATGTTTTAGCTTTTATCTAAACGTCTTTTAATATATATGTTCACTCCAAATCTAATTACTAAAAGATATCTAGATACATTAATTTCACAAAACTAAAACAAAACGGGAGAGTAGGCACCCGTACCAGCTCGGTCAGCGCGAGTGGCGTTGGTGTACAATGTCAGTGGTGGCGGTGGACCACCGCACGCAAGCAAATTACGAGTGTTGTCACCATGTAAAAAAACGATCGCGCACCTAGGATTATTTTGCCAGCACTGACCTCACAGTCAGGAACACCGAACCTTAGAGCATCTCCACTTGGTTTTCCAGCATGCCGTTCCTAAGGCGTATTTTTGGTCCGGACATCGAAAATTGGTCCAGTCGCGTTCCCATAACCCCGTTTTCGTCCGGATTTGACTCAAAATACGTTCGAACTTCCCAGGCCGTTCCCGAGGCGCCGGGAACGCGCTGGAAACGCCGGACAAAACAATTTCGGCAGGAAAAGGACCATTCGCCGAGTGGACCCGCCCAGTCAGCGACAGAAGTCGGTCCATCGTCGTCCTCCTGCATCGGAACACCGCGAGGACCGCCAGAAATTAACTTCCCGCCGCATTCGCCTCGGCTCCCGTGAAGGACCGGCGGTAATTAACTTCCCGCCCCTCGCCGCCTATATAGACCGCGCGCCCAGCCGACTGCATCCACACCCACGCAAACCACCAATTCCAGCGAACACCAGACTCCGGCGAAGCCTTCCCCTCTCCCCACCTCCCGTACCATGGGTGAGAGATTCCCCGGCGATTCCGGGACAGCGAATGGCTTTGGCCGCCACACGCTCCAGGCGTGGGAGGCCCGGCTCCTCCACGACGCGGGCTACATGGCGCCGCCGGACACCCGGCTCCCGGCCGGCTGGAAGCTAAGCCTCGGCAGGATCCCAGTGCCGCCAGTGCCGGCAGGCGAGGAGATGGCCGAGGAGATCAAGGCTGCGATCGCGGCCATGGAGGATCCCGATCTCGCCGAGGATCCGGGAACTTCCTCTTCTGGAAGCAGTTCTTCGCCGACCGACGGCTGCAGGAGCTCATCCGCCACGAGGCGCCACCGGATTCACCGCCGAAAAGCAGCAACGCGGCGGGGAGGCGCCTCTGGTGGAGCGCTCAAGGACGCATGCTCGCCTCGGTGCTCGACCAAATCCTCTCTGGCAACACTCCTCGCCTCGTCTTCCCCCGTATTCCGACGCCGGCGACAAGGGCCAAGAGACGTCCTCCGGGCAACTGGCTGCCGAGGAGAATGGGTAGCTCCTCCTCCTCAGGACTAGGCCGCGCGGCATCGTCATCAACAAGCCGCGCGCACCTGCGCCTCCCACTGGCGGCCTCCACCTCCGCCAGCCGAAGATGGAGCCGGCAGACTAGGCGGTGGAGCAATCCCTCCGCGACGTCGTCCCCCCGCCGGAGCCTTCGTCGCCGAATATCCTCGCCTGGTCCAGGGAGGACTGGGAGGAGACGGAGCGTCGCCGCGTCCAGTGTCCGCAGGAGCAGGCTGAACGCCAGGTCTGGGCTGGCCGCGAGCTCGCCTACGATCTCGACGGCGACGACGATGCCGACCCTTCCTACCAGCCCTGGAGGTGCGGCGACGACGGCCAGGGTAGCTCCCGGCAGCCGTAG
Organism: Avena eriantha; assembly: GCA_910589775.1. Classification (NCBI taxonomy): domain Eukaryota; kingdom Viridiplantae; phylum Streptophyta; class Magnoliopsida; order Poales; family Poaceae; genus Avena; species Avena eriantha. The sequence goes on from OU342742.1 coordinate 23,957,966, forward strand.
TCGTCGAGCGACGACGGCGACGACGACGACGGCAAGGCCGATCTCGGCTACACCTCCTTCTACAACAACTTCGGCATGTAGAAACGGCGTCCGACACCGGCATCGGCGGCGGCGACCTTTTTTTAAGTTTTTTAAAGTTGTTATTTAGTCTACCAATAGTTTAAATTGGGATGTCCGTTCGAATTCTATGTAATATATTTGTATTCGCCTTTAATTAATGAAAACAGTCTATATTCGCCCAAAGTTCGTCGAAATTTGTTGAAATTTGGCTAAACATGGGAACTCAGTGTTCTCAGGCCAAAATCTAGTTCCATCCGGCCCAAATTACGTCCAGATTTGGGCCTGAGAACGGCCAACGAGTGGAGATGCTCTTAGGAGGAAGGTCGTAGCGCAACAACCTATAAACATAACTTTTTTATTTTATTTTAGTAAACTAAATATATTTAAATCTAGATAAAGTTGAGATCATTAATATGGATCCTAGAGTACTTGAGTACTTGAGTTTGAAAAGGAATGAACGAACTCCGGTACTTGTACGGAGTGGAGCGTGTGTGGGTGCGACTGAACCGATCGAAGCAGCCAGAGGGAGACGTGGTCAAACTGGATGCCTACGGCCGGCTCGATCAGGAACAGTTCACCGCCAGGTTCGTTGTTGACTTGGGGTAGATGTTGTTCTCGTGCTTCTTTCGTTCAAATCACAACTCTTACCCAAAAATACGGCCGGGGAAAAAATCAGCACCGCTCTAGCCTATAGCTTCGGCAAAATACCGAGCCGATGATGTATGTGTGTCATGTGATATTGTGATTAGTTAAGCGACGAGCAGTCCAACAACCAACATTGACAAATATCAAAAGTGACAAGATTTTATACTCCCTCCGTCCCAAACAAGATGTCTTAAGTTTCTTTGGATTTAGACGAATCTATATACTAAATAGTGTCTAGATACATCCAAGTTTAGATAAATTTAAGACATCATTTTGAGGACGGAGGGAGTATTTGTCAAAGAACTCTATGGATCTATTAATAATCATCTACACTAGAGGAAAGAGTTCTAAAAACTATAAATAGTTTTTAGATCCCTTAGTGAAAACTGCAAGTACTAGAACGAGCCGAATCAATTTGAACCTGAAAGTGGAAGGGGAGGTGGTCTTCAGTTCCGGAAATGTTCATCTGGAAATTTGTCCCTAGATAACACCGTGCCGCTCCAAACGGCTAAACTACTCCTACTTGTTGTCTCCTTCACAGAAAAGAAAAGGAGAAAATTTTGGCATCTTCTTTGACGGGTATAGTATATGTAGTAGGTGTGGACGCCGTGGTCTAATGTAATGTTCTACAGAGTATTAGTTATATTGTATATATATGTTTCGAATGCGAAAGGTTCCACACATCCACCTAAAATATGGAGAAATCATGTAAGCTTGTTACGGACTCCCTCTGTTTCAAAATATAAGATGTTTTAGCTTTGTGAAAAGAGCGTATCTAAATCCGTTTTAGTATGTAGATTCATCAAAATTTAAAGTGAATCTATATACTAAAAGAAATCTAGATACACTCTTTTCACAAAAACTAAAATATCTTATATTTTGAAACGGAGGAAGTAGGAGGATGGGTAGGAATAGATGACAGTGGGAAAGAGAAAGGTTGGAGAATCTGAAGGACATGAACCTGCACGCCAGGAAAGATGTTACTCTACTCTCATTGACATCCATGACATGTTTAAACTTCTAAGTTAGTGCAACGAATTAAGAACGGTATCTTGAACCCATATGTTTTTTAGCTGAAGTATACATATCTATTATTGGTGTATATACCGGCAGCGCATCGCAGGTTCGACTTTGCCACGTGCACATATCTATTATTGGTGTATATACCGGCAGCGCATCGCAGGTTCGACTTTGCCACGTGCACAGTTATTCGTGCATGCAAGTAGTGTTTTTTTACCGTATACATGCAAGTGGTGTCTAAAAAAGCGTACGCTGTCTAAAAAAGCTAGTACTCGGAGTAACCAAGATCAGTTGACTAGGCAGCCACGGACGAACGTTGTATAGCTTATCTGTACGCATCGAATCTAGATAAACCAGCCAGCACGCACGGTCACCAGCCGGTTCTATTAAACTAGTGCTTGCTTGTCATCTTGCTGACCGATCCAATCGATGTACACGGCGTTGCCAAATTTTACTACTATTGCATTTGTCTAAATTAGCATGTACTATCTATGCAAAAGTGTCTAGATTGATCTAAATTTAGACAAATTTAAATTACTTATTTCTGGACGGAGGGATACTACTTCTCTCGTTCCAAATTAATTGACGGCAGTTTTATATATCTCCGTATGTATGTATCAAGGAGGTGTGCAAAAACACAAACCAGTGAAACCAGTTAAACCGGCAGCTAAAAGCATAGTTCATTTTCTTTAGTATAACCATTTCGAACCTCCAAACTAGTGCAAAATTTTGAACTGAGGTCAAACCGGCTAAACCGTTCAAACCGCTTTTGCACTGGCCTATATGTATCTAGACATGTACTTTCTCCGTTTTAAAATATAAGATGTTTTAGGTTTGTAAAGTTATCTAGACATTTTTTAGCGTGTAGATTTATAGCGAATCTCTCTAAACATACACGCTAAAAGACGTTTAGATATATTATCTTCACAAAGTAAACCATCTTACATTATAAAAGGAGGGAGTATACGCAACTCTTCTTATCTAATCCATCGGGAATAAGCAGAGATGTTCCGATGAGTCGCCGAACACGCATGCATGCATGCAAGCGGAAATGGTACGAGGCGCGTCGCGTTTTCCATGTCATACCATGCCATGGATGGATGGTTAGCTAAACCGGGCAACGAGGCGGCCGACAATAATTAAGGTGTACTTGGGTCTTCGGGTTGGGTAACGACGTAATGTAGGTGCATGTGCGGCGCTGGCGAGCTGGTGGCAAACGTACCGTCCAGACGTCCATCCCGTGTCTGGCCGATTGGTACGCACGCGTTCTCTGTTTCACGACAGCACAGCTTCATTGACCACGAGTCAGATCGAGTTGTAGTGCTGGGAAGGGGAAGCACCACGTACGCCACGCAACACCACGACTGCAGATCGATGTCTGAGAATGTACGATACGTACGTACAAAACCTTGATTAATTAGCTTGCCGGTGCATGTATTAGCAAAGAAACTTAAAACATGTCCACATACATGAAACGCGCTGTGCCACCGGTACCGCGCGGTACAGCTCATAAAAAGAAAGACAGTACTACGGTACAAGGAAACATTCATGTAATGTTGCATGTAGACGTAGGTCACGGCTTGTCTGCTGTCACGTACTACCCCGCAACCGCAAATTCAAGGCCGATTCGTCGTATCTCGTACTAGCGCTGGTGCGGTGGGCGCCGGTATGTACGTACGTGGCACCACGGAATATTCGCCTCGTCACCGGCAAGGTGGACAGGTCACAGGTGGAGGTGGATATACCAGAAACTTATCGTACCACACCGTGGACGCGCGCTCGATCGGGACCACGGACGGCCGGAGCACAGTGCGCACGGCTGGATGTCGTCGCTCGCGGGCAGTGGTGGAGACTGGAGTGGGGACGATGTCACGACGGAGAACGCTCGCACGGGAGGGATTCCGATTGCTCCGTCCCCGTCCTCCTCTCTCTATCCATCGGCAGTGGCAGGTGGTGGTGGTGTAGCCAGCACCAGGGTGCATGCATGCATGTCGGACCGTCGCTGTCCTGGTTTGCAAGCTGGCATGGTCGGAAGTGGCGCGCACCGCACCACAACACCACACGTACGTGTCATTCACGAGCGAGCGAGTGTTGGCTGCCGTTGAGCGAGCCGGCAAGAACGCGGACGTACAGCCGGGGATGAGAAGAAGGCTCTCGATCCATCTCTCGGCGCCATCTGCTAGCTGTACATCGACGGTGACGGTGCCTCTACACTCTGCCGCCAGGAGAGTTGAAGATTCCTGTGGGCATGTACTATCACTACAGGAACGAGTCAAGGGACCGCCCCTAGGCGGGTAGCCGAACAAACCAACCGTCGACCTAGGTTGACCGTCAGTGTAGGGTAGGATAGGCCGACGACAACCGTCGGTCGGTGTAGTCGATTGGCCGTAACGGCGACACGATGGCGTGTCAAGCTATGCCGACGGCTTTACGTTGATGTAGGTTTCAAATACTTTTATTGAATATTACATATTTAAACTCAAATATTACATATTTTTATCTAAACTCAAATATTACATATTTTTATTGAATATATAAAAAGTTACAAATACTTTAGTATAACATATTACAAATACTTTTGTATAACATATCATCAACATAGAGCAACAATATGATAAAATCATCACCTAAAAACCTATTAATAAATACAAAATAGTTTGAGCTACACCTCTGGTAGTCTTGGTTACCTATGACAGATTCAAATTTCATGTACCATTGTCTTGGTGCTTGTTTTAGGCCATAAAGACTTATTTTCAGCTTGCACACATAGTCTTCTTTGCCTTTAACAAGAAACCCCTAAGACTGTTCTATGTAAATTTCTTCCTCCAAGTCTCTATGAAAGAAAACTATATTCACATCCATTTACTCAACCTCTGAGTTGAGACTTGTTGCCAAGCCAAGGACCATTTGTATTAAGTGTATCATGGGTACACCTTTCCCAACCAGGTAGCACATATGTGAACCTGAGATGCTTATATGGCTACGCCATACCATTCACTTACGTAAAAGTAGAATTTACACTATTAGCTTCAGTTGATTCTTTTAGAGAATCCAGTAGTACTATGACCTTTAGAGAAAATACCCCCTAGGACTAACCTAGCAAAGACCAACTGCTCAGAACAACCGAGACAAATTTCACTCCGCGGTACCACTAGTACCATGTGAAGTGTGCAATTAACTGCTCGAGTGCAGTGCCAAAGGACAGTTCAATTTCTTGGTACAACGACGTTTTATTAGTGGCAGGGGGACAATTGCCCCCCTCCCTCCCTAGGTAAAGAGGTTAATCAACGATGAAAATGGTTATGTATTTGATAATTGAAGATGGCTTATGAATCAAAATACATATGATAGATGTTGCATGATTGAAGAAATAAATCAGGATAATGGCATGCACGCCACGGATGTTGGCAAGCCAGTAGTTGTAAATGGATCCCGTTACACTCTCCTCGTAGCGGACGGTATGGCAACCTTCCTTAACGTCAAAGCTCAAAGTTGAATGCCCTGTTCGTCGGCCGACAGGGTGTAGCCGGAGGTAGAACCGAGAACTATACATGCTAGCTATTTTTTTTACTTTCACCAACTCGTTTCCTTTTGGCAAGGTGCGTATCGTGGGATCACCTCTGATAGCCCCCGTTAACTAGTTTTCTTAGCAACGGGCCAGGAGAAGAAAACACATGCATGGCCACTGCACCACATGCCTCAAAATACTTGGCGCGGTGTCGACAGCAGCGGTTCCTCCCTTCCCCGGCGCGAGTTCTTGGCAGGGACGAAAGATCTTGGCGCACGGTGTGGCTAGGAAGAGGTTGGCGAGGCCCGGCATGGCGACGGCCGGCAAGCGACACCGGGGGCAGACTTCTGCATCTCGAGGCGGTGGCTGGTGGTGGTGCTCGCGGCGGCTACACCCACGGGGGTGGAAGGGGCGAGCTTGCCCTGTAGTTGTTAGGCGGGGCCGTGGTGGCCTCTCTCCACCGACGGCGGTGTCGCGGACGATGGGCCGACGTGTTGCTGGGAGGGTGACTAGGGGCGGTGCTTGCTCTGCGGCAGGTGGAGCGGCTGCGGCTCTATGGTGCGCGATGGAGGGGCTCCCCGACCCAGAATTGGCCCCCTCAGGCCCCATATGGGCCTAGGCGGGCTGGAGGCTGCTCCATTTCCTGGAGATGGAGGCGGCGGTTGTGCTAGTACTTGGGACTTTGAGGTCGAGACCTGCATGTGGCAGCGTGGTGACTGGAGCTTTATGGGCCTGTTACGTGTCTGGTCGGGCCCGTCGAGGCCTGGTGTGCCTCGGATACCATGTCCAGTCGTCTACCACCTCTAGGTGGTGGAGGTTGGTCCCTCCCACATGGTAGCGATGTTGCGGTACCTCATCAAGCGATGTCGTCGTCCCCCGTCTTGCAGGACGCGCTCCAAGGACCTCGAAGGGACGATGTTTGTGTATCCGAGAGCGTGGTGGCGCGTGCTCATGGGTGGTGAGGTTGGTGCTGGTGCTCCGTTGCGCCTTGGGGTGCCTTTGCTGGGAGGGATCGAGAAAAATCCTTGTCGGATCATCCAACACCGTCGCGATGCCGCTTTCGAGTAGTGCCTTTCCTTCTTGGAGGGCGTCGCGGAGATCCTCATTCCACTGTGTCCCGAATGCTGGGGGAAACCCTAGGTCCAGTACGTTGGTCCGGGTAGCAGCATCGTGCGAGGGTGCTACTTGGTATGGGGCGCATCGGGGGGTTGGGAGCGTGGTAGGACATAGTCGGTGGGCGCATCGGTCTTGGATCGTTATAGTTTAGTCGGTTCACTGTTATGTGTGTTTCCTTTTCTTTTTGGTCATGTTTTTTGCTGTTGCCCCAGCGGTTATCCCGTTGAGCTCTTGTACTGCGTGTGATTGCTATATTAATATAGGGAAAATTTGCTACAAGACACCGTTATTATGAGATGTTTGTCAAAACACACTGTAAATTTATGTCTTTGCTAGGTACCATTATTATTTTGTGTATGTTTGCTGTGACACACCGTGTGACCTAAAACGGAAAGCTGCCGTAACGTCCCTAAAATTCAGACTCGGTCCAAGGAAAGGCATCTAAAAAAAGAGGTAGAAGGAAAGGAACCGCTTGTTCCGATCCATCTCACTCGCAGCCCAGCTTCCATCGCCCCGTCCGGCGTCGCCCGCCAGCCCGTCCTGTCCCCATCCCTGTCTACGGCCGGCGTCGATCCGTCTGCGTCACCCTCCTGTCAGCCCGTCCCGGCCCCTGCTCTCGTCCAGGTCCAGCATCGCCCCGTCTCCGCCAGCACATCCCTGTCTCGGCTTCACTCACCGGTGTCCTCCTGCTGGGCCAAGTTGTCCGGTGGCCGTGGACAACGGCTTCTCCTGGGTGCCTAAGGGGTTGTCCAAATCTGGTTCACGTTGAGGCTAAATGCTATCCGATTGTCATATTTTTTTTGGCATTTCAGTGTCCAATGTTGCTATGTACAGCCTACATTGGCGCCAAAGATTTATTACAGAAAGAAAAACTGTTTTACTGTTTAAAACGATGCTCATTGCTAAACTTTCCGTTTCGGGATGGTCGGTGTGTTGTGGCAAATGTACACAAAATTATAATGGTACTCATCAAAGCCATAATTAAGTGGTGTGTTTTGGCAAACGCCGCAAAATAACGGTGTCGTATAGCAAATTTTCCCATTAATATAGTAGGGCGAAGACATATTTCGAGAGGTGGGAGTACGGCTCTTTGAAATTTAAATCTGAGCATCGGTTTATGTAACCTAAACATGTATTATGTGTCATGCATGTATACATTGAGTTTCGTAATCGTTTTTCAGATGGTACAATTTTTATGACAAATAATATTTATATTACTCGTCAGATTAGCTGTAAAAATTTAAACACACAGAACTAAGGCGACACTTCCATTATTAATTGGAATAGAGTGGACTTTTTTTTTGCGAATTAACAGAGGGGACTAAGATAGTTCGAAAAATAGCTATCGGGGTGTCCACTCGAATCGATCTTCGACACGGCATGCATGGATATGAGCGGAGTAGGTACGTACCGATCATTGTTAATACCAAATACCAACTTACCATGCATGCACTTCAATTTACCGGCGGCTAAATTACTCCCTTGCGTCCGTACGCAACCGCACGCAGAGCTCGGCGCGTCTCTAGGATCTAATTGTACGACAGAACTGAAATGGACCGATACCGACGCGGACTGAATCGGAGAGATCGACGAAGACGACATGGTGGACAGCGATACGTCTACTACCAGCAGTAATAGATACGGCAGGTTGATCGCCGGACCAGATTCAGATCACGAGAAGCAGATACGTTACGTACGTGGTTGGGTTTTCGAACGGGGGCATCTGCTGGATCGACCGCCCGACCGCAACTACGGCAAAACGTGCAATACTCCATGTACGCTCACGGCCCCAGGTGCGTGCGTTTGTGTTGTGTAGAGGGGTCAAGAAAGGAACATACCGTGCATACGTTTGTGTTGTGTAGGGCATGTTTTGGTTGCCCGTTTTCCCGTTTCTCGCATGGGTCGAGAAGAAATAAAGGTATTTGGTGTATTGGGTTGCATGTGTTTCTTGCATCGCATGAACTTCAAAGCAGCCAAAAAGTTGGCCTGCTGGGAGATGATTTTGGGCATTTCTGCGAGGACAGGCCCCGCTCGTGCAAAAGGGGGGGGGGGGAGAGCTGCGCCGCCTGTGCGAGCTAGGCGATGGCGCGAGTCGCGGGTTTCCCACAAAAGCTAGCGGGAGAAATTTCGTCACCGCCCGCTGACGCGCGCCGGTATAAAGCACCACCCGCCACACCAACGTCCATCGCCACCATTTTCCCCATTCTTCGAGCTATCAAGCCGGCGGGGTTCTGCATTGCGCAACAGATAAACAGCGGGAGCTGTGGTGGTGGTTGTAGACCGGCTGGTGCAGGCGTTCTTCTCCAAGACCCTCATCCTCGACGTGCTCCGCTCCTCCAATGCCAGTGAGTTCCATCAATCCCAGGTCTAGTAGCTTCGGTGTGTTAGCCCCTTGTATATTTGATTGTAGTTTGCGGTTGATCTGGGTTAGTATGCCTAAGGAACTGCTAGGTACAGTCATAGATTGGTGTCTTCCTGAACTCATTGCATGTTTAGGCTTGCGTTCATATGTGTAGTCTAGGTCTTGATACATGCGATCGTGAAATGTGTAGGGCATGACCAACGATTAGTTCAGCCAAGCCCTCCTCGATTCTCAGGAGACCTTTGTCGCTGAGACCCAATCCCAGCTACCGCCTCTAAGGCTCACCTATCCTCAGCGCACGGTGATCTTGTATGTGCCTCCGATGACCGGGTACACGGTAGAGCAGACTGCAGAGCAAGCTGCCAAAATCATGGCCAAGAAGAAAGCCAAGGCTGGCAAAGCCCACAACACAGGCCAGTGCAAGGGGGTTAAGGGCACCATGAAGTGGGAACCGTTCCTCTCGGCGTTCATGCTCAACCAGATGTGCGAGATCATCAAGAGCGGCGTCAGGACGGAGAACGGGTTCAAAGAAGTGCACCTGAATATTGTTGCCCGCTAGGTGTTTGAGTTCTGTGGCATCGAGGTGTCCTCCCAGCAGGTTTACAACCACATGCGTAAGTGAAGGACCAGGTGGATCCATATCTCCAATTTTAGAGACCTTAGCGGAGCTAGCTGGGACGAAGAGACCTGCACCATCATCTTGGAGGACGCCCACTATAGGGGACACATCTCAGTATTAACTAATTTTAGTAACATCTCCTTTGATTTGGAACACTAGACTCACTAACCTCACTAACTGACGAGGGTTTAACTCATCAATGCCCATTGTTATGGACTTGGGTTTCGAGAAGGGGGAGCACTGGAAGTCTCGATCGGCTAGCAAACAAGCACACAGGGACCAAGGTTTACCCAGGTTCAGGCCTCGTAGAGGACCCTACTCCTGCTTGTCTGCTCTTGATTGATGATGATCTGAAGGATTACAAGGTCGCCGATGGCGGTGTCGCGCAGATTGGATCTAGCGTATGTCTAGATCTATTGTGTATTGTGGGAGTCGCGATAGAAAGATTGCCTGTTGGGGGAGAGGATGCCTTCTCGTTGGACCCTCCTAGCCTTTATATATGAGGAGGCTAGGTCTCAGGTACCAATACGAGTTGGTTACAAGTCAGAGTTCGTATCTAGTCTAGTTTTGTACTTTCCTTGTCTTGTTATGCCAGGAGTCTGTGTCCTTGTAGGCTTCGTATCACTCGAACCGTCATAGGCGTCATGGACCTTAGCAATTCGTCGAGTGGGCCTTCTATCGAGCCGTACCAGGTAGGTTGTAGTCGAGTGCCTATTGGGCATACCCATGTCAGTAGCCCCCGAGTGTCCATGTGAATCGTAGATTCGGATGGAGACTTAGAAGTCTTTAGTCTGTCATTAGGATGTCGGAGTTGACAATTGTGTCGAGTGCGAAGCACTTCACCTGGAAGTTCATCGGGCCTATCCAATTTCTAGTAGTTCGTTGGGATGATGGTAAACGTGCCTGGTGCGCTCCAAGGATCGGGACTAGTTAATTGCTCTAGGGCAAAAACAACGCCACCTACTCAAACTCGAGTCCCTGGACTCGAATTCGGAAAAGTGCTGGTGTAATTCGACTCAGGCCGCGGAGGTCTTACAGGAGTCGAATCCCAGTGTATAAATGTGAGAACTCGACGTGTCCGTCAAGGCATGTTCATCGTACTGTAGGCACGGATATGTTTCTGGTAGTGCGCTGCAGATGCGTTGTCAGGCCTTATTTAGGTCTTATCTTCACGCTATAAGCGTGGCATCCAAATTTTTGTCATCGCGGAGATGATTCGGGTGACCCAGGAAACGCAGTCCCTTTGCAGGGAAAATATGAGGCGGAGTTGCCATAGCATTCGAGTGTGGATGTTATCAACACACAGTACGATGTACAAGCAAAAATAATCATAGGGTGTGCGGCCAGCGCTCCCTATGGGAGTAGCCCTCGAGTGCCTATTCGAGTCGTAGACTCGAGTGGGGACTATAAGTATTTTGCGACCGCTGTCGTCTTTTGCTTGTTTCAGTCGAATATGCTTTCAGCACTCCCTATGGGAGTAACCCGGATTCCACAATCGAATCGTAGATTCGAGTGAAGGGTTTTCATGATGCTTGGATATCTTCACAAATTTCTTCGGGTGCGCGGCCAGCGCTCCCTATGGGAGTATCCCTTGAGTCCTTAGTCGAATCGTGGATTCGAGTGAGGATTCAGAGCGTGTCACTCGAGGATCTTGTATATACACGTCCAGCGCTCCAGTTTGGAGTAGCCCCCGGGTGTCTGGCGGAGTCGTAGACTCGGGCAGAGACTCGAGTATTGTATCTTGTAGACGTAGTCGGCAATCATGCGAGGAGAAACAACTGACCCGGAAGTGCATCGAGTCAGCATCTCACGCATAAGGAGCCAAGAGTCGACGATGTAGTCAAAGTCATGCAGCGATTAGCGGGGTGAGTCGATGATGCAGATGGAGTCGACACAATCATGTCTGTCGGGTGCGCGACCAACGTTGCATGTGTCTAGCATCAAGCGATGCAACCATCCGAGGAGGTACTCGACTCGGGTCCTGAATGTATGTCATAGCAAGTTGTTTTGTCGACTCCTGTTGGAGGACCGATAGAATAGCTCGACGCAATCGGCATCCTTATAAGCTGCATAAAATATTAAGAATTGTGAAGTACTTGCACCTTGTAAATAATACTTGCTTGTTGGCTTGTAGAGTAAAATTCTGGTGCCAATCGAGTCGACACTTTTGCACGATATGCTAGACCTTTTCGTTAGCCTGATTACCCTTAGTCTCAGTACCTTGCCGAGATACTCGGAGTTCAAGGATTCGACGATCAGGCAGAATCAGCTACTCGGGCTGTCGCGTATGAGGTGCTCGAGTCGCGGAGTCGTCGGCACATTAGGTTACTCGAAGAGGGCGCAACCCCCGAGTGTTTCGAGTATGATTAAAATAAACGATTATTTACTCATGGTAGAGGAAAACTTAGCTTTATTGGTAGTTGTCGTGGACGAAGTTGATGCAGCCGCAGATGAAATCGACGTGGTAGAGGACCGCGGTGGCGGAGTCGAAGACACAACAGGTCGGCGGAGTCGAAGACCGCAGCGCGTCGTCGCAGCCGAAGACCGCAACAGGTCGCGTGATGGAGTCGAAGACTCAGTAGGTCGGCGGAGTCGAAGACCACATTGAGTCACCATAGCCCAAGACTGCAGTGAGTCGCCGTAGATGAAGGCGACAGTGGGCCTTGCGGCAGAGTCGAAGATTGTAGTGGTTCGTGGTCGTGGGAGTCGAGGGAGCCTCCGAGTCACCCAAGCTGAAGAACGTAACGGGTCGCCGAAGTTGAAGACCGCGGCAGGTCGCCAAAGCGGAGTCGGTGGAGCCCCCGAGTGTAGAATCAGCGATGTCGACGGATTCGATGCGGCGTACGTGGAGTCGATGCAACTTGCGACTCTGAAGACCATGGCGGATCACTGTAGTAGAAGACCGCAGCGGGTCGATGGAATCAAAGACCGCAGCTGGTCAATGGAATCGAAGACCACAGCGGGTCACCGGCGCCGAGGGAGCCCCCGAGTCGCTGGAGTCGAGGACCGAGGAGGGTCGTATGGTGGAGTCGAAGGCCGTGGCGGGTCATGCGGAAGATTTGACATAGCCCCCCGGTGTACCGTCAACATGGTCGGACGAAGATAGCATTGATTCCGAATCATATAGGAGCTACCGTGAGATGGCGAGTAGGATGCCGTAGTAGCTGATGGTGATGTCGAATCCTTTGGAGTCGACGATGATGTTGTTGACCGTCGTTGAAGTTGTCAATGGACGCGATGAAGGTGAAGATGGTCGCAGCGAAGTCGAAATATTTTTTGAGTTGTCCATGAAGCCTAGTGATGTGCCGGTGCAATATACTGTTGTCTTCGACTGATACATGCACGTACTTGAGTGATCTTGTTTTTCTTTGCCTGAATTGATGCACGACTTAGTCTTCACGTGGAGGCTTGAGTAATTTTTTGCTAGTTGAGTCCTTCGTTAATCGGTCGGACGATCGAGCGGACGTCTTTTTTTTACGTGAGTTGCCATCGATTTTCAATTTGTGTCGAAGACATTAGAAAATTCCTTTGCTTCAGCTGCCGCACGTCATTAGGGTTGTCGGCTGCCTCTTTTTTCTTTTCTTGCTATTTGCACGTGGTATCTTTCTTTAATCAATGCATCACGTATGTAATTTCTCTTTCCACATCAAATTTCTTCAGGATTTGGATCGATGCATCTACTTTTGCATGGCTTCATACGTGATCATGGCATCGTGAGCATGTAATGCGGTGGCTGCCTGACTTTTTTTCTTTCTCGGATCGATCTGTTTGGCGTGGCGCCACTTGATCCACTACTGGCCTGATTCTTGGTTACTCTACGCAGATTTAGCACCTCACCGCCGAGAAAAACTTTAACTCCGTAGATCCAATCAACAGAGCGAAAAGGCAAAGCTGGCATAGAGCTCCCGAGTCTGTGTCGGTGAAGATAAAATTAACCGCGACGAAGACGTCGACCGCAAATGAATTGACTAGACATGATCCGTTCGTGTTGATGCTGAGGGAGTCGAATCAGATATGGTCTCCAATGCCGACAAATCGTAGATCGCCGGAGATGAGGCCGTCGAGATCGCACATCAGTGCTCCCAGTTCCCACAGACGGCGCCAATTGACGAGGGTTTAACTCATCAATGCCCATTGTTATGGACTTGGGTTTCGAGAAGGAGGGAGCGCTGGAAGTCTCGATCGGCTAGCAAACAAGCACACAGGGACACAAGGTTTACCCAGGTTCAGGCCTCGTAGAGGACCCTACTCCTGCTTGTCTGCTCTTGATTGATGATGATCCGAAGGATTACAAGGTCGCCGATGGCGGTGTCGCGCAGATTCGATCTGGCGTATGTCTAGATATATTATGTATTGTGGGAGTCGCGATTGAAAGATTGCCTGTTGGGGGGAGAGGATGCCTTCTCGTTGGACCCTCCTAGCCCTTATATATGGGGAGGCTAGGTCTCAGGTACCAATACGAGTTGGTTACAAGTCAGAGTTCGTATCTAGTCTAGTCTTGTACTTTCCTTGTCTTGTTATGCCAGGAGTCTGTGTCCTTGTAGGCTTCGTATCACTCGAACCATCATAGGCGTCATGGACCTTAGCAATTCGTCGAGTGGGCCTTCTATCGAGACACACCAGGTAGGCTTTAGTCGAGTGCCTATTGGGCATACCCATGTCACTAACCTTCCAGCGATTCCTTGTATCAGGATCACCCCAAGGATGCCGAGTATCTGAACAAGCATGTCACCAACTATAGGCAGATGGAGGCCATTTTCTCATTCGGCCTTGCCACTAGCAGGTTCGCAATGGGCTCCACTGAGCCTCTTGGCGAACCATGCCCTAAATTCGTACATGCCCAGGAGTCGGAGATAGTGGTTCTTGATGAGGGTGTCGAGACCGATGCTACCGCAGGTTCTCCTGCTGCTAGTGTTGGTCAAGGCGGTAGCACAAATGCCTATGTTGCAGGTGGCTATGATCCTTGCAAGAAGAGGAAGAGGTCGCTGCTGGGGAGGAGGATGTCATCGCCATCATGTGCATGACCGAGCCCGTGAAATCGGTGGTGACCGCCATCACCACTGCTTCCCCTCCTTAGGTGCATCCAGCTCTATATGACTCCGTCATGGCAGCCAAAGGGTTCAGCCCTGAGGCTCTGATGGTGGCGCTCAGCCACCTCTTCGACAACTAGGCTATGGGCAACGACTTTATTCAGATGGCAGAGGACCACAGGGATCTCTGGTTCAGGACCTTCCTGGCCAAGCACTACTACGTGTAGTGCTTGCTCCCTAATCATGGAGATGGTGGCGGTAGTGCATGCATGTTGAAGCAGAAGTTGTATATTTTGAAGTAGCTAGGGACTTGATGAAAACTTATGCATGTTTACTGTGATGTGGTATATACTAACCCCTCATATGATGGAGAACTTATGCGGTGTTAGGATTGCACCCCTTTTGATGTGGTGGTAGGATCTCAGCATAGATGTTGGTCGTGATTGGTTGGATCACACTAACTTGGTAGGTTGAAACTGCTGATGTGTGTGCCCATATGATCATGCATGCTTAACTAGTTTATGCTCGTGCTTTGTGTTTGTGAAATTGATCTGGCTTCCTTACTTGTAATCATTAATATGTTGTATATGTGTTATGTCTCACAGAAATACAACTAGTACATGGTGTACTACGACAAGAAGCCGGGAATCTACAAGACATGGGAGGAGTGCATGATGGCTCAGTGTTGATGTTGAGCTCGTTGGGGAATCCCAAGAGGAAGGTATGATGAGCACAACAACAAGTTTCCCTCAGTTATGAAACCAAGGTTTAATCGAACCAGTAGGAGTAAGGAAACACCCCAAAGGTGTTGCTAGCTGAGCCTTGGCAGGGCACACCACCGGTGCTAGTAGCAACGTGGAGACCTGCACAACACAATCACAGAACTTTGTCCCCAACTTGCGATGAGGTTGTCAATCTCACCGGTTTTGCTGAAAACAAAGGATTAAACGTATCGAATGGAAGGAAGTAATAGTTTGCAGAAAGTAAACACAAAGTAGTAAACAGTTTGTAGATTGAATGTAAAAGAAAGGACCGGGGTCCATAGTTCACTAGAGGTGGCTCTCCTTAAGATAGATAACATGCTGGGTGAACAAATTACAGCGGGGCAATTGACAAACACCGAGAAAGCAATACATGCATATACTAATCATCTTGGCTCCTTTGGAACTTGATTGGGCATTACAACATTATACATAGACCGCCATCCAACTGCATCTATGACTAATAATCCACCTTCAGGTTATCATCTGAACCCCCTCCAGTATTAAGTTCCAAGCAACAAATTATTGCTTTACGAATTGCGTGTAATGTAAACAATACGATTGTTCTATGAACAAATGATTGTTGTTTTCTCCCTAGTAGCAACAACACATCTAGTACCTTAGAGATTTCTGTCACTTCCCCAGATTACCAGAGGCATGAACCCACTACCGAGCATAAATACTAACTCTTGGAGTTGCTAGCGTCTACTTGGCCAAGATAGCTACTAACAACGGAAAGCATGGAAGATCACAAATAACAAAGACATGATAGAATCAATAATCAATCTGAAATAGCATCTCAATATCTATCGGATCCCCACAAACACAACATGCAGAATTACAAATAGATGATCTTAATCATGAACGGAGCTCGCAAGATCTAGAGATGAAAGCACAAAGGAGGAGAACCAGCCATCTCGCTACTACATGGACCCATAGTCCAGAGATGAACTACTCACGCATTACACCGTAGGCTTGCATGATGATGAAGAAGGCCTCCAGGGTGAATTCCCCTCTCCGGCAGGGTGTCGGGAAGAGCTTTAGATCCCTTCTGATCTAGGGATGGAGATGACGTTGGTACAGACTCTTTCATGGATTTTTGATCGGGTACCGATACGTCCAAAATGTATCTACTTTTCAGAACACTTTTTCTATTGTTTCTCCTCTAAACTTGTGTGATTTGGATGCAACTAACGCGGACTGACGCTGTTTTCAGCAGAATTGCCTTGGTGTCTACTTTTTGTGCAGAAAATCAACTATTAGGAAAAATCCCGAAAAATATGCCGAAAATCCTATTTCACCCGGAGACTCCAGGAGCCAGGATACGAGACGGAGAATAGCCAGGGGGTGGCCACACCACCTGGTGGCGCGGGCTAGGCCAGGCCACGCTAGGGGGTGGTGTGGGCCCCAGGCACCCCCTCGGTATCCCTGTTCGCCTATAAGGAGCCTTCTGACCTAAAAACTCCATGGGGGTTCGACGTTTCTCCAGAAGGAGTTCCGCTCCGCCGCCACCACCAGATTCCACGAAACAGCACCAGAAACTCCGTTCTGGCACCCTGCCAGGATGGGGAATTGGAGGAGATCATCGGCATCATCGCCACCATCGCTTCTCCATCGACCATCCATGTTTCCCCATCTATGAATGAGTAATCCCCCGCTGTAGGCTGTGGGGATGGTAGGGATTGGATGAGATTGTTCATGTAATGGCATCAGATTGTTAAGGCATGGTGCCTAGTATCTTTTATTAGTGCTTTATGACTTTGTTGCGACTTGTTATGCTTAATGTTTGTCACTAGGGCCCGAGTGCCATGATTTCAGATCTGAACATGTTATTGATTCATTATGATAGTATTGTTTTTGGTCTTATCTGCAAGTTGTATACACACGTTGTTGTCCGGAACCAATGGCCCCGAAGTGACAGAAATCGGGATAACCGGAGGGAATGGCTTTGATGTGAGGATCACATGTGTTCACGGAGTGTTAATGCTTTGCTCCGGTGCTCTATTAAAAGGAGCACCTTAATTGCCAGTAGTTTCCTTGAGGCCCCGCTGCAAATGGGCTGGCGGGACAAAAGATGTTGTGCAAGTTCTCATTGCGAGCACGTATGACTATATATGGAACACATGCCTAGGATTATCTAGTACTTGGATGTTTTATCTTATTTATCTGCAATTGCCCTATGTTTTGATTGCTATGTGAATTGTCTTGTCCATGCAACGCCCGTCCATCCATCCCTATGCCTACCACACTCGAATCCCACTGTTTACTGCTTTTGTTACTGTTGTCTTTACTTTACTGCTGCTGCTACTCTACGATTCCTACTACAAAACTGTTGCTATTGATAAACTGCTGTGAGCAAGATTGTTTCTAGGTGCAGCTGAATTGACAACTCAGTTGTTAAGGCTTATAAATATGCTTTGGCTCCCCTTGTGTCGAATCAATAAATTGGGTTTAACTTCCCTCGAAAATACTGCGATACACCCCCTATATTTGTGGGTCATCAAGACTATTTTCTGGCGCTGTTGCCGGGGAGCATAGCTTTATTTATCAAGTTCACTTGGATTCTCTATTGTTCACTGCTATCCATCCATCATGGGTAAGGCTCATGATGGCAAGTTTCCTATTTTACCATCCACTACAAGAAGAGGTACGGTTCTGAACACCTCTGCTGCTCTTGACTCACCATCTGTTATAAGTAAGCTCGTTACACCACCACATACACATGCTACACATACTGCTACTACTGCTGAATCTGAAACTTCTGCTGCTTATGATGCTGCTTCTACCGTGCTTGATAAGAGTGGTTCATTAGGTCCTTTCCTAGATGCTACGATTGCTAGAACTATAGCTGGAAATACGGAAAATCCTAATGAAGACACTACCACACCTGTTAGTTCACCTGAGTCTAGTGAAAGTTATGATATTGAAGATGGTTATGTTGAAATGACCGATGAATTTATTAAAGAATGTAAAAAAACCCATGATAGGAGCACTGCTAAGAGTCTCATTGAGAGGCGTACTATTAGACCCAAATTGTCTCCTATTGCTAAGTTTGCTGCTTCTCCCATTAACATTACAGATAAAGATTATGATTTCTCTCTCGATCTATCTTACATAGCTATTGTCGAGAAAGAACCTTTTTGTGGGACTAAGAATGAAAGTGCGGTAGCACATATGAATGAACTTTCTACCATGAGTGGCTTGTTTTCTGATGATATTAAGATGCGTACTTATTTTGTTGCTAAGATTTTCCCCTTTTCACTGAAAGGAGAAGCTAAAACTTGGTTTAGTAATTTACCTCCTGGGTCTATTGATAGCCCTGAGAGCTTGATTAGTATTTGTCTGCAGAAATATTTTCTTCCTAGTGCTAGACATGCTATTTTGCAGGAACTTTTTGATTTTAAACAGGGAGAAAAAGAGGTATTGTCCGAATCTTGGGCAAGGTTATGTGCTTTGATTCATGCACAGGCTGGAAGTCCATTACCTAAGAATGAGCTTCTTGATATATTTTATAATGGACTAACTGAAGAATCTAGGACATACCTAGATAGTTGTGCTGATTGTGTTTTCAGGAATAGGACTCCCAAGGAAGCAGAGGAATTAATGGCTAAAGTAAGTAAGAATTATGAGGATTGGACTCCTCCTAAACAAGCTATACCTGAAGTAATTGTACCTGAACCTCCTATTCCGGTGCCTATTCCAACATCAAAGAAGAGGGGAGTTATTTAATTAAATGATGAAGTGATGAAGGAAGCTAAGAAATGTCTTAAGGATAAGGGAATTAAAGCTGCAGATGTCAAG
The DNA here is from genome assembly GCA_910589775.1 of Avena eriantha. NCBI lineage: Eukaryota > Viridiplantae > Streptophyta > Magnoliopsida > Poales > Poaceae > Avena > Avena eriantha. Next base: position 23,976,888 of record OU342742.1, read on the forward strand.
AATTTACCTCCTATAGAAGAATTATGTAAGCCTATTCCCTACTCATCCACTATTGAGGTACACTCTCTCCAACACTTTGATGAAGGTGATATACCTTACTCTAAACCTCCTGAGCAATGCTTAGAAGAATTTGATATCTTTATTGTTAAGCAAGATAACTTTAATAAAAGGGTGAAAAATCATCTAATGGAAAACACTAGAGCTATTGTTGAGTTGAAAGATATTGTGGAAAGAACCTCTAATGATGTTAAAATGATTGTTAAACACTTTCAAATGGTTCAAACTCAAATAGATCAACTCGTTAAAGTGCAAAACGAGTTGCTAGTTAATGCTGCTAAAGAAAAACATGCTTATTAAATTAGAACTAGAAGTGGAGCTGCTACCCAGGATCCTCTATATCTTGAGGGGCATCCCAAAAGAATTGAGCATGATTCTCAACAAGCTGAAAATAGTGGTTCTACTCGTAAAAAAAGGAAAAAGAAACATAAAACTGTTGTAGAACCCTCTAAACCTGCTGTAGATCCTAATAGTATATCTATCTCTGATGCTGAAACTGAAAGTGGTAATGAAGAAAATGAAGTTCCTAATGAAGAAAAAGTTGAAGACGAACCTGAAAACCACACTAAGAATACCAAATACACTAAAGAGGATTTTATTGCTAAGAAACATGGTAGTGAAAGAGAACCTTGGGTCCAAAAACCTATGCCTTTTCCTGATAAGAAACACAAGTCAAAGGAAGATGAACACTATAATAAGTTTTGTGAGTGGATGAAGCCTTTATTCTTGCAAATTCCTTTGACTGATGCTATTAAATTGCCTCCTTCCTCAAAGTATATGAAGGACATTGTCTCGAATAAAAGGAAGATCCGTAATGAAGAAAATTCTACTCTGCTTGCTAATTATTCCTTCAATGGTAAGGTTCCTAAGAAACTTGGAGACCCAGGGATTCCAACTATCCCTTGCTCTATTAAGAATAGTTATGTTAGAACTTCTTTGTGTGATTTGGGAGCTGGAGTTCGTGTTATGCCTTTCTCTCTCTATAAGAGGCTTCGACTTGAAAAATTAATACCAACTGATATATCTTTGCAAATGGTTGATAAATCTACCACTATTCCTGTGGGTATATGTGAGGATGTACCTGTTCAAGTGGCTCATAATTGCTTGATATTAACTGATTTTGTTGTGCTTGAAATGCCTGAAGATGATAATATGTCTATTATTCTTGGGAGACCTTTTCTTAATACTGCAGGAGCTGTTATTCATTGTAATCAAGGAAAGGTGACTTTCAATGTTAATGACAAGGACCATACTGTCTATTTCCCCAAGAAGATTAAAAGGACTTATGGTTTGAATTCAATTGAGCATGTTGAGGGCATTCAAGTTGGAGAAATATATTGTCCCATACCAAGAGAAAAATTTGAAACTATTATGATTGGGACCATTGCTATCAAGGTTGAGGTAACGTAATCATTAGTGGAATACAAAGTTTTGTCTCATATGGAATTGTTTTGGTAACAAGACCTGATCAACCTTGTTAACAAAAGGATTTCGTTGAACAAAACAATGTTTTCATTATGATTATCTTCGTTTACTTCTATCCTATGCATTTTAGTTTTTTGCTTTCGTTTAGTTTTATTTTTGTTGTTAGTTGTTGCTTGTTAGAGTGTCTTAGAACTTTTGTAGTTCTAGCTTTGTTTTGTCTTTGCATCATGTTTCCAAAAAGAAAAAAAAATTGTCTGTCAGAAAATCATTCTTCTATGCCTGAAAATGCCCAAAAATAAAGTGTCTCGAAAAATTCCAAAAAATTCATATTAAATTTTTACGTGAAAAAAGGGGCAGAGGAGTACCTGGGAGGTACCAGGGGGATCCACTAGGCAGGCACACCACCTGGTGGCGCGGCCAGCCCTGGGTGGCGCCATGCCCTGGTGTGGGCCACCCCTGCCCCCCAACAAATTCTCTCACCTGCCACTTTCTTCTCTCTCCCGAGAAAGCTCGAGTTCATTGCTCAAAATCGCGTTCTTGCTGTGCTTGCTCTCGATTTTTGAGATCTCCATGCTCAGCCCATCTTTCTTGCTGAAATTTGGAGCAATTGTTCCCTGGTATGTGACTCCTCTCCTTGTCCAAGTAGATTTGTTTTTGGTGAATTATTTATTGAGTATTTTGCTGCTGTAAGTGACTGGTTATGAGAGCTTGTAAGCTTGTTTGATGCTTAGAGATATAGTTTTGATGCATGTTTAGGCCTCTTACAAGTCCTTATGAGTAGAATCCTTCGTTATATTTATTTTGCAATCACTTGTTTAATAGGTGTTTAAATTTCAGAATACCAAGCATGAACAACCATACTTTTGGAGAGATATTTGAGAGTGATGCACCTAGGAGGTCGAGGCCCTCAAGATCAGCCTCTCAGTTTAGGCCATCATACAACGAAGATCTCATTGCAACTCGTATTGGTAGTGAAAGGGATGATGGGGATGCTCACCCATCCTCTTTTCCTTGTTTTACTTTCTTACAAGCTGTAGGTATTCTTGATGATTTCTTGCTACTGATTGAGAGAGTTGGTTTGAACTCATATATGCAAGATGAGAGTGCGCAATACGCTATGCTCACCAAAACTTTTGTTGAGAGCGTCATGTTTACTAACACATCCTATCAGTCGACTATCTCTTTTAAAATCTATAATCTGCCCTTCACCATGCCTTTGGAGAGATTTTGCAGTATTGTAGGTGTACGCATGACAGGGACCGTGAAGAAAATTCAACGGCGACCCGCTGATTTGTTGGAGCTTTACCGAGGGGTGACCAATGATGATGACCGCGTGGCGCAATGCGGAAAGAAAGAAATATCCAACTCCCTGCTCTTAGATACTTCACATATTATCTTGCTACTAGTGTACTGGGTAGGGAGAACACAAGTAATATCTCCAACTATCATTTAGCATTCCTTGTTGCTGCGCTTAACAATGATACTCGGTACAATCTTGGCTCGCTTATTGCTCGCCACCTAGCTGCTAGGGGGCCTATCTATGGGGGCATCATTGCCTCGCGTATAGTCATTGCATTAGGTCTTTTGGTGGATCCCAATGATGCTATACTGGCACCACAGAGGCTTGACCTTGTTGCTATGAAAACTCATCACTTTGTCACTGCTACTTCTGATTTAGACAGTCTAGTATATAGGATGCTTTTCACTGACGGGGATGAAAGGGAGATCCTTTTGCCACAGCCTTCTTTGTTTAGTGTTCACAGGAGATCGTGGTCGCGCTCCAAGGAGGAGGTGGACGAGCAGCTTCGCTTGCTGGGTTTCCACGAGCAGCACCAGGAGGATGTACCCTCCTATGATTACTCTGCACATTACGGAGGGACGTACTCGAGCGCGCACTAGGACGAGGGGACCTCCTCATCATACTACGATGACACATCATCCTGGCTGGCTTGGGATTGATACCCACTTAGGCAAAAAGCCTAAGCTTGGGGGGAGGTACGCCGACACCGCACTCATCTCCATATCATGTTGCGTCGGTACTTTGTATATTCATGTTTTCGTTCTTTTTTTTAGTTTTCGTTCTTCTTTGCTTTTGCTTTCTAAAACACAAAAAGACCAAAAATATTTCTTTTGTTTCTCTTTGGTTTGCTTCTTCTTTTTGCCTTGGTTTCTTTTTCCCTTTTTTTCTTTGTTTAAACCATTCGAAAAAACCAAAAAGATTTTGCTTTGCTTGTTTTTCCTTTTGGTTCTTGTTTTAAAAATCAAAAATAACACAAATATTTGTCGTTCTTTTTTGGTTTTTGTAAGTTGGCTATAGGGTTCGGCAGTCCTCAATGGAATATTGGTTTCATACTATTATTCAAGCCACACAAGTGAAGAGCAATAATGAGGATTAATGACAACTTGAGGCGTGGTAAGAGGCTGGTAACGAACTCTATTTGTTTTCATTTTTTGTACATATACTCATCACTGTGGGCATGCTTAGTCTGTTCATGTAGGGTATATGTTATCTATGGATGCTTAGTAGTTCTTGCTTTCTTATGATTAGCTCCATCTCGCTAATAGTTTGTAGCATGTCTTATGAATGTTTGCTTGCATTGCTCTATTCATAAATTGGTATGACATCATGGTATCCTCCTCTGAATGTTTCATTTGAATTGATTTAGCACATACTCATGCATGCATATGACTGTAATAATCAGTTAAGCCTCGATGAATTATTTTGCCTTGAGGATTTTGAATCACTTTCATGCCATGAGTAGTCCTGTTTTGTTGCAAGCATGATAATGACAGCTATTGCTCTCTCGTTTGTCGCTCCCTTACTATTGCTAGCCTTCACTTACACTGAGTGTTTTACTCATGTTTCCAACTCCCTTAAACCAAATATTGTCAAAGTGTCCACCTTACCTACCTATTAGCATCTTTTGCTACTTCCGTGCATATTCAATATGCCTTGTTTTCTTCCAAATAAAATGTTTGCTTGTTATGAGAAAGTTAGTTAGTAAAGCTCTAACAAACTTGATGGCACACTTTATTTCCTGCACTTAATAAACCTGAACCATTGTGACTCTCCATGAAAGTTATATGCTTACAAATTATAGGCTGGGGATTAGCAGAACTGTGCTGTCACGGGGAACGCTTTCAATACTTGTTAAAATATACCCAGTTGATACATTGATCTTTTCTTTGCGGATGTCGTTGGTGTGAAATAAAAGGGGAGCTTGTAAGTCCATGGAGTTATGTATGTGTGTTAGAGAAACCCCTGGGTCGCTGGTCTAATCCATTCTGACATGGTGGAAACCTGCAGCGCAACCATAATCATATCTATAAAGCATTCTTCTTATATAAAAAAGAGAGAGATAGCTATTGAGGAAAAGAAAAAAAAGAAATTTATGAAAAGAGGAAAGAGAGAAAAAAGCACCATATTCCCATGGTAAATAAGAAGATTGCTGAGATGCTCGTTGTCTGCTTGCCTTGTCATTTTGATATGGGGATTCTTCCGTATCATCGGGCAAGGGGTACCCCGTTGGCGGTTCTCTATGATACGCACATACTTACGATGACAAGAACTTACCCGTAACTAAAGTTGAGTAATATGAGGAGCGGCCCTCGTACTCAAGGGACTTGGGATTTTCAGTTTATAGTCTGTCAAGCATATAACTCAGATTGGACCTCACTTTCACCTTAACCACATTAAAGATGCTTATGATAGGGGCAATGAGAGCGCAAAGCTAATGAGTATCATACTTTAAGCATTTGGAAGCCTTTCAAAATTATTCAAAACTTTTCCTTTACTTGTTGAGTCTCCATTTATTCTTTGAGCACCTTCTTGAGAGCATAGTTGTCATTCTTTGTGCTTGTCCCGTTACTTGACTATTTGTGTTATGACTTGATGCTTGTATCCTTGATATCTTTACTTCTAGTCATCACTTGAACTTCAGAGGTGCCTTAATATTAATCAAAGGCAAGCGAGATACCACTCTATCATACCTTTTTATGAGCATTGTAATGTTGCCTATGTTTATACTTCATGCTACTTATTATTTTTGAGTTGGAATCTCTTCATAGCTTGCAATGCCTATTAAGTAAACTTAGCTGCATGCTCTTTATTATGAACTATCTAAGTAGTTGATCACATTACTGAGAATATTTACATCATATGAAGCAAATGTGTTCGTGAAAGTTCTTTTATCGCACTCAGTTTCAACTGAATTGCTTGAGGACAAGAAATAAGCTAAGCTTGGGGGAGTTGATACGTCCAAAACGTATCTACTTTCCCGAACACTTTTGCTATTGTTTCTCCTCTAAACTTGTGTGATTTGGATGCAACTAACATGGACTGACGCTGTTTTCAGCAGAATCGCCTTGGTGTCTACTTTTTGTGAAGAAAATCAACTATCAGGAAAAATCCCGGAAAATATGCCGAAAATCCTATTTCACCCGAAGACTCCAGGAGCCAGAATACGATACGGAGAAGAGCCAAGGGTGGCCACACCACCTGGTGGCGCGGGCCAGGCCAGGCCGCGCCAGGGGGTGGTGTGGGCCCCCCAGGCACCCCCTCGGTCTCCCTCTTCGCCTATAAGGAGCCTTCTGACCAAAAACTCCAGGGGGTTCGACGTTTTTCTAGAAGGAGTTCCGCTCCGCCGCCACCACCAGATTCCACGAAACAGCACCAGAAACTCCGTTCTGGCACCCTGCCGGGACAGGGAATTGGAGGAGATCATCGCCACCATCGCTTCTCCATCGACCATCCATGTTTCCCCCATCTATGAGTGAGTAATCCCCCGTTGTAGGCTATGGGGATGGTAGGGATTGGATGAGATCGTTCATGTAATGGCATCAGATTGTTAGGGCATGGTGCCTAGTATCTTTTGTTAGTGCTTTTTGACTTTGTTGCGACTTGTTATGCTTAATGCTTGTCACTAGGGCCCGAGTGCCATGATTTCAGATCTGAACATGTAATTTATTTATTATGATAGTATTGTTTTTGGTCTTATCTGCAAGTTGTATTGATACATTGCAAATGTATCTATAATTTTTTATGTTCCATGCTTTGTTTTATCTACTTTCTTATGTTTTGTCCACACTTTGGAGTACTTTTCATATGATTTCTTGGACTAACCTATTAACAAGAGCCACAGTGCTAGTTGCCTGTTTTCTGCTATTTTTGGTTCCAGGAAAGTCAGAAAATCAATATTCTCGGAATTGGACAGGACAAAAGCCAAAGTTCCTATTTTACCGGAAGACTCACGGAGCCCGAAGCAGAGACGGAGGAGGGCCGGGGCCTGGCCACACCATATGGTGGCGCGGGCTAGCCCTGGCCACGCCACCAGGTGGTGTGGGGCCCCTGGCACTCCACCAACCTTGCCTCTTCGCCTATAAGAAACCTCCCGATGCATAAACCCTAGATCGTCAAGCCTCCAGCCACGAAAAGTTCCGCAGCGCCACCGCCACTGAAGGGGAGATTCGGGGGACAGAAAGTCTCTGTTCTGGCACCCTGCCGGGACGAGGAAGTGCCCCCGGAGGCATCTCCATCGATCTCCACCACCATCTCCATCACCGTTGCTGATTCCCATGATGATGAGGGAGTAGTTCTCTCTCGAGGCTAAGGTTTCTACCGGTAGCTATGTGTTCACCTTTCTCTCTATGCATGATCATATTGTGATCATGAGCTTGTAATCTAGTAGATCTACCTTGCTACTCAAGTGCTTTAATGAATCTCTGCTCTCCCCATGTGTGTGAAAGTGACAGCGTGCTCACCATGGTGGCACTTAGGCTAGAGATTACAAATACTTGTTATGAGTGATGGGTTCGTAGCATGGAAAACAAAAAATTTCTACCGCAAGAACGAACAAAACCCAGATCTAATCTAGATAAAAGCCAAGATCTAATCTATTAGACATGTGCAACGAGATAGATCTGTACTAACCCTTGTAGATCCGAAAGCCTTGTGCGAGATCGGATCTCGTGGTTGATGTAGACGATCACTTGCCGATCTCAAGATCGAGTAGACGATCCTTCCGGCGCCGTGTTCCGGCAGCGCTACCGCAGTCGGTCACACGTGTGGAGTCGATGCAGACCTTCCTCTCCCCGTTCCAGCGAGCAGCGGAGGTAGTAGATCTCTCCACGGAATCCCAGCAGCACGACGACGTGGTGGTGGTGGTGGAGTAGAGAATTCTGCAGGGCTTCGCCTAAGCCTGAGCAGAAGGAAGGAGGAGCAGAGAGGCGGCTAGGGCAAGAGTGGAGGGGCAAGGGGGGGTGGCGCCTCCACCCCTCTATATATAGAGGGAGGGGTGCGGCCTAGGGTTCCCACCCCTAGGCCCACCTCCTAGGGCCGGCGCACAAGGGGGGCTTGGGGGAGTTTCCTTCCCCCCCAAGTTTCCCCTTTTTCTTTCTTGGTTTTCAAGTAAACTCCATAGAAATTTCTAGAACCTTCCGGAACATTCTGAAACCTTCTAGAACCCCCATATAAACACTACGGGACATTTCCGAACCTAGAAAATGATCTCCATTATATGAATCTTATTCTCCGGACAATTCCGGATCTCCTCGTGATGTCTCAGATCCAATACGAGACTCCGAACAACATTCGGTCTCCAACGCATATTCCATATCTACCTAAACAGCATCGAACCTTAAGTGTGTCACCCTACGGTTCGTGAATATGCAGACATGATGGAGACACCTCTCCGATCAATAACCATCAGCGGGATCTAGAGATCCATAACGGCTCCCACATACTCAACGATGACTTTGTGATCGATAGAACCATTAACATACGAAACCAATTCCCTTTGTCACGCGATACTCTACTTATCCGAGGTTTGATCGTCGGTATCTCCATACCTAGTTCTACCTCGTTACTGACAAGTACTCTTTACTCGTTCCATGATATGTCATCCCTTGTGACCTAGTCACATGCTTGCAAGCTAACTAGATGACATTCCACCGAGAGGGCCCAGAGCATATCTATCCGTCATATGGATGGACAAATCCCAATCTTGGTCCATGCGCTTCAACACATACTTTCAGAATACCCAATGACACCTTTATGACCACCCAGTTACGAAGCGATGTTTGATGCCATCAAAGTACCCATCCGGTGATGGTGATTAACATAACCTCATGGTCAAAGGATTAGGTTACTATGCATTTGAAAGCTTGTAGCAATACGAACTTAATGACTTGATCTTATGCTACACTTACTACGGGTGTGTGTGTCCATCACATCATTCTCCTAATGATATAACCTTGTTATTAATGACATCCAATGTCCATGATCAGCAAACCATGATCATCTATTAATCAACAAGCTATTTCAACAAGAGGCTTACTAGGGACTCTTTTATGTTTACAAAACACACATGTATTAGTGTTTCCTTATAATACAATTATAGCATGGGATGTAAACATTCATCATAAACACAAAGATATAATAATAACCACTTTTATTATTGCCTCTTGGGCATATCTCCAACAGTCTCCCACTTGCACTAGAGTCAATAATCTAGATTACATGGTAATATACCTAACACCCATGGCGTTCTGGTGTTGGTCATGCTTTGCTCTAGGGAGAGGTTTAGTCAATGGATCTGCCACATTCAGATCAGTGTGTACTTTGCAAATCTTTATGTCACCATCTTGGACATACTCGCGAATAGCATGGAAACGTAGCTTGATGTGCTTCAGCTTGCTATGTGACCTTGGCTCCTGTGCATTAGCTATGGCACCTGTGTTGTCACAGTAGATGGCCATCGGGTCCAATGCACTAGGAACCACGCCAAGTTCAGTATTGAACTCCTTCATCCATATGGCTTCTTGTGCAACCTCCGAAGCAACTATGTATTCCGATTCAGTTGAAGATTTCGCCACAACGCCTTGCTTGGCACTCCTCTAGCTCACTGTAGCACCATTCAAAATAAATACGTATCCAGACTGTGACTTCGAGTCATCTGGATCGGTGTTCCAACTAGCATAAGTGTAAGTGTTTACAACAAGCTGTTCATCACCTCCATAAGAAAGAACCATATCCTTAGTCCTATTTAGGTACTTTAGGATATTCTTGACCGCTGTCCAGTGCTCCATTCCAGGATCACTTTGATATCTGCTAGTCAAACTAACAACATGTGCTATATCCGGTCTTGTACACAGCATGGCATACATGATAGAACCTATGGCCGAGGCATAGGGAATATTATTCATTTTCTCTCTATCGTCTGCCGTAGCTGGACTTTGAGTCTTACTCAAGGTCTTACCTGACAACATGGGCACGAACCCTTTCTTGCTCTCTTCCATTCTAAACTTCTTTAGAACTTTGTCCAAGTATGTACTTTGTGAAAGCGCTATTAGGCGTCTTGATCTATCTCTATAAATCTTGATGCCTAGAATATATGCCGCTTCGCCAAGATCCTTCATTGAAAAACTATTATTCAAATAGGCTTTGACACTATTAAGAAGTTCTATATCATTCCCAATCAACAATATGTCATCTACATATAGTACTAGGAATGCTACAGAGCTCCCACTCACTTTCTTGTAAATACAAGCTTCTCCATAAGTTTGTATAAATCCAAAGTTTTTGATTACTTTATCAAAACGTTGATTCCAACTCCGGGATGCTTGCTTCAGTCCATAAATGGAGTGCTGAAGTTTGCATACCTTGTCAGCATCTTTAGGATCGACAAAACCCTTGGGTTGTACCATATACAACTCTTCCTTAATGTCTCCATTGAGGAACGCCGTTTTGACATCCATCTGCCAAATCTCATAATCGAAATATGCAGCAATTGCTAACAAAATCCTCACAGACTTTAGCTTCGTTACTGGTGAGAATGTCTCATCGTAGTCAACTCCTTGAATTTGTCGGAACCCTTTCGCGACAAGTCGAGCTTTATAGACGGTAACATTACCATAGCATCTGTTTTTCTCTTGAAAATCCATTTGTTCTCGACAGCCTTACGGCCATCCGGTAAGTCCACCAAAGTCCACACTTGGTTTTCGTACATGGATCCCATTTCGGATTTCATGGCTTCTAGCCATTTGTCGGAATCTGGGCTCACCATAGCTTCTTCATACGTCGCAGGGTCATCGGCGTTGTCCACCAACATGACGTTCAAGGCAGGGTCATACCAATCAGGAGTGGTACGAACCCTCGTTGACCTGCGAGGTTCAGCAGCAACTTCGTTCGAAGTTTCATGATCACCATCATTAGCTTCCTCTCCAATTGGTGTAGGCGGCACAAAAACATCTTCCGGTGCTACGCTACTCTCAACTCCGAGAGAAGGTTCAATAACCTCGTCGAGTTCTACTTTCCTTCCAGTCACTTCCCTCGAGAGAAACTCCTTCTCAAGAAAGGATCCATTCTTGGCAACGAAAACTTTGCCTTCGGATCTATGATAGAAGGTATACCCAATTGTTTCTTCAGGGTATCCTATGAAGACGCATTTCTCCGCTTTGGGTTCAAGCTTATCAGGTTGTAACTTCTTTACATATGCTTCGCAACCCCAAACTTTAAGGAACGACAACTTAGGTTTCTTTCCAAACCACAATCCGTACGGTGTCGTTTCAACGGATTTAGATGGTGCCCTATTTAAAGTGAATGCGGGTGTCTCTAATGCATAGCCCCAAAACGATAGCGGTAAATCTGTAAGAGACATCATAGACCGAACCATATCTAAGAGAGTTCGAGTACGACGTTCGGACACACCATTACGCTGTGGTGTTCCTGGCGGTGTCAACTGCGAAAGTATTCCACATTTCTTTAAATGCATGCCAAACTCATAACTTAGATATTCACCTCCGCGGTCAGAACGCAGAAACTTAATCTTCCTGTTACGATGATTTTCCACTTCACTTTGAAATTCCTTAAACTTCTCGAAAGTTTCGGACTTATGTTTCATAAAGTAGACATACCCATATCTACTTAATTCATCCGTGAAAGTGAGAACATAACGATATCCACCACGCGATGCTACACTCATTGGACCGCACACATTGGTATGTATTATTTCCAATAAGTCTGTAGCTCGCTCCATTATTCCAGATAATGGAGTCTTAGTCATTTTTCCCATTAGACATGCTTCACATCTTTCAAGTGATTCAAATCAAGTGATTCAAGAAGTCCATCAGAATGGAGTTTCTTCATACGCTTCACTCCAATGTGACCAAGACAACAGTGCCACATATATGTAGAATTATCATTCAATTTTGTTCGTTTAGCATCTATGTTGTGAACATGTGTATCACTACTATCGAGATTCAGTAAGAATAAACCATTCATCTCAGGTGCATTACCATAAAAGATATTACTCATATAAATCGAACAACCTTTATTCTCGGACTTAAAAGAGTAACCGTCTCGCAATAAACAAGATCCAGATATAATGTTCATGCTTAACGCAGGCACCAAATAACAATTATTGAAATTTAAAACTAATCTCGAAGGTAGATGTAGAGGGAGCGTGCCGACGGCGATCACATCAACCTTGGAGCCATTTCCAACACACATCGTCACCTCGTCTCTTGCCAGTCTTTGCTTATTCCGCAGCTCCTGTTTCGAGTTACAAATATGAGCAACCGAACCAGTATCAAATACCCAGGCACTACTACGATTACTAGTAAGATACACATCAATAACATGTATATCGAATATACCTTTCTTCTTGATGTTGCCGTTCATCAGATCCGCCAGGTACTTGGGGCAGTTACGCTTCCAGTGACCAGCACCCTTGCAGTAGAAGCATTCAGTTTCAGGCTTAGGACCAGCCTTGGGCTTCTTAGCAGGTGCGGCAGCTTTCTTGCTGTCCTTCTTGAAGTTACCCTTGTTCTTAGGCTTGCCCTGTTTCTTGAAATTGGTGGTCTTATTGACCATCAACACTTGGTGCTCCCTCTTGATCTCCACTTCAGCAGTTTTCAGCATGGACGATAGTTCAGGCAACGTCTTGTTCATGCAGTGCATATTGTAGTTCATCACAAAGTTCTTATAACTTCGTGGCAGTGATTGGAGGATACGGTGAATCCCTAACTCATTAGGAATCGTTATCCCCAACTCTTGGAGTTTGTTTGCGTGCCCAGACATGGTGAGCACGTGCTCGCTAACGGAGCTACCCTCTTCCATCTTACAGTTAAAGAACTTTTCGGAGGCCTCATAGCTCTCCATGGCCGCGTGAGTCTCAAAAATCAGCCTAAGCTCCTTAATGATCTCGAACGGGTCGTGGTGCTCAAAGCGCTTCTGAAGCTCCGTTTCTAAACCATACAGGATGGCACACTGAACTGTGGAGTAGTGATTTTTCCGAGTGGCGTAAACATTCTTTACGTCATCGGTGGCATCTTCTGCAGGTGGGTCACCTAGCGGTGCTTCGAGCACATAGGTCAACTGACCAGCCCTGAGGACAATCTTCAGTCCATGGAACCAGTCCGTGAAGTTGCTTCCATTGTTCTTAAGCTTTTCTTTTTCTAGGAACGCATTGAAATTGATGGAGAGGTTCGCCATAATCTACAACAAATTTGCAAGTAGTTTAGACTAAGTTTATGATGAATTGAGTTCAATCTAAATTCTTTAAATTAACTAGGTGAACTCCCACTCAAAACAACATCCCTCACATTGTCTTAGTGATTACACGAACCAAGTCCACTACACCAAGTCCGATCTTCACGAGAGAAGATGTAGTTTTGTCGGCGAACAACCTTCATGTTCATCATATCATTTATATGACTCATGCTCTACCTTTCGATATTCCGTGTTCCGAGACCATGTCTGTACATGCTAGGCTCATCAAGATTAACCTTAGTTTCCGCATGTGCAAATCTGGCTTGCACCCGTTGTATGCACACGTAGAATCTATCACATCCGATCATCACGAGATGCTTCGAAACGACGAGTCTTAGCAACGGTGCCAACTAAGGGCGAACACTTTATTACTTGATATTTAGTGAGAGGGATCATATTATAATGCTACCGTCGCGATCTAAGCAATACAAGATGCATAAAGGATTAACATCACAGGCAATTCATAATTAGTGTGATATGATATGGCCCTTTCTTCTTATGCCTTTGATCTCCATCTCCAAAGCACGGACATGATCTCCATCATCACCAGCATTGCGTCAAGGTCAGTGGCGCCGCTTCATGGTTGTCCATCATCACTAGAAACTATTACAACTACTTGGAATAAAGCTATTACAAGATGAATAGACACGCAGGTCTTAACAGAATTAAAGGCAACCATTAGGCTCCTGCCGGTTGCCCTATTAAAACAAGGATCATTGCATACATTAAATATAATCACAATCACATGATGGCCATATCACATCACAAAACCCCTGCAAAAACAAGTTAGACGCCTCTAATTTTCTTTGCATGTTTTACTTGGTTTGGGGCTGTCGAATAAGAACGGATCTTACCTACGAAACTGAACCACAACGTTGATACAAGTGCTATCAAGTGCAAAGTGTAAATTGGATCTATACTATGGTGAGAGAGACAGACACCCGCAAAGCCACTTGTGCAAAGCAAGTTACACGTCAAGCATGGAGCAAGTCTCATGTGCGATGACATGTAAGGTTAGCCCGAGCTTCTTCATCCCACCATACCGCAAGATGCAAAGTACACAAAGCAAAAGACGGCACGAGCACCAACGCCCACAAAACCATTGTGTTCTACTCGTGCAACATATATACGCATAGACACGGCTCTGATACCACTGATGGGTTCGTAGCATGGAAAACAAAAAATCTTGTATCTTGATTGCAGGGTTGCTTGAGAGGGAATACTTTTGACCACTTCCTCCCTGAGTTCAATAAACCTTGGGTGATCCACTTAAGGGAAAACTTGCTGCTGTTCTACAAACCTCTGCACTTGGAGGCCCAACAACTGTCTACAAGAATAGAAGTGCGTAGACATCAAGCTATTTTCTGGCGCCGTTGCCGGGGAGGAAAGGTAAAAGGTATTCACACCGGAGGATTAGAGAAGAAGAACCTCCCACGGCAAACGCCTATTTTTTGGTGTGAGTGCTTAAAGTTATTTTCTTCAGATTCTGCAATTTTGTCTTTTTGTTTCTTGTTTTCACTAGTTAGGCTTAAAGGAAAACAACAACAAAATTAGAGAGCTTTTTAGTATTTTTCCTAATGTACAACATGAATTCTTTGAAAAGAAATTTAAACACTTGGAACCTTCTTTGCATGCTAATAGCAATGTTATTAGTATGAATCTTTTGAACACCTTGGTTACTAATGCTATGGAAACATTTAAGCTTGGGGATTTTATGAAAATGATCTTTTTAGTTCCCCAGTTTTAAAGAAGAAAGTTTGCTCTGATGATACTTTATCTCCCATATGTGGTAATTCTAATGATACTTGTGATATTTTAAATCCACATACTGAAAGCATCCCTTTTAAAGTACCTATAAAAATTGTTGAACGAGTTATGAATAACTGCTATTTTGGAGATGGAACTGTCCATCTTGGTGATCATTTACTCCTTATACATGAATTATGCGGGTTGTTCAAGTGTGCAGGTATTTCAATGAACCAAGTTAAGAAGAAGCTATTATCTTTCTCACTTAGGGGCAAAGCAAGGGAGTGGTATGAGCTACTAGATGATCCTCATCATTTGGAGTGGAAGGAACTTGAATCTCTCTTTTACTCTAAATTTTATCCTCCTCATGAAATTCATAAAGATAGGAATTATATTTATAATTTACATCCTCATGATGGAGAAAGTATTTCCCAACCATGGGGGAGATTGAAGTCACTAATTCTCAAATGTCCTATTCACGAGCTCCCCAGGAATATTGTTATGAATAATTTCTATGCAAGGATTTCAAGACATTACAAGGACTTTCTAGATACTTGTTTAGAGGGATTCTTCACAAGTAAGGAGGTCAAAGCTAAGTGGGATCTTCTTGAAACAATTCAAAGCAATGCCGAAGATTGGGATAACAACAAAGGTAAAGAACCAGGTATAAACTATGAGTATGATTGCATTAAGTCTTTCGCTGAAACTGCTGATTTTCAAGAGCTTAGTGCTAAATATGGTCTTGATCCTCAAATTCTTATTGATTGTTTTAAAACCTTTGCTTCTCATATTAATGCTCCTAAAGAAAAATGGGACATGTATCATGAGCCTTTTAAAGACACTTGCATGGAAAATGAAATTGTTATTAATGATAGCAAGAAACATGCTCAAACCTCTGAAAGTACTATTTCTTATAAGCATGTTAATTTTTGTGGAATACATAGACCTTGTGAGAATAATAAAATTGAATAAGAATATTGTATCATCCACAGGAATGTGGTATAGGGCTTTAAATGATCATGGTAAAAAAGTGTGTGCCCTTTATCCTTTTATTTGTGAACTTTGCTTTGAAGTGGGTCATTTCAATTTTCAATGCTCAGGCCATAATAATAGCCCTTCTAATCCAATGAGTACTGCAAGTTTGTATTGTGATGACATGATCACTCCTAATCAGCATGATGAACTTACATTATTTTTGGGGTGTGAAGAGTTATCAAGAAAAACCTCTTTGGTAGATATGGGTGCTTTTGATATGAATAGTGTCCTGCATGGTTGTCATCTTTATTGTGTTGATAATTGCCACACAAATACTTACATACCAAATATTATAGAAGATGAGATTTTACCAAAATATGATAGGACTAATATGTGTTTTGATCTTATTAATGAAAAGAAGGAATCCTCAAAGTTTCGTCTATTGTCTCTAACAATGATAGGGTATATGGAGCTTTAAAGCCTCTCCCACCTAAAGAGAAGAAGAAAAAGAAGAAGAGGAGGAGTAAAAGGAGAGAGGAAACGGTATTTTCCCCTAAGCATGTTGCTCCTATTATAGTTTTTGATGAGTCTGAACTCGATGGTGTTCCTATGCCTATTACCTATAGTAGTGATCATGATTG
This sequence comes from Avena eriantha, assembly GCA_910589775.1. Classification (NCBI taxonomy): domain Eukaryota; kingdom Viridiplantae; phylum Streptophyta; class Magnoliopsida; order Poales; family Poaceae; genus Avena; species Avena eriantha. The sequence continues at coordinate 23,993,280 of OU342742.1, forward strand.
GGAAAATCACACTACTTTTGATATTGAAAATCTCTTCGGTACCAATTCTGAAAATGATGATATTAATAATTGCTATAGTATTAGTGCTATCCATGATCCTTCCAATGATGATATGTTTACAAATGAACACACTTTGGAAGACAATTATTCTATTGCTTATGATGATACTATACCTCCAATATATGATGATTACAATGATGAGTATGATATTTTCAGTCCACCTACTATTGAGGAGGAAAGTAATTATGATTACAATATGCCTCCTATATTTGATGATTATGATGATGAGAATAATAATGATAGCTATTTTGTTGAATTTGCTCCCACTATAATTAATAAGAATAACTATGCTATGTGGAGAGTAATAATTATTATATGCATGTGGCTCATGATAATAATGTTTCTTGTGATAGATATATTGTTACTTTTATTCATGATGCTACTGAAAGTTACTAGGAGAGAGGGAAACATGGTTTTATGTGTCTCAACAATATTAAGTTTCCCCTCTTTATGTTGAAAGTCTTGAAGTTGCACTTGTTTTGCTTTCCTATGCTTGTTGCTTTGTGCTTTCATGACTTGTTTCTTTACAAGATTCCTATGCATAGGAAGTGGGTTAGACTTAAATGTGTTTTGAATTTTCTTCTTGGTGCTCTCTTTTACTTCAATTCATATTTCTTATGTGAGCATCTTCTCAAACTATCATGCCTAACTAAAAGGCATTAAAGAAAATTACTTATTGGGAGATAACCCAAAAGTTTTTGATGAGTCTTGGAAGTTATTACCTCTGTAATAACCTCTCCTTATCCTTTTTATTTGCTTTTTGTGCCAAGAGTTGTTTGGTCCGCAGCATAGAAAACAAAAATTTTCCTACGATGAGAACTATACGCCAAGATCTATCTACTAGATACAGAGCAACGGGTGGACATACATCCATGGAGAACTTACCCTCGAAGACAACGAGTTTTGTTAACGAGTAGGAACTCGTGGTTGATGTAGTCGTACGCTTGCCGATCTCAAGATCGTGTGGAAGTCCGAGCGCCGCAAATCAGCAGCGCATCCGTCCTCGCACACACGTTCAAGCCACCGGACAACCTCCACCTCCTCGCTCCAGCGAATCAGCGGAAGCAGCAACTCCTTCCAGACGCAAGGCCACCGGGAACATGTATCTCGCTAATCCGAGACCATGGGGGAATATCTAAAGGGGGAGAGAGATCCTTCACGAGGAGGTGTGAGGATGAAGGAGGAGAAGGGTGGCCTTTTATAGGAGGAGGGAGGTGCCCCCTCTCTCCATGGCCGGCGCATGGGGGTGACCCCTCACCTCCCCCATTCATGTGGTGGTAACCCCTCCACATTAAAATGCCCCTTAACATTCTCTTTTAAAGTCTCCACTTTAAATGCATTAAATTTCTCCAAATTTAATGCTCTCTCATTTAATAAAACTCTTTTATTTATTTTATTCAGAATTTTGTTAATTACTTTAATTAACAAACATTCACATAAAACCCCTTGCAACATTTCAATATCACATGCAGAACCACTTTCTGCAATTTCACCCGAAACAATTCCGGTTTCTATCGAAACAATTCCGGTTTCTATCGAAACAATTCCTGTTTCTATCGAAACATTTCCTGCGCTTTGCAAACCTTTTGTCTGGAACATATGTGCTCCTAAATGGTGTCCGGCAACCCTTAAGTGTGTCACCCTACGGTTCGCGAATAATGCAGACATGATTGAGACTCCTCTCAGATCAATAATCAAAAGCGAGACCTGGAGATCCATACTGACTCCTACACATTCAACGATGACTTCTGTGATCGTGAGAACCTTTAACGTCAGCAATTTAATCCCTTTGTCTCATGATATAATACATGTCCGAGATTCGATCATCGGTATCCAAATACCTAGTTTGATCTCGTTACCGACATGCACTCTTTTCTCGTTCCCGTGATATAACATTCTAGTGATCACATCACTTGCTTGCAAGCTATCTTAAAGTGATATCACCGAGAGGGCCCAGAGTATATCTATCCGTCATATGGATTGACAAATTCCACTCTTGATCCATGAGCCTCAACATAACACCTTCGTAGTACTGAACCCATCTTTATAGTCACCCTGTTACGGTGTGACGTTTGATGTTATCAAGATACTCTTCCGATGTTAGCAATTAACATGATCTCATGGTCTAAGGACTAAGACTACTTTGTATGATGTTATAGCAATATAAACATAATGAATTGATCGTAATGCTATACTTCGGATGAATGTTCATCACATCATTTCACAAATGTTGTGACCTTGTTATTAACAACATCCAATGTCCATGATCAGGAAACTTTGATCATCTTGTTAATCAACAAGCTAGTCTATAAGAGAGGCATAACTAGGAACCCTTTTTGTTTATTAAACACAAATGTATTGATGTTTCCGATCAATACAATTATAGCATGCAAAATAAACATCTATCATATACAAGGAATATATAATAACAACTTTATTATTGCCTCTCAGGGCATATTTCCTTCAGTCTCCCACTTGCACTAGAGACAATAATCTAGTTCACATAGTGATAAATTTAACACCCATGGAGTTCTGGTGTTGATCATGTTTTGCCCTAGGGAGTACTTTAGTCAACGGATCTGCTACATTTAGGTCCGTGTGCACTTTACAAATCTTAATATGTTTGGAATTCTTGTGAGACCTTGGTTCCTTTGCGTTGCCTATGGCTCCATTGTTGTCACAATAGATCACCATCGGGTCCAACGCACTGGGAACCACACCTAGTTCTGTAATGAACTCTTTCATCCAAACTGCCTCCTGCGCCGCTTCTGAAGCAGCAACATATTCCGCCTCCATTGTTGATCCAGCCACCACAGGTTGTTTGGAACTCCTCCAACTAACTGGTGCTCCGTTCAAGAGAAATACGTATCCGGATTGAGACTTAGAGTCATCCGGATCGGTGTCAAAGCTAGCATCGACATAACACTTAGCGACTAGCTCTTCTTCACCTCCGTATATAAGAAGCATATCCTTAGTTCTTCTCAAGTACTTGAGGATGTTCTTTACGGCTATCCAGTGTTCCGAACCTGGATCAGATTGGTACCTAGTAGTCAAACTAATAGCATGTGCCACATCCGGTCTTGTACATAGCATGGAATACATTATAGAGCCTATGGCCGAGGTATAGGGGATCTTATCCATCATCTCTCTTTCTTCCGCCGTAGCCAGACTTTGAGTCTTACTCAATGTCTTGCCTTGCAACATAGGTAAGAACCCCTTCTTACTTTCATCCATATTAAACTTCTTTAATATCTTATCAAGGTATGTACTCTGCGATAGCCCAATTAGGCGTCTTGATCTATCTCTATAGATTTTAATGCCTAATATATATGAAGCTTCACCAAGGTCCTTCATCGAAAATTTGCTGTTTAGATAACTTTTAACATTGTTTAAAAGATCTATATCATTTCCAATCAATAATATGTCATCCACATATAATATCAGAAATGCCACATTGCTCCCACTCACTTTCTTGTAAATACAAGCCTCTCCATAAGTTTGGACAAATCCAAACTCTTTGATCACCTCATCAAAGCGGAGATTCCAACTCCGGGATGCTTGCTTCAGTCCATAGATGGATCGCTGAAGTTTGCACACCTTATCAGCATCCTTAGGATCGACAAAACCCTTTGGTTGTATCATATACAACTCTTCTTCAATATTACCATTGAGGAACGCAGTTTTGACATCCATCTGCCATATTTCATAATCGAAATATGCAGCAATTGCTAACATAATCCTAACCGACTTAAGTATCGCTATGGGAGAGAATGTCTCATCGTAGTCAACTCCTTGAATTTGTCGAAACCCCTTTGCGACAAGTCGAGCCTTATAGACGGTTACATTACCAGCAGCATCAGTTTTTCTTTTGAAAATCCATTTATTCTCAACGGCCTTTCGATCGTGAGGTAAGTCCACCAAGGTCGAAACCTGGTTTTCGTACATGGATTCCATCTCAGATTTCATGGCTTCTAGCCATTTGTTGGAATCAGGGCTCATCATCGCTTCTTCATACGTCGCAGGGTCATCTATTTCATCAATCATGAAATTCATAACAGGATTACCGTACAGTTCAGGAGCTGCACGTGTCCTGCTTGACCTGCGAGGTTCGGTAGTGTCCTCTTTCGGAGTTTCATGATCAATATCATTAGCTCTCTCTTCATTAGGTGAAGTCAACTCTGAAACAACTTCCGGTGCTGCGCTACTCGCCATTTCATGAAGAGAAGGTTCAATAACCTCTTCGAGTTCTACCTTCCGAGTACTCACACCTTTCGCGAGAAACTCCTTCTCAAGAAAGGATCCATTCTTGGCAACAAAGACCTTGCCCTCGGATCTGTGATAGAAGGTATACCCAATCGTTTCCTTAGGGTATCCTATGAAGACGCATTTTTCCCCTTTGGGTTCGAGTTTATCCGGTTGAAGTTTCTTCACATAAACATCACATCCCCAAACTTTAAGAAATGACAGCTTAGGTTTGTTTCCAAACCATAATTCATACGGTGTCTTTTCAACGGATTTAGATGGTGCCCTATTTAAAGTGAATGTAGCGGTTTCCAGTGCATAACCCCAAAATGACAGTGGCAAGTCAGTCAGAGACATCATAGATCGAACCATATCCAATAAAGTACGATTACGACGTTCTGACACACCATTACGTTGTGGTGTTCCGGCAGGCGTGAGTTGTGAAACTATTCCACAATCTTTCATGTGTGTGCTAAACTCGTAACTTAGATACTCTCCTCCACGGTCGGACCGCAGAAATTTGATCTTTCTGTTACGATGATTTTCCACTTCATTCTGGAATTCTTTGAACTTTTCAAAAGTTTCAGACTTAGGTTTCATCAAATAGATATACCCGTATCTACTCAAGTCATCCGTCAAAGTAACAAAATAACGATATCCACCTCGCGCCGACATACTCATTGGTCCACACACATCAGTATGTATGATTTCCAATAAATCTGTCGCCCGTTCCATTGAACCGGAAAACGGTGTTCTAGTCATCTTGCCCATAAGGCATGGCTCACATGTATCAAATGATTCAAGATCAAGTGATTCCAACAGCCCATCAGAATGGAGTTTCTTCATGCGTTTAACGCCAATATGACCTAGACGGTAGTGCCACATATATGTAGATATATCATTATCAAGTTTAATCCTTTTAGCATCAACATTATGAATATGCGTAATACTACTATCGAGATCCAATAGAAATAAACCATTCAACACAGGTGCATGACCATAAAAGATATTATTCATATAAATCGAACAACCATTGTTTTCAGACTTAAACGAATAACCACTTTGCATCAAACATGATCCGGATACAATGTTCATGCTTAGTGCATGCACCAAATAACAATTATTCAGGTTTATAACTAATCCCGACGGCATATGGAGAGGCAGCGTTCCAACGACGATCACATCAACTCTTGATCCATTGCCGACCCGCATCGTGACCTCATCCCTTGCTAGTTGTCGCTTGTCCACAGCCCCTGAATCGAGTTACTTATATTAGCAACCGATCCTGTACCAAATACCCAAGTGCTACTACGAGTACTAGTCAAGTACACATCAATAACATGTATATCACATATACCTTTGTTTGCCTTGCCGGCCTTTTTGTCCGCCAAATACTTGGGGCAGTTGCGCTTCCAATGGCCAGTCCCCTTGTAATAGTAGCACTCGGTGTCAGACTTAGGGCCAGCTCGGGGTTTCTTTTCAGGCGCGGCAACAGATTTGCCGCCCTTCTTTCCCTTCTGCTTGCCTTTCTTGTCCTTCTTGAAACCGGTGGTCTTATTGATCATCAACACTTGATGTTCTTTCCTAATCTCCACTTCTGCAGTCTTAAGCATTGACAGAAGCTCGGGAAGAGACTTCTTCATGCCCTGCATATTATAGTTCATCACGAAGCTCTTGTAGCTAGGTGGCAGAGATTGGAGAACACGATGTATGCCTAAGTCAATGGGAATCGTTATTCCCAAGGACACAAGCTTATCGGCGTACCCAGACATTTTGAGTACGTGCTCACTAACGGAGTTGTTCTCTTCCATCATGCAGCTAAAGAACTTTTCAGAAGCATTATAACTCTCTACGGCAGCATGGGTATCGAAAATCATTTTCAATTCTCCCATGGTATCAAAGGCATTGCCATTTTCGAAACGTTTTCGAAGTTCTGGCTCTAGCCCATACAGTATGCCGCAATGAACTAAGTTGTGGTCCTCCTGACGAGTTATATAGACGTTCTTTTCCTCGTCAGGGGCATCAGGAGCTGGTAGGGGGGCCTAGCGGCGCCTCTAGCACATATTGCTTTTGTGCAGCAGTGAGGAGAATCCTCAAATTCATAGCCCAGTTGGTGAAGTTGCTACCATTCGCAGCAAGCTTCTATTTCTCCATGAACACATTGAAATTAAAAGCAGGTGGTCCCATCTACAACAGAATTTGTAAATTTTATTTAGACTAAGTTTTATGATAGATTGAGTTCAACTAATCCAAATTACTAATGAACTCCCACTCAAAAACGACATCCGTCGTGTCCTTTTGGTGATTACATGAACCAAATCCACTACACCAAGTCCGATCATCACGTGAGTCGGTGTAGCTTCAAAGGCGAGTATCTATATAGGCATCATATCAACTATATGACTCATGCTTAACCTTTTGGTCCGTGTTCCGAGGCCATGTCTGTACATGCTAGGCTCGTCAAGTAAGAACCTTAGTATTCACGTGTGTAAAACTGTCTTACACCCGTTGTATGAAAGCGTAGAGTCGAGAACACCCGATCATCACGTGATGCCTCAAAACACGATCCACAAAACGGTGAATACTTAAGGAAGAACACATTTTATCTTGATATCTAAATGAGGGATCATCTTATAATGCTACCAAAAGCGCCAAACTAGCAATATAAGATGCTAACATCTAATGTGTGAAGTGAGGTGATATGGTCCATGCATTTGATCTCTATCATTTGCATCGTGGTATGATCTCTATCATTCCTTTGTGTTTAAGGCCAAGGTCTATGGAACTTACACGTTAAGTGAGTTGTAAGAGTATCTATCATACATCTACTTACAACAATACCATATCAAGACACTAGCCCAGCAACGATCTAAACTAGACGCCTCTAATTTATCAATTGCAAGTTTTACGTGGCTTAGGGCTTTCGGAGAAAGAACCGGTCTTACCTACGAACATGAACCACAACGAGGATAACCAAGTTATTAGCAACTCGTTGTAAACCAGATATTGACTATAGTAGGAGAGACATACACCCACCAGCCACTTATGCAAAACAAGTTGCATGTCAGTCGTGGAACCGGTCTCATGTACGATGACATGTAAGGTTGGTCCGGGCCGCTTCATCCCACTATGCCACCAATATCCAAAGTACATAGAAGATGCAATAACATGACCATCATCGCCCACATATAAACATATGTGTACTACCCGTGCAAAGCACCTACGCATAGATTAGGCTCTGATACCACTATTGGGTCCGCAGCATAGAAAACAAAAAATTTCCTATGATGAGAACTATACGCCAAGATCTATCTACTAGATACAGAGCAACGGGTGGACATACATCCATGGAGAACTTACCCTCGAAGACAACGAGTTTTGTTAACGAGTAGGAACTCGTGGTTGATGTAGTCGTACGCTTGCCGATCTCAAGATCGTGTGGAAGTCCGAGCGCCGCAAATCATCAGCGCATCCGTCCTCGCACACACGTTCAAGCCACCGGACAACCTCCACCTCCTCGCTCCAGCGAATCAGTGGAAGCAGCAACTCCTTCCAGACGCAAGGCCACCGGGAACATGTATCTCGCTAATCCGAGACCATGGGGGAATATCTAGAGGGGGAGAGAGATCCTTCACGAGGAGGTGTGAGGATGAAGGAGGAGAAGGGTGGCCTTTTATAGGAGGAGGGGGTGCCCCCTCTCTCCATGGCCGGCGCATGGGGGGTGACCCCTCACCTCCCCCATTCATGTGGTGGTAACCCCTCCACATTAAAATGCCCCTTAACATTCTCTTTTAAAGTCTCCACTTTAAATGCATTAAATTTCTCCAAATTTAATGCTCTCTCATTTAATAAAACTCTTTTATTTATTTTATTCAGAATTTTGTTAATTACTTTAATTAACAAACATTCACATAAAACCCCTTGCAACATTTCAATATCACATGCAGAACCACTTTCTGCAATTTCACCCGAAACAATTCCTATTTCTATCAAACATTTCCTGCGCTTTGCAAACCTTTTGTCTGGAACATATGTGCTCCTAAATGGTGTCCGGCAACCCTTAAGTGTGTCACCCTACGGTTCATGAATAATGCAGACATGATTGAGACTCCTCTCAGATCAATGATCAGAAGCGGGACCTGGAGATCCATACTGACTCCTACACATTCAACGATGACTTCTGTGATCGTGAGAACCTTTAATGTCAGCAATTTAATCCCTTTGTCTCATGATATAATACATGTCCGAGATTCGATCATCGGTATCCAAATACCTAGTTTGATCTCGTTACCGACATGCACTCTTTTCTCGTTCCCGTGATATAACATTCTAGTGATCACATCACTTGCTTGCAAGCTATCTTAATGTGATATCACCGAGAGGGCCCAGAGTATATCTATCTGTCATCTGGATTGACAAATTCCACTCTTGATCCATGAGCCTCAACATAACACCTTCGTAGTACTGAACCCATCTTTATAGTCACCCTGTTACGGTGTGACGTTTGATGTTATCAAGATACTCTTCCGGTGTTAGCAATTAACATGATCTCATGGTCTAAGGACTAAGACTACTTTGTATGATGTTATAGCAATATAAACATAATGACTTGATCGTAATGCTATACTTCGGATGAATGTTCATCATATCATTTCACAAATGCTGTGACCTTGTTATTAACAACATCCAATGTCCATGATCAGGAAACTTTGATCATCTTGTTAATCAACAAGCTAGTCTATAAGAGAGGCATAACTAGGAACCCTTTTTGTTTATTAAACACACATGTATTGATGTGTCCTATCAATACAATAATAGCATGCAAAATAAACATCTATCATATACAAGGAATATATAATAACAACTTTATTATTGCCTCTTAGGGCATATTTCCTTCAAGAGTAACCTCTAATGAGAGAGAAGTAATGCTTGGGAAAGTTGCTGTCCCGAAACAGATTTATGTGCTTCACCGTAAAAATTCGTGTAAAATCTCTGAACATATTTTTGAGGCGTGAATTTTTGGTTCTTCTGCCCCAGGTTGTTATCTAACTTTCGTTAGTTCAACACTTTTTGATTTGAGAAACAGAAGGTCTTCGAAAAAATTCGTCTTTACCTGCTGGTCTATTTTGATAGATTTCTGCCATTTTCTGCATTTGCTTCTTGTTGGTTCCTTTTTGAGGGAAGTGCTACAGTAGCTAGTGTTCTAATGTAAGTATATTTGGTGTTAGAACTGAACCTTAAGACTTATTTATCTTGAGTGCACTAATGTTGCTAATAAAGATTGTGTGAAGTTTTGTATGAAGGAAAAATTTCAGGTGTATGGAAGGAATGAGTAATGAGATGAAGGATGGACTAAAGCTCAAGTTTGGGGATGCCACGCGTGTCACCCCAAGAAATATCCAAGAAGTACAAGCATCAAAGCTCTTGGGCATCCCCTTCTTCATCAATAAAAATCCCAGGTTTCTTCTAAACGCTTCATTTTTATTATTTCATGCACAGCTGTGTTGTTCTTGGAGCGCCTTCTTTTTAGTTTTCGTTTTGGTTTTTCGTTTGCTTGGTTTGATTAGTTTTCTGAATAAATTGGTTGGACCCCCTCTTTCATACATTGGTTTGCAAATAGTTTGGTTTGGTTTGGAAAAGAGTAGAAAAGTTCATGCTTATGTGGTAAAAAGAACTCGTTTTTTACTATGGCCTATGCTTTGTCATGCCATGCTTGATATTGTTTTGGCTTTATGCTTAGTATTCTTTGTTGTAGCCTGACTTGTTATAAACAATTGAGATTTCTTAATGTGCCTTGGATGAATCATGCATTGTTTTAGCATATTAAAGCATAGTATAGTGGTATTCTCCTTTGATGCTTTATTTGGGTTGACTTGGCACATGCTCACACCATGTTATGACTATCTCAAGTCACCATAGCCTTTATAATCCTTTAGTTTTCAACTTGTAGTATCACTTTATGCTTTGATCAATGATGTTTTGTCGCTCTGCATGATTATGGCCATTATTGCTCTCTTAGTTTGTCGCTCCCAGTCTTTTGCTAGCCTCCACAACAAAGTATGAGTTCCACTCATGCATCCAACTCCCTAAACCAAGTTATTCCAAAGAGTCCACCATACCTACCTACTAGCTTATGCTATTCCAAGTATATTCAAGCTTTTGTTTACCTTCCACTTGTTATGAGAAAACTAGTGATTAAAGCTCTCACGAACTTGATGACACACTTTACTTTACTTGCCCTTAATAAACTTGAACCATTGTGTCTTCTATGTTGTATATGCTTGCACTTATTTGTCAGGAATTAGCAGAACCATGCTTTCATGGGGAACGCTTTCAACATTGCACTTGGTACTTGTACCTAGTTGATAGCATGCTCTTTTGTATATGGATGTCATCGGTGTGAAATGAAAGGGGAGCTTGTAAGTCCATGGAGTTATGTATATGTGTTAGAGAAACGCCTGGGCCGCTGGTCTAATCCATGCTGACATGGTGGAAACCTGCAGCGTAACCATAATGAGTTGTCTATGAAGCATTCTTCTTATAAAAAAAGAGCCCTATATTGAGAAAAAAAGAGAAAAAGAAAAAAAGAGATACTATGAAAAGAGGAAAGAGAGAAAAAAGCACCATATTCCCATGGTAAATAAGAAGAATGCTGAGATTCTCGTTGTCTGCTTGCCTTGTCATTTTGATATGGGGATTCTTCCGTATCATCGGGCAAGGGGTACCCCATTGGCGGTTCTCTATGATACACATGTACTTACGATGACAAGAACTTACCGGTGACTAAACTTGAGTAGAATGAGGAGCGGCCCTCGTATACAAGGGACATGAGATTTCTGACTTATACTTCGTCAAGCATGTACACCATAGTTTGTTCACTTTAACCTTAATCACTTCAAGATGCTTATGATAGGGGCAATGAGAGCTGAAAGCTATAAGTACCATAATTCTTGGAAGCTCTTTATGAGACTTGAATCCCTACTTCCTTTTACAAAAGGCTTTTCTTCCACCATTATATTGAGTCTCCGCCTTCTATCTTTATGCACCTAATTTGAGAGCATAGTGGCCATTCTTAGTTCTATGTGCATTGTCCCAAGACTTGTTGATTGATGCATAACTTGATATTGCTTGTTTTAAACTATTTGTATCTAGTCACTCTTATGAACTTTGAAGGTGTCCTATGCATTTATGTTTGCTACTCTATGAGGGACAAGCTGAATACTATTATGCTATGTTTTCTTTATGTGAAACAAACAAACGTCTTGCAAAGAATTGTTATTCATGATTCTTTTGTTTGTGCCTTTTCATGTTACAACATAGTTGCTATGTTTTATTGCTAGAACTTTGTCTTTCATGTTATGATTGAAGTACTATGATCCCAGCTTTGAATGTTTTACAAATACTTTGATCAAGTATTTGATGGTGCATGTCACCTCAAATATTATTCTTTCTTTTTATCACTTACCTACTCGAGGACGAGCAGGAGTTAAGCTTGGGGATGTTGATACATTGCAAATGTATCTATAATTTTTGATGTTCCATGCTTTGTTTTATCTACTTTCTTATGTTTTGTCCACACTTTGGAGTACTTTTCATATGATTTCTTGGACTAACCTATTAACAAGAGCCACAGTGTCAGATGCCTCTTTTCTGCTATTTTTGGTTCCAGGAAAGTCAGAAAATCAATATTCTCGGAATTGGACGGGACAAAAGCCAAAGTTCCTATTTTGCCGGAAGACTCACGGAGCCCAAAGCAGAGACGGAGGAGGGCCAGGGCCTGGCCACACCATATGGTGGCGCGAGCTAGCCCTGGCCGGGCCACCAGGTGGTGTGGACCCCCTGGCACTCCACCAACCTAGCCTCTTCGCCTATAAGAAGCCTCCCAATGCATAAACCCTAGATCGTCAAGCCTCCAGCCACGAAAAGTTCTGCAACGCCGCCGCCACCGAAGGGGAGATTCGGGGGACAGAAAGTCTCTATTTCGGCACCCTACCGGGACGGGGAAGTGCCCCCGGAGCCATCTCCATCGATCTCCACCACCATCTCCATCACCGTTGCTGATTCCCATGATGATGAGGCAGTAGTTCTCTTTCGAGGCTAAGGTTTCTACCGGTAGCTATGTGTTCACCTCTCTCTCTATGCATGATCATATTGTGATCATGAGCTTGTAATCTAGTAGATCTACCTTGCTACTCAAGTGCTTTAATGAATCTCTGCTCTCCCCATGTGTGTGAAAGTGACAGCGTGCTCACCATGGTGGCACTTAGGCTAGAGATTACAAATACTTGTTATGAGTTATATTTGGAGTTGGATGTCTTTATGAAATTGTTGTGTTTGTTGGACTCATCTAGTACTTAAGGTGACAGTGTGGGGTTTTCTAGATGGGAAAGGCTTACTTTGAGGAGTGATGTTATAGCCGTACCAACGATTAGAGTGTTCAACCGGAGAGTAGTTAAGCGTAGTATCATAAAGAGAATATATTTATATGAGAGTGTTCACTAGTGAAAGTATGATCCCTAGGCCTTGTTTCTTAGCATTGATACTTCGTTTGCTACTAGATATGTTACATGTTTGCTTGCTTCCATCTTTATTTAAGTTTGCCTTTACTCTTTTCCACGCCATCAAGTTATTTTCTATCACCGTTATCTTATATCCATACCACTTGTATTTCACTATCTCTTTGCCAAACTAGTGCACCTATACACCTGACAAGTGTATTGGGTGTGTTGGGGACACAAGAGACTTCTTGTATCTTGATTGCAGGGTTGCTTGAGAGGGAATACCTTTGACCACTTCCTCCCTGGGTTCGATAAACCTTGGGTGATCCACTTAAGGGAAAACTTGATGTTGTTCTACAAACCTCTGCACTTGGAGGCCCAACAACTGTCTACAAGAATAGAAGTGCGTAGACATCATGTATACACACATTGTTGTCCGGAACCAATGGCCCCGAAGTGACAGAAATCAGGATATCCGGAGGGAATGGCTTTGATGTGAGGATCACATGTGTTCACGGAGTGTTAATGCTTTGCTCCAGTGCTCTATTAAAAGGAGCACCTTAATTGCTAGTAGTTCCCTTGAGGCCCCGCTGCAAACGGGCTGGCAGGACAAAAGATGTTGTGCAAGTTCTCATTGCGAGCATGTATGACTATATATAGAACACATGCCTAGGATTATCTAGTACTTGGGTGCTTTATCTTATTTATCTGCAATGCCCTATGTTCTGATTGCTATGTGAATTGTCTTGTCCATGCAACACCCGTCCATCCATCCCTATGCCTACCGCACTCGAATCCCACCGTTTACTGCTTTTGTTACTGCTGTCTTCACTTTACTGTTGCTGCTACTTTACGATTCCTACTACAAAACTGTTGCTACTGATAAACTATTGTGAGCAAGATTGTTTCCAGGTGCAGCTGAATTGACAACTCAGTTATTAAGGCTTATAAATATTCTTTGGCTCCCCTTGTGTCGAATCAATAAATTGGGTTTAACTTCCCTCGAAAATACTGCGATACACCCCCTATACTTGTGGGTCATCAGGTACTTAGGGTTTTCATCCCGAGAGCAGTATATAGGCGAAGGAGAGGCTGAGGGGGTGCTGGGGTCGGCCAGACTACCCCTGGCGCGGGCCAAGCCTGGCGGCGCGGCCAGGTGGTGTGGCTGACCCCCAACCCTTCTCCGTCTCGTATTCTGGCATCAGATGTCTTCCGGAAAAATAGGCACTTTGGCTTTTGTCCCGTCCAATTCCGAGAATATTCATTTTCTGACTTTCCTGGAACGAAAAATAGCAGAAAACAAGCAGCTGGCGCTGTGGCTCTTGGTAATAGGTTAGTCCAGGAAATCATATGAAAAGTACTCCAAAGTATGGACAAAACACAAGAAAGTAGATAAAACCAAGCATGGAACAAGAAAGTAGATAAAACCAAGCATGGAACATCACAAATTATAGATACATTTGCAATGTATCAGTGCAGCCAACAAGTGACGAGTTACGAGCGCAACCTCCACAAGGGGTTTAAGACTCTAGAGCAAGCACAAAAAGGCTACTCTGAGTTCTTAGCAGAGCATCCCCATAAGGAATGGCCGTCAGTAGAAACGAAGATCAATTTCTCTCCACGGGTATCAGTTCGTCAACAAGTTCATCCACAGAAGCAGGTGTAGGGTCACGGGTAGGCTACACTAAAATCAAAAATTTCTACCGCGTCAACCAGGAATACTATCGTCATAGATCACGGGATTACCACTAGACGCGCAGTTGTGGAACTCGATGAAGCACGTCGGGGCAGTGTAGATGTTCTACGTCTCCTCCTCGTCCTCGTCCCACGAGCAACTCCCCTTTGCGCGGCTCGTCCAAGTGCTACAGCTGCAGCACCTCCGAGGTATCCACACGTCCGGAGTGGAAGCCGTCACACGCCAGACTGCTAGGTCTGCACGTGCAACATAGGTGGAAGAGGAGTGGTGGCTGGGTGGAATGCTCAACCCTAATCAGCTCGCCTCACTCTCTCCTATATAGGCATCCCTAGTGGGCTTCTACTTTAGCAGCCCATTAGCAGCCTAAGCCTGGTCTAATTCGGATCCAATCCACATTAGGCTTCCAGCCCCTAAAGTGTGTGACCCTATAGGTTCATACACGTATAGACATGACACGAGTACACTTACTCCGTCAATAGTTGGTAGCGGCCTCTAGCAAAACGTGCCAACTCCTAAATGCATATAAAGATCATTCGGACGAACCATCACAAGGTAGAGTACATGTCTTTCCCTTTGCCTCACGATATTTCGTCTAGCTCCAAGCTGACCTCTCTTTCTCGATATTGTGATTCGGAATCCCTTTACTAGGTTAACTCTTAACCATATGTAGACGGCCATGCATTTCTGGATCCCATCACTCGAGGGGCCCAGAGATATCTCTCTCAAGTAGAGAAGGGCAAATCCCATCTTGATTGACCAATGCCTTGCAGCATGTATCAGGACAAACCCGAAAGCTACCTTTATAACTACCCAGTTACGGAGTAGTGTTTGATAGCCCCAAAGTAGGTCGATCCACATCTCAAGTACATGTAAAAATCTCAGGTCTAAGGATAAAATGTGCACGATGTGTAGAGAGAGCTGCAAGTATTATTGCTAGTCTCAAGTTGGGTCAGTCTAACCCCATGTTCATAACATGTGTCCACATCATTGATTTGATATCTCCATGTCTATGACTTGCGAAACATAGTCATCAACCAATCGATGTGCTAGTCTAATATTCATGTGTGTCCTCACATGAACTCCGACTAGGAACAATTATTAGATAACCATACAAGTAAAGAGTTTCACAAACAATTCACATAATTGCCAATCAATACAAGTTGCCTGGTATATGGATATTCAAGGAACATTATAATAACTCATGGATACACATGAAATACAATCATCTCTATGATTACCTCTAGGGCATATTTCCTTCAGTCTCCCACTTGCACTAGAGTCAATCTAGATAGTATCTAATACCTATTGCTCTTGTGTGCGCTTCATGCGCGGGCTGCGGGAGTGGCTTTGTCAAGGGATCAGCAACATTTGAGTCCGTATGTATTTTGCATAACTTGACACTACCATCATCAATGAACTCACGAATCAGATGGTAACGCATGCAAATATGTTTGTTCTTCTGGTGCTGTCTAGGTTCCTTGGCTTGTGCAATAGCACCATTGTTGTCACAATAAACATCCATGGGATTGGACGCGCCCTAAACCACACCAAGAGTGATCAGGAAATTCCTAATCCAAACAGCTTCCTTTGCAGCCTCCGAGGCAGCAATATTTTCAGCTTCTGTTGAAGAGGAGGCAATTGTATCATGCTTGGAACATTTCTAGCTCACAACACCACCATTCATGACAAACAAATAACCTGATTGTGATTTCGAGTCATCTGAGTCGTTCAGGTAACTCGCATCTGTGTAACCCTTTACACTAAGTTCAACCTCACCTCCATAAACTAGGAACATATCCTTAGTCCTTCTCAAGTACTTAAGGATATTCTTTACCACTGTCTAGTGACTCTCACCTGGATCAGCCTGGTATCTGCTCGTAACACTTAGAGCATAGGAAACATATGGGCGAGTACATGTCATTGCATACATGATGGATCCAATAGCCAAAGCATATGGAACCCTACTCATGCGCTCTCGCTCATCAGTGGTCGAAGGACACTGAGTCTTGCAGAGTTTAATGTCGTGAGACATGGGCAAGAACCCCTTCTTAGCCTCTTCCATGCTGAACCGTTTCAACACTTTGTTAATGTACGTACTCTGGCTTAATCCAATTAGCCTCCTTGGTCTATCTCTATAGATCTTGATGCCCAGAATATATGCCGCTTCTCCCAAATCCTTCATAGAAAACTATTTTTCAATGAGGTCTTAACAGACTCGAGCATAGGAATGTCATTTCCAATCAGTAATATGTCATCCACATATAAGATTAGAAACACAAGTGATTTCCCATTTTCTTTCTTGTACACACAAGGTTCTTGTTCGTTTTTGGTGAAGCCAAACTCCTTTACAACTTCATCAAATCGAATGTTCCAACTCCGAGATGCTTGCTTCACCCCATAAATAGACTTTTGAAGTTTACATACCTTTCTAGCATTGTTTGGATCGACAAAACCTTCGGGCTACATCATATACACGTCCTCAGTAAGGATTCCATTTAAGAAAGTTGTCTTGACGTCCATCTGCCATACCTCATAATCGAAATATGTATCAATGGCTAGAATGATCCGTATAGATTTAAGCATCGCTACGGGCGAGAAAGTCTCGTCCTAGTCAACTCCTTGAACTTGTCGAAAACCTTTTGCAACAAGTCGAGCTTTATGGATGTGAACATTTCCATCCATATCAATCTTCTTCTTATAGATCCACTTGCACTCGATGGCTTTAAAACCATCAGGCAGGTCAACCAAGTTCCGAATTTGATTGTCTCCCATGGACTCTATCTCGGATCTCATGGCAATCAGCCATTTCTCAGAGTCTGGGTCCACCATTGCTTCTGCATAGGTCGCAGGCTCATCATTGTCTAACAATAATAACTCTCGCGCTTCGTGGAGCCTCGCCGACCTTCGTGGTTGTGGTGCTTCTATTGCCACGGGTTCCTCAACTTGTTCTGCTACAATAGCATCACTCGTAGAAGCATCCCCGACTGGCTCATCTTGAACTTCTTCAAGTCGCAACGACCTTCCACTCGTTCCCTTTGTGAGAAAATCTTTCTCTAGGAAAACACCGCTACGAGCGACAAACACTTTGCCCTCTTCTCGGTTATAGAAGTAATACCCTAAGGTTTCCCTTGGGTATCCCACAAAAATGCACTTATCCGATTTGGGTGTTAGCTTGTCTGACTGAAGTCGCTTGACAAATGCATCACAACCCCAAATCTTTAGAAAAGACAAACTAGGATTCTTTCTAGTCCACATCTCATATGGTGTCTTAACTACGGATTTAGACGGTACCATGTTTAGTGTGAAAGCTGTTGTTTCTAGCGCGTAACCCCAAAATGATAATGGTAAATCCGACTGGCTCATCATCGATCAAACCATGTCCAACAAAGTTTGATTACGCCGTTCAGAGACCCCGTTTCTTTGAGGCATTCGAGGCGGCGTGAGCTGTGGAACAATTCCGCAACTCTTAAGATGATTGCTAAACTCGTGACTCAAATATTCACCTCCACGATCAGATCGCAAGGCCTTTATTTTCTTCCCACGTTGATTCTCTACCTCATTCTGAAACTCTTTGAACTTTTCAAAAGTTTCAGACTTATGCTTCATCAAGTAGACATAGCCATATCTATTGAAATCATCATTGAAAGTAATGAAGTAGTGAAATCCTCCTCTGGCTGTCGTGCTCATTGGTCCACATACATCAGTATGTATGAGTTCCAACATGTCTGTCGCTCTCTCGGGAAACCCCGAAAAGGCGTCTTGGTCATCTTTCCAAGTAAACAAGCTTGACATGTCTCGTATGATTCGAAATCAAACGAAGTTAGAAGACCATCACCATGGAGCTTCTTCATGCGCTTTTCACTTATATTCCCCAAACGACAATGCCATAAATAGGTAGGAATCAAATCATTAGGCCGAAGCCTTTTAGCACTAACATTGTAAACAGATGCATCATCAAGATTTAAAATAAATAACCCATTCACAATGGGAGCATCGGCCATAAACATAGCATTCTTAGAGATTACACAACCATTGTTTGCACTCGCGAATGAATAACCATCCCTCATCAAACATGAAGGTGATAAAAATTTTCGACCCATACTAGGAATGTAATAACAATTATTCAATTCCATGATAAATCCTGACGGAAGGTGAAGTTGCATGACGCCGACGAACAATGCAGCAACCCTTGATTTATTTCCGACGCGAAAATCCACTTTGCCTTTCTGCACTTCTCTAGTCCTTATTAGCCCCTGCATCGAATTGCAAATATGAGCAACCGATCCGGTATCAAATACCCAAGAGTTAACATAAGAATCTGCGAGAAAAATGTCCACAACATTTACAACAAGCGTACCTGAGTGGGAAGTACTCTTACTTCCACCCTTCTTCAAAGAAGCATGGTACTTGCTGCAGTTTCTCTTCCAGTGGCCATATTCATGACAAAAGAAACACTCAGTGTCTCCTGCAGGTCCAGCCTTTTGCTTGGGTGCAGGGTTTGGCTTAGGGATCGTATCCTTAGCCTTGCCCTTCTTCTTCTGCCAAGAAGTGCCCTTTTTCTTGAAGCTAGGCTTGTTTTGCATAGCCATCACATGGCTATGCCCTGCACACTTCTTAATGTCACATTCTGCTATTTTCAGCATCCCACATAATTCATTAAGGCCCCTCTCCACCCCATGCATATGGTAGTTCGAAATGAAATTCCCATAGCTAGATGGAAGAGATGCCAAAATGAAATCAGTGGCCAACTCTTGGCCTAATGGAAAACCAAGCTTTTCCAAAGTCTGACTGTAACCAACCATTTTGATCACATGGGGGCCTACAGCTGCTCCCTCTGCTAGCTTGCATTCCACAAAGGACTTAGCGACATTGTACCTCTCAGTCTTGGCCTGAATCTGGAACATGTCCTTAAGCGCAACGATCATATCGTACGCTTCCTGATCCTCAAACTGCTTTTGAAGATCAGGTTCCATGCATGCAAGCATTAGACAACTAACCTCAAGAGATTCATCACATGCTTTCTTGTAGACATTCTTAAGGGCAGAAGTTGCATTATTAGCAGGTTCATCCGGGATTGGGGTATCCGGAATAGTTTCCTTTTTCTCAGCCCTGAGAACAATTCTCAGGTTACGGACCCAGTCCGAATAGTTTGTTCCATTTAGTTTATCCTTTTCAAGAATCGAACGCAAAGCAAAAGGTGATGAATTGTTCGGTGCCAGTGATCTACAACAAAAATATGCAAAATACTAAGCCATGTAACCATGAAAGAGTAAAACATATTAAACAATTTAATAGCATTACTCCCACTTAAATCAACATCCCTCCATTGATACTAAGTGATTCAAGATCCACAATTAACAAGTCGACTAGTGAGCTTTAGCATCACTGCTAGAAGACAAGGTAAATCGGTAAGCAACATTTGCTAATCATATCACATATGACTCTTGTTGTTGGGTGACATATCTATGTCAAAACTAGACGCCCAAACTTTATGCCCCAAGGTCCTTAACTGTTAAGATGACCTTGTTAAGCTCACTAACCCTTATGCGTGTAGGTATCCGATACAACCCATCCAGCCAAGGAAAACCGCGGCACCCTAATTTCATAGACCCACCAACGATTGTACAGGGCATAGGATGGTGCAAGGTTTGGTTGGAAGGGCATGGTTTAACTTAAACTTTGTGAGGGATCGTTCTACTTCTATCATCTAAACATGCATAGTAGTAAAATGTATAAGAATAGCATTCACATAGATGTGATAGAGTATGGCCCATTTTTCTCATGGTGATCTCCATTGCCATAGAACCTGTCCACCATGATGATCTCCATCTTCATGCTCTATGCGAGCCACCCTCCAAGTGATGAATTCTCCAAGAACTAATACAAGTTATTACTCCTAACAGCTAGTAATCAAAATTACATGGTATTGGGATCATCACAAGTTGGCACGCAGGGCATTACAATAATTGACAACACATATGGTTCCAGCCATGTTGCCCTACTCACGACACGTAGGTCATGAAAAATATATACATGCATCACATACATTTTTGGGCCATACTGATCACATAAATCCTGCAAAAACAAGTTGTGCATAGAATTGCATTTTATCGGATCATGTGAACTCGTAGCACCTATGAACCTTAACGTGATACCAAAAAGGGGGCTACGATTAAGGGGGGTCTAGGGGGGTCCCCCTGCGGGGTTCGAAGGGGCAGCGCCCCTCGCACATTTGTGAAAAATGAGAGATCAAATCTATACAATTTTCTTTAACGATTTTGATCGGCAAATAAAATTTACCATAAACCGACCATAGTTCCGATTCGACCAAACTCCTTTGATCACGGTACGTCGATTCAGATCTAATTCCCGATTCGATCAATCATATTGATCTTCGCGTGATTCAAAAGGATTATGTGTCACTGTCTACCCCGATGGCGGAAACCGACCGGTAGGGGTAAGTCGTTCGACGACCTTAGAATCACAATCACGGAAAATAAGATCATAGATCAATCTAGAACCACCGCCATACAAACGATCACATCATCCATATCAATCTACATATCACCATATGCAAACTTCCCGAACCTATGACTAAACAACATCGGCTCTGATACCACTGTAGGGTCACGGGTAGGCCACACTAGCGTAAAATCAAAAAATTTCTACCGCGTGAACCAGGAATACTATTGTCATAGATCACAGGATTACCACTAGACGCGTAGTTGCGGAACTCGATGAAGCACGTCGGGGCAGTGTAGATGTTCTACGTCTCCTCCTCGTCCTCGTCCCACAAGCAGCTCCCCTTTGCGCGGCTCGTCCAAGTGCTACAGCTGCAGCACCTCCGAGGTATCCACACGTCCGGAGTGGAAGCCGTCCACACGCCAGACTGCTAGGTCTGCACGTGCAATAGAGGCGGAAGAGGAGTGACGGCTGGGTGGAATGCTCAACCCTAATCAGCTCGCCTCACTCTCTCCTATATAGGCATCCCTAGTGGGCTTCTACTTTAGCAGCCCATTAGCAGCCTAAGCCTGGTCTAATTCGGATCCAATCCTCATTAGGCTTCGAGCCCCTAAAGTGTGTGACCCTATAGGTTCATACATGTATAGACATGACACGAGTACACTTACTCCGTCAATAGTTGGTAGCGGCCTCTAGCAAAACGTGACAACTCCTAAACGCATATAAAGATCATTCGGACAAACCATCACAAGGTAGAGTACATGTCTTTCCCTTTGCCTCACGATATTTGGTCTAGCTCCAAGCTGACCTCTCTTTCTCGATACTGTGATTCGGAATCCCTTTACTAGGTTAACTCTTAACCATATGTAGCACGGCCATGCATTTCTGGATCCGCTCACTCGAGGGGCCCAGAGATATCTCTCTCAAGTAGAGAGGGCAAATCCCATCTTGATTGACCGATGCCTTGCAGCATGTATCGGGACAAACCCGAAAGCTACCTTTATAACTACCCAGTCACGGAGTAGTGTTTGACAGCCCCAAAGTAGGTCGATCCACATCTCAAGTACATGCGACAATCTCAGGTCTAAGGACAAAACATACACGATGTGTAGAGAGAGCTGCAAGTATTATTGCTAGTCTCAAGTTGGGTCAGTCCAACCCCATGTTTATAACATGTGTCCACAACATTGGTTTGACATCTCCATGTCTATGACTTGCGAAACATAGTCATCAACCAATCAATGTGCTAGTCTAATATTAATGTGTGTCCTCACATGAACTCCGACTAGGGACAATTATTAGATAACCATACAAGTAAAGAGTTTCATAAACAATTCACATAATTGCCAATCAATACAAGTTGCCTAGTATATGGATATTCAAAGAACATTATAATAACTCATGGATACACATGAAATACAATTATCTCTATGATTGCCTCTAGGGCATATTTTCTTCAGCAGGTTCCACCTATACGGGGTGCAAGTATGATCAAAGACATCATAATCGTCGGCCTAATCATGTGGATTATCCACTACCAGTTGTTCTAATTCAGGTTGATCGATCATGTAAGATTTTAAACCGTGGTGGCTAGTTGGTAAGCTCACCATTTTGCCATGCGAGGTAAGCACATCGGGCAGAATGCGGGCTCCCAAACATACAACTTTGCACCAGCAGAGCCTAAATTGGAAAACCAAACAAAGTGGCCATATGAGCTCTCCTAGTGGGGAAACGAAAATACAGGCAACCAAATAAACACCCTATCCTGATCCGAGGACAATCTCCCTCCATGCAGCACCCAGCGGACCAAGTCACAAAAACGAGAAATTCCGGTCTGAATAATCAAACACGCCCGTAGAGTACTGGAGTCCTCCTGGGTACGTTTTACTACATGGATCCGATATGTAACGCTGTGGCAGGAGAATGATGTGGGCTGGGTGGGGAGGTGAAGAGCTGCTGATCGGTTCGGTGTCAGATGGACTAGTGTAGTCTGCCTCGAGCGATCTGTATATGTAGCCAGCCGTGCAAACGGTGGTGGGGGCCGCTAAGAACCATTCTTCCATTCAGTAAGTATCGCTAGTCTAATAGTACTATCTTGTGTCCCATATTAGACTATTAATTTTCTATATTCGGATATATCTATACATTAAAACACATCTAGATGACTAGATACCTAGTATATCTAAACAAACTGCGATAGTTAACGTGGAATGGAAAGAGTAAGAACCAAACTAGTAGACACACTCCACACAAAACCTCCATTTATAGTTATACGTGACACGCGGACAAATATATAACAAAGAAAAGATTTCATCTGAATAGTCAATGGGAACCTAAGAAAGGAAGGGGGTGGGCTTGGGCTCGTGAAATGTTCATCTTGGGAGATTTCATCTGAATAGTCAATGAGAACCTAAAAGAGGAATGGGAGATGGTCTTGGGCTCGGGAAATGGTCATCTGAGGAGATAACAATGCCACAAACGTGACGGACATATTACTCCGAAAAGGAAAGGAGAAATGTGTGGCTTCTTCTTTGACGGGTATAATATACTATGTAGTGTCGGACGCCGTGGTCTAATGTGACATGCTGCTCTCTAGAGTACTAGTCATCTTTTGAATATGAAAGGTTCCACACTTCCAGATAATTAAATACGGAGAAATTAAATCATGGAAGCTTGGTACTACGTAGGAGGAGAGGTAGGGGTAGATTACAATGGGAAAGAGAAAGCTAGGGGAAGATGAAGGGTCATGAACCTGCAGGCAAGGAAAGATTAAGGTGTCAAGTGGGATCTCCCATCAAAATCACACTTCTAGTTCATTTTAAATTTTATAGTGCAAATTTTATACAAATTTAACAATAGAAATCTCAAAATGAACCGAAGGTGGGACTTTGGTGATATCCCCTAGGAAAGATGGTACTCTACTCTCTTTGACATCCATGACACGTTCAAACTTCGAAGATCTATTTCTGTCCATGAGTTTTTTTTACTAGGGAATATTTCTATCCATGAGTTAGATGGATAGGGCTATTGAGATTATTTTAGGTACATTTGTTTCATCCCGGCCGGTGCAAGACAACGCTATTTATATATATGCACGCCACCTTTTCCCTATCTGGATCTGTTGAGCAGGACGGTACACTGCAATTTACTCACCACTT
This sequence comes from Avena eriantha, assembly GCA_910589775.1. NCBI lineage: Eukaryota > Viridiplantae > Streptophyta > Magnoliopsida > Poales > Poaceae > Avena > Avena eriantha. Next base: position 24,017,396 of record OU342742.1, read on the forward strand.
GGTACACCATCTGCATTACTTGCACTAGGCTCTGACTTCGCTTTTCCCTCGTTACGCTTAGACTTCCTGTGGATTTGAAGAAAGATAACACGGAAGATGGTTAGATGAAAACAAAGGCAGAGTGCACAGGTGTTCAATTTAATGCATATTCTGGCAACGGCTCCAAGGAAGCTACGCATAGAGCACCATCATCATCTTTGCCCAGTCCAGAACAAGATCTAAGGTTTCCTTGGGAGTTGGGAGCTGGGAGTTTTAACAACTGCCCATACCACGTACCCAAAACCCCTCCAGCCCCTTGCTCCTAGAAAAATCGGTTAGAAATAATGGGTTAAAGCATTAGATCCACGTGCGATTTTTGATTTTTCCTTAATCTCAAAGTACATGTATGTGGAAGCCCATATATGATGCAACCATGTTGGTGGCAATTCGTGTGTGAGTGGCAAGAGGAGTGGGATCTAAGTTTAGTTCCACACGAAAAGTTGGAGGAGAGTTACATCGCATTATTAAGTGGAGTGTCTCACCACTTTATAATTGAGTGAGAAGAGAAGTGCTACACACGCGCTCCTCCGATGACGACGTTCGCCGCTCGTCTCGTCACTATTGAATATAAATATACTGCCTAGCCCCTTTCTATAAGATCGGTCATTTGGGATAATTGGCTAGTGCATAAATCCTTTATGGTATCAGAGCCATAGGTCTTGAGTTTAAATCCTAGCTAACGCAATATTAAAAATAAATATATCCGGACACCCCAATCCACGTCTTAGGCCCGTGAAGGAAAAAAAGGCCACCGGCCGAGACATGAGGGGGAGTGTTGAGAATATTAATATATTGTCTATCGTCTTACCATCAGTTCGGACTTTTGGTATCAGAGTCAAGAGGTCTTGAGATCAAGACCCTGCTCACGTAGTATTAAAAAAAGAAAAAAAGATTCTGCGGCCTACTCCTATCCCACGTTAGACGTGAGAGGGAGTGTTGAATATAAATATACTTCCTATCCCCTTTTCATAAGATCGGTCTTTTGGGATAATTGGCTAGTGCATAGATCTTTTAGTCACGACATGCACCGCAGTTTGCGGAATGAGCCTCAAGCACGGGCAAATGGGAAAGCGGGTCTTCAGAACCACTCGCATGTAGGATCATGTATGGGAGAGGACGGATAAGGTTTTTCGGAAAGTGTTCCGCATGACTGCTCAAATTCATCATCACGACTCGTCTTTCTAGTCGTCAAGAGCATCCACATGCATAGCATCCACTACGTCGTCTTTTCAACAGGCCATCACAACCTCTGCACCAACGACAACCTTATCAGCAACCGACCGGTACGTATACCATGATCCGATTTGTTGCTATAGTATGAGAAAATTACAAAAAACCACCACATTATGGGCTGGGGTTTTAAAAAGGCACCACTTTGTGCTAGGGTTTCATAAAACCACCACTTCAGAGTGAGTTCATGACAGATAGCAATGATACTGGTTTGATCTTGGTCTAATGACGAAACTGATCGGTGGGTCCCACCTGTCGGGATGATGTGGCACGATGAAAACTATCAAGGGAGATGCGCGATCGACTGCTTCTAGTTCTTAGCTTTTTTGTAAATTTTGGAAAAACCCCACTTATATGAGATTTTCTTTTCTCTTCTTTATTTATTTCATAAAAAAATAAATCTGAGGTAGCCGGAGTTCACCGCCGGTGGCCGACTACAGCGCCACCCCTCCTCCCCCAGGAACGCCAGACCAACACACCTCTAGGACCTCCGTGGGGTCAACGACAGTCGACGACGGTGGCATCGGACGGCGAGCTCCGACCGTGGGAGGCGCGCGGCGAGCTTCGGCGGCGCGCGGTGAGCTCCGGCTAGTGGGGCGCGAGCGACCGTACATCGGCCGACTAGAGCGTCGATGGCATAGTGGATCGGCCTCGTCGACACAGTCAACGACTGCGGCGGCCGAGGCGGGGTCTTAGTGGGAAGCATCTCGGGAACGCGCCGCTCCATGGAAAGGGCTCTGCAAGCAGGGTCGGCTCTATATTTTTCGGGGTGCTTGGGCGAAGTCGACAAAAGAGCCCCAAATGATAATATATATAAAGCGCATGTTTGTGAATCAATAAGCTAATTCTCTCTCTTTCTTTTCTTCTTTTTCGTAGCACCCGACAATTGCTTTCCCATCGTAACAGGTATCACAGATTAATGTGAAGAAATTTACATCAAATTGTAATCTTAAAAATTAGAACCCTAAATGAGGAATTAATTAGAAGGATTAGACGAGGGATTAAGAAAAGATTTAGCCATTAAACTTAAACTTACAGAGGGTATAGAGGGTAGGGCCGCCGGCCACAGGGTGTGTCCCAGAGAGCAGCAAGGTCTGGAGAAGCTGAGACGGCGACCTCACGTACCTTGGCGTCTTGCCTTCTTGGCGAGCTAGCGAGCCGTGAGCGTCGGGAGTCGCGAGAGAGACGGCCAGGCGAGAGACTGAGAGAGGCAGACAGTTCGCGAAACACCGAGACGGCAAGCGTCCCGAGACCAGGCTGTGACATTTCAGTTTCACGATCGATCGGGAATCGGGATCGATCTCCTCGCGACCAAGGCACCAGACATCCAAACTTTCTTGCCACGATCGATCGGGAATTGGGCTGCCGGCCTACCATTTCTTCAGTTCAGCGCGAGGACCTCTTCAGTGCATACAAAATATTGGGCCCCTCCCGGCCTGGGCCCTTGGCCGTCGCACAACCTTGCCATGGGTTAGAGACGGGCATGTCTGCAAGGACCAGGTGGACTCCGTGAAGCTATAGGGACCGTCGGAGAAGACTGGGACACGGCAGAGGGGATGAATCGATGTGCGGCGGAGCTCGGCCGGAGCGGAGGAAGATGGAATCATGGACGACGATGCAGACCACCTCAGCTCGATTCCCTTGGAGGTTAGCGGCGCAAGGAAACAACGAAGACAATGGGCTCAAAATATTGATGCGACGATAGCCTACATCGAGCACACGTCAAGGATTCGCCGGTGCGGCCGGCCGTCGCTGCTCTCTCGGCCTCAAACCCATGTACGGGATTCAGTTGGATTGGTCAACGTACGCTACAGTGGAGAAAAAGAAGAGATAAAACAAAGTAAGAAAAGAAATGAGAACAAATAAGTGGACCTTTGATGTCAGTTACAGTTACCTCTTCACCACTAAATTTAGAGTGAACGTACACACTAAAAGAAATTGATATACACTTTTTTCATAAAAAGCTAAAACATCTTGTATTTTGAAACGGAGGGAGTAGTGGGTAGAGAATATATACGCGCGGTGGCGGTGCATCGCACGAGTTTTACTTTTTTTTTAGCTGCACGTTTGACTTGTAGCCACATGGTCCTACATATTCATGCATGGGTGCAAGTGGTGTGTGTACTGTACTCGCAAACCAGCAAGATCGATGACGAGGGAGCCACTGACGCATGCTAGAGTAACCAGACAGCAGGTTTTCCTAAACTAGTACCGTTTGCTTGTCAACTTGGTGACGGATCGGTATCGATGTCCACGGCATGCTAAATTACTATACACAAATATATGCGACTCTTCTTATCCAATCCATCGGAATTAAGCAGAGGTTCTGATCGAGTCGCTCGCTAACACATGCTTGAAGCAGCCTTTAACCGATAAGCACGCAGGTGGATCGATTTTTCTACCGCGTCCACTTGTGCTCGCCGACGGAAAAAAAAACCTCCGGCCTTATTACGGGAGCAGAGCTCGGGGTTTTCATTGACTACGGGTCGGGCTATAGTACAGACACGATCGAGGACTGCAGGTCCATGTCCGAGCATGTACTAGTACGCACAAACCCTTGATCTTGATTGATTAGGAAAGAAACCTAAACATGTCCACAACTCCGTCTCCACATACATACATGAAGCACGCTGCGCCGAATGTACATAGTACATACCAGTACAAGGAAGGATGCATGATTTGGACGACGTAGGTCATGGCCTGTGTGTTGTCGTCACGCAGCCCTGCCCGCCAACGCAAGGCCGATTCGGCGTATCTCGCACGTACAGTAGCTGGCTACGTACGTCCCTACTTACGTGGCACCATAGAATTTCCGCCTCGTCACCGGCAAGATCAGCCGGTACATGCCATGAATGCTATTGTCGATCGATAGCAGTGGCGCGCTCGGCGGTCGGGACCATGGCCGTCCGGTCCGGAGCATAGTTCACTAGTGGTGGAGTGTAGGCACCAGGGTGTGTGTGAATGTCGGACCGTCGTCACGTACTGTCCTGGTTTGCAAGCTGGCTTGGTCGGAGGTGGCGCGCACAGCTCCACCGCACGTACCTATCATGCGCGCGCGAGAGCGAGTGTTGTTTGCCGTTGAGCGAGCCGGCAAGTACGCGGACGTACAGCCGGACGGGGAGAAGAAGGCTCTCGATCTCTCGGCCGGCGGCATCTGCTAGCTATACATCGACGGGCATCCATCCTCTACACTCTGCCGTCGGGAGAATCAGGCCATGGGAAAAGATAAGAGATTCCTCTGCACACGCAGCACCACTCAAGTGGTGGGCCGGTACGCATGAGCAGTGGATGGATGCAGGTCACTTTTCTTTGGTTTCTTATATTTCTTAATCAAGAAGTACATACCTTTTTACCGAGTATAACGATGTAAAGTTTCTGTGATACGGCATTATAGACAAGATGAAAATTTATGTCGTGAATGGAATTTCGTCGGCTTTTAGAATATATATCCCAATTTATGCCATGACATCCCCATTCTAAAATCACGGTTGCCTTCCGAAAGTCGCGACAATGGGATATACACGTACGCCAGTCTGGAGGCGACAAGACACGGACGCGGGCCGCTTCCGCCGGGGCTGGTCTTGGCGGTAATGGCCTAGTGTATGCTGTCACTCGATGGCATGCGCGGAAACCGACGAAATTCCATTCATCTCTGGTGATGGCCCCCATTAACCAGCTGTCTACGACCAGGAGGCCCCGAGGATACGGGTCAAATAATGCTCGCTGGGATCCACTGGCCTCTGCCATGGCTGGCCGCAACCTCATGGAAAACATGGCATATCCACTCCAGAGACAAAAAAAAAAGTTGCATGCAAATTGTCCGTAGCGGCACCCTGTATGTCAGTTAATTTTGTAGGGTAGTGCACGCATCAGACTCGCCCGTCAGGCCGTCACCCGTAGCCGGTTGCTGGGATCTGTGAAATTGCTAGTCTAGCTCGCAATGCAAGTAGGCACTAGGAAAAACTCCAAAATCTGATGTATTTTTCACACCGCTCGAAAATATGATGATGCCAAAAATAACTACTCACGGTTTCTGACACGATATTTTCTACTATAATCACTGACGATTCAAAAATTTGGTATGACGAATACTTATTTAATTAGTGGCATGGGGGCCATTGCCCCCTCCCCCTCCCTAGTAAAGAATTTAATCAACATGAAATGGTTCTGTATTTGACCAATTTAAGATCGCTTAAGAATTAGAAATATACATGCAGGGCCGGCTCTATATTTTGCGGGGCTAGGCGAAATTAAGCTATGGCTCCTAAGGCTAATATATGTACGCATATCTAGAAATATTGTGTATCTACTTCACGTGCAAATTTTTAAAAGTTAACATCCAACCACATATTTTTAGTCGAAGATGTATATAAATTATTATTAAGCATTTTAAAAATATCATATTACGTGAGACAGGGACAAGTAGATGCAACTGAGCCAAGGTCAGTGATTATTTGACCAACTTAAAGAATTTAATCAACATAGAATGGTTCGGTATTTGACCAACTTAAGATCGCTTAAGAATTAGAAATATACATGGTTGATGCTACATGCACGAAGAAAAGAAATATCAAAATCTCGTGATAGTTTAATGCGGGCGTTTAGATGGGGTGCTAGCCGAAATTTCGTCCCCGTATCGGTACATTCCGGATCGATCCAGAGTTATTTCGAAGCGTCGATGGAAAGTCTAGCGGCGGTCGCTAATTCTTTTTTCCCGCACGACCTGGGAACACCGAGCGGCCGGCGCTTGCGATAGAGCTTGGAAATAAAACAGTCGGAGAGCTCAATCCCACAGTTGGGGTCGAGCCTGGGCGGCGCCTACGGCACGGAGAGCCCTGCCGCCCCTCCTTCCGGCGTGAAGTTGCCCACCAGCTCGCACCCCCGTCTCCAGCTAGCTGAAATCGGCCAAATCGAGAGACCGCAAATGAGCCAAGAGAGGAGGTTAGCTTGCAACCTTGCCTGACATCTGGGGCGCACGGGTGAATGGAGCCGCACCACCGCTAATCTCTGGCCGCAATTACGGCTGCCCAGGACCTCTCATCTGGAGGAGGGGAACACGACCCGAGGACCTCGCACTCATGTGGAGTACACGTCGCGGAGGCAAGGGATCTCCACGGTTCACCGGATGTGCCAACGGGAGGAAACGGCGAGAGCAGCGTGGAACAGGGCTGGCCGGCCGGCCGGTCTGCCTGTGCTCCACGGATTGGTCGAGGCAGGGGAAAGGGAAGGAGGTCGCAGCAGCTGACGAGAGAGGGGAGCATTATCTGGGCCTGTCGGTGGAATGTTGTCGCTAGCGTCGCGCGTTAAACAGGCCGGCGCTTAACTAATTTTTCTAGCGGAAGAATAAGCGCTCTGCGTTGTTGCTGCGGCGCTTAGCAAAAATAAGGTTTTCTGCTCTTTATTTTTATTTACTTAAGCGTCTACCTAATCGACCTGCATTATACATGCCCTAATCGTACCGGATAGTCCAGCCACACGCCTTGACGTTACACTCGGCAGGAAGCTCAACACTGAATGTCCCGTACATCGGCCGACAGGGTGAACCGAGGACTATACATGGTCGTTATAATTTTTTTTTGACTTTCACCAACTCGTTTCGTTTTGGCGGGCTACATACATGGGATCGTCTCAAGTGATGGTCACGTTAACCAGTTGTCTTAGCAACGGCCCGGAGGTGAAAACACATGCATGGGTGGCCTCGAGAATACATGTCAAATATTGCTCGATCGGGACAATGGAATGACTCACATCTGCCAGCTGCGTTGGCCTCTGTCAGAATAGTCATAGTGAAGAGCAATATAGTTTAATGTCACGCATATGTTACTAGTTCATGTTATCACCATCATAGTCAATAGAAACTTATGTCTAGTCTTATATTTCTTATCACTATATAATGTACGAATAACTTAGAAAATTGACCGTTAGATCAAGACTCACGAATCCTAACATTTTCAGTCGTTGGATCTTCTTTTCCATTCTAGCATCTAGAAGATTCTATTGATAGTCTTCATCACAATAAATGCTATGCACAAATCTCAAAACACACTTCTCCAAGAATCTTCTCCCTCATTTCTCTGGAAGCTAATAATCGCTGACTTCTGCATGATATATATATATACTGCACAAAGTACAAGAACCAAATATACACCCATACTTTTTATAGATGTTGATCAAATTTATATTTTTTTTCTATTTTACCTATATTATAATTTTATATAGTGATGATATGTGTCAGACGTCTATTATCTGAGTCTCACGTGCATGACACTTATATTAGATAATAGACGCATCTTGTCTTAGGGTGTGTGTTGTTATCATAACATAGTTAGTTACCACAAACCTCTCTTTTATCATTCATGATTTGCCACATCACTAAAATGGTTAGTTGGCATTGCATGATACCACTTATATTACTCCAACTATGAGTAGTCTCTTGGGTGAGTGGAGCCTCGTGAAAAATTTGCTCAAATCCACCGGGAAAAAAATCCATTCAACTTGTCCATAGCATAAGCCTTCGGTTATGTTTGTTGTACTCTCTCTGGTCCAAATTAATTAGTTAAGTTTGTCTAGATTCGGATGTATCTAAACATGTCTAGATACATCTGAATTTAGATAAATCTAAGTTAATTAATTTGGATCGGAGGGAGTAGGTGCATTTTTGCAGCCATGTTTAGCCGGTTGGTTCCGATTGTGCGGCACCGCACAACTAGCAACACGAAAAAATGATCAGAGGATTAGCCAATTGGTGGATGTGTGGAAAACGTAAGTCCATAGCTTGCAAGTGTAGGCACTATGGAAAACTCCGAGATCTATGCATGGCTCAGTTCTCGGTGGTCAGGACGTTGTAAGATTTGATTCATACAATGTATTTGTTCCACACACCGCAAAATACGACGGGTTAATTACACTATTTCTAGTTAAGACAGTGTGAAAGATTGATTACTGTTACCCGACTTGATATTTTCTCTTCGAACCAATCTCGAAGTCATGGTCCACGCAATGTAGATAGTACGACTTCTCCGTGCAGTACTCTATCCTAGTACTAGCAGACAAAGCATAGAAAAGTCGAAGGAAAAGAAAGTCAACCCGGTCGCCTGAAAGTACTGTTCACGTAATGTAAAAGTGGACGCTAGCTTTCGCTCCTTTCTTTTGTTCCACAGAATTCACTAGTACCATGACCTCAACAACAACAAAAATCCCACACTAGGGGTAGGCTAGCTCCCCTCCCCTCCTTCTCCGGCTCCGGCTGGAGTGGTTGGGGCGGGCGATGCCGGCCGTTGTACAGCAGTAGTTCTAGTAGTGTTGGCCTTGTGCCTGGTCTGGGCTATATGCCCGTGTTTGGAGTCAGGCCTTGTGCCTGGTCTGGGCTATATGCCCGTGTTTGGAGTCAGGGCTAGGGTTCTGAGCAGCCAGATCTCCTGCTTCGTGGGGCTGCTTGTCGAGCTCCTCCTCGTCCATGGTGGGTAGGAGGCGGCGGCGGTGACCTCTGGGCTTCTCAATAAGGCTGCGCTTGATGCTGATGCTTGGCTGCAGCAGCCAGATCTGGGGCCATCTCTGGCCGGCCATGGCGGCAGGGGGAATTGGCAGGACTCTGGTGGGCGGCAGCGGCATCAAGCATCCCCGAGTTACTCCCAGGCGTTGTTGAGTGGCGCCTGGAGGTCGCCGAGCTTCTTCTTTCCTGGCGCTGCAGTGCATGCAGCTTCCAGCGGGAGGATTAGCTCCGGCGGCTCGGTCATAAAGCTCGTCTTCTTCTTCTTCGAGGTGTCTACAACAACCACCTCTCTCTCCAGATTTCGGCCTGCCGTGGAGGCGAGGGAAGTATGGAAGGAGTTTCAGTTTTTGTGGATGCTGGCGAAGGATGGGGCCGTCTGGTACTCCCAGGCGGCGATACTGCGAATCCCCCGACGATCTCCAAGCGGAAGCAATATGCCACCTGCTATCTTTGGCCAAGAAGATGGCAACGCCGAGGTCGAGAGGCCTCAGTGCCTGAGCTGTTTAACCGCCCCTGGCGGCCTGATTTTCTTCCTCCTCGCGGCAACCTTCGATGATGTTGGCCCAAGTGGTTCGTCCTCGGTGCCGGCACCGTCGGCCGTGGATGGAGGCGAGCTCTCGGCGGTGCGCAGGGACTCGATCGCGTTTGACGCAAACCTACAGGGTGATACATGCAAAAATGAGGGGCCTCGTTGTAATTTTATTTTATTTTCTGGTCCTTATTGTAAGATGTATCCACCGCTTGATTAATCGCAGTATCTAGGTCCTTCGGGACCTATCCTGGTTTTAAAAAAAAGAAAGAGATTGACCAGGACGAGATCCCCTCGTCGGCGGTACCATATCCAAAGCACGCAATAAAGAGCTACTAGCTCGAGGAAAAGAAAGAACCGAATGCAACGTAGTAGTACGAGGCTAGAAAACAGGCTTGTCACATCGTTTGCGTATCGAAAAGACTATCAACTCGAACTGATCGTCGACACGGCACGCACGGATACGAACGGAGCAGGTAGTACCGATCAGCTTAATTATAGCCACTGCCTTGCACTTGAATTGTTACCGGCGGTTAAATTACTCCTTCCGTACGTACGTAAACGTACGCAGCCGCACGCAGCGCGCGGCGCGTTTCTAGGAGCGCGTGCATGATCGAGGGGACTGAAATGGACCGATACATCCATCCGGATTGAATCGGAGATCGACGACGACACGGTCGACAACGATGTTTCGCTCATCTCGCCAGCTAGCACCATTAGTCCATCAGTACGTAGTAGTTACTCCAGCGGCCAGCTACAACGTCCAGCCTTGCGTACGTCTGCTGGATCGGCCCCCGACCGGCGAGAACCTAGCAGCTCGAGGCGAAACGTGCAGTACGCCTTGATCTTATCGCCGATCGATCGATCGGTCACGCCCCAGGTGATTGGATTTTGTGTTGGGGAGAGGGGCCCGTGTCGCCGATCGATCCGTAAAAGAAAGAAGGGAGAAAGAAAACGTGCGAAAATGTGATCACGCATATGCGAAGCTGTGGCACGGGAGATTTTTTTTTTTTTTTTGGCACGGGAGATCGATCGGACGTACGTGGGGGAGAACAGGTGATCGATTCTGCTGATCGAGGAAGTGAGGAACAGGGTCTGAATGATGTAGCCTCTCCTTCCAGCGACGGGCGAGCGTAGGCACATGGGTAGCCGGTCATGCTCGCTCCTGTCCTGCGACGCGCTATCTCTCTTATTTTTCCTCGGCTATAGTTTTTTTATTCGATCATGTGTAGAACGCACACCGGGCTGGGTTCATTATACACGAGCTTAAATCTTCTGATCGAAAATAAAATCTTGCAAGAGGTCTCCAGCATCCAAATCTCTTATTGGTTCCAATGAATGACATGTTCTCAAATAGCAGATGTCTTTGTGACTTGGCTAAACATTTGTTCTTTGCCGATTGTGTGACAGATCATAAGTTGGATTTTTTAGGTATTTCTGAGACTGGTAGACGTGATTTCTCACAAGCTCAACTCAATCGCCTTTCTAGTGCAGTGGACTTTACGTGGGTATCACGTCCACCGCATGGTCGATCCGGGGGATCCTGTTAGGCGTCAGAGATGAGACTATGGAAGTCTTAGCTAGTTCGGTTCGAGATGTTTTCATTAAACTCCATATCCGTAACAAGGTTGATGATTTCATATGGTCCCTAGTTGCTATCTACGGGGTTGCCCAGGATTCTTATAAAGCTGACTTTTTGTGTGAGTTGGTTAATCTGGCTAAGGACAATCCGTATCCTATTCTTATAGGTGGTGATTTTAACTTGCTAAGATTCTCTCATGAGAAAAGTCGGGGCTATTTCGGAGAAATCGGTTAGTGATCACACGTCTATACAACGATGGAAAACCAAAATGTGTGCCACACGCAAGTTCCTTCATGGTTGGGCCAGACATACTGTCGGAATCCTTAAAAAAGAGAAAATACGCCTTTCATATATTATTAACGATTTAGAGGCTTCCGCAGAAGTCAGGCTTTTAACTGGAAATAGATTGAGCTTAAAAACCAATCGAATGCGGAAATTGCCAAACTACTTCACCAGGAGGAACTAAAATGGTATCAACGCTCTAAAGCGAAATTCATTCTTGAAGGAGACACGAATACAAGATACTTCTATGCTATTGCCAATGGCAAGCATAAAAAAGAAACTTATTCACTCTTTATTCAGGATGAAGGTATGATCGAGGGTCAGGGGCAACTAAAATCCTATATTACTAGTTATTACAAATTTTTGTTTGAGGCACCGCCGGGAAATTCATTCTCGTTGGGTGAGTCCCAAACAGCGGATATCCCCCAGATTTCTGTTGAGAAAAACGACTTTCTAACTACTCCTTTTATAAAGAACGAGGTCATGAAAGCTGTTGTCCAAATGAAACATAACAAAGCACCCGTACCTCATGGCTTTTCAGCGGAATTTTATTAAAAGTTCTAGTAAGTTATCAAGTAGGACCTGATGCATTTGTTAGAGTTTTTGCATGCCAGTCAGCTAGACCTTTTTAGACTCAATTTGGGAAATATAATTTTATTATCTAAGGTTAATAGTGCAGAACGTATACAACAGTATTGTCCAATCTGCCTTCTTAACGTTAGTTTTAAAAACTTTACAAAAGTTGCTACGATTAGACTAAACTCAGTAGCTGATCATGTTGTACGCCCATCTCAAACTGCTTTCATGCAAAGTTAATTGGTCTTTCCTTTAGCAAACACTCTGTATGAAAGGTTTTCGGAGGTGTGGTGTGCTATCATACAGTCTTTTGTGTCTGGTGATAGTGTTGGCATCAATACCAACGACGATACTGGCAAATACTTCCAGACCAAAAAAGGGCTGAGATAAGGGGATCCATTATCGCCTATACTATTTAACATAGTGCTGATATGTTGGCTATTCTTATTGAGAGAGCCAAGGCCGATGGACAAATTAAAGGATTAGTTCCCCATCTAGATGATAGTGGTCTCTCCATTCTTCAATATGCTGACGATACAATCTTATTTATGGAACATGATCTAGAGAAAGGTAAGAATCTGAAATTAATATTATCAGTATTTGAGCAACTCTCTGGATTGAAATTAACTTTTATAAGAGTGATTTGTATTGTTTTGGCGAGGCTCAAAATGAGGCCCACCTATATGCTTAACTTTTCGGCTGTGGTCAGGGGCAATTTCCAATCAACTATCTGGGAATACCGATTCACTATCGGCGTCTCACGATTGCTAAATGGAAACTCGTTGAGGAAAGACTAAAAAACATTTTAATAGTTGGAAAGGTAAATTACTATCCCTAGGCGGAAGACTTGTACTCATTAATTCAGTACTCACCAACATGGTATTGTATATGATCTCATTTTTCCAGCTACCAAAATGTGTCTTGAAGAAATTGGATTATTTCCGATCAAGTTCTTTTGGCAAGGGGCAGTGAAAAAAAAATATCGACTAGCCAAATGGAATATGGTTTGCCGACCGAAAGAATACGTTGAACTAGTCATACATGATTTGCAAGTCAAAAACACCGCGCTTCTGGGTAAATGGCTTTTCAAATTACTTACAGATGATGGTGTCTGGCAAATCATTCTATGGAGGAAGTATGTTGGCTCTAAAGCTGTATCTCAAGTGGTTTGGAAACCCGATGATTCACACTTTTGGGTTGGACTAATGGCGTCCAAAAAGCATTTCTTCCGTTTTGGTGTTTTCTATATTAAAGATGGATCGCATATTAGGTCTAGGAAGATATATGGCTTGGCCAAAATTCTCTCCGTGAATAATATCCAGCTCTGTATTTGATAACAAAACACCAATTTAGGTGACATGGCGCACGTAACCACCAAACACGCCCCACATGGTCCCACACCACGTCCTCCATAGTCAGCGAGAGATGGATGACTGGTTCGTTGTGTATCCTGGACCCATCTATCAGCATGTAACGGTCGAGGCGACGTAACGTAACGCTCAATGCATGACCCGCCCCAACGCGGTCCCACCGGTCAGCATGTAACAGTCAACCCTTTGACTTGATGGCATCACCCCGTCCGAGCACATGTGAGGGTTTCGGAATGAAGGGAGGGAAAAGGTGAGGAAAAACTAAGTGGCTGGGGAAAACTGAGTACAACTAACGAACCAGGGGCACAAAAATAGAAATCTCTTTGATTGTTAGACACAAAGGGGATACACTTTTCACAACAATGGAATCTAATCCTCCTAATGTGTCTTTGAGAAGAAGTCTCATATGTCCTAGACTAGTATCTTAGAATAATATTTTATTACGATTATCCACGATACAGCTGTCAGAGGGTGTGGACGAGTTCAAATGAAAATTACTTGAAAGTGGTAAATTTTTTGTTGACTCATGTATAGAGCTTTGATCGAACCTGATATTCCAGTCGATGATAATAGTAAAATTTGGAAGATAAAAATACCCCTTAAAACGAAGGTATTCGCTTGATATCTCCGTAAGGGGGTCATTCTTACAAAAGATAATCTTGTTAAGAGGAATTGGCATGGAAGTAAACAATGCGTTTTTTGTCACCATAATAAGACAATTCGACATTTATTCTTCCAACGTAAATTTGCTCGTGTTATATGGTCAATCATTCAAGTAGCCTCTGGTTTATCTCCACCATGTTCGGTGGCCAAAGTATTTGTTCACTGGTTGCATAGGATACGGGATAAATACGGGACTTTGTTTAGGGTGGGAGCACTTGCCATTATTTGGTCGTCTTAGCTGTGTATAAATGACAAGATTTTTAATAACATTGTGCCTTCTTCTCTACAGGTTATCTATCGAGCCACGACTATTCTTCTATCATAGACTACTCTCCAATGTATGGAGTTTCGCGACTTGTTTGTGGAGGGTTGTGCGCGATTGGAGAACATGGCGAGGGATATTTTCTACCGATATGGATGACAGCGTGATCTGCATATTGATCTACCATAGCTCGCGGCCTTCTTTATTCTCATAGCATATTTTGTAATAGTGATACTTTTGCTTTCATCTTTTGTTATGTGGTTGATAGGATGTGTGCATCCTATCTATGTAGAGGTCGGGTGTAAACATTACACTGAAGTAATAAAGCGCACATTTCCAAAAAATGTGGAGAATGAACTGAACCGACAGTTTTGTTGTTACTCTGAGGAAAATCCACCAAAAGCCAGTAGTAACGAGCTCGAAACCGCCAGGTTGATATAGGGCAGAAAGTCACGAAAGCACGATGGACGGCGCCGAAACCAACGGTCGATTCTTCCTGCCACGAAGAACTCCCACTAAGTCATCGTCGCCGCAACCAACTAGAAGGAGATCTGCTAGCGCGTGAACGTGCTGATTCTCGCACGCGGGCGCGGCGGCCCCTATTAACCGTGTTGTATTGTACCTTGTTGTAGTTTAAATTGCCATGCATAGGTTCCTTGTATATCAAGGCATATCTCCACCGCACCAGATCTTGTAATCTCTTTGCATATATTGACACGGAACCGTCCCTGCCAGAGACGGATTTGGCCGTGGAAATGGCGGAGGGTACCGCGGAGCAGGCTTGAGAAGGGGATACATCATGCGGTGATCCTACGGTGCAGGTCAGCCTATTGATGTTGATGAGCCAGCGGGCAGTCTGGATGCGTTAGATGTCTGATATCAAAGTGTCAAAGTTCGACCTGCCAACACCAACTTTTGTTAATAGTAAAGATAATCACCGACCGTTCAACATTTTGATATGATGAGAAGACATATAATGTACTTGTTTAATTAGTGACATGGGGGGCGATTGGCCCCTCCCACTCCCACTCCCCGGTAAAGAATTTAATCGACGTGAAATAATTGTGTATTTGACCATTCAAGAATTATATATTTGAACAATTTAAGATAGCTTGAGAAATAGAAATATACATGATTGATGTTGCATGCATAAAGAAAAGAAATATCATATTTGCAAATATAGATATATCAAGAAAACTAAACATTAGAAGATACTAATGAAGGAGATGCAAACGAGGGCGCACTAAGAGGCAGGACGACTACTCACAAAACGTGGCCGCCCAGAAGGTTTCGAAAGCAGGACCGGCACCAAAAATGAGTTTGTCACCGTCACGCTGCTAATGTTGGCGAGCCTGCTGTTGCCGATGACTCTCATGATAGTTTGCTCGTCAACATTAGCGGTGTGACGGTTAAGACAGTGCCGACTTGATATTTTCTATTGGAGCTGATCTCCAGATCAAGGTCAACTCGCTGTAGATACGATTTTCTTCCGGCAGTACTGTAACCTAGCAGACAAAGCATAGAAAAGACTAAGTAAAACAAAGAACCCGGCCGTATGATACTACTGTTCAGGTAATGTAGAAGTGGACGCTAGCTTTCGTTGCTTCTTCGAGAGAATCCACTAGGATTATGGCCTAAAAGAAAAGGAAAATAATCCCACACACTAGGACTAGGGCAAGGCTAGCCAAGATCGAAATTTCCTACTCCACCATATCCAAAGCACGCAACGCAATAATAAGCAGCTGGAGGAAAATGAAGAATCGAACGCAAGGGGGGCTTGTCACATCGTTTGCGTATCCAAAAAAAGGAAATCAACTCTAATTGATCCTGCATGCATGGATATGATCCTTTTGGTGGGGAGTGGGGGGGGGGGGGGGGGGGGGCATGGATATTAGAGGAGTAGACAATTATTACTCTCTCCCTCATAAAAAGATGTCTTAAATTTGTCTAAACTTGAATGTATAGTTACATCCAAATTCAAACAAGCTTTACACATCTTTTTGAGACAGATGGAGTTACTACAATGCATGCACTTGAATTGTTACCGTCGGTTAATTACTCTCGTTGCGTACGTAGGTGAACGTACTTTCCGGGACGATTGAGGGGATTGATATGGACCGATACATCGGTCCTGATTGAATCGGAGATCGACAGACGCCGACGACAATGATGACACGGAGGACAACGATGTGTCGCCCATCTCGCTGGCTAGTAAGTACTCCGGTTAACAGCTACTTCCTTCGTTTTAAAATATAAGATGTTTTAGTTTTGTGAATGAAGTGTATCTAGGCTAATTTTAGTGTCTAGATTCATTTAGATTTGAAGTGAACTTAGACACTAAAAGGGGTCTAGATACACTCCTTTCACAAAGCTAAAACATTTTATATTTTGAAACGGAGGGAGAAGCAATCGAGTGGAAGACGACAGTAGAGCGATCGGCGAATCAGATTCAAATCACGGCCGGGTGAGAAAGAAGATGATAGATCATCAGGTACGTGCGTGCGTGGCGGTTTTCGCACAGCACTATTGCTGCTGCTGCATGCGTGCCGTTTTGCCTGCAACGTACGTCCGGCCTTGTGTCTGTGCTCGAGGCGAAACGTGCAGTACGCCTTGGTCTTATCGCCGATCGATCAAGCGGGCTTATATTATGTCCCAGGTGATTGGGTTTTGTGCTGTGTGGAGTGGTCCGTGTCGCGATCTCGATCGGTAAAAGAAAGTACAGTAGTAGAAGAGAGAAAGAAAACGTGCAAAACTATGAGCCGGCATAGTACGAAGCTGTGGCGCGAGAGATCAGTCGGACGTGGGAAGGACGTTGGAATATTAGGCAATTTCTACATGAGATTAATTACCGAAATCAATATTATATAAGTTTGGCAGATCTGAATACATGCAGCAAACAATCACATTTAATAGATCTGAAAATCTAGCAAGAACTAGTGCATACAAAGAGAGGAATAGCACGTACAGATTGTTCGGGAAGTTCGTCACCGCAACAACACCTTTGGTCCTTGTTGATGTCGTCCATAGTGCCGATGAGATCGTCGGTTGAAGAAAAAGAACACGAACGGAAGCGAGCAGTCGCGCCGAGACGCTCCCCAAAAACCTTATCACCCATCTCCCGGTGTAGGATCTCAACGGACGGGGTTTCGGAGGCCTGCTCTCCCGGACAGCCGTGCACGCAGCCGCCGGGATGGGAAGCCTAGAGAGCAGCGCAACAAGAGAAACACACGACGAGAGAGATAGAGAGAAAAACTGGATCCCTAGATCTGTTCAGTCTCCCCCTCTATAGTCTGGGAGGTGAGCCGACTGAGTCGTCACGCGGTGGAAGATAAGGACAAGCGTCAAACATGCACAATTATCGGAAGATTTGTCAAAAAAATGAGAGCTCAAAGCTAACAAGTACCATACTTTCAGCATTTGGAAGCCTTTCAAATTATTCAAAACCTTTTCTTTTACTTGCTGAGTCTCCACACATTCTCCGAGCACCTTCTTGACAGCATAGTTGTCATACTTTATGCTTGTCACATTACTTGACTATTTGTATGATTTTGATGCTTGTATCCTTGATATCTTTACTTCTAGTCATCATTGGAATGTCAGAGGTGCCTTGATATTCACAATCAAAGGCAAGCGAGATACCACTCTATCATACCTTTTTATGAGCATTATAATGTTGCTTATGTTTATACTTCAAGCTACTTATTATTTTTGAGTTGGAATCTCTTCATAGCTTGCAATGCCTATTAAGTAAACTTAGTTGCATACTATTTATTATAAACTGTCTAAGTAGTTGATCACATTGCTGAGAATATTTACATCATATGAAGCAAATATGTTCGTGAAAGTTCTTTTATCGCACTCAGTTTTCAACTGAATTGCTTGAGGACAAGCAATAAGCTAAGCTTGGGGGGAGTTGATACGTCCAAAACGTATCTACTTTCCCGAACACTTTTGCTATTGTTTCTCCTCTAAACTTGTGTGATTTGGATGCAACTAACGCAGACTGACGCTGTTTTCAGCAGAATTATCTTCGTGTCTACTTTTTATGCAGAAAATCAACTATCAGGAAAACCCAGAAAATATGCCAAAAATCCTATTTCACCCGAAGACTCCAGGAGCCAGAATACGAGACGGAGAAGAGCCAGGGGTGGCCACACCACCTGCTGGCGCGGGCCAGGCCAGGCCGCGCCAGGGGGTGGTGTGGCCCCCCAGGCACCCCCTCGGTCTCCCTCTTCGCCTATAAGAAGCCTTTTGACCTAAAAACTCCAGGGGGGGTCGACGTTTTTGCAAAAGGAGTTCCGCTCCGCCACCACCACCAGATTCCACAAAACAGCACCAGAAACTCCGTTCTGGCATCCTGCCGGGACGAGAATTGGAGGAGATCATCGCCATCATCATCACCATCGCTTCTCCATCGACCATCCATGTTTCCCCCATCTATGAGTGAGTAATCCCCCGTTGTAGGCTATGGGGATGGTAGGGATTGGATGAGATCGTTCATGTAATGGCATCGGATTGTTAGGGCATGGTGCCTAGTATCTTTTGCTTTATGACTTTGTTGCGACTTGTTGTGCTTAATGCTTGTCACTAGGGCCCGAGTGCCATGATTTCAGATCTGAACATGTTATTGATTTATTATGATAGTATTGTTTTTGGTCTTATCTGCAAGTTGTATACACACGTTGTTATCCGGAACCAATGGCCCCGAAGTGACAAAAATCGGGATAACCGGAGGGAATGGCTTTGATGTGAGGATCACATGTGTTCACGGAGTGTTAATGCTTTGCTCCGGTGCTCTATTAAAAGGAGCACCTTAATCGTCAGTAGTTCCTTTGAGGCCCCGCTGCAAACGGGCTGGCAGGACAAAAGTTGTTGTGCAAGTTCTCATTGCGAGAACGTATGACTATATATGGAATACATGCCTAGGATTATCTAGTACTTGGATGCTTTATCTTATTTTATCTGCAATTGCCCTATGTTCTGATTGATGTGTGAATTGTCTTGTCAATGCAACGCCCGTCCATCCATCCCTATGCCTACCGCACTCGAATCCTATTGTTTACTGCTATTGTCACTACTTTATTTACTTTATTTACTTTACAACTGTTGCTACTTTGCTATTCCTACTATAAAACTGTTGCTACTGATAAACTGATGTGAGCAAGATTGTTTCCAGATGCAGCTGAATTGACAACTCAGTTGTTAAGGCTTATAAATATTCTTTGGCTCCCCTATGTCGAATCAATAAATTGGGTTTCACTTCCCTCGAAAATACTGCGATACACCCCCTATATTTGTGGGTCATCATCCATCTCGGTGATCATTTGCTTTTTATACACGAATTATGCGGGTTGTTCAAGTGTGCAGGTATTACTACAGATCAAGTTAAGAAGAAGTTATTCTCATTATCACTGAAAGGAAGAGCCGAGGACTGGTATAAGCTGCTGAAGAATGGTCAAGCTCTAAAATGGGAGGAAATAGTGCGTCTCTTTTATTCAAAGTTTTATCCTCCTAGTGAGATTCATAAAGATCGGAATCAAATATACAACTTTTGGCCTCTAGATGGAGAGAGTACAGCTCAAGCTTGGGGGAGATTGAAGTTACTAATGCTCAAATGTCCCATTCATGAACTCCCCAACAATATTATTATTAATAACTTTTATGCAAGGCTCCCTCTACATGATAAGGATTTACTAGATGCTTCTTCCGCTGGATCATTCACTCGCATGGAAGAAGAAGCTAAATGGGATCTTCTGGACCGTATTCAAGATAATGCTGAAGCTTGGGAGAATGACAAAGGTAGAAAGTCAGGTATAAATTATGATTATGAATGCATTGAATCTTTTATGGAAACTGATGACTTTCAAAATATTAAAAACACTTATGGTCTAGACTCTCAAGCTATTGCTTCATATTTTAAGGCTTTTGCTTCCTACATTGAAGTGCCTAAAAAGAAGTGGAATAAGTATCATGAACCTTATAAAGATGTTGCCAAGAGTGTTCCTGCAAGAAATACTGAAGTTTATACTGCTAATCATGTTTTACCTAAACCTTACATTGAGAAATGCCTTTCCTAGTTAAGATAAAGGGACATTCTATGATAGCTAGTATGGTTGATGAAAGTATGAATAAGGTTGTTGAACCTAATAAAAAAATGGTTGATGAACCTATAATAGCAAGTGTGAAAGACTTTGTCACTAAATATGAAGAAGAGGGATACACTATCCTTTGTAAGGATACCTCTAATATTATTTCACATAGTAGTGTTATGAGAGCTAGTATTCCTATGTTTTCTATTAGAATAAGTGATCATTGCTACGATGGTCTGATACATTGCAAATGTATCTATAATTTTTGATGTTCCATGCTTGGTTTTATCTACTTTCTTGTGTTTTGTTCCAACTTTGGAGTACTTTTCATATGATTTCTTGGAGTAACCTATTAACAAGATGCCACAGTGCCAGTTGCCTGTTTTCTGATGTTTTTGGTTCCAGGAAGTCAGAAAATGAATATTCTCAGAATTGGACGGGACAAAAGCCAAAGTTGATATTTTACCGAAAGACGAGACGGAGCCAGAAGACGAGACGGAGAGGGGCCATAGGGCGGACACACCATGTGGTGGCGCGGGCTGGCCCTGGACGCGCCACCAGGTGGTGTGGGCCCCCTCGCCGGCCACCGACCTCGCCTCTTCGCCTATAAGAAGCCTCCCGATGCATAAACCCTAAATCGTCCAGCCTCGAGCCATGAAAAGTTCCGCAGCGCCGCCGCCACCGAAGAGGAGATTCGGGGGACAGAAAGTCTCTGTTCCTGCACCTTGCCGGGACGGGGAAGTACCCCTGGAGCCATCTCCATCAATCTCCACCACCATCTCCATCACCATTGTTGATTCCCATGATGAAGAGGGAGTAGTTCTCTCTCAAGGCTAAGGGTTCTACCGGTAGCTATGTGTTCATCTCTCTCTATGCATGATCATATTGTGATCGTGAGCTTTGTAATCAAGTAGATCTACCTTGCTACTCAAGTGCTTTATTAGATCTCTGCTCTCCCCATGTGTGTTAAAGTGACAGCGTGCACACCATGAAAGCACTTAGGCTAGAGATTACAAATACTTGTTATGAGTTATATTTGGAGTTGGATGTCTTTATGAAATTGTGGTGTTTGTTGGACTCATCTAGTACTCAAGGTGACAGTGTGGGGTTTTCTAGATGGGAAAGGCTTACTTTGAGGTGTGCTGTTATAGCCCTACCATCGATTAGAGTGTCCAACCGGAGAGTAGTTCAGCGTAGTATCATGAAGAGAATATATTTATATGAGAGTGTTCACTAGTGAAAGTATGATCCCTAGGCCTTGTTTCTAAGCATTGAAACACCCTTTGCAATTAGATCTGTTACATGTTTGCTTGCTTCCATCTTTATTTCAGTTTGCCTTTAGTCTCTTCCGTGCCATCAAACTATTTTCTATCACCGTTACCACTTATAATTATCCATACCACTTGTATTTCACTATCTCTTCGCCGAACTAGTGCACCTATACACCTGACAAGTGTATTGGGTGTGTTGGGGACACAGGATACTTCTTGTATCTTGATTGCAGGGCTGCTTGAGAGGGGATACCTTTGACCACTTCCTTCCTGAGTTCGATAAACCTTGGGTGATCCACTTAAGGAAAAACTTGTTGCTGTTCTACAAACCTCTACACTTGGAGGCCCAACAATTGTCCACAAGAATAGAAGTGTGTACACATCATGGTCCTTGTGATAGTTATATTGTTAAGTTTATGCATGATACTGAAAGTTATTATGAGAGAGGAAAAAGTGTTCTTATGCATCTCAATAATATCAAGTTTCCTTGTTTTATGCTGAAAGTTTTTATGTTGCACTTCTTTTGCCTTCTGATGCAAGTAGCCTCTGTCTTCAACAACTTGTTTGTTTACAAAATTCCCTTGCATAGGAAGTGGGTTAGACTTAAATGCGTGTGTCTGTTTTTTGCTTCTTAATGCTCTCTTTCGCTTCAATTCATATTCCTATGTGAGCATCTTCAAAATTATCATGCCCATCTTAATGGCCATAAAGAAAGAGCTTTTTGGAAGACAACCCAGTTTATTTTTGCTTTCAGTTTGTTTGTGTTTCTTTGAGTCTTGGAAGTTATTACTTCAGTAATAACTGCTCCTTATCCTTGTTGTTTGGTTTTTCTGTTAAGATCAACCTCTAATGAGAGAGAAGTAAGATTTGGGGAAGTTGCTGTCACGAAACAGATTTTTGTGCTTCACCGTAAAAAATCCTGAGAGATCTCTGTATATCGGATTGAGCTGTAATTTTTTGTGCTTCTGCCCCAGGTTGTTATTTAACTTTCTTTAGTTTTGTACATTTTGATTTGAGCAACAGAAGATTTTCGAAAAAATTGATCTTTACATGCTGGTCTGTTTTGACAGATTTTGCCACTCTTGCATTTACTTCTTTATTCGATTTCCTTTTTGAATTCTTTTTGGGTTTTCAGAAGGAGTTGCTACAGTAGCTTATGTTTTGATGGTTTTAAGTTGAAATTGGACTCAAAAGGTCTTATCACTTCATTTATACTAATGTTGCTAATGAGATCTGTGTGAAGTGGAGATAATGGTGTAATAAGGAAGAGAAGGGTTTTATGACTCAAGTAATAAGTGTATGAAGATGAAGATATTGATGTTATTCAAGCGATGACTCCGGAAGAATCTACTAGATACCAAATTCAGAGACCTGCAGAGCCCGTTTTCAAATAGGTAACAGTTCTAGTAAGAAAAGTTCTGCGAAAATACAATCCAACTATATTTTTGCAGTTTTTAGTCAATAAGGAAAGTTACGAAGCAAAAGAGGGACGGAAACAGAGCCAGGGTGGCTCACACCACCCTGTGGCGCGGGCCCACCCCTGGCCGCGCCACCAGGTGGTGTGGCCACTCCGGACTCCGCATCCGACTCGTTTTCGCCTAGTACCTTCCTTTTGTCATGAAACTTCGCAATAGATAACCCCCCCGGATCTCCCGAGGTTCGTATATCGTGTTCTCGTCGTGTTTTTGTTTCGATCTGTTTCTGCCAGGACATACTCTTTGAAAGTTTAGAAGCACAATGGTGTATGCCAAGTATAAAGGGAAGGAGCCTATGGAGGAAGACATCCAAGCCCCCAAGTAGGGGCTGGTACCTTTAGTCTCTTGCCCTGCATCAACGGAAACCCTACGAGTCACTAAGGAGTTCTGTGATAAGTACCGAGACTTGCAGAGGAAGGTGGACATGCTTCAATGGGAGAATAATAGGCTTCGCAAGGTGCTGGAAGATTTCCTCACGTCAACTAAGAAAAGGATACCACCACCACCGAAGGACTAATTCGTCATCAGGTTTGGCATCCCTTTGGTTTGTTCCAAGCTTGGGGGAGTGCCGCGGTATCACATCACTATCTTCTACCTTTTTACCTTATTAGTAGAGTCATATCATGAATAGAGAAGTTATTATGTAGTATGGTTTGCATTATGGAAGTGTCCCCTCTCTCATTAGATATGTATCCCTTTGTGTGAGTTGTCGTTATGGAATATTAATGAGAAGTTCTATCATTCACTCTTTTTCATAGCTTATATTAGTTTTCAATTCGGGGTTATATGATTGATCTTGTTGTTAGTATTGGTAGCACTTTGAGATCATTGAGTTAATTTAGTTGGTTTTGGCAAACCTGGCTCGGTCAGTAGCAACACTATTTTTGAGAGTTGAATGAAAAGATAAAAGTACTCTAAAGAAAAATAATTTCATCATCTTTCTTTCTTGATTTGCTCATAAGTCTAGTATTCTCTAGTTAATATCTTTTGTGCTTCCAAGGAAGAATGTATGTTTGTCTTTATCACTTGTATGTTTGGTTATTTCCTTCAACTCTTATACTTGCTACCCAGCCTTGCTAGCCAAAAACCTATACTGAGAGGAATTCTTCTCGTGCATCCACCTCCTTTAAACCAAACCTTTGCCATTTGTGTCCACCATACCTACCTAGTAGCATTATTGCTATTCTAAGTAAATTCTTGTTTTATCTACCTCCCAAATTAAACTTGTTATGTGAAAATTAGTGATTAAATCTCTCACGAACTTGATGGCACATTTTACTTTCTTGCATTTAATAAACTTGAACCATTGGGTCCTTCGTTGTTGCGTATATGCTTGCGCTTTATGTGTTGAAGTTAGCAGAACCATGTATCATGGGGACCGCTTTCAACACTTCATTTGGTACTTTGTACCTAGTTGATATCATGTTCTTTTGCTTATGGATCCCGGCGGTGTGAAATAAAAGTGGAACTCGTAAGATCATGGAGTTTATATGTGTGTTAGAGAAACGCCTGGGCCGCTAGCCTAAGCCATGCCTAATCATGGTGGAAACTTGCAGCATAATTATAGTGAGCATTCTATGAAGCATCCTCAATAAAAACCTATGCAAATAGAAAATAAAAAGATCGCTGAGATGCTCACTGTCTGCTTGCCTTATCATTTTGATTATGGGATAGCTCATGTGTCATGTGCAAGGGGTACCCCGTTGGCGGTTCTCAATGATACACGTGTATTTACAATGACAAGAGCTTGCTCGTGACTAAAGTTGAGTAGCATGAGGTTCGGTACTCATAAGTAAGGGGCATGAGATTTCAACTTACAACTTGTCAAGCATATCCTCTTAGTTGTGTCACTTTAACCTTAACCACCAAAAGATGCCTATGGTAGGGGCATTGAGAGCTGAAAGCTAGTAAGTATCATAATTTTTGGGAGCTCTTTATGAGACTTGCAATCCCTGCTTCCCTCTGCGAAGGGCCTTTCTTTTATTTTGTAGTTGAGTCAGTAAACCTACTCCCTTCTATCTCAGCAAGTATTTTGAGTTGTTGTGTTTCATTCATTCATATGATGATTTATTCAATCATGTTTCTTATGTTCCTTGTTTTGCACATTGCTCTTATCTTGATGTTTACTACTTTGAAAGCTATCATTGAAAAACCAGTTATTTGTGAACTCCAGCAAATTATCAACTATTCTTCGACCAAGAGCTAAGTTTGCCATTACCAATTATGATTTACTTCATGTATCTTTATTGTGTTTCCTTTACTTATTACAAGTTGAGTTATATAATAGTGAGGTGTCTTCTATTATGATCTATGTATTTGATGAATGTGATGCTTCTGGTCCGTATTCTTTTATCGACCCTTCACTCCATAAACTTGAGGCCATGTTTATTAAGCTCAGTTTTGCTTGGGGACAAGCGAAGTCGAAGCTTGGGGGGGGGGAGTTGATACGTCCATTTTGCATCACTATTTTATGTCATCATTCATTGTTATTCATTGATATATTTCGTATTGAGAGGTGATACTTATGTTATTTCATCTGTTTTTGCATGGTTGATGACTTTTGGAGCATGGATCCCGGCAGTCAGGATTATGATGGAAAAGGTGTTGTTTGGAGGCAAAATTCGCGAAGATCGGAAAATCCGGAAAAATATACGGAAAATCCTATTTTTTCCAGAAGACGAAGGAAGCCACAAGGGGGCCGGAGATGGGCCACAGGGGGCCCACACCATCCCTGGTGCGGGCCACCCTGGGTCGCACCACCAGGTGGTGTGGCCGCCCTGGTCCACCCCTGGCACTCCCCTCTGGCGTATATTATCCTTCCGAAACCCTAAGACTCGGAGAGCGACCACAGAAAGATTTCGCCGCCTCTGCGGGGCAAAAAACACCGAGAGAGAAAGATCTCTCCGGCAGACAGATTTCTGCCGGGGGAATTTCTTCTCGGAGAGGGAAGATCGTCGCCATCAACACCACCATCAATCTGGACTTCATCGGGATCATCATCATCATCATCAACACGATCATCACCCTTATCACCATCTCCATATTGTTGTAACAATTGAGTGAATCTTGCATAGTTCATAGGGGAAACTTTCCCGGTGTTGATTATTCTTTGTAGTTGATGCTATTGAGTGAACCATTGAATTATTGTTTATGTTCAGATTGTTATACATTATTAGTCCATCTCTGATCATGATCCATATGATGTCTTGTGAGTAGTTCGTTTTTTTCTTGAGGAAATGGGAGAAGTCATGTTGTTAGTAGTGGAATTGTGTTGAAAAAGATTCAATGGTTTAATATTTAAGTTGTGGTGTACTTCTTTTATTGGTTTCATGTGAACGTCGACTACATGGCACTTCACCTATATGGGCCTAGGGGAATGCATTGTGTATTTGGCTACTAATTGTAGGGGTTGCCGGAATGATAGAAACCCGAACCCCGTTAGGAAACCATTGCACAAGGGACGTAAGGGTCTTAGAGTTTAAAGCTGTGGTTAGGTTTCTACCTTAATTACTTTCTTGTACTTATAGATGTTTGCAAGGGGTATAATCACAAGTATGTATTAGTCCTAGAAAGGTCGGTACATTAGCACAGGTTCACCCACACAACACTTAGCAAGGTAAAGAAGATTAATCAACTATATGAAGCGAAAGCACTTGATAGTCTTCCATGTATCCTCGAGAACGTTTGGTCATCTTAAGTAATACAACCGGCTTTTTCTTTGCCGCATAAAGGATTGTGTCACTTGCTGCATTTATTCCTACTGTCTTTTATTTACTCGTACTTTGTTTACTTGCTCTATTAAAAACCCCTAAAAATCCGGTTGCTAAGTATTTGCAGAGAATTCCTGATCCATACCACTAGCCAGCCCCTTCTGCTCCTCGTTGGGTTCGACACTCTTACTTATCGAAAATACTGCGATACACCCCTATACTTTTGGGTCATCAGACACCACCGGTCCGTCCCGTCTCCGGCGGCCTTAGGGCCTTAGAGGCGTGGCGGACCACGGCCTCTCGCCGGCGGGAGGTTTTAGACTATTTTCAGTGTCTTCTTCAGGATGTTGAGGCGACGGCTACGTCCTGAGGTCAGAATAAGGTCCTTCCCGCCCTATCCTCGCTCTGGTGGTGCGTCTAGCATCAGTGGAGAGCGCGTGGAGTCATGTGTCCGATGGATTCTTTGGGATCCGGTCGTTTTTCGTATGTGTGTTTTAAGGTCAGTCTTTTCCGATCTATGTTGCTCATCTTCGGCGATGGTTGCTGCTTTGGTGCGCTGGTCCTTTGGGGTCTTAGCACGACGATTTTTTGTCCGTCTACTACTACAAGCTCTACTACGACAAGTTTTGCCTGGCTCCGGTGATGGAGGGGTGAAGACGGCGGCGCGCCTTCGGCTCGTGTCAGTGTTTGTAGTCGTCGCTAGGTGGTTCATTTACCTATTTGTATTTATATTACTTTTGGGACTCTATACATACCGTGATTGATGATTATTAATAGATCGGTGGAATTTCGCAAAAAAAAAAAGATGGATGAGTTGACTAGGCAATCGGCCGCTGACACACGATAGAGTAACCGGGCAGCAGCTTGGTACAGGCACGAGATTCTAAAATCACGGTTGCCTTCCGGAAGTCGTGACAATGGGATATACACGCCAGTCTATCTGGCGCCACTAAAACCGCCGTGCCATGACCGGTTGGCGCGCGTCTCGCCGTGTAGTTGTGAGCCACGCAGACATGCATGCGTGCGTGACGGATCAGTGGACAAAGACGCTGTGGAAAATATGAGCTGGCGCTGGAGGGACAAGCCACGGACGCGGGCCGCTTCCGCCGGGGCTGGTCTTGGCGGTAATGGCGAGTGTATGTAGGGTAACCCAGGTTTTGGTTTGCACGACGGCACCCTAACATTCCGTACCATCTTGCCCGCTGTACCTGCAACTCACACATCGTAGTGTATATATGCTGTCACTCGATGGCATGCGCGGAAGCCGACGAAATTCCATTCATCTCTGGTGATGGACCCCATTAACCAGCTGTCTACGACCAGGAGGTGAAACATATGCATGGCCTCCTGCAAATAATGCACGCTAGGGATCCGCTGGCCTCTGCCATGGCTGGCCGCAGCCTCATGGAAAACATGCCCATATCCACCGTGGCGACAAAAAAGTTGCATGCAGCTTGTCCCGTAGCACCACTCTGTAGGTCAGTTAATTTTGTGGGGGCAGTGCCAGCCAATACTGGGATCTGTGGAAAATGCATCAGAATCAGACTCGGCCATACCCAGTTTAAAGACTTTGTAAACACATCAGCCAACTGATCATTGGAGGAGATAAACCGTACCTCGAGTGCATCTGCAGCAACCCGCTCTCGCACGAAGTGGAAGTCGATCTCAATGTTCTCAGTACGAGCATGAAAAACGGGATTTGCCATGAGGTAAGTGGCCCCTAGATTATCACACCAAAGTATAGGTGTGCGCTGCTGCATCACACCGAGCTCCTTGAGAAGTGAATCCACCCAGATTGCTTTAGCAGCGCCGTTCGCTAGTACCTTATACTCAGCCTCGGTACTCGATCTCGAGACTGTAGGTTCTTTCTTCGAACTCCAATAAATCAGATTCGGTCCAACAAACACAGCGAAGACACTTGTGGAGCGAAGATCATCCACACAGCCTACCGAGTCGGCATCTGTAAATATGTTAATGCCAATGGAGAGTGACTTGCGAAAACATAAGCTTGTATGCATCGTTCCTTTGATATATATAGTAGAATACACTTAACTGCCTCACAATGCACATCAGTGGGCTATGAAAGAAACTAACACACCTTGTTCACAGCAAACAAGATATCCGGTTTTGCAAGTGTCAAATACTGCAGACCACCCACAACACTGCGGTACCTGAATGAGTCCTCGGTGCCAAGCAGTGTACCAGTGCTCCTGAACAAACTCTAGGATGACGGCAATGGAGTGGAAGTAGACTTACAATTCTCCATGTTAACTCTATGAAGACGATCTAGCGCATACTTTTGTTGAGTAACAGTCATCCCCTGAATTGTAGGACGTTTCCAATCCGAGGAAATACTCCAACTTGCCCATGTCCTTGATGGGAAAAGTAGCAACAAGTGACTTGACGAGACGATCAACCACATCCGTCGTCGAGCCAGCAATGACTATGTCATCCACATAGACTAGCATATAAATCTGAACACCCTCCCGAGCGAAAATGAATAAGGATGTATCAGCTTTGGAGGCCACAAAACCAAGCTGAAGGATGAGATGACTCAGGCGCGCATACCAAGCGTGAGGTGACTGCTTCAGACCGTACAAGGACCACTAGAGCTTACACACATGAGAGGGAAACCGATCATCCTCGAACCCCGGTGGATGTTGCATGTAGACATCCTTAGACAAGAAACCATGGAGAAAGGCATTATTGACGTATATCTGACAAAGACACCAATCTCGAGACACTGCCAGTGAGAGAACCAGACGCATAGTGGCACGCTTCACCACTGGACTAAACGTATCTCCATAATCGATGTCATGTTGCTGGGTAAAACCACGAGCAACCAAACGTGCCTTGTGCTTGTCTATGCTACCATCATGCCGATGTTTAGTTTTGAAGATGCACTTACTGCCAATGATGTCCACCCCGAGAGGACGAGGAACAAGAGCCCATGTCTGTGTCGCACGAAGGGCAGCGATCTCATCTGGAGTCACGCGGGCTCGTGCAGGGCATCATGATGAGATGTCGGGGCAGCAAAGAACCCTCGTCGACGAGGATCATAATGGATGGTACCATCCATGTACTCCTTCTCCTTCCGAGTAGCGTCGCGGTGACGTGTCACCATCGGGTGACCATCGAACAAGGCGGGGATGTCGAGCGACCTAGTCGGAGGTGCCGTGGCCGGTGAAGACACGACACGCGGCGACATGGGTCGGACCGAAACCACGGGCAGCAACGCGGGCGCAGGCGACATCACGGGCCGGCCTAGCTCGAGCGCGGGGGCTAGTAAAGTGGGAGCCGACGCGTGCCCCAAGGCATGCATGTCATGCACGTCGATCGGTCGAGGGCTGGCCACGCCAGGAACGTCGATCACCTGTACAAGAGGAACTTCGCCTACCATAGGTGGATCAGTAGACAGGTAAGTCAAGTGATAATTTCGCATAGGTACACTCGTAATTCGTTCATTAGAAGGAAACATTATAGAGTCTGCAAGAGTTGACACATCAACTAAGACACCAGGTGTAGCATAACAAAACACGGACTCATCGAAAACAACATCACGTGAGATGTAAATTCTACCCATAGTACGAACTAAACACTTGTACCCTTTATGCATGGGGCTATAGCCGAGAAAAACATACATCTTAGAACGAAAGTCTAATTTGCGAGAGATGTATTTGTGGAGAGTCGGCCAACACACGCATCCAAAGACGCGAAGAAAACCGTAATTCGACTGAACATGAAGCAAGCGAGAGATCGGTGTTTCCTTATCAAGAACCGGAGTGGGCATCTGATTTATCAAATAGCAATCCATCAAGAACTCTTCATCTCAATAGTGAAGGGGGAGCGAGGAGTGAGCAAGCAGGGCAAGCCCTATCTCAACTAAATGACGATGTTTACGCTCAGCGATCACATTCTATTGAGACGTATGTGGACATGAAACACGATGAACAACACCCGTGCGCTGGAAATAGCTATTCAGACGATGGTACTCACCCCCACCCCTAAACGGCCTTGATTTTAGTGTCGAGAAGGAGTTCAACATAAGCCTGGAAAGCATAAAATACTTGTTCCACACAGACCTGTTCTTAAAAAGATAAATCCAAGTGAAAAGAGAATAATTATCTATGAAACTAACATAGTATTGGTACCCCCCGGAGGATGGACGTGCTTTACCCCAAACATCAGAATGAACAAGTTTAAGAGGGACAATAGAAACACGAGAAGATGCACTACAAGATAGTTGGAGGCTCTTGGCACACTGATAGGAATCACACACCAAGGACGAATTGTTTGAAGTACACGAAAGCTCATGAGTTTTAACTATAGACTGAACTACATTATTTGTAGGATGACCAAGACGTTGATGCCATTGAGATGACGTGACGGCACTAGCGGAGACATGACGCGATGACAACGACGCGCGAGCAAACGAGATAGGGTAGAGACCTCCCCGACTTCTATCGGCCAGTAGGATTCTCCTTGTTACCTTGTCCTTAACAAAGAAAAAGTGATGGTGAAACTCAACAAACACATCATATTCTAGACAAGATGATAAACGAAGAGGTGATCTTTGCTGAGATTAGGAACATGAAGAATATTGTTCAATTTGTGAGAAGACCGGTTAAAGTCGAATGGACAATATCCGAAATAGAGAAACCTGCACCATTGGCCACATGGACCTGATCTTTTCCTCCATAATGCTCGTGGATGTGGAGGCGCTCGAGGTTGCTCGTCAGATGATCCATAGCCCCGGAGTCCAGGATCCAGGGAGGGATCGAATTGGAGGTCGTGGTGGTGGTGTTTCGCGCGTGAGTTATCTGCGTGGTAGTCCTGGTTGAAGCGGCTACGGCACTCATACGCTTCGTGACCCCTAGTAGCCACATATCTGGCAGCGCGACCTCCACTTCCTGCCGTTACCTCCACCGTTGTTGAGACCGTTGCCGCCGTTGCGGCCATCTTGGCGGCCTCCTTCACCACCGTTGCCTCCATAGTTGCCGATGTTGGGGAGGCCTTGTCCTTGTTGGCCACCATTGCCAGGAGGACGATTTCCCCCTTGATATGGAGGAGGATACTCTGGTGCACGCTGACGGCCATGGTTGCCGTATGGGGTGCCATAAGGGGTACCGTAGCCATGCTGCGCCGCGTTGGCCGAGGAGGACCACCTGCCCTCGGCCTAAGCCTGCTGAGCCTGAAGGGACTTGTACGAGAGGATCGCAGAGTAGAACTCGTCGCACGGAATAGATTTGTTGCCGAAGGTGAGCATGGCGGCGATGGATTTGTACGCAGACCCAAGCCCGATGACGATGTAATCGATGAGCTTGTCGTTGTTGATGGGGACCCGGCAGTGGCCATGGTATCGGCAAAAGACTTCATCTTATGCATGTATGCGGCAGCGGAGAGATCCTCCTTACGAGTGGAGGATAGTTGGCGGCGGATGTGGTGCACATTAACACGACTCTAGGCATCGTTCATGGTGTGGATGTCGTTCCACACCACAGCAGCGGTCTTGTAATCAAGGAGCTGGTTGGCGATGTTAGGCTCCATGGAGCCGAGGTGATATCCGATGACCTTCTGATCGACAGACCACCAACAGGCGTACTCTAGGTTCATGACGGTGATGGCCTTGTCCCCCTCTCCCTGGGTGACGGTCTTCTCGGGCGCCGCTACGTTCTCGTCGAGATGATGGTGAAGGCCGGCGCCAGTGAGGTTGGGGAGGAGAAGGCCCTTCCATAGGGCAAAGTTGCCCGCCTCCAGGCGGACGGAGACCACTGGGAACACCACCTGTGACCCGATGATTGCGGTTGACGATGAGACGATCGCCCCGATGGACTCCGAGAGGGAGAGAGCGGAACACGTCATCGCGGCGGTGGCGGAGAGAACTCGCGGCGGCGGACGGATCTCGCGGCGGTGGCTGTATTGGCCCTGATACCAAGTTTCAAGAATAGATTTAGGGTTTCGTGGAGTCTAAGCCTCCACCTCTCCTCTATTTATATACTTCAACAGGGTACAACACAACTACAATACGTATCGTGTTCAATCCTGTTTCTAACAAATGCAAGTCTAGCTTGCAATGCAAGTAGGCAATAGGAAAAACTCCAAAATTTATATGCAAGGTCTCGCTGCTCGCTGCACACGACCTTCTGAGTTTTTCTCCACACTAGGAACTTTCCCGCGGAAGGACAAAACAAAATGTCAAAAAATGTTTTTTTACACGCCTCAAAAATAAACTAGGTTAGTTAATTCCACTGTTATGATGATGCCAAATATAACTACTCACGGTTTCTGACTCGATGTTTTCTTTTATAACCACCGATAGTTCAAAATTTGGGAATGGCGAAAAGACATATGATGCACGGTGTTCTCGTGGTGGTTCTGGTGGTTCTGGCTGCGGCCAGCGGATGGCGTGGCTGCGCAGCAGCCTCAGGCTGTAGGGCTTGGCTGGCCTATATTTGAGCCCATCCGGCCTGATCTGGGTCTTGAGAGGGCCTAGCATGGCGGCGCTGCTCTCTGGAGGTGGTGATGGTGAGACGGGACGACTAGGAGGAAAAGCGGCGCAGCTCTCTTGCAACAGCGTGGCGGCGGGGAATTTACGGGCCCAATATGGGCCCGGCTGGGCCAGAGGGCCTGGTGTGTCCCTGCTGTCGCGTCCGGTCGGCAATGGCCCATCGCCGTGGAGGACGGTCCCCTCCAGATGGCCGTGCTACTTCCGCCTCTTACTCTGACCATATCCACCCCATCCACCACGCGAGCCACATGAGGAGTCTCGCTAAATGGGTGCGTGTTCGCGGATGCTGGGGCAATGACCCCGGAAGGTGGACTGCATGGCGCCTTGACAGCAGGGCGGCGTTGGGTGGTGATGGACCATCTCCTTGGACCATGTGGATGGTGAGGAGTGGGTGTCAGGGTTTCCTGGTGTTGGTGGCGTCCATGTGGCCAGCGCCCAGATCGCGTGGAAGAAGCTTGGGTTGGGGATTGTCGATGGCCTGAGGTGCCAAGTGCGGGGTGGGTTTTTCCGAGCGTAAGCTCAGCGCTCCGGCGCCAACGACGACAGCGCCTGCGGGTGTCGTGACCCTCTTGAGGACGTTGTTGTGGCTACCCTCTTGAGGACGTTGTTGTGGCTACCCTCTTGAGGACGTTGTTGTGGCCGTTGTATTTATAAAGCGGGGCGAAAGCCTATTTCGAGAGTGTCTAGATACATATGTATCTGACCAAAAAACGCGTCTAGATACATGCATATCTAGACAAATCCGAGTCAGCTAATTTGGTATCGAAGAAATACTATACTTGAGTTTCTGGATGGAAGTCTCTAGACTGTTAATGCCACGCTGACATACCAGTACCTGGCTGGGTCTGGGAAGTACATCGCAACGATCAAAGAGGTGCAAGAGGACAATGATGTAGTGGGAGCATGTTGCCCTTCAGGAAGGGCGTGAAGCTGTGAACTACGTGTATATGGTGCTAGGGGCCACATGCCATTGATGGTCACATACATGACAAAGTGGATCTATTATATGGTTGTAGAGTGATCTCGCCCACGACCACCGAGGTGCAGACAGAGCAGGTTCTCATGTCGGACCAGTTTTGATCCAGGGGAATTGATATTCTCACCATGGAGGACAGGGAACACAAGCAAAACTTAAGAGTAGGTGAGGGAGATATATAATGCACCAGGTTTCATATGTTAGAGAGTCAGCAAAGGAGGACGACGACAATGAGCATGGCATCCAGAGAGGTACGTAGTGAGGGGAGGAATAACATCGTCAGGTGCTCACGTTAGTGTCGTCATAATAGAAGAAGCACTGCATCCGAGAGGTGTGAGGGACAAATTTGACATCCTGAACTTACATTTAGATGTTTACGACCCATAACTAGATATTGCAAAGTGAAAAATTTACGAGACCGTAGCAACCCACGGGAATTTCTGCTAGTACTTGTTTAATTAGTGGCACGGGGCGATTGCCCCCCTCCCCCTCCCGATAAAGAATTTAATCAATGTGAATGGTTGTGTATTTGACCGACTCAAGGATTGTGTATTTGAACAATTTAAGATCGCTCAAGGATTAGAAATATACATGATTGATATTGCATGCATAACAAATATAGATATATATCAAGAAAAATCAACACCACAAAATACTAGTGAAGAAGATGCAAACGAGTGCGCACTAAGAGGCAGGACGATGACTCACAAATGTGGCCGTTGTTGCCCATGACTCTCATGATAGTATTCTCGTAGCGGATAGTACGATTGCCCGCCTTGACGTTGCACACGGCAGGAAACAGAACGCTGAAATGCCCGTACGTCGGCCAACAGGGTCTTTATAAAAAAACCATCAACTCAATTTCATTTTGGCGAGGCGCATACATGAACGAGAGGACCTAGCATCCCTCCTGCCCTGACAGCCATCCAGTCTTGCCGACCGTGCAAATCTTACTATTTTAGATTTTTGTAGTAGTAGTCTTGCCGGCGGTGCAAATCTTAGTGTGCGTTCGGTTCGGGAACCAAGTGGAATGGAATTGCATGGTTCTATTCTACTGGAATGGGTTGGTTCAGTTCTTATGTTTGGTTAGAACCAAAAATATCTAATGAAAATATATTCGGTTAGGCCAAAAAAATAGAATGGAATGGTTTCATTTTATGTTTGGCTGCATTCAGCAAAAAAAAGATAGCAAGAGAATAGATAGAGTGAAAAGGTTTGGGCGGCTTTAGCATAGAGGAACGGGGATATTTCACCGATTTGGTAGAATAGGTGCGTTCTGGTTCTACAGGGAATATTATTTTTTGAGAAACCATCTCGTTCTATTTCATTTCTCAATTGAACACTAGAACAACTCTTAGGTGTGGAACCATTCATTATATTCCACTTTGTGGCATCAACTGAACACGCCCTTACTAGTATTATCTGACAGTGCGCTAGGAGTATTGGAACCAATCTCGAAGTCCAGGTGAATGCGCTATAGATACAACTTCTCCCGACGCCGGCGGTACTGTACCCTAGCAGACAAAGCATAGAAAATACGGTGCAAAAGAAAGTCAACCCGGCTGCCCGGCCTGATAGAAAAAAATGTAAAAGTGGACGACGCTTGCTTTGGTTGCTTCTTCCAGAGAATCCACTAGGGTTATGAGTCTATGACCCTCCCCCCCCCCTCCCCCCCCTCCCCCCCAAAGTCAACCCTAGGGCTAGGCTAGCCAAGACCAAATGCTGAGATTGACCAGGACGAAATTCCCTCAACGCGTGGTACCATATCCAAAGCATGCGATAAGAGCATCTCCACTAGTTAGGCCGTTTTTGGTGATAAATTGCGCCGGATAGGGTTTAGGGGCGCCGAGCCTCAATCGCGATCTGAAGGGCACAACGGCGAAACAATTGTAACACGTTGAAATACAAGCGAACTTGGTAAAAATTAGTCAAAGTTTACATATATTAGAGGAGAATTCGGCATACAAACATGTTCGACTATATTTAACTAAAAACATATTAAAACAGTAGAAACCATCTAGATCATGCCTAGGTGGCGGTAGAACTATTGTATCAGTGATAGGTGGATTTAGGCTTGTACTTATATGAGCCTTAATCCACGATTCATGCCCAAGCCTACTTCTACGATCAAGGACCTAAATGCGTGCATCCAGAAACTCTCAATCAACCTTATCTCAAACGACCTGACCTGTGGAGCTGCAAGACGACTCTCTAGAGATCCCGAATACCAGATGTACGTGCAAGTGAGATCGGAGATCAAGATTACATGCAAGACAAGATGAATACCTAACGTGACTAAGAAAGACTGTAGTGTCATCAACACCTATAAGTACTGAAGAACCTTCACCTTTGGCCGGTTGGTGCCGATTGTGCGGCACTGCACAATTATCAACACGAAACAATGATCAGAGGTTTAGGCGATTGGTGGATGTGTGGAAAATTTAAGTTGTCTATAGCTTGCAAGTAGGCACTACTATGAAGAACTCCGAGATATATGCATGGCTCAGTTCTCAGTGCTCTCTACGTTGTAAGATTTCGTATACTTACAACTCCGAGACGTTGTAAGGACACGCCTCAAAATAAGACGGGTTAATTACACTATTTGCATTTAAGACATTACCGACTTCGGACATCTCCAAATCGAGGTCAACGGGTACGTCTTCTCTCGGCAGTACTGTATCCTACTACAGTAGACAAAGCATAGAAAACACGAAGTAAAAGAAAGTTAACCCGGCCGCCAAAATAGTACTGGTTTAGTTGCTTCTTTCATAGAATCCACTAGGATTAGGAAATCTTCATTGAGCCGATGCAAACGGTCATGCTATGTCTTAACCGATCCGCGTGTACAAGCGCAATCACTACAGCTGACGCGTCCGGCACGACCCATTTGGACCATGGTTGCATCAGTGCGAACAGCGTGCGAACCGTGCACGTTTGCAGACATAGGCTGATGGGGCACGCGTGTAAGTGGCACATTAATTTAATAACTTTTTTCCTTAGATTGATAGCAGGTTACATCTAGATCTAGGCAATCTAACCAAACTACGATGGTTTTTCCTGCTCGCCATCTAGTCGCTACGCCTAGTCCTTGTTGTCGCGTCTAGACCTGGCCATAGCCGTGGCCTGAGGGACCAGCTGCGTCGGCGCGACAACCCCGGCGGTTTTGACGGTGTTCCCTAGCGATGGTGCGGCGGAGCTGCCTCATGTACTCGTCGGCCTGCTCGACCTGCTCCCTCATCGCATTCCCCTCATCGGTGGACCGGCGGGCGTACGTTGCCTCCATCTCCGCTACCAGTGGTCCCTGCTCTCCTGGGCCTCTCGCTCCGCAGTCGTGAGAGCGCGAGAACCGGCGAGGCGGTGCGCGGTGTCGTCGGACTCGACGATGGCCGTTGCTCATTGCTCCTTTTCTGCACGACTTCCTCGGGCTCATTATCGAAGTGGGTGAGGAAGGCGGCCTCGTCATCCTCCTCCCCCTCCACGTCCATCGCCATCCCCATCCCCATCGTCGCGGAAGGCGTCTGCGCGACACGCTGCGCCACCCGCCAAGCGGTCGCACGCCGCTCACTGGGCGTATCTCAGCTTGCTCACGCCGCAATGGAGGCATCGCACGCCGCCGCCTTGGCCGCGGCATTGCGCATCATGCCCATCGTGTGAGCAGCGGCTTCGCGGGCCACCACCTTCATCGGCGCCTCGGCGGCGGCGAGGCTCGCTTCGTGGACACCGCACACTCCTCTCTGTTGCGATGAGGCATAACTCCTGAGATTTGTGTTGGATTTTTGTTCGGGGTTTTGTGACCTACACCTCCCCTCCCCCACCCCCACCCCCGATGCGGCCGTTTTTATAGATCGCGGCCAGGGGTTGGAAACATCGTGGACAGGCGCTGGATATTTTCGGCCGTGGATGGAAATGGGCACGTCGGGCAGGAAACATGAGCCAACGAACACGAGAAACACCGGCTACTTTGGGCTACGGTAGCCGTGAGATGAAGTGGTGAGATTGAGCAGGACGAAGTCCCCTCGCTCGCGCGCGGTACCACCGGCACGGATATCCAAAGCACGCAATAAACAGGTCGAGGCAAAGAAAGAATCGAACGCAATGGAGGGACGAAAATAGGCTTGTCACGTCGTTTGCGTACCCAAAAAAAAATGAAGTCGAATTGATCCTCGACACGGCATGCATGGATATGAGCCTTTTTATTTAAAAAAATGCACGGATACGAACGGAGTAGGTAATTACTACAGTACCGATCAGCTTAATTATAGCCACTGCCTTGCACTTGAATTGTTACCGGCGGTTAAATTACTCCTTCCGTACGTACGTAAACGTACGCAGCCGCACGCAGCGCGCGGCGCGTTTCTAGGAGCGCGTGCATGATCGAGGGGACTGAAATGGACCGATACATCCATCCGGATTGAATCGGAGATCGACGACGACACGGTCGACAACGATGTTTCGCTCATCTGCTAGCTTTTGCTAGTACCGACAGTGAGTAATACTCCAGTTTACAGCAAGCGAGTGCAAGACGACCGTACACGGATCGGCGAATCAGGTTGAGTGATGAGGGGTGAGAAGGAAGAGGATATAGGTCGAGTAGGTGGTGGTTTTCGCGCAGGACTATTTGCTGCTGCTCGCGTGCCATTTTGCGTGCAAGGTGCAACGCCCAGTCGGAACCGTGCAGTACGCCTTGGTCATATCGCCACCTACTCGACCTATATCCTCGGTCATCATGTTGAAAAAAGAGGGACCGTTTGGTTACGAGAAAAATCGACCAAAAGCGGACTGAGGAGCTCGAACCCGCCATGATGCTGAACTAGGTGGGTTGGAAAGTCACAAAAGCAGGCTGCGCCGAAACCAACGATCGATTCTGCCTGCCGCCGCGAACAAACATTCCTCCAACTACTAACTGCCACTCTGTCACCGCAACCAAAAGAAGAGGAGAGGCCTCAACCAGAGTACTACGTGGTCGGTCGCACGGGCAGTTTTCCGCGCCGGCCCGGAAGAAATAAGGCAGTTTGGAGCCCCTGTTTTTGCGGGGACAGGCCCTGGAGAGCTAAACGAGGGCACACAACTGCACGCGGAGAAAAGCCTAGGAGACGACGCGACGCATTGAGAATGCGCGCCATAAATCCCCTCACCGCTCGCTCACCACTCCCACTCTCTCCCCATTTACAACCGCTCTTCCTCCTCGTCGGTGGTTTCTCTCCTGCCGGAAGATCAAAGACCATCGCGGGGACAGCACACGGCGGCAGATCCAGGCAAAAACTGCCATTCTCCTTCCTACAGCGGATCTTCTGCAGCGATGTGGCTGCCTCTTCCCCTTCGTCTGCAAGCCCCAAGCTCCAACACCCTGCAGCAACGGCGGTAAGTCTTCGAACCACCAACTCTGTAAGGCCATATCAGCAGAGCTATCGGTAACCGTGCGATTCTCCTAGTTTGATTGACATGCATGGCAGATTTCTACCGATTTGTGCTTGTTTTGGTAGATTACATGGGTTAGGGTCTTTTTTTTCCATTGTTACGTCTTCCTAAGCACTAGATCTGCCATCACATTTGTATCGATTTGTGCTTGTCTGTGGCTAGATGTATGCCTAGTTTTAGTATTAGGGTTTCGCGGACCTTGCAAACTGGGGACTATTACACCGTTCATATTGTTCATATCGGTCAATGATTAATTTGCATTCTGTGGCCAAGATCCTAATAGGTTGCTTCATAGCAAGCCTGTTATGATTGATCTTGGAGACACAATGCCTAATATGAGGCACACAATCTAGTTGCTCAGTTATGGGACAGCCGATAATTATATACACACCGGGCAGAA
The DNA here is from genome assembly GCA_910589775.1 of Avena eriantha. Classification (NCBI taxonomy): domain Eukaryota; kingdom Viridiplantae; phylum Streptophyta; class Magnoliopsida; order Poales; family Poaceae; genus Avena; species Avena eriantha. The sequence continues at coordinate 24,057,268 of OU342742.1, forward strand.
ATGGAAGCGATGATCCTCTCGAACCTTGTTTTGCCATCTATTGAAGCTCATGGAACTTGATTCGGTATGATCACCGCTTCATGCTGCAAATGCTGGGAGCTATGAGGCAATTATTGTTTATGTTGTGAACCGAGCTTGTGATGTTACTTTGTACAATATGTTTATAGAGCTGGTGCTATAGGAACCAGATGTTGTGCACAACAAAATTGGTTATGCACCTCCTTTGGATCCCTGTAGCACCATCTCTACCTTGTTTGTGCAAGATATTCTAAAGCTAGGCATTGTGTTGTGCTTCCTTGTTTGTGCAAGTTATTCCGAAGCTGGCCGATGATTACAAAATAGCACAATGAAATGCAAGGGGATACTCTTCATCAACAAACTTGTGTGCTACCCAAATGCAGTTTTCATTTGTGTTGCTCTATATGAGGCCATGTTTGATTGTTCATGTATGATCACCTGAATGTATGTGCTTACATGTGTTTCTTCTTTTTTTAGTGCTCGAAGATGCTCATCGGAGGTGCTCTCCCCACCAATGGAGGAGCATGATCCAGGGATGGTGGTAAGGGCAGTGCCTCCAATAGAGCGAACGGTGGTGGTGCGGGTAGCGGTGCCAAGAGGCCGAGGGGGGCCTATGAAGATTGGACACTTCCACGACTAGGTAGGACCAACACATTTTTCCAAGGTCATCTTGGCACCTGGGTTAGACTTGCTTCCTATCCCTTATGGCTTCAGGCCTTTCCTCGGCACTGTGCCGAAGTCGATCATGCTGAAGATGAACACCAGATGCAGCTGGATGGTGAAGCTCCGGGACGTCAGCGGCAGGATTTTCCTTGACCAGGGGCGGGCTGGCTTCGCCATTGCTCAACAGATCAAGATCGGGTACTTCATGACCTTCAAGACGCTGAAGGGTGACCTGTTCAAGGTCACCATCTTCGACTAAATAGTGCTGAAGGGTGACCCTGTTCAAGGGTGACCCTAGTGCTGAATAGTGTGAATGCGGGCAACCAAATAACTTGGAGATTTTGTCCCATCTGTGGATCCGCGCGTGCAGTTCCTGCACGTGCAACTTGCATGCTCGTACAGGAACCAAACACGCCCAAAGGCTCGTACTGTATACATATATCTAGTACTCCCTCCGTTTAGAAATATAAATATAAGACATTTTAGCTTTGTGAAACGAATGTATCTTTTTTTAGGGGAAAATGCGGTACTTTATTAAAACTTAGCTACATCATGAGCCAACGGGTTCCCAATACAACCCGGATGAACTGAAAACCAAGTCTTACAAATCTCTAAACCGCAACCCTCTTGAGCAAAAACATGAGCAACTCGATTGGCCATACGCCATGCCCACCTTACTCTGAAGTCATCCAGGTCCTAAAGATCCTTCTTGATCTCTTCAACTAGCATGCCATGCATTGACATGTCCATCTCCGTGATGCTTATCTTGGCCACCACCGTAGCATTGTCCGTTTCCAAGACGATCTTCAAGAGGTTCATTTCCCAGGCTAAAGCCATAGCACGCTTGCAGGATTATAACTCCGCATCCTCGGCATCAAGGAGAGAGGGGGGAAATGGCTCACCTCAGCAATGAAGTGCCCATCATGGCCGCGGATGACCACACCTCCGCCACCCTGATGGGTTCGTAGCATGGAAAACAAAAAAATTCTACCGCAAGAACGAACAAAACCCAGATCTAATCTAGATAAAAGCCAAGATCTAATCTATTAGACATGTGCAACGAGATAGATCTGTACTAACCCTTGTAGACACGAAAGCGTTACGAGATTAGATCTCGTGGTTGATGTAGTTGATCACTTGCCGATCTCAAGATCGAGTGGACGATCCTTCCGGCGCCGCGTTCCGGCAGCGCTTCCGCAGTCGGTCACACGTTGGAGTCGAAGCAGACCTTCCTCTCCTTGTTCCAGTGAGCAGCGGAGGTAGTAGATCTCTCCAAGGAATCCCAGCAGCACGACGGCGTGGTGGTGGTGGTGGAGTGGAGAATTCTGCAGGGCTTCGCCTAAGCCTGAGCAGAAAGAAGGAGGAGGAGAGAGGCGACTTGGGGCAAGAGTGGAGGATCAAAGGGGGGTGGCGCCTCCACCCCTCTATATATAGAGGGAGGGGTGTGGCCTAGGGTTCCCACCCCTAGGCCCACCCCTTAGGGCCGGCGCACCAAGGAGGTCCCCCCCAAGTCTCCTCTTTAAATTTCCCTTATCTTATCTTATCTTATCTTGGTTTTCAAATAAACTCCAAAATATCTTCTAGAACCTTCCGGAACATTCCGAAACCTTCTAGAATACCCATACAAACACTCCGGAACATTTCCTAACTCAGAAAAAGATCCCCATTATATGCATCTTACTCCCCGGACAATTCTGGAGCTCCTCGTGATGTCCCGAATCCAATCCGAGACTCCGAACAACATTCGGTCTCCAACGCACATTCCATATCTACTTAAAACAACTTCGAACCTTAAGTGTGTCACCCTACGGTTCGTGAATATGTAGACATGACGGAGACACCTCTCCGATCAATAACCATCAGCGGGATCTGGAGATCCATAATGGCTCCCACATACTCAACGATGACTTCGTGATCGATTGAACCATTAACATACGAAACCAATTCCCTTTGTCTCGCGATACTCTACTTATCCGAGGTTTGATCATTGGTATCTCCATACCTAGTTCTACCTCGTTACTAACAAGTACTCTTTACTCGTTCCGTGATATGTCATCCCTTGTGACCTAGTCACATGCTTGCAAGCTAACTAGATGACATTCCACCGAGAGGGCCCAGAGCATATCTATCCGTCGTATGGATGGACAAATCCCAATCTTGGTCCATGCGCTTCAACACATACTTTCAGAATACCCAACGACACCTTTATGACCACCCAGTTATGAAGCGGTGTTTGATGTCATCAAAGTACCCATCCGGTGATGGTGATTAACACAACCTCATGGTCGAAGGATTAGGTCACTATGCATTTAAAAGCTTATAGCAATACGAACTTAATGACTTGATCTTATGCTATGCTTACTATAGGTGTGTGTACATCACATCATTCTCCTAATGATACAACCTTGTTATTAATGACATCCAATGTCCATGACCAGGAAACCATGATCATCTATTAATCAACAAGCTAGTTCAACAAGAGGCTTACTAGGGACTCTTACATGTTTACAAAACACACAAGTATTAGTGTTTCCTAATAATACAGTTATAGCATGGGATGTAAACATTCATCATAAACACAAAGATATAATAATAACCGCTTTTATTATTGCCTCTTGGGCATATCTCCAACAGTCTCCCACTTGCACTAGAGTCAATAATCTAGATTACATGGTAATATACCAAACACCCATGGCGTTTTGGTGTTGGTCATGCTTTGCCCTAGGGAGAGGTTTAGTCAAAGGATCTGCCACATTAAGATCAGTGTGTACTTTGCAAATCTTTATGTCACCATCTTGGACATACTCGCGAATAGCATGGAAACGCAGCTTGATGTGCTTCAGCTTGCTATGTGACCTTGGCTCCTGTGCATTAGCTATGGCACCTGTGTTGTCACAGTAGATGGCCATCGGGTCCAACGCACTGGGAACCACGCCAAGTTCAGTAATGAACTCCTTCATCCATATGGCTTCTTATGCAGCCTCCGAAGCAGCTATGTATTCCGATTCAGTTGAAGATTTTGCCACAACGCTTTGCTTTGCACTCCTCCAGCTCACTGCAGCACTATTCAAAATAAATACGTATCCCGACTGTGACTTTGAGTCATCCGGATCGGTGTTCCAACTAGCATTGGTGTAACCGTTTACAACAAGCTGTTCATCACCTCCATAAAAAAGAACCATATCCTTAGTCCTCTTTAGGTACTTTAGGATATTCTTGACCGCTATCCAGTGCTCCATTCTAGGATCACTTTGATATCTGCTAGTCAAACTAACAGCATGTGCTATATCCGGTCTTGTACACAGCATGGCATACATGATAGAACCTATGGCCGAGGCATAGGGAATATTATTCATCTTCTCTCTATCTTCTGCCGTAGTTGGCTTTGAGTCTTACTCAAGGTCTTACCTGACAACATGGGCACGAACCCTTTCTTGCTCTCTTCCATTCTAAACTTCTTTAGAACTTTGTCTAAGTATGTACTTTGTGAAAGCGCTATTAGGCGTCTTGATCTATCTCTATAAATCTTGATGCCTAGAATATATGCCAAGATCCTTCATTGAAAAACTATTATTCAAATAGGCTTTGACACTTTTAAGAAGTTCTATATCATTTCCAATCAACAATATGTCATTTACATATAATACTAGGAATGCTACAGAGCTCCCACTCACTTTCTTGTAAATATAAGCTTCTCCATAAGTTTGTATAAATCCAAAGTTTTTGATTACTTTATCAAAACGTTGATTCCAATTCTGGGATGCTTGCTTCAGTCCATAAATGGAGCGCTGAAGTTTGCATACCTTGTCAGCATCTTTAGGATCGACAAAACCCTTGGGTTGTACCATATACAACTCTTCCTCAATGTCACCATTAAGGAACGCCGTTTTGACATCCATCTGCCAAATCTCATAATCGAAATGTGCAGCAATTCCTAACAAAATCCTCACAGACTTTAGCTTCGCTACTGGTGAGAATGTCTCATCATAGTCAACTCCTTGAATTTGTCGGAACCCTTTCGCGACAAGTCGAGCTTTATAGACGGTAACATTACCATCAGCATCTGTTTTTCTCTTGAAAATCCATTTGTTCTCGACAGCCTTACGGCCATCCGGTAAGTCCACCAAAGTCCACACTTGGTTTTCGTACATGGATCCCATTTCGGATTTCATGGCTTCTAGCCATTTGTCGGAATCTGGGCTCACCATAGCTTCTTCATATGTCGCAGGGTCATCAGCGTTGTCCACCAACATGACGTTCAAGGCAGAGTCATACCAATCAGGAGTGGTACGAACCCTCGTTGACCTGCGAGGTTCAGCAGTAACTTCGTTTGAAGTTTCATGATCATCATCATTAGCTTCCTCTCCAATTGTGCAGGCGGCACAAAAACATCTTCCGGTGCTGTGCTACTCTCAAATCCGAGAGAAGGTTCAATAACCTCATCGAGTTCTACTTTCCTTCCAGTCACTTCCTTCGAGAGAAATTCCTTCTCAAGAAAGGATCCATTCTTGGCAACGAAAACTTTGCCTTCAGATCTATGATATAAGGTATACCCAATTGTTTCTTCAGGGTATCCTATGAAGACGCATTTCTCCGCTTTGGGTTCAAGCTTATCAGGTTGTAACTTCTTTACATATGCTTCGCAACCCCAAACTTTAAGGAACGACAACTTAGGTTTCTTTCCAAACCACAATTCGTACGGTGTCGTTTCAACGGATTTAGATGGTGCCCTATTTAAAGTGAATGCGGCTGTCTCTAATGCATAGCCCCAAAACGATAGCGGTAAATCTGTACGAGACATCATAGACCGAACCATATCTAAGAGAGTTCGATTACGACGTTCGGACACACCATTACGTTGTGGTGTTCCCGGCGGTGTCAACTGCGAAAGTATTCCACATTTCTTTAAATGCATGCCAAAATCATAACTCAGATATTCACCTCCGTGGTCAGAATGCAGAAATTTAATCTTCTTGTTACGATGATTTTCCACTTCACTTTGAAATTCCTTAAACTTCTCGAAAGTTTCGGACTTATGTTTCATAAAGTAGACATACCCATATCTACTTAAGTCATCCGTGAAAGTGAGAACATAACGATATCCACCACGCGATGCTACACTCATTGGACCGCACACATCGGTATGTATTATTTCCAATAAGTCTGTAGCTCGCTCCATTATTCCAGAGAATGGAGTCTTAGTCATTTTTCCCATTAGACATGCTTCGCATCTTTCAAGTGATTCAAAATCAAGTGATTCAAGAAGTCCATCAGAATGGAGTTTCTTCATACGCTTCACTCCAATGTGACCAAGACGACAGTGCCACATGTATGTAGAATTATCATTCAATTTTGTTCGTTTAGCTTCTATGTTGTGAACATGTGTATCACTACTATCGAGATTCAGTAAGAGTAAACCATTCATCTCAGGTGCATTACCATAAAAGATATTACTCACATAAATCGAACAACCTTTATTCTCGGACTTAAAAGAGTAACCGTCTCGCAATAAACAAGATCCAGATATAATGTTCATGCTTAACGCAGGCACCAAATAACAATTATTCAAACTTAAAACTAATCCTAAAGGTAGATGTAGAGGGAGCGTGCCGACGGCGATCACATCAACCTTGGAGCCATAATCTACATCAAATTTGCAAGTAGTTTAGACTAAGTTTATGATAAATTGAGTTCAAATTTAATTCTTAAATTAACTAGGTGAACTCCCACTCAAAACAACATCCCTCACATTGTCTTAGTGATTACACGAACCAAGTCCACTACACCAAGTCCGATCTTCACGAGAGAAGATGTAGTTTCATCGGCGAACAATCTTCATGTTCATCATATCATTTATATGACTCATGCTCTATCTTTCGGTATTCCGTGTTCCGAGACCATGTCTGTACATGCTAGGCTCGTCCAGATTAACCTTAGTTTCCGCATGTGCAAATCTGGCTTGCACCCGTTGTATGCACACGTAGAATCTATCACATCCGATCATCACGAGATGCTTCGAAACGACGAGTCTTAGCAACGGTGCCAACTAAGGGTGAACACTTTATTACTTGATATTTAGTGAGAGGGATCATCTTATAATGCTACCGTCGCGATCTAAGCAATACAAGATGCATAAAGGATTAACATCACAGGCAATTCATAATTAGTGTGATATGATATGGCCCTTTCTTCTTGCGCCTTTGATCTCCATCTCCAAAGCACGGACATGATCTCCATCATCACCAGCATTGCGTCAAGGTCAGTGGCGCCGCTTCATGGTTGTCCATCATCACTAGCAACTATTACAACTACTTGGAATAAAGCTATTACAAGATGAATAGACATGCAGGTCTTAATAGAATTAAAGACAACCATTAGGCTCCTGATGGTTGCCATATTACAACAAGGACCATTGCATACATCAAATATAATCACAATCACATGATGGCCATATCACATCACAAAACCCCTGCAAAAACAAGTTAGACGCCTCTAATTTTCTTTGCATGTTTTACGTGGTTTGGGGCTTTCGAATAAGAATGGATCTTACCTACGAAACTGAACCACAACGTTGATACAAGTGCTATCAAGTGCAAAGTGTAAATTGAATCTATACTATGGTGAGAGAGACAGACACCCGCAAAGCCACTTGTGCAAAGCAAGTTACACGTCAAGCGTGGAGCAAGTCTCATGTGCGATGACATGTAAGGTTAGCCCGAGCCGCTTCATCCCACCATGCCGCAAGATGCAAAGTACACAAAGCAAAAGACGGCACGAGCACCAACGCCCACAAAACCATTATGTTCTACTCGTGCAACAAATCTACGCATAGACACGGCTCTAATACCACTGATGGGTTCGTAGCATGGAAAACAAAAAAATTCTACCGCAAGAACGAACAAAACCCAGATCTAATCTAGATAAAAGCCAAGATCTAATCTATTAGACATGTGCAACGAGATAGATCTATACTAACCCTTGTAGATCTGAAAGCGTTATGAGATTGGATCTCGTGGTTGATGTAGTCGATCACTTGCTGATCTCAAGATCGAGTGGACGATCCTTCCGGCGCCGCGTTCCGGCAGCGCTTCCGCAGTCGGTCACACGTGCGGAGTCGAAGCAGACCTTCCGCTCCCCGTTCCAGCGAGCAGCGGAGGTAGTAGATCTTCTCCACGGAATCCTAGCAGCACGACGGCGTGGTGGTGGTGGTGGAGTAGAGAATTCTGCAGGGCTTCGCCTAAGCCTGAGCAGAAGAAAGGAGGAGGATAGAGGCGTCTAGGGTTTGGAGTAGTGGAGGGGGCCAGGGGGTGGCGCCTCCACCCCTCTATTTAAAGGAGGGAGGCGCCATGGGGAGGTGGAGTCCTTGTAGGACTCCCCTCTCCCTTGGCTGACGGATTGGGAGGGGGGGAGGAGTCCTCCTCCCCCACGACTCCTTGTCTTGCCCCACAAGGACTCCTTGATCCTTTCTTGGTTTTCAAGCAAACCCCAAGAAATCTTCCAGAACCTTCCGGAACAATCCGAAACCTTCTGTAATCCTCATACAAATACTCCGGAACATTTCCTAACTCAGAAAATGATCCCCAATATATGAATCTTATTCTCCGGACAATTCCGGATCTCCTCGTGATGTCCCGGATCCAATCCGAGACTCCGAACAACATTCTGTCTCCAACGCACATTCCATATCTACTTAAAACAACTTCGAACCTTAAGTGTGTCACCCTACGGTTCGTGAATATGCAGACATGATGAAGACACCTCTCTAATCAATAACCATCAGCAGGATCTTGAGATCCATAACGGCTCCCACATACTCAACGATGACTTCGTGATCGATAGAACCATTAACATACGAAACCAATTCCCTTTGTCACGCGATACTATACTTATCCGAGGTTTGATCGTCGGTATCTCCATACCTAGTTCTACCTCGTTACTGATAAGTACTCTTTACTCGTTCCATGTTATGTCATCCCTTGTGACCCAGTCACATGCTTGCAAGCTAACTAGATGACATTCCACCGACAGGGCCCAGAGCATATCTATCCGTCATATGGATGGACAAATCCCAATCTTGGTCCATGCGCTTCAACACATAATTTCAGAATACCCAATGACACCTTTATAACCACCCAGTTATGAAGCGGTGTTTGATGTCATCAAAGTACCCATCCGGTGATGGTGATTAACACAACCTCATGGTCGAAGGATTAGGTTACTATGCATTTAAAAGCTTATAGCAATACGAACTTAATGACTTGATCTTATGCTACGCTTACTATGGGTGTGTTTCCATCACATCATTCTCCTAATGATATAACCTTGTTATTAATCACATCCAATGTCCATGATCAGGAAACCATGATCATCAATTAATCAACAAGCTAGTTCAACAAGAGGCTTACTAGGGACTCTTTTATGTTTACCAAACACACATGTATTAGTGTTTCCTAATAATACAATTATAGCATGGGATGTAAACATTCATCATAAACACAAAGATATAATAATAACCACTTTTATTATTGCCTCTTGGGCATATCTCCAACAACATGATCAGTATGAATAGTTACTTTTGAGTCCACAATATAGGGCCTAAACTTATCACAAGCAAAGACAACAGCTAGCAATTCCTTTTTAGTAGTAGCATAATTCCTTTGAGCTGCGTATAGAGTCTTACTAGCATAATGGATAACGTTCAGCTTTTTATCAATACGTTGCCCAAGGACAGCACCTACAGCAAAATCACTAGCATCACACATTATTTCAAAGGGTAAACTCCAATCAGGTGGTTGAACAATAGGAGCTGTTGTTAAAGCCTTTTTAAGAGTTTCAAAAGCTTCCTTACAATCGTCATAAAAAACGAAGGGTACATCCTTTTGAAGAAGATTAGTAAGGGGTTTTGATATCCTAGAAAAGTCTTTAATAAACCTTCTATAGAAACCAGCATGACCAAGGATACTACGAATACCTTTTATGTCTCTTGGGCATGGCATCTTCTCAATTGCCTCAACCTTAGCTCTATCAACTTCTATTCCTCTTTCAGAAACTTTCTGCCCAAGAACAATCCCTTCGTTAACCATGAAGTGGCATTTCTCCCAATTAAGAACAAGATTAGTTTCTTCACATCTCTGCAAAACTTTATCAAGGTTGTGCAGACAATTATCAAAAGAAGTTCCGTAGACAGAAAAGTCATCCATGAACACTTCTACAATTTCCTCACAAAAGCCATGAAAGATAGTAGACATGCACCTTTGGAAAGTAGCAGGAGCATTACATAAACCAAAAGACATACGTCTATAATCATAAGTTCCATAAGGGCAAGTAAAAGTAGTTTTTTCTTGATCTTGTTGTTCAACAGCAATTTGAGGGAAACCAGAATAACCATCAAGAAAACAAAAATGGGTATTTTTAGACAACCTTTCCAACATTTGATCAATAAAAGGAAGCGGGTAGTGATCTTTCTTGGTGACTTTATTGACTTTCCTAAAATCGATGCACATCCTATAGCCTACTACTATTCTTTGAGGAATAAGCTCATCGTTATCATTAGGGACAACGGTAATACCTCCCTTTTTAGGAACACAATGAATAGGTCTAACCCATTCACTATCAGCAATAAGGTAAATAATACCACCATCAAGGAGTTTCAATACCTCATTCCTTACCACTTCCTTCATCTTAGGATTTAAACGTCGTTGGTGCTCCACTACTGGCTTCGCATCTGGTTCTATGTTGATAGAATGCTGACATATAGTAGGTAAAATCCCTTTCAAATCATCCAGAGTATAGCCCATAGCTCCTCGGTGTTTCTTCAAAACTTCCAATAATCTTTCTTCTTCCTCCCCTGAAAGTTTAGCGCTAATAATAACAGGATATATCTTTTTATCATCAATAAAAGCATATTTAAGATCATCAGGGAGAGGTTTTAGATCGAAGACCGGGTCCTTTTTAGGTGGCAAAGTGGTACCCAAGTCTTCTACAGGCAAGTCATGTTTAAGCAACCAGGGTTGATGACGGAGGATCTCGTCAATCTCATTCCTTTCATCCATGAAGATCTCACTTTCGTGATCTTCCATAAATTGCTGCAAAGCATTGTTAGGAGCAAGAGAGATAGAAGCAAGTTGTTCAACTCTAAAATCCTCATTAGGGGTTTCCTCTTCGCAAGGTTCTTTAGTAAATTTCGAAAAATTAAACTCATAAGATTCCCCATCAAACTTAGTCAAGATTTTCTCCCTCTTGCAATCAATAATAGCACCACAAGTACTCAAGAAAGGCTACCGAAAATGATAGGATAAGTTTTACTAGCAGCCGAACCAAGTACTAGAAAATCAGCAGGATACTTGATCTTACCACAAAGGACTTCCATGTCTCGCACAATGCCAATTGGAGAGATAGTCTCTCTATTAGCAAGGTGAATAACCACATCAATCTCCTCCAACTCGCAAGGACTTATTTCATGCATAATTTCTCTGTAAAGCTCATAAGAAATAGCACTAGAGCTTGCACCAATATCACATAAACCATAATAGCAATGATCACCAATTCTAACATAAAGCACAGGAATACTAGCTCTCATAACACTACTATGCGAAACAATATTAGAAGTATCCTTACAAAGGATAGTGTGTCCCTCTTTTTCATATTTAGCAACAAAGTCTTTCACATTTGCTACAATAGGTTCATCAATCATTTGTTTATCAGGTTCAACAGCCCTACTCATACTTTCATTAACCATACTAGCTATCATAGAATGCTCCTTTACCTTAACTAGGAAAGGCATTTTCTCAATATAAGGTTTAGGTAAAACATGACTAGCAGTATAAACTTCAGTATTTCTTGCAGGAACACTCTTAGCAATATCTTTATAAGGTTCATGATACTTATTCCGCTTCTTTTTAGGCACTTCAATGTAGGAAACAAAAGCCTTAAATAAAGAAGCAATAGCTTGAGAGTCTAGACCATAAGCATTTTTTATATTTTGAAAGTCATCAGTTCCCATAAAAGATTCAATGCATTCATAATCATAATGTATACCTGACTTTCTACCTTTGTCATTCTCCCAAGCTTCAGCATTGTCTTGAATACGGTCCAGAAGGTCCCATTTAGCTTCTTCTTCCATGCGAGTGAATGATCCAACACAAGAAGCATCCAATAAATCCTTGTCACGAAGAGAAAGCCTTGCATAAAAGTTATTGATAATAATATTGTTGGGGAGCTCATGAATGGGACATTTGAGCATTAGTAACTTCAATCTCCCCCAAGCTTGGGTTGTACTCTCTCCATCAAGAGGCCAAAAGTTGTATATTTGATTCCGAGCTTTATGAATCTCACTAGGAGGATAAAACTTTGAATAAAAGAGAGGCACTATTTCCTCCCATTCCAGATCTTGACCATTCTTCAGCAGCTTATACCATTCCTCAGCTCTTCCTTTCAGTGATAATGAGAATAACTTCTTCTTAACTTGATCTGTAGTAATACCTGCACACTTGAACAACCCGCATAATTTGTGTACAAAGAGTAAATGATCACCGGGATGGACAGTTCCATCCCCAACATAGTAGTTATCCATAACACGATCAATAATTCTTGTAGGTATTTTGAAAACATCTTTCTTAGCATGTGGTGGCTTATCTACTACCTTAGCAGTGGTAGTAGCATTACCAAATAAGAAACTCAACGAATTATCCATAACGAAAATAAAGCAACTAGCAGAAGTAAACAATACTCACAGTAGAAGTTTCCTTTACCAGTTCCACTCTCTAATAGAGCTTCACTCCCCGGCAACGGCTCCAGAAAATAGTCTTCATGACCCACAAGTATAGGGGGTGTATCGCAGTATTTTCGATAAGTAAGAGTGTCGAACCTAACGAGGAGCAAAAGGTGCTGGCTAGTGGTATGGATCATGAATTCTCTGCAAATACTTAGCAAACGGATTTTTAGGGGTTTTCGATAAAGCAAGTAAACAAAGTACGAGTAAATAAAAGACAGTAGGAATAAATGCAGCAAGTGGCCCAATCCTTTATGCAGCAAAGGACAAGCCGGTTGTATTTCTATAGATGACCAAACGTTCTCGAGGACACATGGGAAGATTGTCAAGTGCTTTCGCTTCATATAGTCGATTAATCTTCTCTAGCTTGCTAAGTGTTGTGTGGGTGAACCTGTGCTAATGTACCGTCCCATCCAAGACTTAATACATACTTGTGATTAAACCCCCTTGCAAACATACGTAAGTACAAGAAAGTAATTAAGGTAGAAACCTAACCACAACTTTAAACTCTAAGACCCTTACGTCCCTTGTGCAATGGTTTCCTAACGGGGGTTCAGGTTTCTGTCACTCCGGCAACCCCTACGATTAGTAGCCAAATACACAATGCATTCCCCTAGGCCCATATAGGTGAAGTGTCATGTAGTCGACGTTCACATGACACCACTAGAAGAAGTACACCACAACTTAAATAACAATCTATTGAATCTTTCTCAACGCAACTCCACTACTAACAATAAGACTTCTCCCATGTTCTCAAGAACAAAACGAACTACTCACAAGACATCATATGGATCATGATCAGAGATGGAATAATGATGTATAACAATCTGAACATAAACAATAATTCAATGGTTCACTCAATAGCATCAACTGCAAAGAGTAATCAACACCGGAAAAGTTTCCCCTATGAACTATGGCAAGATTCAACGCAATTGTTACAGCAATATGGAGATGGTGATGAGGGTGCTGATGGTGATGATGGTGGTGGTGATGATGATGATGATCCCGATGAAGTCCAGCTTGATGGTCGTGTTGATGGCGACGATCTCCCCTCTCTGGGAAGGAATTCCCCCGGCAGAAATCTATCTGTCGGAGAGATCTTTCTCTCTCGGTGTTTTCCGCCCCGCAGAGGCGGCGGAATCTTTCTCTGGTCGCTCCCCGAGTCTTAGGGTTTTCGGAGGAAGATATACGCCAGAGGAGAGAGGCTGGAGTGGGCCAGGGTGGCCACACCACTCCCTGGCGCGGCCTAGGCCTGCCCGCGCCATGGGGTGGTGTGGGCCCCCTGTGGCCCATCTCCACTCCATCTTCTGGCATCCTTAATCTTCTGGAAAAATAGGATTTTCCGTATATTTTCCCGGATTTTCTGATCTTCGCGAATTTTGCCTCAAAACAACACCTTTTCCATCAGAATCCTGACTGCAGCGGTCCATGCTCCAAAAGTCATCAACCATGCAAAAATAGATGAAATAACATAAGTATCACCTCTCAATACGAAATATATCAATGAATAATAGTGAATTAATACATAGAATAGTGATGCAAAATGGACGTATCAATCCCCTCATCCTTGGTCGTACTAAACCATTCCAACATCCAAATGAACAGATCTCTCTGGCATCGCGCATCGGTAGGAGGGCTAGCCACCGTGACATCAGTGTGTTCCTGGAGGTACCTCCAAATCTGTTGTCTAGCCATTAGACCATCATACATGATTTTTGAGAAGCTAGATGTCTGGGTTCGTGTTATTGATCTTCCCCTAGATAAGATAAATCATGCGTATGGTGAAGTGATTGGAAACTGGATTGGGAAATATATCTCTGTGGATGTGGATGAAGATGGAACTGCGTGGGGTGAAGAACTTCGGATCCGAACGCGTATTAGAGTTTACAAGCCCTTAGTTCGTGGAGTTAATTTGAAGGAGACAACGGATGAGATAGATGGGACTTGGTTTGATGTCAAGTACGATAAGATCCCACACTTTTGCTTCAACTGCGGGCTTATGGTTCATCCGACAAATGAGTGTGCTGCAGAAAAAGAGGAGGTTAAGTAATGGGGAGAATGGCTGCGGGCATCTCCAGGGAGAAGTAAGAAGGCTGCAACAGTGCAGCGCCCTTCGGCCTCCTCGGATAGCTTGTGGAAGGGAAGAGACAGCTCTTCACTGTTTTTCGCACTGCCCGCACTCGAAACGAATGTATCTAGACGCTTGTTAGTGTATAGATTCATTCTGAACCTCTACGAACCTATACAGTAAAAGATGTCTAGATACATTCGATCTTATATTTCTGAACGGAGGGAGTATAACGTTGTACTTGGTATCTATACGATATTAATATATGCTCCCTCCGTTCCAAAATAAGTGACTTGGATGTCTATATTCGTATGTATCTAGTATTAAAATATGTCTAGATATATTTAAATCTAGACAAACCCAAGTCATCTTTAACCTAAAGCCAAAAAAATTAGAGGAGCAAATTAGCTTCTTTAACGGCCGAAGTAGCACCTAACTGATCCTCTAAAAGGGTTTAGAATAGCAAATCCTGGTTGCGTCGCTGCGGAGGCCGCGCGCTACAAGGAGTACGCTGCATGTCACGGCCTCGCCTCTTCCTCCTCGGCAGCGGCAGGGCCTTTTTCCTCCACGACGGCGGTTGCGTCTTCCTCGGCGTCGGCGCAGGAAGTCATCGACCTCGGCGACAACGACACTGACTCCAACGACAGATTTGACGCGTGGCTGGACACCGACGCCGGTAGGTGGACACCGACGCCGGCCACCGACGCTCGGTGGTGTACCTAGTGTTTCTGTGAAGGCCACCGACGTCGGCGACCATCCTAGTGTTAGAATCTATGATGAACTATGCAATGTGTTTGAATCCTAAGTATGAACTAAGTGTTTTAGTTTGATTTTGGTGTGTTTTCATTTTATTGCAATGTGTTTGTTGAAATGCCTAGTAGAAGATTGAAATATAGGAGTGCAAATTTATGGGATCGATTCCGGCGGCCGAAGTTTGGAGAGCAAATTTTTTCTCCTCGGTGAACAGTACGCTAAAATCGGCTCTAACATTTAGGGATCGGTTAGAGATGCTCTTATTTTGGTTAAGGGGGAGTACTCTTTTGTCAAAAAAATAATAAGTAGTGCAACGTTAGCAGGAAAATAAACACACCATGGGAAGTTTGGTGCCGTAAAAGACACCCTGCCTAGTGCATCGGGTTCGTCGTCGGTCCAAACGAGCCGAGCCCGATAGTAGCCTAGACCGCAACCAGCCACGCTTCCGGCGGGGCCACCGACAGGACGCGAGGAGGCCACACCCGTCCGGTCCGGCGGACACGCTTGCTTTTGGGCGCCTGCCCTGCACGCCGGTGCTGGGTCCCGTGGCGTCCCAGGGCTGGGGGAGAGGGAGCCGTGGCACCACCGTATGCCGCGGCACGCCGTCCCGTCCCGTCCCCGGTTGGCTCCTCCCTCGGCTGCGCTACGCAGAGTTGGCGGTGGTCGATGGGGGTGCATGGCATGGACCACGCAACGTACCTACGCCGCTGCTTGTGACGACCAATATATAAAAAGAGCAAAAACCCGATCCGTCAGATCGCATTCCGCCAGCATTGACCCTCTCCTCTATCCCAACGCGACCGGACCAGTAGTACCACGCGCACCCATGCTGCGGCCAATCGAGAGGAGGGGACTACCTAAATACAATCCTAGGAGCCTAGCGTAACCCAACCTACGAGCTACCGGCTCGGCAGAACGCAAGAACGAACCGGTCTAGTGCGCGCCAATAATCGACCGTGTGTCTGTATCTTTCTTCTCTTGCTCCGCGCCCGTCACCCGAACTGAGCTGAAGCACCCACAGGCTGTGGATTCTACTGTCAAACAAGCCGGCTCGATCGGCTGCAGTCAACACAGGACACATCCGGAGTTTGAATTACAGACGAGTAGAAGATTAGAAATGTCGCCATATGCCTAAACTTAGCATGACAAAGTTCAGAGAACACCAGGAACCCAAATGGCCTAACCCCTCTCGGATCATAGAGTAGACTCTAACCAACATACCGTTTCTGGAAAAAAAAAAGGAAAATTGCCCCATGACTTTGCTAGTATAGAAAATGCTTCAGCCCAAAGACTTCGAAAAGTGAATACCGCGCTTAGTTGTTTGCACTAGATTAGTCGCTCAATTATAACTGTTCGCCCAAAAACCCTTTTTTTGGGCGAAACCCCACCAAATTATTAATAATCATATGCGGTGGTATAGAGAGACATAAAAGTAATAAGAATTATATAAATATGTCACTCGACCCGAGCACCTACGTACACTAGTGTGAGCTAAAGGCACGCCGCCGTCCTCGCTCATCCATCACCGGAGTCGAGCAGCACTTGTTGTAGTAGACAGACAGTAGGTCGTTGTGCTAAGGCCTCAAATTACCAGTGCACCTGAGCAGCGATCATGGGCACCACACCAATGAACCCTGAAAATAACATTATCTTAGGAAATCCGCCGGACAAACGACTCTAGCACCTTCCGCTAGCGCTATACACACCACCAGCCCGAGGATAGACGGGGAGGACCTTATTCTGCCATCAAGATGCAGTCGTCGTCTCAACATCCTGAAGAAGACACGGAAAAATGATATATAACCAAAGAACGAACCCTCCCGTCGTTGAGAGGTCGTGATCCTCCATGCCACCAAGGCCCTAAGGCCGGGCCAGAGTGGACCCGTGGCGTCACCGACCAGGGAGACCTCCTCCAGATCGCCTTTTTGTGGCACCCGTACCGGTTCGGTCCTAGTTAATCACCGAAAAACCTTTGAAAGACCCATAATTATAATCGACCGCTCCAAAATTATACTAGCACTAATGCCCATACATATTTTGAGTAAAAGAATTTGTGTAGCAGCTTGTTAAACTACAATTATATATCACAAAAGTTACACGGTTACACCACTAGAAACTTTGGGAATCCAATTGTATATTTTTCTATAACATATAACTCATACTCCATCTGCGTCAAATAACCTAAAACGTCTTATAATTTGGAACAAATGGTATATTTTCTGTGTCTAAACAGATGATCAAAGCTACTAGCTTGCTAAAACATCTTATATTTTTCAACTGAGAGAGTAGTACTTATTTAGGTAACCTGTTTTCTAAAAATAACGGAGGAGCAGTTCTCTCCCGAGTCTGCTCCTGGAGACAAACACGACCAAATCACCTAACTGCACAGGTGGACAGTAAAACATTTGGTATCCACGTGGCATTTACGTGCATTTTGATTTGACCATAGAACTAATCACTCGCTCTAAATGAAACCAATGAGTGCAACCGTAGTACTATACTGGTAGCAACAGTAGCATTAGTATTTAGTACTAGTACACAAAACTGGTAAAAGCGTCAAGATTCAGTCGCTAGGTACTCCGTATCAGTCAGTCAGTCAGTCAGCACTTTGAAGCAAACACAGCTGCTTTTCATGGCTAAAAAACGTCATCGCTCGAGCGAGCGGGGTACGTTGATTGCTGCCCCTGCCCATGCCATGCGCTTGTTGTTTTCGGAGATGACAACTCCGGACTTCTAGAACCCTCCTACCCCTGAGTGAAGACCATCATTTCCCGTCTTAAAAACGAGTGCGGTTGGATCGCCACTTGGAAACAAATTAACGGGAACAACCCAAGTCGCGCGTCACGTTTCAGATCCCACCCCGTCGGTAGGGACGGTACCGATGCTCAAGGGGTTGAAGGGCACCATGAAGTAGGAATCGTTCCTCTCAGCGTTCGTGCTCAACCAGATGTGTGAGATCATCAAGAGCGACATGAGGACGGAGAAGGGTTCAAGGAGGCGCACCTGAACACTGTTGCCCGCAAGGTGTTTGAGTTTTGTCGCATCAAAATGTCATCACAGTAGGTGTACAACCTCCTGCGTAAGTGGAGGACCAGATAGATCCATGTGTCCAAGCTCAGAACCTTAACAGAGCGACCTGAGATGAGAGACCTGCACCATCATCTTGGAGAACGCCTACTACAGAAAACACATCTCGGTACTAACTAAGTTCAGTTCTTGTAGTAACATTCCTACAATTCCCTTTTGTAACCTCGCTAACTATCACTGACCTCCCTGCAATTCCCTATCTTAGGATCATCCAAGGATGCCGAGTATCTGAACAAACCAGTCGCCAACTACAGGCAGATGGAGACCATCTTATCGTTTGGCCTTGCCACTGGCAGGTTTTCCATGGGCTCTAGTGAGCATCTTGGCGCACCAAACCCTGAATACATGCAGACCCAGGAGTCCGAGACAGTGGTAATTGATGAGGAGGCCGAGACCGATGTTGTCGCTAGTTCTCCTGCTCCAGGCGTTGGTCCTGGCGCCAGCACAAATGCCTATATTGCTGGTGGCTTCGATCCGTCCAAGAAGAGGAAGAGGTCGCTGCTGGAAGAAGAGGACGTCGTCGCCATCACGTGCATGACCGATGTCGTGAAAGCGGTGGCTATCGCCATGACCACTACTTCCCCCTTCTGATGTGCACCCAGCTCTCTACGACGTCGTCCTAGGCGCTAGAGGCTACAACCCTAAGGCTCTGATGGTGGCGCTCAGCCACCTCTTCGACAACAGGGCTATAGGAAACGACTTTGTTCAGATGGCGGAGGACCACAGGGATCTCTGGCTCAGGACCTACCTTGCTCTCGGATCATGGAAATGGTGGCGTCTGGTGCATGCATGATGAAGAAAAAGTTGTTGGTTGTATATTTTGAAATAGCTAGGGACTTGATAAAAACTTATTCGAAGGCCTATTTATTGTGAGGTGATATATACTAACCACTCGCATTATGGAGAACTTGCGGTGATAGGTTTGCACCCCTTTTGATGTGGTGGTAGGATGACACCATAGAAGTTGGTGGCGATTAGTAGGATCACACTAGCTTGTAGATGAACTGCTGATACTTTTGCCCATATGATCATGCATGCTTAAATTGCTTATGTTGATTACCTTGTGTTTGTGAATTTGATTTGCCTATTTTAGTTGTGATCCGTATGTTGCATATGTGTTATGTCTCATAGAAATACAACTGGTACGTGGTGTACTACGATAATAGGCCGGAAATCTACAAGACATGGGAGGAGTGCAGCCAACAAGTGACGGATTACCAGCACAACCTCCATAAAGGGTTTAAGACTCTAAAACAAGTACAAATAGCCTACTCTGAGTTTTTAGCAGAGCATCCACAAAAGGAACAGCCGTCACAAGATATGAAAATCAATTTCACTCCACCGCCTGCAGCTCATAAGTTCATTCACATGAGCAGGTTCCACATATACATGGCGAAAGTATGATCAAAGACTTCATCATCGTTGGCCTGATCATGTGGATTGTGTACTATCAGTGTTCTGATTTATGTGATCGATTATGTGTAAGATCATATCTTCTTAAACGCTGATAAGTAGTTGGTAATCTCACCATTTGTCATACGAGGTAACCACATTGGTAACCACATCATGGACGCAGGCTTCCAAACATGCACATTTGCATCAGCCGAGCCCATTCTGTGAAACCAAACAAAGTGGCCAGATAAGCTCTCCTAGTGGAAAAACGAAAATACGGGCTACCAAATAAACCGGCCATCGAGGCCCGAGGACAATCTGTCCACATGCAGCATCCACCGGACCAACTAAGAAAAACGTCAAAAATCCGCCCAGAGTAATCAAACACGCCGGAAACAAACCAATCGATTTTTTATTTTTTTTTGCGATCAAAACCAATCGATTCTGCCTGCTGGGAAGAAACATTCCTCCAACTGCTAGTCGCTTTGGGCGCAACAAAAAGCTAAAAAGGCTCGAATATACAAACATTAGCGGGAAAATAAAAACACAACGGCGTGCCGGAAAAGAAACCCCATCGGGTTCCACGCGACCCGAGCCCGATAGTAGCTAGCCTACACCGCAACCAGCCAAGGCTACCGGCGGGGCCACCGGCAGGACGCCAGGAGACCACAACCGGTCCGGCGGACACGGTCGTAGTTGGGCTTGGGCGCCTGCCCTTCACGCCGGTGCTGGGTCCCGTCCCTGGCCCGGGGAGAGGGAGGCCGTGGCACCACCGTATGCCGCACGCCCACGGACGTGGATCATGTTCCAAAATTGGGAAAGATTGATAGACTTGCGGACAATGGGACTACCTATAGATCCTAGAGATAGGGAGCCTAGCTAGCATAACCCAATAACCCAATAACGAGTACAAGCTAGCGGATTAGCACAACGGGAGAACGAATCGGTCTAGTGCGTGCCATAATCGACTGTGTCTATCTTTCTTCTCTTGCTCCGCGTCAGGTGGATTCTGTCAACCAGGCCGCCTCGACCGGCTGCAGTCAAACTCAGGACAGATCCGGAGTTGAATTACAGACTGAATTAGAAATGTCGCCATGTGCCTAAACTTAGCGTGCCATTCTTCAGAGACCAGGACGATAAAGCAGACTCTAACACACACACCCATGACATTTCTTGAAAAAAAAAAGAAAATTGCCCCGTGACTTTACTATAGAAAATGCTTGGGCTCAAAGATTTCGAAGAGTTTTTGCCCCTATTCCCTCCCTATCCACTGGATATTGGGAGCCTGATCTGACGACCGGCGACAGTGATGGTGCTTGTCGTGGTGCTCCTGCAGGAGGATCCAGATGGGGCGGGTCGCGGCGCCTCCGTCTACTTCCATCAATAAGGCTCGCGACGCCAATGTCTACCCACGAATAAGGCTCGTGGCCGCACTGCTGTCCAAAAGCTGTAGCTGCTCCCTCCTCTCTCTCTCTGGCCAGCCGTGGTGGCGGGGGGAGATGCTGGGGAGGGGAGCCGCTGGCGGCAATGAGGGGAGAGGGGGCTTTGAATCTGCGTGTAAGGAATCATCAGTAGAGTATCTTCAACAGCCGAAGCTGACCGTCCAACTGCTGATCACCATGGCCGAAGGGTGGCCGCTCCAAGCTCCAAGCAACCCTAAAGAGGGGGAAGAAACTCTAGATGGGTTTATGGTCACTGCCTCCCGATCGCTTCTTTGTGGCCTCTGTACCGGTTCGGTCCTAGTTAATCACCCAAAAACCTTTCAAAGACCCATAGTTATAATCCAAACTCCAAAATTATACTACACCGTAGCATTAATGCACATTCATATTTTAGGTAAAATAATGTAGTTTGCTAAACTACAATTATATATCACAAAAGTTGCACCACTAGAAACTGTGTGAATCCAATTGTATACTTTTCGGTAACATATAACTCATACTCCATCTGCGTCAAATGGCCTACCTAAAGCGTCTTATAATTTGGCACAGACGGAGTATTTTGTGTGGCTAAACATATGATCAAAGCAACTAGCTTGTTAAAACATCTTATATTTTACAACAGAGAGTAGTACTTCATCTGTTATTTCTGAACGGAGGGAGTACTTATTTAGGTTAGCACCTGTCTTCTGAAAAAATAATGGAAGAGCAGTTCTTCCGACTCTGCTCCTGGAGACAAAGGCAAACCAAATCAACTTTTTTTCGAAATTCCACGATCTATTAATAATCATCAACAGCAGTACAAGAAGACCCAAAAGCAATAAAAATTACAAATAGGTCAATGAACCACCTAGTGACGACTACAAACACTAGAGCGAGCCGAAGACGCGCCGCCGTCCTCGCCCCTCCGTCACCGGAGCCGGGCAAATCTTGTCGTAGTAGAGCTTGCTGTAATAGACAGACGGGAAGTCGTCGTGCTAAGGCCACAAAGGACCAACACACCAAAGAAGCAACCATCACCAATGATGACAATCATAGATCGGAAGAGACTGACCTGAGAACAAACCAACGAACACGAAAACGGACTAGATCCCATGAGATCCACCGGACAAACGCTCCACGCGCCCTATGTCGGCGCTAGATGCACCATCGGAGCGAGGATAGAGCGGGGAGGACCTTATTCTGACCTCAGGATGTAGCCATCGTCTTAACATCATGAAAAAGACACTGAAAAACATGCTAAACAGAGAACAAATCCCTCTCGCTGGCGAGATGCCGTGGACCGCCACACCTCCAAGGCCCCAAGGCCACGAAAGCGAACGGACCGGCGACGTCGACGGGCCAGTGGATGAAACCCTAGATAGGTTTTAGCTTGTCCAAATCGCCTTTCTCCTGGCGGCTCGTACGTACACCTAACTCTCGGAACCATGCCAATTTTTTGGTAGCCCTGTTCAGTTTTTACACCCGCGCGTTGGCGATATGTTGGCGGCAGAATCCTTCGCCAAATAATTGGGAGTGAAATGCATCAGCAGTCCTAAAACTCATTGTCTATGTCTAAAACGATCCTGAAACACAGAAAACGTCTCAAAACAGTCCCAAAACTTATATGGATATCCATATACAGTCCTAAATACGTATTGCAATGACGTGAACTCATTATGTGTGTCTAAAACGGTCCTAAAACACAGAAAATGTCTTAAAACAGTCATGGAACTTATATGGATGTCCATGTAGGGTCCTAAATAATTAGTGCAGTGACGTGACAATGATTATGGACCCACGCCTCCTCGATCCATGGAAAAATTGCTAACACCTCGTGCAACTCTTTGTACACTCTTTATTATTTTGGTTTAATTAGTGTACGGTATGGATGCTCCTGGGCTGCATGCCTTTATTTTTTAATTTAATGATGTGAAATATTGCTCTAATATTGCTTTGGCTTGAGAGTGAATTTGGTCCACGGTGTTTTTTTTGGTGAATCTACTACGTAGACTCATGATTATAAGCACGATATTGTATGCTTAATGGCCCACCAGTTATGCTATAAAATATTGGAAAATAATTAGGTGGGCTGATATTGTATTTTAATCTGAGAAAAATCATTTGTACCCTACAATTGCCACTATAAATAAATGTGCTCATTCTAACTTTCTTATTTCCCCATTATTTTTCACAACTATATGTCTATATCTTACTTATAATTTTTTTATTTTACCACTATTTTTTAGAACTACATCACCCTTATTACTTTCTTATTTTTTCTATTGTTTTATAGAACTATGTCTTGCTTATTGTTTTCTTATTTTCCACTATTTTTTAGAACTATATCATACTTATTAATTTAGCAAAAAAAAAGTAAGCACGAGTGTTCCTTTTTACGTACGTCCAAAACAATTGATCCCTCTAGGTACTATGTACTATCAATTGCGTCTAAAGGTACACCGGACCGCGTCTAGAAAAATGCTAGAAAGGGACGACGTGAAGAAATATTTATACGGGAAAGAATCAGAGAAAGCGTGAACTGCCTTTTCCTGATCAGATGAGTTGAGGGGCGGCTTTGGCAATTTTGCCATGGACTGCAACGACGCGCGGGCGTCGTGGGCCACCTTGGAGCGCCGTTGCGTGTCCAACACCATTGCCACATCACTGCACTACGTATTTAGGACCCTATATGGACGTTCATATAATGTTCGAGACTGTTTTGAGGTGTTTTCTATGTTTCAGGGCCGTTTTAGACATAGACAATGAGTCCACGTCACCGCAATACGTATTTAGGACCGTATATGGACGTCCATATAAGTTCCAGGACCGTTTTGAGGTGTTTTGTGTGTTTCAGAACCGTTTTAGACATAGACAATGAGTTACAGGAGCGCTGATACATTTCACTCAAGCGTGGCTGGCTGGGGCGTAATCCAAACAGACCCTTGGTATCCACGTGGCATATACGTGCATTTCGATTTGACCGCTGAACCGATCGCTCGCTCAAAATGGAACCAACGAAAGCAACAGTGGCAGTCCTTTTTTGACCGTGCAACAGTATAGTAGCAGTGCGCAAAACTGGTAAAAGTGTCAAGATTCAGTCGCTAGCCAGCCATCACTTCCGACCAAACACAGCTGCTTTTCATGGCTAAAAAACGTCATCGCTCGAGCGAGCGGGGTACGTTGATTGCTGCCCCTGCTCATGCCATTGCCATGCGCTTGTTGTTTTCGGAGATGACAACTCCCGACTTCTAGAATCCTCCTACTCCTACCCCCCGAATGAACACCATCATTTCCCGTCTTAAAAACGACCCGTGCGGTCGGATCTCCACTTGGAAGCAAATTAACGGGAACAACCCCAAGTCGCGCGTCACGTTTCAGATCTCATCTCACCCGTCGGTAGGGACGGCACCGATGCCACTAGAATTCTGCTGTTCGATCCCACTTCACATTTCAGATCAAACTAGTACTAGGAGGAGTACATATCTCTTTCGCAATCACTTTCTTTTAGGTACGTGGGCTCGTCCTGAATTGCTCCTGTTTTTCAGCAGGGTAAATGCATATGTGCAATAATCCTATTTTGTTCCTGATTTGCTTCTCAAGATGTTCGCCCAACGCAACTACAAAACTCTTTAGGATCGAAGATGTTGTGATTTCAATCCGTGGTGAATTGCATCCGGTCCTCGAATTCGGCAGACAGTAGTTAGTGTTTTTAAACATAATAGAGCGCATATACCAAAGTTCAAGGACTGACGATGGATTTCGGAGTTGAAGAGGCAAAGTGAAAGGCACCGGTCAGGTTTAAGGACCACCGACGCAATAGACTCAAAGACCTACTCCCTCCGATCCATATTAAGTAAGTGTTGCTGATTTAGCACAAAGTTGCACTAAATCAGCGACACTTATTATGGGTCAGAGGGGTATTTTATTTCCATGTAGAAGATCATGTGTCGCAAAACGTAGATGTTCCACTATTTTTTCTGATTGATGTTCCACTGTCTTAATGGTGGTGGATCCTAGCCGTTCTTCCACGGTCATATGGAAACCGATCAAGTATATTTCGGGACTAGATCACAAACATAGTCGGGCTATCACACAGCTCGCGTGACTCTCTGCTAATTTTAGGCAACATATAATACACAATTCATTTTCAAATGATTTTGTTCTATATAGCAATCTTTTTTTTGGACGAGAAAACCAATGGCACCAAAAAGTGGAAGAAGGAGGCAGGGACCGCACAACCTGGTGCGACCCATCCCCAGCACATCCTGGCTCAAAACGCCATGGCCAACGACACCCTCTGTAATAAATTTCAACTCTGATGAAAATCTAGTGTGGTATAGTAATGGTTAAACCAAGACTCGGTCTTAATCTCAATTCTCGCTCAGCTAGTTCAACCGTGACAATAGTTTCGGAGTAGACCAAAAATAAAATGCGTCAATAAAGGAGAAGAAGAAAAAAGCAGGTCCCTTTGACCTTTTGAATCGGAGCATGTGAGAGGTGCTTTTTCCAGGCTAGATTTGATGAGCTATAGCACATATGCACTCCTTTGACCTTCTCTTCATGGAATCATGCATCGCCTTTTAAAAAACCCATATGGAGATCCCCTCCTCACCCATGTGTTTGTGTACTTTGTGTGCATCAGAAAATATGGGCCTGGAAAATGTGACTTCTTCTTTATAGCCTGAACAAATGTGGCCATTTCAAGGGAGAACTACTACTAGCTAACATGATGCAATAATAAAGGGATTTTGATCAAACAGTGGTGACTTCTTCTTGCTTTTATACAACAGTGGTACCCGCTTACTAGGTAACGGGACATAGAGCAGTTGGACGACACTCTTCAGGATGCCGCTAGTTCGCCTCTTCGGCAGCCGCTGGGCTCGTAGTGGGAGCTTGTATCTTGCCGTGTGTTTTTTCTCTGTTTTTTTTGGGCTTTGTGTTGTCGTGGCTCCAGCGGACTATCTCGTGTGTTTTTCTTTTGTCTTGCTGTTGTTTCGACTTTGTACCTGATTGGGATGTTTGCGGGGCGAAAGGCTTGTTTCGAGCATCTTATTTCAATGCAAATCAATAATGTACTACTGTATGAAGAATTAAGAAGGATTACCATCCTTGTCTGCAGACTAATTGAGATAAGCGCTATTTAAAAAGTGTTTTAAATGTTTCTTGCAAGGTGAGTGAAGAAAGGAAACTGACTCCAAGGGGATTGCCCTGCGGTCTACGCCACCACCATCCACCAGTGACACACGGATACACACACGACGATTAGGATCGGTAGAGCCCATCTCTGAGCCCTGCCTTGCTGGCCCTCAGCTCCCTCTCCTCTCTTTTTAATGGGGCTTTTGTCCCCTTGGTTTTCTGCTCGTGCTACTCACCTGGAGCCGGAGCTGGAGCTCTCTGCCTCTGCGCCTCTGAGCTGTTTCCTTCCAAGATTGGGCACGGCGGGGAGCCACTGGCTACCGAGAGAGAGGAGAGGAGAGGAGAGGAGACCTACCTAGCTACCTACAGTGCCAAGCTCCTGCCTGCTTGCTTGCTCGATTCTCTTTGATCCTCTCCTCCAGAGCAGCCGCCAGTCCAGCTAATCCGTTGCTGTTCGTGCGCGTGGGAGCTCGCAGATAGCTACCTGTCCAGATCTGAGTCACTTGCCCGGTAGATTCCAAGAATCCCAGCACCAACTACTCGGCGGGGAGTTCTTGGAGGGAGGAAAAAGGTGAGGCCTTCTTCTTCTTCCGCTATTTTCTCCTTCCTCACGCCCCATTTCACACTGCGGAAAAACGCGTGTGCTTCTTCTTGGCCTTGGCCCGATCAATCAGTTAGCCTCGGTTTTTTTCCCTCTCTTGATCTGGTTCAGTGCTCTGGATGCGTGTGGGGTAATGGGATTGATTGATGCAAATTCTTGATCCTTGCCCGCGATCCAGTTCTTTGAGGAAAATTATTTTGGTCTAGACCCCGTGTATTGATTATGTTTGGTTTCAATCGCAGATAGACAGGACGAATAAGGCGGAGGAGATACGGAGGCCGGGAGGGATGCCCTCGAGGAGCAGCGCGGAGGTGATGGTGAGATGAAGAGGGGAGGATGTCGGCGGTGATGGACTACTTCAGGTCTTGCTGGGGCGCGCGGTCCCGGGCCGGGCGGCGGGGCAAGAAGGGCTCGGACTCCGCGGGCCGGCAGGACGGGCTGCTGTGGTACAAGGACGCCGGCCAGGTGGCCACCGGGGAGTTCTCCATGGCGGTGGTGCAGGCCAATAACCTGCTGGAGGACCAGAGCCAGCTGGAGTCCGGCTCGCTCTCCATGGCCGACCCCGGACCGCAGGGCACCTTCGTCGGCGTCTATGACGGGCATGGCGGCCCCGAGACGTCCCGGTTCATCAACGACAACATGTTCCACCATCTCAAGAGTAAGGGCCTATGTGAAAGCTACTGCTGATTATCCCCCCCCCCTTTCAACTCTAGGAGGCACTCATGATGATGATGCAGTTATCAAATGTCAACTTTTTTGGTAGTCTTGTACTACTCAGTTCTGCAAAAAACAAAACAAGAAATTGTTGGTTCAGTAGATACGATAGTTTATCAAGTCTAGAGGGCATCATGTTCTTGTTTTGTCCTGTATTTGCTTCTGTCCTCTGACGATGCCCTGTTGACATTGTTGTGTTGCTTGTTTATACTATGTGTGTCTGATAAGCTATCTTCTCTTTCATTCAGGATTTGCAACTGAACACAAGTGCATGTCAGCAGATGTGATCCGGAAAGCCTTCCAAGCGACCGAGGATGGTTTCCTTTCTGTAGTCACCAGGGAGTGGGCTAGGAAGCCCCAGATTGCAGCAGTAGGCTCTTGTTGCCTTGTCGGCGTAATTTGCGCAGGCAATCTCTACATTGCGAATGCCGGTGACTCGCGAGCGGTTCTCGGAAGGATTGTCAAGGCGACCGGTGAGGTTGTGGCGATGCAGCTATCCGCGGAGCACAACGTGTGCTACGAGGAAGTTAGGCAGGAGCTACAGTCATCACATCCTGATGATCCACAAATCGTGGTTCTAAAACACAACGTTTGGCGCGTGAAGGGTCTCATCCAGGTACCCCTGAAATTCTGTAATGGTAGATGCGTAAGATCAAGTAACTAGCCTGTCACTGGGGATTTAGACTCGTCTAGGTAATTGATGTGTTATTAGAAGTCAGCACATAAAGTGACATCATCTGTCGATCTCATTACAGCTCCACTTTTCTCATTGTGGAGTGTGGATAACTACTATTGCATCTGCAATACTTTTTCTAAGTTAGGTATTAGGTAAGTCCTTGTTTTCATAGCTAAAGTTACCTGCACTAATTATAGTTTTTTTGCGGGTAGCACTAATTATAGTTGCACCATCATGATGTAACTTTACCTATATCTCAAAAGTAAATATGTGGTAAGATTTGGTCCTATATCTTGTGCTCCAATATGACCTGGTTAGCTTTGTAAAAGGGAGAATCTTACAGTCACACATGTTCAGCTTCATTGGTTTTTACTTTTATGGTTTACTGTCAACACCATCAGTTAGTGCTACTCGGGGATTTATTTGTCATGCCTTTTTAATTCGGATGCAAAATAGTATAACACCATCAGTTAGTGCTACTCCTTTGGTTTTACTTCAAAAAAAATTAACTTATGAGCTAAGATCATATTTTGCAGATCTCGAGATCTATCGGAGACGTATATCTAAAAAAGCCAGAGTACAACAGAACACCCCTTCATAGCAAGTTTCGGCTGCGGGAAACCTTCAAGAAGCCAATTCTTACTTCTGAACCAGCAATTGCTGTACACCAAATACAACCGAATGATCAGTTTGTTATATTTGCTTCTGATGGGCTATGGGAGCACCTCAGCAATCAGGACGCGGTTGACCTTGTCCAAAGTAGTCCTCGTAATGTATGTGTTACTTCTCCTACACTCTAGTTTGCATTTTTTTTCAAGGATGCAGTTGATCCTTTTATTTCATTAGATATATAAGAGCATGAAAGGAACATTTACTTTGATCACCTTTGAGTCTTGAAGTTCTAGGGTCATTCACGGTGTCGTAAATTCTGATAATAGCACTAAGGTTGGTCTGATAGCTTTGGTTACACCGTAATATATTTACTGTATTATTCCTGCGTCTTCGTGTTTCTGAGAGTTGGACTTAAGCAAATACTACTTTCCTCTTATTTACTCAAAGTTGTTTTGCTTTTATAAACTGCGAGTGGCACTTCAAGCAAGTAGTGACCTTAAGCTGCACGTCATCCATAGGGCAATTTCTGGTGTGAGTTCAGTTCCATCCATTCCTAAAAGAATATGTAATCTCTTCTCCCCAGGGGATCGCTCGAAGACTGGTCAAAGCCGCGATGCAAGAGGCGGCCAAGAAGAGGGAGATGAGATACTCGGACCTGAAGAAGATCGAGCGCGGCGTGAGGCGCCATTTCCACGACGACATAACGGTCGTGGTGGTGTTCCTGGACGCGAACGCCATCAGCAAACCGGGGTGGAGCAAGACCCCGTCGGTGTCGGTCCGAGGGGGCGGCGTGAGCGTCCCCGCCAACTCCCTCGCGCCGTTCTCGGCCCCCACCATGCTAGGCAGCAGGTACTGA
This sequence comes from Avena eriantha, assembly GCA_910589775.1. Taxonomy (NCBI): domain Eukaryota; kingdom Viridiplantae; phylum Streptophyta; class Magnoliopsida; order Poales; family Poaceae; genus Avena; species Avena eriantha. The sequence goes on from OU342742.1 coordinate 24,087,035, forward strand.
GGAAGAAGCGGCCGCGCCCAAAAAAAGGAAAGAAACTTAAGCAGCTGCCAGGATCTAGGCAGCTGTGAAAAATGCCTAAGGCTCTTCCACCCGGTAATTAGTGTACTGATAGGCAAGGTATAAGATTAGGTTATTCCTTAGAAGTGCAATCTCCTCTTCTCCTTTTATTCTTATATCCCTTTTTCTCTTCCTCCCATGAGAGAAACAGGTGGCTGTAAATTTGTCCAGAACATCTTTTCGCAATAGTCCATCATATCTCTTTTTCTTCTTTTTTTCGCGGCGGCGAGAAATGGAAGCATCATAACTTGGGAGAAGAAATGTTGGGTGGGTGCGTGCATGAATTGAGCTTGTTAGGTTCAGTTCAGAACTGCTTCCAATAATTGGCAGGCATAAAGCCCTGGGGGGCCATGAAACAAACTCTCTTGCCTCTCGATGGTGCTGATCAGGTTCATGGTTTTTATGATAAGAGATACAGTGACCAAGGCCATGGTACCGACACGATCGCATGTGCCGGCCATCACGCGGATTCTTGACCCTGGATGCTGGGGCTGGCACAGCGGGGCAGCACGTGCGGTGCGGCGAACTTGACCGGGAATTTGCCCACGGCTGGGACAGTGATCCAACAGGATTGCTGGGTTAGGTTTATCTCAGGCCACACCCAGATCCCAACAGAAACATCATGGTCAGACAGATACAGATTTACAGATACAGAGTTGTGAACATTTCAACTACGACCGGAATCTTCGTAAACTAAAGAGCTATAGCACTACAGTAGATTTTACTGATTCAACTGACGAAGCTCCACGAAAGTTCAGTGCAAGGTGCCGATGCCGGTCTGAAGCAGCTATATTCCCAGTCCACACTCCGCGGCCCAAAGCAAGCGCGAAAGAAGCCGAAACATGAAACTGAGATGAACAACACTAGATACAGGTGATCATTGCGGCATACGGGACAGAAAAACGTGGCTGTGATGTTTTGCTATATACAGCTGCTTCGCATCATCTTCCATGGAAAAGACGCCCCGTTTCCAGTTAATTACAGGCACCAGCTTGGTCTTCCAGGATCCTACCTAACGAACAGCGATACCAGCAACTGCGAGATCAGGATGAATTCGGTGACGACGACGGAGGGGGAGTGGATGCCCAGGAAGGGCACGATGTCCACCTGCAGCCAGTTCTCCACGCCGGACCCGATCGTCGCGCCCACCGCGAGCCCTCCGACGGTGATCAATGCCGCCTTGCCTGCATGAAGGACCGCAAAAGACGTTTCATGTCATTCTAAGTAGAAGCAGGAAGGTTGGCACAACAGAAAGAGGAGCAGTGATCGAGGCAGTGGACAACTGGACATGGTTTCCTCCAACACGTAGGCAGTGTCATAACAGGCACAAAAGCAGGTTGGAGGTTTGTGGATTTATGTCAGCCAGATCCATACATGTTCAACCACTAGCTAGTCGCTACTTTGTCGAGGGGTTATCCAGGACAGAAGGTAGTAAAGTGATGAAATAGCTGCATGTCAAGTCAAATGTATACACAAGGATGGTGGATGTGGATGTCTAGCAGGCTGCCAGGCTCATCTCATAATCACATGAAAGATTTTCAATCTACAGTCTCTAAGCGTTCTGATCTTTGGTTCTACTCTGAAGGAACAAATCACTGTTTTGACATGTTATGTTCTCACTCAAAAAGTGTGTACATAATACACTTCGTTTGTTGCTAAAACAGCTGAAGAACAGAATTTTCTTGAGAAGGTATCTCTTTGAAATTCCCGCAAACCTTCAGCACTGTATGCAATACAATCCGAAGGCACAGACACTACAGGACAACAATGAATCTTGGGAAACTGCTGACCTAATATAAAAGGCTGATGTTGCATGGGAGTACAGGCACCTAACTATGACAACAATACCAAAAAGGTTCTAACCAGCATGACCTCATGATATTAATCTCTCCTCAATCAGCATTACAGCCTAAAAGGATAATAAGTGGCTCTGGATCAAGGGCGTTTCTTAGCAAATAAGTGCCTACAGTTTGGATTACCCTATTCTTAACAAAATTCTTTTGAATTACATGTTTCACCCCATGCTTTTTATGTTGTAGTTACTGAAAGCAATTGAGCAAACATAAAAGGCAGGAACTTAGTTATTAAGAAATCTACCATGACAATAGTGCTTCTATAAGACAGAGAGCAATAAAGGTTACTAACAGCACTAGATGCTCTATGCTGAATATCAGAACTATCTTCACCAATTACGTGAAAGATTTTCAACCTACAATCCTCTAAGCGTTCTGATCTTTGGTTCTACTCTGAAGGAACAAAACACTGTTTTGACATGCTATGTTTTCCCTCAAAAGGTGTGTACATAATACACTTAGTTTGTTGCTAAAATAGCTGAAGAACTAAATTTGCTTGAGAAGGTATCTCTTTGAAATTCCCGCAAACTTTCAGCACGGCATTTATCGCTGAACTAACTCTTACTTTCACCTGAAAGACTGTAAAACAGTCCGTATGCAATACAATCCGAAGGCACAGACACTACAGGACAACAATGAATCTTGAGAAAATGCTGACCTAATATAGAGGGCTGATATTGCATGAGAGTACATGCACCTAACTATGACAACAATACCAACCACCTTTCTAACCAGCGTGACCTCATGATATTAATCTCTCCGCAATCATCATTACAGCCAAAAAGGATTATAAGCAGCTCTGGATCAAGGGCCTTTCTTAGCATATAAGTGCCTACAGTTTGCATTACCCCATTCTTAACAAAAATCTTTTGAATTACATGTTTCAACCCATGCTTTTTATGTTGTAGTTACTGAAAGCAATTGAGCAAATATATAAGGCAGGAACTTAGTTATTAAGAAATCTACCATGCCAATAGTGCTTCTATAAGACAGAGAACAATAAAGGCTACTGACAGCACTAGATGCTCTATGCTGATATCAGAACTATCTTTACCAATTACTATGTAACTGGTAGTACTACTGGTGATATAGGAAACATTGTAATTTTAAAACTAGTATGGAGCAGTATTTCTATGTTCTCATTTAGAAACCAACATGGTTTAAACCAGTGCTGTACAGAAACTAAGAAAATGTCCGTACTGGACGAAATGTAAAGCATCAGATATTATAGACTGGAAAGTAACACAGAAGTAGAACACTTTACCTAAATTCATATTTTTCTTTGTCAGAAAGTACAATGAAGCGCCGAATCCTGTGGCTAGGATAACTCCAGGCACATCAGGGCTAGTGTACGCTGACGGTAAAGATGTAGAGGTTCCACTAGCATAAGTGAGAACCATCAGTGCCCCATAAATGGATGACTGGATGCCTAAGCTGCTCGAAGATGGAGCCTCAATTGTCACAGGCACGTTCTTCAAGGTTGACTGCATCCATTGCGGGGCTGATCCTGCACTTTTGATAGGTTTCACATCAGCGTAGCGGATGCTGTTATCAACAACCTTGCCAGACCTCCGCCGTGATAAGCTCTGCATTAGCAGCATATCATAGGCAGCCTCTACCTGAAATGAAACAAGAAGGGGTATCAAACATGGCATCAGGGACATATTTTATACTGGATGCCAAAAAAATGTCTTAGAGCATCTGAAGACAGATGATGCCAACTAATTAGTGTCCTCTATTTCTTTTAGGAGTCCCAATTATGTCTATGAGACCGTCTTGACATAGACAGTTGAGAAGTTGGGCATGGACATGAGTAACAGCCGCAAGCAAGAGTACTTATCAAAGAGGACAACTTGCACAAGAAGACAAGAACGGATCACAACTAGTTTACTGGAACAAGAAAGGTTACAAAGATCCAAAATTCACATGAAGTTGCGTACAAAAATTGAGCAGGGGATAACTTGTAGAAGTGAAGATGCAGAAATTTAACTCCTTTCCTTCGTATGAACAAGTCATAAGTTAGAGGTTGACGGCACGTGCTATGCTATGATATTATCACCTCCATCATGGTATATGAACAAGTATACAAAACCTAACATCTATAAGCTAGCTCACTGCATAGTGCATACCGAAACTAGATTGTTTTAACAGACTGATTTATCACACCGGAACAATGATCCAGTATCCACCAAATTGCCCGAATTAATGATCTATCTAAGGTCTTCTCTATGTAGGGAAGTAGATCGTATCCAGATTTTGCTTCTGGGCATGAAAAGTAAGCTGCATCGCCATTCTTGCAAATTACCAATTGATCAAGGCGGCTACTCGTCCTAAATTAGAAACGCACCGGAATAATCGAAGCATCCTTTAATGATACTCCTAAATTAGAAGCTCATTGGAACTATCAAATCACGCTTTATAGAATCGCTCTCACTTGAAGAAAGAGCTAACTAGAAAAGGGAACAAAATGGAGTGGAGGAGAAGTTTCGGGGAGGTGACCTGGGCGACGGCGTCCTGGTCGCCCTTGCAGGAGGCAGCGACGGCGTTCTTGGCGCGCAGGATTTCGTCGAAGGACGCGCCCTCCGCTACCCCGAGCAGCTTCAGCGCGCCTTCCACCGTCATCTCGAACGGCGCCGGCTGCGAGTCGTCCGCGCGCGACGCCGCCAGGCGCCGTGTCGGGGCCCGGCGGCGCGAGGAGCGGGGCACGGCGCAGCACCGCGCCACGGAGGCGGCGGACGCGGGGGACCTGCGGAGGAGGGACCCGCCGCCGCTGCCGCCGCTGAGGGAGAGGGCCGTGGCCATTTTTCTTTGGCTGCGCTCGCTTGGAGCCTGTGTGCTGCTGTTGCTGTGCGCGTCGGCTTCTGGTGTGTGTCTGGGGTTGCCAGCGTTAAGATTTTTTTAAGTTTTCGGACACGAATTTGGGCTTCTTTTTATAGGAGACCCTTTTCGCCTGGATAAGCTTCTAAAAACAGCTTTCTTTTCATTAAAAAACAGATTTCTTTTTACAATGGAGTACTCCTAGTATTCCTATTGCATTTATCTTCGATTGACTACGATATAATATATAACTATCAATTTGTTCACTATATATATTTTTTCACTTGTGAAAGTTAATAACTAATCATAGGTTTTCCGCCTAGGAGGGTCAATATCCACAATTTATCGGGTATTATAACATAAATTTATAGAGCTATATGTGAAAACTAGTAGGACATATGTGTATTTCTATATGCCAATGCTTAAGCGAGTATGAATATTTTCACTTAACTTTATGCTACATAATCTTACATTTTGTTTCTCTATTTTTTAGATGAGTGTTTTCTTAGCATGTTCTTTTCTGTTTTCTTTGTTTTTGTTTGTTTTGCAGATGCAAGAAGAAGTTAAGAAGAATAGAAAATTTGTAGTGTAGATAGGACTTGTACTTTTGTATAGGGTTTTATTCTTCTTTTGTAATTTTAATATCTTTCATTTCTTCTTGTAAACAAATAACTTGAGATAGTCTAATTTTAGTGTGCTACTTCAATTGAACGCTAGGTTGTATTTTGCTTTTATTTTTCTAGAATTTATTTGTATTATTGTGATTATTTCAATTTGAACTTAAGTTTTTACCCGCAAAAAAAGAACTCAAGTTTGAATGTAAGATTCAAACACCATTTTTAATTCAAATGTTTACTCACTATTGAAGATAAATTTTAGTTAATTATTTGTGGGTGATATGGTATGAGTCAAAGACTCATCTTTGCTTTGAAACCCAAATTCTTAGAATGCGCAAATATCATATTGAAACTTATAACAATCTTTTGATGAACTAACTCTAACTCATCCACAAGATAGAAGTCTCAATCACTTTGCCTTTAAATTTGAAAGCTCGAAATTTCTCCACATTTTTAGATGCATGAGATGAAAATGAATAAATTCTAATTCTACCCTTTCATGCCCTAATTCTTCGTCATGTTATAGCGGCATCACCGTTATTCTACCAACTACGTCAAGCACAACGCCTCCCTTGTCGCCTCTCGGCCGCTCGCTCCACCGGTTGGTCGCCAAGCTCCACTGGCTCGTGTTCGAGTCAGCGCTCGCGCCACGCACGTGGCATTCACCTTCTTTCGGGACACCAGCCCCGATAGCGTCTGACATCTCCCCTCATGGACGTCCTTGACATGGACCACATCCATCCCCTAGCTCGGGCTCCTCCCTCTCATTTTGGTTCCGAAGGGTTTCCTTAGCAGAAAACAAAAAACTAGCAGAAAGAACGATATAGCCAAGATCTACTTTATGCAGATGTACGATAATGGAGGGATTCAGTGTTCATATTTTTGAAGGCTGAAAAGCGTTATGTACCAAAGAACATTGATGATGTAGTCGTACGACGACTCTAACCGCAAGGTTGCGCAGGCGTACAAGCGATGAGTGCTACAATTGGCAGCACCTCTGCAGTTCTACACGCGTCTGATGTAGAAGACGTCCCCTAGGCTCCGGTCCAGCAAAGCAGCAGAAGAAGATGATCCGAACCGAGATTCTAGCAGCACGACAACGTTCATATGATGGAGAAACCCCTATCCCAGTATGCATGTTCCAACTCGGGAACCACGCGTGAGGGGGAGAGACAAATGTCTCAACGGAATTGTGTGTTCCTCCTCCCCTTGCCCATTCCTTATATAGGGGAGGAAGGTGCACCCTACGGAGGGGACGACGACCAAGGAAGGTGGGAGGCGGCAGCCATAGGTAGGGCCTACCCCGCGCGCCAAACCCTAGGTGTCCCTTCCTCTTTTGCCTTATCCAAAGGGGTGCCTAACCCACATGGGCCCTTCATCCGGGAAGGCCCATTTAGGTGGGCTTCCCCTAAAATATTAAATAAAATATATTTTTAATATTGTAACAGCCCGTCCACTGGGCCCTGGGGGTGTCACTCCTGGCAGCTTAATAGGATATCTATACTGGTCCTAGTCTTTTCTGTGCACTTTGTCCTTACTCATGCACACCCGGTACCCACTTTCCGGTCGGTCGCCCATCTTAGGATTGCTTTAGGCCAAGTACGCTTAACCTCAGAGTTCTTTTCAGATGAGCTTTCAGAAAAGAAGTTGCAACTTGTTGGTATGAGTATCATATCAATCCTATTAATCCATGTGTTGGATCTCACATACACCTACCCTTAGAAGATCGATGTCCTCATCGATCAAGCATAGGCTAGGAATGTCCCCTCTTGGCACACATTTGTGCGTCCAGTATCGGCACATGCGCCATGTCATGTTCACGTTGGGCCACACGCGCCATGTTCCACATGTCCCGACACTGATCCGCATACGCCCGTGTAACCACGAGGATCGACTCTGATACCACTTGTAACACCCCATGTGTTGGATCTCACATACACCTATCCTTAGAAGATCGATGCCCTCATCGATCAAGCACATGCCAGATACCACTTGTAACACCCCGTCTACTTGGCCACGGGGTGTCACTCCTGACAGCTTAATAGGATAACTAGACTGGCCCCATAGTCTAACACTAGTATTTTCTATGCACTTTTTCCTCACTCATGCGTACCCGGTACCCACTTCTTGGTCGGTCACCCATCCTAGAATTTCTCTAGTCCAAGCACGCTTAACCTCAGAGTTCTTTTCAGATGAGCTTCCGGAAAATAAGTTGCAACTTGTTGGTATACGTATCCTATCAATCCTATTAAGCCATGTGTTGGATCTCATAAATATTAGTTCCATTAATTAATATTAAATATATATTATTTAACTCTTTCGCTTTGAAACACCATTTGGATCACTTCGAATAACCTTCGCATCCACATGGAACATTTCTCATTCTCTCCTCTCCTTTCTCCAACGATCTCGAATCGAGCCCTAAGTGTCATCTACCCTTAAGCGTGCCGCCCTACAATTCGGGAATACGCAGACATCATCATTACATCTCTCCGGTCAATGACCAACAACAGGATCTAAAAAACCATAATGACCCCCATGCATTCCACGAATGAACTTGATCGCTCGAACCTTAAATGTCGAGTCTCATTCTCTTTGCTACACGATACCTGGTTTGTCCAAGACCTGATCTTCGATATCTCTATATCTAGTTCAATCTTGTTAATGATAAACACATTTACTCGTTCCCGTGATATTACATCCTCGTGACCTAGTCACATGTTTGCAAACTTTCTAGATGTAATCTTACCGAGTGGGCCCAGAGTATTTATTCGTCACGCATATGGGCAATCCCGATCTTGATGCATACGCCTCAACCTACCCCTTCGGAATACCTAAGGGACACCTTTATGATCACCCTATTACGGTGTGACGATTGATGCAGTCAGGGGAGCCTCAGTGATAGTGATTAGATATGATCTCATGGTCAAAGGATTGAGTTATTATGCTTTCCTAGTTATCGCAATGTTGACGATTGATGCAGTCAGGGGAGCCTCAGTGATAGTGAGAACAAGATTGTAGATTTTTTCTTTTCCATGGAAGACCAAATCGGTATTCACTTCGGTGCTGAACGTTGTAATGTTCTCAAACTCCCAGGGTAAAAACATCCAAAAAAATCATACAAGAACTTTTATTATTAGATATAGACTGGTTAGGATATAATATATAACTATCAATTTGTTCAATATCTTTTTTTAGTTGTGAAAGTTAACAAATAATCGTAGGTTTCCTCTTAGTTGACTCAGTATCCAGAATTTATCTACTGCTTCCTCCGTTTCAAAATATAAGATGTTTTAGCTTTATGAACGAATTGTATCTAGACCCTTTTTGGTGTGTAGGTATATCTAGGTTTAGAGTGAACCTAGACCTAAAAGAGGACTAGATACACTCCCTCACAAAGCTAAAACGTCTTATATTTTAAAAACGGAGGGAGTGTATAACATGAGTTTATAGAGCTATGTGAAAACTAGTCGGACATATGTGTATTTTTTGATGTCAATGCTTAAACGAGTATGATTAGTTTTCACTCAATTTTCTGCTACATAATCTCACATGCTTTGTTTCTCTATTTTTTTAGATATGTGTTTTCTTAGCATGCTCAGAGAGGCACAAGTTGCAGCAAAAGAGTTATAATGACACTACTTCTTTACTGAAACAAAAATATATGGAAACTAAACATGATGTGCCTATCGCTGGAGTGAATGGCAGTGCATTTTTGCAACTAGATCTGGTACCTCTGCATCCCATGGCTATCTGTTTTGTGGAGGATTCTCATAATTTTTTAGGGGATTAGATTGCTGGAGAAAATATGGGCTACATAATGAATTACTCGGCCTTCATTGTAATTAAGTTAGTTCAAATTTAAATGTAGAGAGATACCTACATAGAACAACAATCAGCTCCTCATATCCACAAGACGACAACGGCAGAAAGAAAGTATTCACTTGCAAGTTGTTCACATTATTCCAGGAGAAAGTTGGCTAAGGTATATACCTAAAGTGAACAACACTCATAAAGGTGCCAGAATTGCATTCCTTAGACACGAAAGATCACTCATCATCCGTGTCAAGTTCACAGCCATATGCATTATACTTTTTGAACTTAGTAGGAATAGTTTTGTTAAGACAAACCTATCACGTATGCTTTATAATGAATGGTTGTATTTTACTATCATTAGTATAACACGTGAACATGCAATATTTGTCTTAGAAAACAAGTCTTACATAGAGGCCATTTGTGGAACTTCCAATACGGGCATAGCAGGAAAATACATGAAAAGTAGGATGAGAGGGGATGTTGAAAAGAAAGGAGAAGAGGCGAGGGAGGGGAGAGGAGGTACTTGAATGGTGACGACCACATGGTGGTGGTCGTTGGGACACATCATGCCCAATGGCAATGTGTGATGAGCTTCCTAGTGGCTCTAGAGTAAAACTTGTTAGAGTATCTCCACTCGTTCGGCGTTTCCAGGCCAAAATCCGACGCTATTTAGCGCCAGATGGATGTGACTTTCGGCCTGGTAACGGCCATTTTCGCACTCACGTTCCCAACCAAACCTAGAATCCGCCGACATATTTGATTTTTTTTATTCCTGTCGGCAAAATATCGCCCAAAGGTGTTCGATAGAAATCGTCCAAAACAGTTCAACATAAATTCGCCTGAAAGAGGTTCGACGATCAAATTATTACAAAACAGGATGAAATCCAGCGATCATTCGTCAACAGGTATGGGCTCCTCCGCTTGGTCTGATGCGACGAGGATGTGCTCTCTGTTGCGGCAAGGCACGTCGACGGATTCGAGGAGGTGGAGGCAAAGCTCGGCGACGGTGTGGTGGCCGAGACGGTCGGTGCAGAGCTTGGCGTGTTGGCGGGGACGTCCTCGTCCAGGATGGCGTTGCGGCGCGCCATGTACCAGGCCTTGACCTGGGGGCTCTCGCTGAGGTGTCTTCGCCGCCCATGAGGAACTGGAGGTGTGTGTTCCTCTTTTTGGCAGCGAAGTTCGCCTTGAGGAGGTCGAGCTTTGTGTCCTGGTTCTGCAATAGCTGCATCCGCCTCTCTTCGGTCTTCTCCTCCCTCTTCTCGGCATGGGCCTTCGAGTCGGCGATACACTTCTTGAGGGATGCGAGGAGTCGTTCAGCAGGCGGTCCCATAGCCTTCAACATCTTGGGCTTCTTCTGGCCGATCTCTGGCCTTCCTTCGCTGGCAGCTGGGGGTGGAGCCTCGGTGTTGTACACGTCGTCCTTATTCTTGGCGAGGCTCATGCGAGTGTCCACCCATTTCTGGCACTTCTCGATCTTGTCGAACACGTGGTGGCACATGAACTCCATCTTGGTATCACCGCGGTACATGTCAAGTGCATGGACCAGCTGCGAAGACAAGGCGAAGTGTAAGTCAGGAAAGGCATGAACTCGGCATAGGTTCGGCTTGAGTTTGGAGAACTACCTTATTGTCCATGCTTGCGCCGCTAACTAGATGCCGCTTGATTTCTTCGAGAATGTCGTGCCACTTGCTACACTATTCCCCAATGATTGGTCATGGCCTTCTCACCGCGCTCCATGTGGACTTTGTTGTACACTAGGTCCAATAGGTTGAGCTCATCGAACGCCATCTTGACGCGCCTTCAGTGATTCTCCGAGTTTTGGTTTGCGCCGGTGATCACCAATATGACTAAGGCGGTGGTGCCACATATATGCAACATTATCATCACTCAATTTAATTCTTTTTGCATCCACAATATGAATATGCATATTACTATCAAGATCCAAAAGAAATAAACCTTTCTTCACATGTGCATGACCATGAAAGATATTATTCATATAAATGTAATAACCAATTAGATTTAAATAAATAACCGTGTCGCAACAAACATGATCCAAAAATAATGGTCATGCTTAACGCATGCACAAGATAACAATTATTAAGGTTCAGGACTAATCCCGACGGTAAGTGAAGTGGTAGCTTTCCGATGGAGATCACATCAACCTTTGATCCATTGCTTACATGCGTCGTCACTTCATTCTTGGCTAGTTGACGCTTGTTCTGCAGCCCCTATTTCGAGTTACATATATTAGCAACTGAACCAGTATAAAATACATAGGTTCAACTATGAGTAGTAGTAAGGTACACATAAATAACATGTATATCGTATATACCTTTGTTCACCTTAACAGATTTATGGTCAGCCAGATACTTGGGGCAGTTGTACTTCTCGTACCCCATGTTCTTGTAATAAAAGCACTCGGTCTCAGGCTTCAGGCCATTATTGGTCTCCTTCTCAGACGCAGCAACAGACTTGCCACCCTTCTTGAAGTTACCCTTCTTCTTGCCTTTCTTGCCTTTCATGAAACTAGTGTTCTTATTAACCATCAACACTTGATGCTCTTTTTATCTCCACTTTAGCAGTTTTTAGCATGGAAAGAAGCTCAGGTAGCGACTTATTCATGCCTTGCATATTATAGTTCATCACAAAGTTCTTATAACTTGGTGGGAGTGATTGGATAACCCTATGAATTCCTAGCTCATTTGGAATCACAATTGATAGACCTACAAGTTTATTGGCATGTCCAGACATTTTGAGTACGTGCTCACTAACAGAGTTGTTCTCTTCCATCATGCAGCTAAAGAACTTTTCAGAAGCTTCATAACTCTCTATGGAAACATGATTATCGAAAATCATTCTCAATTCAACTATTGTAGCATAGGAATCATTGAGCTCGTAACGCTTTTGAAGCTCAGGCTCCGGCCCATACAGTATATCGCAGTGAATTAAGTGGTGATCCTCCTGACGAGTGATGAACACATTTTCTCATCATCGGTAGCATCTTCAGTAGGAGGGGTTCCTAGATGTGCATCTAACACATAGCTCCTTTGAGCAGACGAGAGGAGTATCCTCAGGTTAAGGGCCCAGTCGGTAAAGTTGCTACCATTGGTGCTAAGTTTCCCTCCTCCATGAATACATTAAAATTGAAAGCAGGTGGTGCCATGATCTACAACATATTTGCAAAGACTATTTAGACTAAGTTTATGAAAGATTGAGTTCAAACTAATTCAAAATTACTACTAGAACTCCCACTCAAAAACAACATCCCTTGAGTTGTTTTGGTGATTACACGAACCAAATTCACTACACCACAACTGATCATCACGTGAGATGATGTAGCTTCAAAGGTGAACATCGACATGTTCCTCATATCATTCATATGACTCGTGTTTTACCTTTCGGTTCTTGTTCCGAGGCCATGTCTGTACATGCTAGGCTCACCAAGTAGAACCTTAGTAATCTCGTGTGTAAATATGTATTACACCCATTGTATGTGAACATAGATTATATCACACCTGGTCATCACATGGTGCTTTGAAACGACAAGCTTTCTTAACGGTGCATAATAAAGGAAGAATACATGTTTATATTGATATTTTAGTAAGTGGGGTCATCTTATAATGCTACCGCCAAGTTATAAGCTAGACATAAGCATAAATAAGATGCATAAATGGGATAAACATCATATACATATATAATGTGATATGATATAGTTCTTTCTTGCACTTAGATCTCCATCTTGTGCTCCATGGTATGATCACCATCATTCCACCGGTGTGGCTCCAAGGTCCATGATGCCACCATCTTGGTTGTTCTCCACTAATTCGAATTACATGAAATTTCCATTTTTGGCATGCAAGCATTTAAAAGAATAAAACAACCATATGGCTCCAACCGGTTGTCATAACTTACAAATGGTATCATTGCATACATAAAATTTGTAACATATGAACATGTCACATCACATGCTCTGCAAAAACAAGTTAGACGCCTCTAATTTCTTTTGCATATTTTACGTGGCTTTGGGTTTAAGGAGAATCGTTCATCCTATGAACTTCAAACCACAACAGTGATAAAGAAATTATTAACAACCCATTGTAAATCAGACCTTAACTATAGTAGGAGAGACAAACACCTGCTAGCCACTTATGCAATACGAGTTGCATGTCAATCATGGAACAAGTCTCATGTGCAAGGACATGTAAAGTTAGTCTAAGCCGTTTCATCCCAATATGCCACTAAGATCCAGTATACACAAAAAAATTGCAATAACATGATCATCAACGCCCACAACCATATGTGTTCTACTCGTACAGAACATCTACAGATAGATATGCCTCTGATACCACTGAATGGTTCACAATATAGAAAACAAAAAAAATCCTATGATAAGAACACCAATTGCGCCAAGATCTAATATATTAGATGCTATTAATTAGTAAGAGGGTAACAAGAATAACTTACCCTCGAAGACCGAAAGCTTTTACGAAAACTGATTTCCTTGGTGATGTAGTCGATCACTTGCCGATCTCAAGATCGTGTTTAAGAACGTCGCAACCTAGCAGCGTATCCATCCTTGGTCACATGTCCGGCTCCCGACAACCTCCACCCCTCCACTCTAGTAGAGCATCGGATGGAGTAGATAAATCTTACTCCGAGAATCCAACAGAATATGTACCTCGCTAACCTAAGGCCATGGGGAAATGCTAGAGGGGAAAGAGAACCTTCACGAAGAGGTGGTGCATCTAGAGAGTAGGCGGATGGATCTTTTATAGGGGAGGGGTAGCCCAAGGGGGCATGGCCGCCGGCCATGGAGGATGCCCCCGCCTCTCCCTTCATTCATGTGGTGGACTCTCCACTCACATAAACTCCATCTCCAACCACATGCATTTATTACCCAGTAGCATAAATGCATTTTTCTCTTTAAATAAAACTCTTTTATTTATTTTATTCAGAATTTTGTTAATTACTTTAATTAACAAAAATTCACATAAAACCCCTTGCATTGTTTAAATATCACACCCGAAACCATTTTTAGCGATTTAACCTGAAACACCTCCGGTGAACATCGAAACAATTCCAGGTCTAACAAAATTATTCTCGGATATGTTTTATCTACCACTTAGTGTTGGATAACCTTAAGTGTGTCACTCTACGGTTCGTGAACAATGTAAACATGATATATACTCATCTCTTATCAATAATTAGAAGCGGGACCTAGAGATCCGTATTGACTCCTATACATTCAACGATAACTCTTGTGATTGTCTGAACCATCAATGTCGTATCCAATTCCTTTTGTCTCGTGATACTTTACTTTCCGAGATCCAATCATAGGTATCAACCATACCCTGGTTCAATCGTGTTCCTGACAAGTACTCTTTACTCGTTATGTGATACAACATCCCTGTGACCTAGTCACGTGCTTGCAAGCGGTGTTGATTTGATATCACCGAGAGGGTCCAGAGTATATCTCTCCATCATTAGGATGGAAAATACCACTATTGATCCATGAGCCTCGACATAACACTTCTGGAATACTTGAACCCACTTTTATAGTCACCCTGTTATGGTGTGACGTTTGATGTTATCAAGTCACTCTTCCGGTGTTAGCGACTAACATGATCTCATGGTCTAAGGACTAGGAATACTTCGTATGTGTTTGATGTAGCAATCTAAACTTAATGACAAAATCGTATTTCTAAATCTACTTTGGGTGTAAGTTCATGATCCCGGTATTAACAACATCTAATGTTCATGATCAAGAAACATTGATCATCTGTTAATCAATGAGCTAGTATATATGAGAGGCATTACTAGGAACTTTGGTTTTTTATTGAACAAACATGTATTAACGTTTCCTATTAATAAAATTCTAGCATGAGAAATAAACATCAATCGTAAACTTGGAATAAGATATTAACATTTTATTATTGCCTCTCGGGCATATTCTCTTTAGCTCATGTATCACAAAATGATATTAAGAGAATGATTTTGTCACTTTGGGCATTATGGGGGAGGGATGGCCTAATAAATTTGGACCACACTCCCCCTATATCCATGCATACATTTAGATAGTAGAACACATTAAATTATGGGTATGGGTGCATGATCTCAAGACACATTGCTCGAATCTATGATATTTATCTCATTCCTTAACTCTTAGAATCTTATTTCATCAAGAGGCTTGATGAATAATCGCAAGATTCTTCGCGGTGCTAATGTATGAGAGGTTAATAAATCCACTAGACACATGCTCCCGGATGAAGTGATGGCGAATATCAATATGCTTCGTTCTTGTGTGTTGCACCAGTTATGGGTGATCTTGATTGCACTTCATTATCACAAATAATAGGCACTTTGTCACAAGTGAAACCGTAGTCCTTCAGTGTTTGCCTCATCCACAACAATTGAGCACAACAAATAGCGGCCGCAATATACTCGGCCTCGACGGATGACAAGGAGACACAATTCTGCTTCTTAGATTCGAGCAATGTGGCTTGAGATCATGCACCCATACCCATGATGGATTCATATGCAAGCAGGATAAGGATGGATTCAAGACAAGCAACGGGGGCAAAAGTTTCACCGTAGTCAAAACCCTCAACTTGGGAGAAGCCTTGAGCCACCAATCTAGCCTTGTTGTGAATGACCATCCCGCTTGCACCTTGCTTGTTCTTCAAAATCCACTTGGTCCCATTGTCATTGTGGCACTCCTTGGGTCTCTCCACCAATGACCATACTTTGTTGCGCTTGAAGTTGTGTAACTCTTCATGCATGGATTCAAGCCAATACAGATCTTCAAGCGCTTCATACACATTTTGGGGTTCTACACAAGAAATAAAAACATCGTGGCCAACAAAGTTAGCCACTTGGTTACGAGTAGTAATACCCCTTTCAAGATCACCAACAATATTTTCAAGGATAAGTCCTTCTCAAACAAGCTTAACGGTCCTTTTTGCTTCGCAACAATCTTGAGCTTCATCAAGAGATTCTTGAGAAACTACTTGGTCATCACCACTATTTTGATCCTCATATTGAGCTTCAAATTGAGCTTTCTCCTCTTCATGAGCTTGCTTGACATTTTGACTCTATCCATATTCATTAGCTTGGCCTTGGTCAACATGGGGTGGTACAAACCCATCATTAATTTGCTCTTGACCTTGATCATGTGTTATCTCTTCAATTATGGTATCTTGATGGCTATGGGGTTGATGAAGATATTGAGTAGGTGAGGGCTCCACTTGAGTAGATCATTATCCTTCTCCTTACACCATAAGGGGTTCCTCAACGGGACGGAAAAATCCCGCACACATTCTTCTTATGGCTTGAGGAGGAATTACATCACCAAGATAAAATTGCCCCACTTGGGAGCTTTGATTCTCATCGAACTTCACATTACTAGAGACTATAACTTGCTCGGTGGACTTGTTATAGACACTATAAGCGTGAGACTCCGATGCATATCCAACAAATATACCTCAAATAGCCCTAGGCTCAAATTTAGGTAACTAGTTACCTTTCTTGAGAATGTAGCACTTACACCCAAACACACGAAGGTAGCGGATACTTGGTTACTTGCCATAGAGGAACTCGTAAGAGGTCTTGTTCAAGTGCTTGCATAGGTAAACACGGTTGGCAATATGACAAGCGGTTGAGATAGCTTTGGCCCAAAAATTATATGGGGACTTGAACTCCAAAATCATGGTTCTTGCCATATCCATAAGAGTCTGGTTCTTACTTTCCGCCACACCATTTTATTGAGGGGTATAAGGAGCATAATATTGATGCTTATTGCCCTCATCACTAAGGAACTCATCCAAGGTGTAGTTCTTGAACTCGGTACCATTGTCACTTCTAACAGCCAAAATCTTCTTGTTATGTTGATGTTAAACTTCATGGGAAAAGTCGATGATGGTTTGTTGAGTCTCACTCTTCTTCTTGAAGAAATATACACAAGTGTATCGTGAGTAGTCATCCATAATAACCAAGCAATACTTATTCCCCCCAAGACTATCAAAAGATGGAGGACCAAAGAGATACATGTGAAGGAGCTCTAGGATTCCATCAAAATAGATGACCTTCGTGGGGGTGAACCGACTCATGGAGCTTTCCTTCAATACAAGCCCTACACGCACGTTTTTTGACAAAACGAACATTATCTTTATTCCAAGGATGTGACCTACTGTGTGGAGACTTTGCAAAGACCTCATATTGACATGGGAAACACTACAACATGGAGCTTTGGTGCTGGCGCTTATAGACGCCAAGGCATAACCTTAGTCGCCGTGCTCGCGCTAGCACGGCAAAAAAAGCCGTCACGGATAACTAAGTCGGAGATTCATGAACGGCGGCGGTTTTTTTTGGCACGACACAACATGATCTGCCGAACTAGCGGTACCACGGTGCGGTAGAGGATGTGCCACATTACATTACTGAATACGGCGGAACTTTAATGCCATGTCACGTATTGCGAATTTCGTGGTCTATACAACATCACATATCTAGATAATTAATTATAGTACCATTAATAAAAGTAAGCAGTTTATAGTCATTAATTTAGGTTGCTAATTGCATTCAAGTTGAAAATTCAATTTTATTGAAAGGATATTTATTACATCACATTACACTACAACCACTTCTTACACTTATCTTCTGACAAATTATGAAAATAAAGAACTAAAAACTATCTACAACTAATCTAATTCTTCCACTTATCCAAAGGATAACTGGAGAAATTTACCTAATCTAAATCTTGAGCGCCTCTCTATTCTGCTAACACCCTACTATAAGAAATGCCGAAACATGGCCACCATCCTCGAATGAGGATGCTTTCATGCCGATAGCAACGACAACAGCTATGGAAGCAGCGACAATGACGGCAACAGAGGCATGTCCGTAATCCTCCGCACGAGCTATGGTGACCGCATTGTCATGGATCTGAAAGATATAGCAGATCGATTAGATAAAGAACATGATGCAACTGCAGATCGATTAGAGAAAGAACAAGATGCAACATTACATCGACTAGAGAAAACCATGATGCAACAACGGATCGATTAGAGAAAGAACAAGATCCAACACCAAATCGATTAGAGAAAGAACAAGATGCAACATCAAACTGATTGAGAAAGAACCTTAGGCTCGGAGGACTCTAGCGTGTAGCTAGTGCTTGTGAGGCATCACCACATTTGGAAGGGCCGACAGTAGTAGAGATGGGAGTTGGTGAGATCCTAAGATTTTTTTTGGAAATGACTATGTTCAGATCTAGGGTTTGCCTTGCGGAGAGAGTGGGTGCGGCGCCGTACAGAGAGAGGAGTTGAGAGAGTGGGGACTAAGGACTCCCTGTATTATATACAAAACAGGGTGGGCTATTGGTGAGATGTAGTGTTTGTTTTATGGGCTATATAACACGTGCGTCCAATATCGTGGGCCGAATTGGTTCATAGCCGGCAAGCAGTGGTGGTCCGCACCTGTCTGCTACACAAGCCTAACCAGTCAACAGGAAGTGATTTACCATTATCCAGCGGACATCAACAATTAATGGCGCTTGAAATGGACGATTGATGGCTCAATGTTGATGTAGAGCTCATTGGGAACCCCAAGAGGAAGGTATGATGAGCACAGTAGAAAGTTTCCCTCAGTTATAAAACCAAGGTTTAATCGAACCAGTAGGAGCAAGGAAACACCCCAAAGGTGTTGCTAGCTAAGCCTTGGCAGGGTGCACTACCGGTGCTAGTAGCAACGTGGAGACCTGCACAACACAACCATAGAACTTTGTCCCCAACTTGCGATGAGGTTGTCAATCTCGCCGTGTTTTGCTGAAAACAAAGGATTAAACGTATCGAATGGAAGGAAGTAAAAGTTTGCAGAAAGTAAACACAAAGCAGTAAACAGTTTGTAGATTGTATGTAAAAGAAAAGAGGACCGGGATCCATAGTTCATTAGAGGTGGCTCTCCTTAAGATAGATAACATGTTGGGTGAACAAATTACAGCGGGGCAATTGACAAACATCGAGAAAGCAATACATGCATATACTAATCATCTTGACTCCTTTGGAACTTGGTTGGGCATTACAACATTATACATAGACCGCCATCCAACTGCATCTATGACTAATAATCCACCTTCAGGTTATCATCCGAACCCCCTCCGGTATTAAGTTACAAGCAACAGATTATTGCTTTACGAATTGCGTGTAATGTAAACAATACGATTGTTCTATGAACAAAGGATTGTTGTTTTCTCCCTAGTAGCAACAGCACATCTAGTACCTTAGAGATTTCTGTCACTTCCCCAGATTACCATAGGCGTGAACCCACTATCGAGCATAAATACTAACTCTTGGAGTTGCTAGCATCTACTTGGCCAAGATAGCTACTAACAACGGAAAGCATGCAAGATCACAAATAACAAAGACATGATAGAATCAATAATCAATCTGAAATAGCATCTCAATATCCATCGGATCCCCGCCAAACACAGCATGCAGAATTACAAATAGATGATCTTGATCATGAACGGAGCTCACAAGATCTAGACATGAAAGCACAAAGGAGGAGAACCAGCCATCTAGCTAGTACATGGATCCATAGTCCAAGGATGAACTACTCACGCATCACACCGGAGGCTTGCATGGTGATGAAGAAGGCCTCCAGGGTGAATTCCCCTCTCCGACAGGGTGCCGGGAAGAGCTTCAGATCCCTCCCAATCTAGGGATGGAGATGATGGCGGCTACAGACTCTTTCGTGGATTTTTGATCGGGTACTTAGGGTTTTCGTCCTGAGGGCATCTTATAGGCGGAAGGAGAGGCCGAGGGGGTGCTCGGGTCGGCCAGACCACCCCCTGGCGCGGGCCAGGCCTGGCCGCGCGGCCAGGTGGTGTGGCCGACCCCCAGCCCTTCTCCGTCTCGTATTCTGGCATCTGATGACTTCCGGAAAAATAGGCACTTTGGCTTTTGTCCCGTCCAATTCCGAGAATATTCATTTTTCGACTTTCCTGGAACCAAAAACAGCAGAAAACAGGCAGCTGGCACTGTGGCTCTTGTTAATAGGTTAGTCCAAGAAATCATATGAAAAATACTCGAAAGTGTGGATAAAACACAAGAAAGTGGATAAAACCAAGCATGAAACATCAAAAATTATATATACATTTGCAATGTATCAACATCCGCAAGGTTAACTCCTGCTCGTCCTCGAGTAGGTAAGTGATAAAAAGAAAGAATAATTTTTGAGGTGACATGCACCATCAAAGATTTGATCAAAGTATTTGTAAAACATTCAAAGCTAGGATCATAGTACTTCAATCGTAACATGAAAGACAAAGTTCTAGCAATAAGACAAAGAAACTATGATGCAACATGAAAAGGCACAAACAAAAAATTCATGAATAACAATGCTTTGCAAGACGTTTGTTTGTTTCACATAAAGAAAACATAGCATAATAGCATTCAGCTTGTCCCTCATAGAGTAGCAAATATAAATGCATAGGACACCTTCAAAGTTCATAAGAGTGACTAGATACAAATAGTTTAAAACAAGCAATATCAAGTTATGCATCAATCAACTAGTCTTGGGACAATGCACATAGAACTAAGAATGGCCACTATGCTCTCAAAGTAGGTGCATAAAGGTAGAAGGTGGAGACTCAATATAATGGTGGAAGAAAGGCCTTCATAGAAGGAAGCAGGGATTCAAGTCTCATAAAGAGCTTCCAAAAATTATGGTACTTATAGCTTTTAGCTCTCACTGCCCCTATCATAAGCATCTTGAAGTGATTAAGGTTAAAGTGAACAAACTATGGTGTACATGCTTGACGAAGTATAAGTTAGAAATCTCATGTCCCTTGTATACGAGGGCCGCTCCTCATGCTACTCAAGTTTAGTCACCGTAAGTTCTTGTCATTGTAAGTACATGGGTATCATAGAGAACCGCCAATGGGGTACCCCTTGCCCGATGATACGGAAGAATCCCCATATCAAAATGACAAGGCAAGCAAACAACGAGCATCTCAGCAATCTTCTTATTTACCATGGGAATATGGTGCTTTTTTCTCTCTTTCCTCTTTTCATAATATCTCTTTTTTTCTTTTTCTCTTTTTTCTCAATATAGGACTCTTTTTTTATAAGAAGAATGCTTCATAGACAGCTCATTATGGTTACGCTGCAGGTTTCCACCATGTCAGCATGGATTAGACCAGCGGCCCAGGCGTTTCTCTAACACATATACATAACTCCATGGACTTACAAGCTCCCCTTTCATTTCACACCGACGACATCCATATACAAAAGAGCATGATATCAACTAGGTACAAGTACCAAGTGTAATGTTGAAAGCGTTCCCCATGAAAGCATGGTTCTGCTAATTCCCAACAAATAAGTGCAAGCATATACAACATAGAAGACACAATGGTTCAAGTTTATTAAGGGCAAGAAAACTAAAGTGTGCCATCAAGTTCGTGAGAGCTTTAATCACTAGTTTTCTCATAACAAGTTTAATTTGGAAGGTAAACAAAAGCATGAATATACTTGGAATAGCATAAGCTAGTAGGTAGCTATGGTGGACTCTTTGGAATAAAAAAGAAGATGATAAAAAGAGTAGGTATGGGATACTCATTGTCTGCTTTCCTTGTCATTTTGATATGAGGATTCTTCCGTATCTGAAGGAAATATGCCCTAAGAGGCAATAATAAAGTTGCTATTATATATTTCTTGTATATGATAGATGTTTATTTTGCATGCTATAATTGTATTGATAGGAAACATCAATACATGTCTGTTTAATAAACAAAAAGGGTTCCTAGTTATGCCTCTCTTATAGACTAGCTTGTTGATTAACAAGATGATCAAAGTTTCCTAATCATGGACATTGGATGTTGTTAATAACAAGGTTACAGCATTTGTGAAATGATGTGATGAACATTCATCTGAAGTATATTGCTATAACATCATACAAAGTAGTCTTAGTCCTTAGACCATGAGATCATGTTAATTGCTAACACCGGAAGAGTATCTTGATAACATCAAACGTCACACCGTAACAGGGTGACTATAAAGATGGGTTCAGTACTACGAAGGTGTTATGTTGAGGCTCATGGATCAAGAGTGGAATTTGTCAATCCAGATGATGGATAGATATACTCTGGGCCCTCTCGGTGATATCACATTAAGATAGCTTGCAAGCAAGTGATGTGATCACTAGAATGTTATATCACGGGAGCGAGAAAAGAGTGCATGTCGGTAACGAGATCAAACTAGGTATTTGGATACCGATGATCGAATCTCGGACATGTATTATATCTTGAGACAAAGGGATTAAATTGCTGACGTTAAAGGTTCTCACGATCACAGAAGTCATCGTTGAATATGCAGGAGTCAGTATGGATCTCCAGGTCCCGCTTCTGATTATTGATCTGAGGGGAGTCTCAATCATGTCTGCATTATTCGCGAACCGTAGGGTGACACACTTAAGGGTTGCCGGACACCATTTAGGAGCACATATGTTCCAGACGAAAGGTTTGCAAAGCGCAGGAATTGTTTCGATAGAAACCGGAATTGTTTCGGGTGAAATTGCAGAAAGTGGTTCTGCATGTAATATTGAAATGTTGCAAGGGGTTTTATGTGAATGTTTGTTAATTAAAGTAATTAACAAAATTCTGAATAAAATAAATAAAAGAATTTTATTAAATGAGAGAGCATTAAATTTGGAGAAATTTAAAGTGGAGACTTTAAAAGGGAATGTGAAGAGGCATTTTAATGTGGAGGGATTACCACCACATGAATGGGGGAGGTGAGGGGTCACCCCCCCATGCGCCGGCCATGGAGAGAGGGGGCACCCCCTCCTCCTATAAAAGGCCACCCATTCCCTCCTTCATCCATAGACCTCCTCGTGAAGGATCTCTCTTCCCCTCTAGATATTCCCCCATGGTCTCGGATTAGCGAGATACATGTTCCCGGTGGCCTTGCGTCTGGAAGGAGTTGCTGCTTCCGCTGATTCGCTAGAGCGAGGAGGTGGAGGTTGTCCGGTGGCTTGAACGTGTGTGCGAGGACGGATGCGCTGCTGATTTGCGGCGCTCGGACTTCCACACGATCTTGAGATCGGCAAGCGTATGACTACATCAACCACAAGTTCCTACTCGTTAACAAAACTCGTTGTCTTCGAGGGTAAGTTCTCCATGGATGTATGTCCACCCATTGCTCGGTATCTAGTAGATAGATCTTGGCGTATAGTTCTCATCGTAGGAATTTTTTTGTTTTCTATGTTGCGGACCCAACAGTGGTATCATAGCCTGATCTATGCGTAGGTGCTTTGCACGGGTAGTACACATATGTTTATATGTGGGCGATGATGATCATGTTATTGCATCTTCTATGTACTTTGGATATTGGTGGTATAGTGGGATGAAGCGGCCCGGACCAACCTTACATGTCATCGTACATGAGACCGGTTCCACGACTGACATGCAACTTGTTTTGCATAAGTGGATGGCGGGTGTCTGTCTCTCCTACTATAGTCAATATCTGATTTACAACGAGTTGCTAATAACTTGGTTATCCTCGTTGTGGTTCATGTTCGTAGGTAGGACCGGTTCTATCTCTGAAAGCCCTAAGCCACGTAAAACTTGCAATTGATAAATTAGAGGCGTCTAGTTTAGATCGTTGCTGGGCTAGTGTCTTGATATGGTATTGTTGTAAGTAGATGTATGATAGATACTCTTACAACTCACTTAACGTGTAAGTTCCATAGACCTTGGCCTTACACACAAAGGAATGATAGAGATCATACCACGATGCAAATGATAGAGATCAAATGCATGGACCATATCACCTCACTTCACACATTAGATGTTAGCATCTTATATTGCTAGTTTGGCGCTTTTGGTAGCATTATAAGATGATCCCTCATTTAGATATCAAGATAAAATGTGTTCTTCCTTACGTATGCACCGTTTTGTGGATCGTGTTTTGAGGCATCACGTGATGATCGGGTGTTCTCGACTCTACGCTTTCATACAATGGGTGTAAGACAGTTTTACACGCGCGAATACTAAGGTTCTTACTTGACGAGCCTAGCATGTACAGACATGGCCTCGGAACACGGACCGAAAGGTTAAGCATGAGTCATATATTTTATATGATGCCTATATAGATACCCGCCTTTGAATCTACACCGACTCACGTGATGATTGGATTTGGTGTAGTGGATTTGGTTCATGTCATCACCAAAAGGACACGAGGGATGTCGTTTTTGAGTGGGAGTTCATTAGTAATTTGGATTAGTTGAACGCAATCTATCATAAACTTAGTCTAAATATATTTTACAAATTCTGTTGTAGATGGCACCACCTGCTTTTAATTTCAATGTGTTCATGGAGAAAGAGAAGCTTGCTGCGAATGGTAGCAACTTCACCAACTGGGCTATGAATTTGAGGATTCTCCTCACTGCTGCACAAAAGCAATATGTGCTAGAGGCGCCGCTAGGCCCCCCCCACCTGCTCCTGATGCCCCTGACAAGGAAAAGAACGTCTATATAACTCGTCAGGAGGACCACAACTTAGTTCATTGCGGCATACTGTATGGGCTAGAACCAGAACTTCGAAAACGTTTCAAAAATGGCAATGCCTTTGATACCATAGGAGAATTGAAAATGATTTTCGATACCCATGCTGCCGTAGAGAGTTATAATGCTTCTGAAAAGTTCTTTAGCTGCATGATGGAAGAGAACAGCTCCGTTAGTGAGCACGTACTCAAAATGTCTGGGTACGCCGATAAGCTTGTGTCCTTGGGAATAACGATTCCCATTGACTTAGGCATACATCGTGTTCTCCAATCTCTGCCACCTAGCTACAAGAGCTTCGTGATGAACTATAATATGTAGGGCATGAAGAAGTCTCTTCCCGAGCTTCTGTCAATGCTTAAGACTGCAGAAGTGGAGATTAGGAAAGAACATCAAGTGTTGATGATCAATAAGACCACCGGTTTCAAGAAGGACAAGAAAGGCAAGCAGAAGGGAAAGAAGGGCGGCAAATCTGTTGCCGCGCCTGAAAAGAAACCCCGAGCTGGCCCTAAGTCTGACACCGAGTGCTACTATTGCAAGGGGACTGGCCATTGGAAGCGCAACTGCCCCAAGTATTTGGCGGACAAAAAGGCCGGCAAGGCAAACAAAGGTATATGTGATATACATGTTATTGATGTGTACTTGACTAGTACTCGCAGTAGCACCTGGGTATTTGATACGGGATCGGTTGCTAGTATATGTAACTCGGTTCAGGGGCTGCGGAACAAGCGACAACTATCAAGGGATGAGGTCACGATGCGGGTCGGCAATGGATCAAGAGTTGATGTGATCGCCGTCAGAACCCTGCCTCTCCATATGCCCTCGGGATTAGTTATAAACCTGAATAATTGTTATTTGGTGCCTGCACTGAGCATGAACATTGTATCCGGATCATGTTTGATGCAAAGTGGTTATTCGTTTAAATCTGAAAACAATGGTTGTTCGATTTATATGAATAATATCTTTTATGGTCATGCACCTGTGTTGAATGGTTTATTTCTATTGGATCTCGATAGTAGTATTACGCATATTCATAATGTTGATGCTAAAAGGATTAAACTTGATAATGATATATCTGCATATATGTGGCACTGCCGTCTAGGTCATATTAGCGTTAAACGCATGAAGAAACTCCATTCTGATGGACTTTTGGAATCACTTGATTTTGAATCATTTGATACATGTGAGCCATGCCTTATGGGCAAGATGACTAGAACGCCATTTTCCGGTTCAATGGAACGGGCGACAGATTTATTGGAAATCATACATACTGATGTGTGTGGACCAATGAGTGTGTCGGTGCGAGGTGGATATCGTTATTTTGTTACTTTCACGGATGATTTGAGTAGATACGGGTATATCTATTTGATGAAACACAAGTTTGAAACTTTTAAAAGTTCAAAGAATTTCAGAATGAAGTGGAAAATCATCGTAATAGAAAGATCAAATTTCTACGGTCTGACCGTGGAGGAGAGTATCTTAGTTACGAGTTTAGCACACACATGAAAGAGTGTGGAATAGTTTCACAACTCACGCCTGCCGGAACACCACAACGTAATGGTGTGTCAGAACGTCGTAATCGTACTTTATTGGATATGGTTCGATCTATGATGTCTCTGACTGACTTGCCACTGTCATTTTGGGGTTATGCACTGGAAACCGCTACATTCACTTTAAATAGGGCACCATCTAAATCCGTTGAAAAGACACCGTATGAATTATGGTTTGGAAACAAACCTAAGCTGTCATTTCTTAAAGTTTGGGGATGTGATGTTTATGTGAAGAAACTTCAACCGGATAAACTCGAACCCAAAGCGGAAAAATGCGTCTTCATAAGATACCCTAAGGAAACGATTGGGTATACCTTCTATCACAGATCCGAGGGCAAGGTCTTTGTTGCCAAGAATGGATCCTTTCTTGAGAAGGAGTTTCTTGTGAAAGGTGTGAGTAGTCAGAATGTAGAACTCGAAGAGGTTACTGAACCTTCTCTTCATGAAATGGCGAGTAGCGTAGCACCGGAAGTTGTTTCGGAGTTGACTTCACCTAATGAAGAGAGAGCTAACGATATTGATCATGAAACTCCGAAAGAGGACACTACCGAACCTCGCAGGTCAAGCAGGACACGTGCAGCTCCTGAACTGTACGGCAATCCTGTTATGAATTTCATGATTGATGAAATAGATGACCTTGCGACGTATGAAGAAGCGATGGTGAGCCCTGATTCCAACAAATGGCTAGAAGCCATGAAATCCGAGATGGAATCCATGTACGAAAACCAGGTTTGAACTAGATTATTGTCTCTAGTGCAAGTGGGAGACTGAAGGAAATATGCCCTGAGAGGCAATAATAAAGTTGTTATTATATATTTCTTGTATATGATAGATGTTTATTTTGCATGCTATAATTGTATTGATAGGAAACATCAATACATGTGTGTTTAATAAACAAAAAGGGTTCCTAGTTATGCCTCTCTTATAGACTAGCTTGTTGATTAACAAGATGATCAAAGTTTCCTGATCATGGACATTGGATGTTGTTAATAACAAGGTCACAACATTTGTGAAATGATGTGATGAACATTCATCCGAAGTATAGCATTACGATCAAGTCATTATGTTTATATTGCTATAACATCATACAAAGTAGTCTTAGTCCTTAGACCATGAGATCATGTTAATTGCTAACACCGGAAGAGTATCTTGATAACATCAAACGTCACACCGTAACAGGGTGACTATAAAGATGGGTTCAGTACTACGAAGGTGTTATGTTGAGGCTCATGGATCAAGAGTGGAATTTGTCAATCCAGATGACGGATAGATATACTCTGGGCCCTCTCGGTGATATCACATTAAGATAGCTTGCAAGCAAGTGATGTGATCACTAGAATGTTATATCACGGGAACGAGAAAAGAGTGCATGTCGGTAACGAGATCAAACTAGGTATTTGGATACCGATGATCGAATCTCGGACATGTATTATATCATGAGACAAAGGGATTAAATTGCTGACGTTAAAGGTTCTCACGATCACAGAAGTCATCGTTGAATATGCAGGAGTCAGTATGGATCTCCATGTCCCGCTTCTGATTATTGATCTGAGAGGAGTCTCAGTCATGTCTGCATTATTCGCGAACCGTAGGGTGACACACTTAAGGGTTGCCGGACACCATTTAGGAGCACATATGTTCCAGACGGAAGGTTTGCAAAGCGCAGGAAATGTTTCGATAGAAACAAGAATTGTTTCGGGTGAAATTGCAGAAAGTGGTTCTGCATGTAATATTGAAATGTTGCAAGGGGTTTTATGTGAATGTTTGTTAATTAAAGTAATTAACAAAATTCTGAATAAAATAAATAAAAGAGTTTTATTAAATGAGAGAGCATTAAATTTGGAGAAATTTAATGCATTTAAAGTGGAGACTTTAAAAGAGAATGTTAAGGGGCATTTTAATGTGGAGGGGTTACCACCACATGAATGGGGGAGGTGAGGGGTCACCCCCCCATGCGCCGGCCATGGAGAGAGGGGGCACCCGAGTCATTTGATCCAAAGACCGCAATGGGTCACTCGATCTGAAGACTGCAACAGGTCGCTAGAGCCGAAGAAGCCCCCGAGTGTAGCGTCGAGGTGGTTGATGGAGTCGAAACGACGTTCATGAGCCGATGCGGTGGACCGGAGTCAACGTCGCAGTGAGTCGCCGAAATCAATGGCTATAGCGTGTTGTCTCAATCGAAGATTGTAGTAGATCGCTAGAGTCGAAGACTGCAGCAGGTCGCGAGATTGATATCGGATGAGTAGTCAACGTGGCGGTCGAGAGTTGTGCAGCGGTCATGTAGTTGATGTAGCAGCGGGTCACGCGGCGGACGTAGTCGACGGGGCGGATCGAAATCGCGTGGTGATGATGAATTGCCGCATCCGATTACCGTAACGAGCCATAGCAGTCGAAGACCGCATCGGGTCGCCTCATCCGAAGACCGCAGAAGGTTGCCGGAGTCAAAGTATGCGGTGGGTCGCCGTAGAGGAGGGAGCCCCCGAGTGTAGAGTCAACGCGATCACGATCGATCGAGTTAACGTGACAGTCGAGTCGATATGACAGCGAGTCACAGGGTAGACGGAGTCGACGCGACGGCGAGTTTGATCATGCTTAGAAACGAAGTGGACGGCACATATGAATGCCCATATTTGTCTTTCCGCAGATCATAGCTGATCCGAAGGATTTGCCTCGCTCCATGCGCCATGAATTTTTTTATCCAAAGTAAACAAGTCCTGACCTCCTCGTGTGTGCCATCAGATCATGCATATAAGCCAGGCGGTGCATGTCCACGTATATTGGCTCTTTTCTTTATCTTTCCTCTTTCTAAAATACTAGAGAACACGAACACGTTTCATGGCATCCTTCTATATTGTTTTCTTTTTTCCTTTCTAGGAATCGTTACTGTGGTGGATTATTTCGATGCTTCCAGAAATCTGGTCCATGCGCGTATATGATACCTACTCGGTCAGATCGATCTGGCCTGGCTGAGTACGTAGCTTCAAAACTGATTGCTCCATGGTAACCGACAATGCTTCTTTGTTTCAAAACTTAATAGGACATTGGGACTTGCTACCGTACACATTCTATTTGAAGTCAGATCTCCGCCAGGTCGCCCGTTCTATTGGTTCTAGATCAGATCGTCTCCTACTGCAACACATAGCTCGTGCCAAGAAAATAATTCCGATTTCATCTAGCTTTCCCTGTCGCACTTGAACTTCTCGGTGGATCGCAAACATGCTGGATTTTTACGACCGCGGAACGCGCGTCCGATGGCGAGCTGATTGCGCGCTAGCGGCGAAGCCGCGACGGATTTATTCCATGAGACCGACGAGTCGTAGATTGCATGTGATGGAGCCGTCGAGATCGCAACATCAGTGCTCCCAGTTCCCACATACGGCGCCAATTGACAAGGGTTTAACTCATCAATGCCCATTGTTATGGACTTGGGTTTTGGAGAAGGAGGAAACGCTGGAAATCTCGGTACGGCTAGCAAACAAGCACACGGGGACGCAAGGTTTACCCAGGTTCAGGCCTCGTAGAGGACCCTACTCCTGCTTGTCTGCTCTTTGATTGATGATGATCCGAAGGATTACAATGTCGTCGACGGCGATGTCACGCAGATTGGATCTGGCGTATGTGAGATTGTAGATCTATCTATTGGGGGAGTTGCGATGTCTAGATCTATTGTGTCGTAGCGCGTCTTAGGTTGTCTCCTCCTTGTTGGACCCTCCTAGCCTTTATATATGGGGAGGCTAGGTCTCAGGTACCAATACGAGTTGGTTACAAGTTAGATTAGAACTCTAGTTTTGAGATTTTCTTGTCTTGTGCATTTGGGAGTCCGTGTCCATATGGGCTTCATACCAGTCGAACCGTCATAGGCGTCATGGACCTTGGCAATTTGTCGAGTGCGCCTTCCGTCGAGCCGCACCAGGTAGGCTGTAGTTGAGTGCCTATTGGGTATACCTATGTCAACCACTATGCTATGTTTTCTTTATGTGAAATAAACAAACGTCTTGCAAAGCATTGTTATTCATGAATCTTTTGTTTGTGCCTTTTCATGTTGCATCATAGTTTCTTTGTCTTATTGCTAGAACTTTGTCTTTCATGTTATGATTGAAGTACTATGATCCCATCTTTGAATGTTTTATGAATACTTTGATCAAGTCTTTGATGGTGCATGTCACCTCAAAAATTATTCTTTATTTTTATCACTTACCTACTCGAGGACGAGCATGAGTTAAGCTTAGGGATGTTGATACATTGCAAATGTATCTATAATTTTTGATGCTCCATGCTTGGTTTTATCCACTTTCTTGTGTTTTGTCCACACTTTGGATTACTTTTCATATAATTTCTTGGACTAATCTATTAACAAGAGCCACAGTGCCAACTGCCTGTTTTCTGCTGTTTTTGGTTCCAAGAAAGTCAGAAAATGAATATTATCGGAATTGGACGGGACAAAAGCCAAAGTGCCTATTTTTCCAGAAGACTCACGGAGCCATAATACGAGACGGAGGAGGGCCAGGGCCTGGCCACACCACCCCCAGGCACGGGCTGGGCCTGGCCGCGCCAGGGCATGGTGTGGTGGCCCCAGACACCCCCTCGGTCTCCCTCTTCGCCTATAAGAAGCCTTCCGACCTAAAAACTTCGGGGGGTTTGACGTTTTTCCACGAAAAGTTCCGCTGTGCCACCGCCACCGAAGGGGAGTTTCGGAGGACAGAAAGTCTCTATTCCGGCACCCTGCCGAGACAGGGAAGTGCCCCGGGAGCCATCTCCATCGATCTTCACCATCATCTTCATCGACCATCCATGTTTCCCCCATCTATGAGTGAGTAATCCCCCGATGTAGGCTATGGGGATGGCAGGGATTGGATGAGATCGTTCGTGTAATGGCATCAGATTGTTAGGGCATAGTGCCTAGTATCTTTTATTAGTGCTTTATGACTTTGTTGCGACTTGTTGTGCTTAATGCTTGTCACTAGGGCCCGAGTGCCATGATTTCAGATCTGAACTTATTATTGATTCATTATGATAGTATTGTTCTTGGTCTTATATATAAGTTGTATACACACGTTGTTGTCCGGAACCTATGGCCCCGAAGTGACAGAAATCGGGATAACCGGAAGGAAAAGGCTTTGATGTGAGGATCACCTGTGTTCACGGAGTGTTAATGCTTTGCTCCGGTGCTCTATTAAAAGGAGCACCTTAATTACCAGTAGTTCCCTAGAGGCCCCGCTGCAAACGGGCTGGCAAGACAAAAGATGTTGTGCAAGTTCTCACTGCGAGCACGTATGACTATATATGGAACACATGCCTAGGATTTTCTAGTACTTGGGTGCTTTATATTATTTATCTGCAATTGCCCTATGTTCTGATTGCTATGTGAATTGTCTTGTCCATGCAACGCCCGTCCATCCATCCCTATGCCTACCGCACTCGAATCCCACTGTTTACTGCTTTCGTTACTACTGTCTTTGCTTTGCTACTACTGTTACTTTGCTATTCCTACTACAAAACTGTTGCTACTGATAAACTGCTGTGAGCAAGATTGTTTTCAGGTGCAGCTGAATTGACAACTCAGTTGTTAAGGTGATAAATATTCTTTGGCTCCCCTTGTGTCGAATTAATAAATTGGGTTTCACTTCCCTCGAAAATACTGCGATACACCCCCTATACTTGTGGGTCATCAAATATCCATCGGATCCCCGCAAACACAACATGCAGAATTAGAAATAGATGATCTTGATCATGAACGGAGCTCACAAGATCTAGACATGAAAGCACAAAGGAGGAGAACCAGCCATCTAGCTACTACATGGATCCGTAGTCCAAGGATGAACTACTCACGCATCACACCGGAGGCTTGCATGGTGATGAAGAAGGCCTCTAGGGTGAATTCCCCTCTCCGGCAGGGTGTCGGGAAGAGCTTCAGATCCCTCCCGATCCAGGGATGGAGATGACGGAATTATAGATACATTTGCAATGTATCAACGGTAGAAATTGGGAATGCCTCTGTTGGCCAAGCGGGGCGCAAAAAACTGCTGCCTTCCCTGGCCATGTACCACGGCACCAAAATCCGCCGCTACCATGGGTACCACGGCATATTATCGGCCACCGCGACAAAGTGGTGTCGCGATTGCCCATCCGCCGTGCATCCAACTTTTGCAGGTAAATTTCGCTCGTGCCGCCCCAAAACTCCGCTGGGTATGGGGTATTTTGTAGTGCAATACGGGATGCCAAAGCCATCCCACGTCACCTTTAGCCATTATTCAAGCCACGGTAGGTGTGGGTTTCCTATCAAAGTCCACCACATATAGACTGTTCTCGACATGCCCAACAAAGGCTATAGAGAGAGTCTTTCTGCACATGAGAACCACAAACGTAGGGTAAAGTAGGCCACAAAGCACATAAGAGTGAGTTAATGAACAGAAAGTAAATTATATGAAATGGTTTTGACAAGCAAAATGTCCATAATGGATATATACGGTGTGACCACTACCTTACCCAGACCCAATACCTTAGAGGTTGATCCATCTCCATAAGTGACACACATGTTGGAAGTATTTGTTTTCGTCTCATCACGCATCTCCTTGCTTACGGTCATATGACTAGTGGAACCACTATCAACCACCCATTTTCTTCCACCAGAAGCATAGTCATACAAGAAATCAATGCTTGGTCTTAGGTACCCATTGTTGAATGGGTCCTCTTTTGTTAGTCATAAGTATGTTAGGAACCCAAATGGCCCAATGGTAATCATCACCATAAGAGGTGCCAACATATTTAGCATAGACATGACCATCATAAGATATCAAGAGAACATAGGATGGGTTATATTTTCCCGCAAAGTCATTATGAGAGGGTTCATCACCACCCTTAATGACACATGATTCCTTCTCTTTTGCCTTCTTCCCCTCCTTCACAAAAGTAATACTCTTGGAAGGGGGAGTGGGCAAGCTCTTCTTCTTCTTGCTCTTGCTCTTGCTCTTCTTCTTTGACTTGGTTTCAAATCCAAGTCCTTCATTAGCCACATTGTCCCTTTTATTACACAAAAGGTCATTTAGGATTTTCTCACCTTGTATGCATGAGACAAGGTCTTTCTCAATTGTGGCCTTCAACCTATTGTTCTCCTCTAGAAGATCTCCATTCCCACAAAAAGTGTTAGTAGAACATGAAGCAATACTAGTTAACAAGATTGAGACAACTTTTTTCACTTGAGTTTGAAGTTGTTCATGTTACTTTGAAAGATTAGAGAATTTTATCAATAGGACCTCATGTTCCTTCTTGAATTTCTCAAATCCTTCATTTAGTCTACCATGACCAACCCCAAACTTGAGCTTTTCCTTTTTAAGAACTTTATCTAATGCAAGAGCATGGTTACGTTCTTTAACAAGTTTTGAGACATCCAAATTAAAAGATTCTTCACGAGCAATATTTGTCTCTTCAGTAGCAATTATTTTACTTTTCTCTTTCTCAAGAGCATCGGACAATACGACAATATACATGGCAGCCTCATGAGCGTGTCCGAACATCTTCGAGATGGAATCATCTCGCTCATTGATGATATAATGTGCCTCACCTAGTTTCTAATTAGAGCCTCAACACAAATCTTGGCTTCACCTTTCAAGTTAGTCAAGCAACTAGTGTATTCCACTATTTCCTTCTTAATCTTGAGACTAATATCATCATCATACGAAGATGCATCACTAGAAGGAGTAAGTGGGGACAGAGGAGTTACCATGAAGGATTTAGCCATTTGACATGTAGGGTTGGTGATGAGCTTGTTCTCTTTGGGAGAGGCAAAGAGGGATGTAGGTGCGGAAGTTGTGGTAGTAGTAGTAGCGGAAGCGGTACAAATTGTGGCAATGGTGTCCACACCCACAATCTCTCCATCGTCATCATCACTCTCATTCTCATTATTCTCTTCGTATTCTTCACGAGCCACCAAAACATATTTATGTGGCTCTTTCTTATTTGGGAAGTTTTTGTTGCCAAATTTCTTATTTTGGGCTTTCTTGACGAAGTTCTTGTTTGGAGTGGTCTTGTACTTGGACTTCAATATAAGTCGTCCTCCATGGTCTTCTCTCTTCTCATATGGGCACTCGGCATTAAAGTGGTTGGTTTCTCCACAATTGTAGCACGATCTCAACTTGGGTATTGACATGCTTGTGATGATCTTTGAGGGATTACCCTTTCCATGGTTCTTCCAAAACCTTCTTGAGACTAGAGCTAATTTCTCACACAAGGTACACTTTATATCTTCATCATGGCCTCCAATCACTTCCAAGTATTCATATTCTTCTTCATAGACATGAGCCTTGGCCTTCAAAGCAAGATTTGGAAAATCCATTCTCTGAGCACGAGTGAGAGCATGATCGACGGTATTGTTCATGACTCCAAGAGCCACAAACTCACTCAACACTTCATTAGAGGATATGGCATATAAGTGTGCCCTTGAGCAAATATTGTTGGCCATTTATCTTCATAAGGGAAATATGTCTTGCATGAACTTCCTCTTGATCCACTTATCATCCACATCCCTACTTCCATGGTCAATCATCCTAATCGAAAGGGCCATGACCCTTCTATAGAGCTCTTCGGGAGTCTCATCTTCCTTTCCAATGAAGGCACCATCTTCATAGTGCATTTCTTCAAACTTGGAGCTTTGAATGCTTTTGTCGCCAAAATAGATTCTTTGAAGAGCACTCCAAGCTTCTTTGGTGGTGTCATGAGAACGAATGTGGGTCATTTTCTCATCAGTCAAAGCATCTTGAATAATGGCCATGGTGGTGGCATTGAGTTGATTGTTTATCTCCTTGGTGGGCGTAATGTTGAGGGGGTTGAAAGGATTGAATCCATACTTCCATAGTCCACAACCTTCCAAATATGAACACTCAAACTTTTGAAGTGAGAATGCGTTAGATATTGCTAATTGGTGAAAATAGATTCATCAAGCTTAGGAGGTGGACCACGATGGTTTATATGTGATGTTGGGAGGGGAGTATTTTAATAGCTAGGTGGTGGTGCCATTTTCCCCATAGGATTCCCTTTTTCTAAGTTGCCTTCCTCACCATTGGTAGACTCCTTTGGGGGATACCCCAACAAATTGTTCCCCGATGATTTACTGTCACTGGTGTCGACAATGATCGTATCTTTTTTGCCAAGGTATAATTCAAACATGGCTTTCATATCTTGTTAGACCGTATCAATAGATTCGTTAAATTCTTTCCTAGATATGGGAGTCACATCAGAAGAATTTTCACCTTCCTTACTCTTTTCACCCATACTCTCTTAGGCGGTTAAGCCAAAGTAAGAGTCGAGGCTCTGGTACCAATTGAAAGACTAGTATAAGCGACTATAGGGGTGAATAGGCACTATCCAATTTTTAGCTTCTTTTCAAAGTAAGGCTTTACACAAAGTAAGTTCTCTATATATGCAACTATGTGAGGGAGCCTATATTACAAGCAAACATGCAATAACAATAATAAGGAGTAAAGGATAGAAATAACCAAGAGTAGACACGTAGATGTTTTCCTGAAGTTCTTTCCTTTTGAGGGGAAGTATGTCTCCGTTGGAGGGGTGGGTGGTACTAAGACCACTAGGGACATAGAAGGCCTCACCCTATTCTCCTGCGCACCTGCCTCATGACAAGAACATGGTCCACTATGTGGTGGTATTGAAGGCGGCGACCGAAACCTTGTACAACTCCGTGGGGCACTTCTCCATAACTGAATCAGAGGCTCCCAAGACGACCTCGAAGCTCTTGCAGATGAGGATGAGCTATGGAGGGCGACTTTTTCAAGTTAGGGTTTCCTCAAACCCTAGAGCACCAACTTCTTACACAAATGGTGGGGAAACACAAATCCCCTTAGTGAAAAGCAAGGTCTAGGCCAGCTCCATTGATTCCCCAAAGGGCATCAAGTTCTAGTGGCTATGGAGGGAGATCTTGGAGGTATGAGCTTAGAAGTAATGGAGGAGAGAGAGAGTGGAAGCCACCGTATTCACTTAGGGAATAAGGGAGGTATTTAAAGCCCCCCTCGAAATCGAGCCATTGTAGTCTACTTACTCAGGAGTCTCCGGTGGCCACACGCTGGAGTCTCCGGGCTAGCTGGAATCTCCGTTGAGAAAGGCAGAGTCTCCGGGGCCGCAATAGAACCTTACTTCAACCTGAACCATGCGAGCATGACGGAATCTCCAAGCCGGATAGGCCGGAGTCTCCGCCTCTAGAAGCAAAGTCTCTGAGCTCATACTAGAGGCTAGAAGCTAGCCGCCCCGAGAGAGCGGGCCAGAGTCTCCAACACGGATGGAGCAGAATCTCCGGGGAGGGCGGAGTCTCTAGCTTAGAGACCAGAGTTTCCGACACGATAAGAGAAGCTTGTAGGATCTATGTCGGGGAAGCCAGGCCGTAGTGAAGGGAATATGCCCGAGAGGCAATAATAAAGTGGTTATTATATTATTCCATGTTTATGATAAAAGTTTATTTTGCATGATATAATTGTATTGATTGGAAACATTAATACATGTGTGCTTAATAAACATATGGAAGGTTCCTAGTTATGCCTCTCTTATAAACTAGCTCGTTGATTAACAATATGATACCTACGATCCGGATTACGGATGTAGTGTAGCTTCTTTTTTCCTAGTATACAAGGTTATCGAATCCTCGGGAAGCGAATGCGTAGTGAAGTTACTTTAACAGACCTTCGGGAGTTTAAGAATTCCTTTTGTGTTTTACCGGACCAATAGCTTGCGTCTTTTTGTTGTTGTCGATGATGGAGAGAGAGGACCTAGGCCATTTGGTTTCACCTGTAGCTGTGCAAAACATCTGATGGAAATAAAACATAGAAATAAAGTATGAGTGTACTTATTAGAGCAAGATAAATTATATGTGGGCAGTGCATCCATAATTGATATTGCCTACACAACGGCTTATAGCAATAACCTACTAGTCTCATCCATAGAAGAAAGAGAACTAATTATATGCATAGTGATGTCACCGTCAATCCTAAGCAAATCCCTCACATACAGCCATACTACCCCTTCTGTCATTGGGATTCCCAACCTGCAGATCAGTCATCACTCATACTCCATATACCTAGCTCAACCCTTGGGGTCTTAGGTACCTGACAAGTCATTGGATTGAGGCAAGAGAGGATACAATAATCATCATGTCATACAAACTAATACACGATCCCATCTATGATAAATAACATGTACAATTGCTACATGGCTAGGCCGAAGCCCTTATCCCAAGGATAATTACTCACACATAGAGATGAGATCAACAATCACAAACATTGTAATGAAAATCATAAGATTGTTAGCAATAGTCTTACAATGTCGCCAATCGGAGAAGAGATCTACTATTACAAGTGGTGGAATATGGCTATGGAGATGGAGAAGGGTTTGGAGATCTGGAGGTGGGTTTTGGCAGAGGTCTGGCTTCTTTGGGGTGAGGCGAGCATTGTTTTCCCGTCGCCTACGGCTTCTTTATGTAGGGGTCCTTTCACAAAGTTGTTCTGTTTGACCTAACGGTGGTGGTGCCAACTATACGACCGGATCTATACGGTCGGAATTTTTGCTCCGGACGTATAGTTGGTCGTTAAAGCGTTTGCCTCCGTTGTACGGCTCCTGGTTTCTTCTGGTTGTTGGAAATCTCGTATCTTTGACTTTAATGTAGCGAATCCCTCCTTTAAACGACATTATCTGCGCAGGAAAAATATAAAAGAAATGATTGCATACCCCTCTGAATATTAGCATTAGTGGCAGGATTTAGAGAGATATTTCATCAAAAATATGATTAATATCCAGTTTAAATATGGACGTAGATGGCTATATTTCAGAGCCATCACTAGACTTGCTGGTGCTGGACCTGATGGACTTACTGGTGCTGGACCTGCTGGACTCACTGGACTTCATCATGATCTTGAGATCGGCAAGTGTACGACTACATCAACCATGAAATCAGTTTTGTAAATAATGCTTTGTCGCGCTTCGAGGGTATGTTCTCTATGGATGTATATCCACCCGCTGTTTGCATCTAGGTAGATAGATCTTGGTGCTTAGATGTTCACATCGTAAGAATTTTTTGTTTTCTATGTTGCGAACCCAATAGTGGTATCAGAGCCTGATCTATGCATAGATTCTTTGCACGGTAGTACACGTATGAGTATGTGGGCGATGATGATCATGCTATTACTTCTTATATGTATTTTGGATATTGGTGGCATAGTGGGATGAAGTGACCCAGACTAACTTTACATGTTATCGCACATGAGACCTGCTTCACGCTTGACATGCAACTAGTTTTGCATAAGTGGCTAGCGGATGTCTGTCTCTTCTACTATAATAAATATTTGATTTACAACGAGTTGCTAATAATTTGGTTATCACCGTTGTGGTTCCATGTTCGTAGGTAAGACCGGTTCTATCTCCGAAATCCCTAAGCGATGTAAAAACATGCAATTGATAAATTAGAAGCGTCTAGTTTAGATTGTTGCTGGGCTAGTGTCATGATATGGTAATGTTGTAAGTTTAAGTATAGTTGATACTCTTATAACATACCCAACGTGTAAGTTCCATAGACCTTGGCTTTACACACAGAGGAATGATAAAGAATCATACCACGACGTACATGATAATGATCAAGTGCAGGAACCATATCATTTCACTTTATGCATATGATGTTTGTTTGCATCTTATATTGCTTGTATGGCACTTTAGTAAGTATTATAAGATGATCCCTCATTTAGATATCAAGATAAAATGTGTTCTCCCTTAAGTATGCACCGTTAAGGAAGTTCGTCGTTTCAAGACATCACGTGATGATCAGGTGTACTTGACTCTACGCTTTCATACAACAGGTGTAAGACAATTTTACACACGCAAGTACTAAGGTTTTACTTGGCGAGCCTAGCATGTACAGACATGGTCTCGAAACATAGACCGAAAGGTTCAGCATGAGTCATATGGTAGATATGATGCCCATATAGATGCTCGCCTTTTAAGCTACACCGAATCACATGATGATCGGACTTGGTGTAGTGGATTTGGTTCGTGTAATCACCAAAAAGACACGAGGGATGTCGTTTATGAGTGGGAGTCCATTTGTAATTTGGATTAGTCAAACTCAATTTGTGATAAAATTAAATCGAAGTGAATTTGCATAATTTGTTGTAGTCATTGGCATCTGTTTACTACCTTATGCTTAGTTTTAACTGAGATAATATAACTATAGAATTCTGGATATTTGCTTTACGAACTGGTATCTAATAGCTTTAAGTGTAAATTTAAAGTTTAGAAATCCTATTGCAAACTTTCAGCAAACTCCATCTACTCCGTGAAGTTTAATAAGTAGTATTAAATCAAGAGTAACAATTCTAGTGTTAGTATCTAAAGTATCATGTTTTTCTCCATGATTATTGATATTCAAAAGTTGTTTTAATATCGAGGTTATCTAGGAGCTAAAAGAATTGTTTTAGAAACCATCATGTGTGAAAGATATTGTGATATCTGAAATAATGTTTAGGTTGCAATATGATAGGGTATAATTTAGCAAAATACATGTTCTCATATTGTATGAGAATTTGCAAACGTTGGAGACGCTAGACGTCCTAATCTCCCAAAAAGATTTTGGGAATTGACATTATACTCGCGAATAATCCTTATAGGCTATAGTAGCTTGATCATGAAAGTTGTCATGATAAGGATGAATAGAATATGTAGGTAAAATGTTTACTACACTAAAAGATTACTAAAGAATGGATTTTTGAAAGAACGCCAAACATTTGATGATGGTGATGTACTTTAAAGTGCAAGTCCAAAGGTATTGGTATTTGACTATACATGCTTTTGACTATGTGTCATATTTATGGAGCCACTGTTGATGTTGATAGATTCTTTTAAAAGGAAAAGGAAATGCTGAAAGAGAATCTATAAAATATTTGGCAGAAAAGAAAAGACTGGAAATGTCCAACTATGGTATATAGATGATATATATGTTATGGTTGTATTCTTTGCTTGTTAAACAATGTTGTTATTGGGTATTGGATATCGAATTGGTTGGTATAAAATATCATACAGAATGAGGTAATTCATGAACTACAATGGCCTAAGTAACTAGCAAAATAATATGTGATGATGTTCATCGAAAACAAATAAAGTGTTATTGTGTTTCTCGTTGATATCAAAGCTTACCTTCAAGATTTTTTTAAATAATTGTTATTTTGTTCCAGTATTATGAGAACAATGGTTGTTCAAATAATTACCATATTCCACAGAAGATGGATGAACTTTTACAAGTCTAGTTGGAGAAATCACGTCCATAAAAACTAATGCAAAAATGTCGCAAGACAAATGATTGAAAATCACTTACGAAGTGACATCACCGGTTAAATTATATTGTAAAGAAAACATGAAGAAACTCCATGTTGATGGATTTTTGGAGTCTTTGATTTTGATCAAATAATGCTTATGAGACTTTCCTCGGGATAATTAAAACTCCATTCATATGCCAAAAGGGAACGAGTGACTAACTTATTGGAAATTGTGCATGTTGATGTATATATTCCATTATTTGTAGCCATGTACGGTGGATCTTTCGACTTCATATGCTTTCTCCAAAAATTTGAGTGAATATATCTATATATTTACTTAATAAGGAAGAATTATGAAACATTTTAGAATTGTTCAAAGACTTTCAAGATGAAGTGGGAAATCATTGTAACAAGAAAATAAAGAGTTTATGATTCGATCATAAAGGAATATATTTGAGTTACAGGTTTAGCAAAACACCTAAGATTTAAGGAATTGTTTCATGGATTTACATTTCCTGATAAACCATAGGGAGTATGGAGTCTTCGAGAGATGGAATCGAACCTTGTTTGACATGGTAAAATCAAATGTTTCATTTATAAAATTGCCATTATATTTTAAGTTTTAAAGCTTTAGTGACTACCGCCTTAACACTAAAAAGAGCACCATCATGATCTATTGAAATGACACCATATGAGTTATGGTTCGGGATAAAACCCGAGTTGTCTTTTCTTAAATTTTGGTATGTTGGGCATGAGTAAAATGTTTACAACCAAAGTCGGATAAGCACGTCTTTGTAGGTTATCCCAAAGCAGTAGTTGGATATTCCTCCATAACACCGAGGATAAAAGAGTTTGTCGCTTGGAACGTTAAGTTTCTTGAGAAGGATTTTTTCGCAAAATGCTAAGTGGGAGGACAATAGAACTTTGATAAGGTTATTGAACCTTAGATATATGTGCTAAGTAGCGTAGTGCCGGAAAGTGTCCCGGTGGCGGCCACAATGCTCATGGCTCCCGTGATTACAAAGGTTGTGATCTCGAAGATTAGAGTTCCTATTGAACCATGTGGGTCGGGGAAGAATCAAATAGTAAGATTTGATAAACAAGTTGTTATTGTTTTGACAATGATGAACCGATTGCATGCAAAGAAGCGATGATGGGCCCTGACTCCATAAAATGACTAGAAGTCATAAAATTCGTGATAGTATCCATACACGAGAAATTAAGTTTTTTGAACTTGGAAGACCTTCCAGAAAGGCATGAAGCCTATTGGTCGTGTTTGGATCTATAAAGAATAGACATGGATGTTTGATATCTATGAAATAGTCGACATGTCAGAAAGGAGTTTACGACAATGTTCAAGGAGTTGACTATGACAAGATTTGATCTTTCATAGCGATATTTAGTCTTCACGGATTAATGTAGCAACCACTACATATAATTTGGTATATGGTAGTTGAACAAACAAAACAATGTTCTTCTAATAGAATGGTTACCTAGGACATGTACATGATACGGTCCAAAGGGTTTTGTTAATTCAAAGGGTGCTAAAAGGGCATGCAAACTTCAATAGTTGAAGTAAGCATAGCGGAGTTGAAATCTTCACCATGATGAAACTGTTAATTTTTTTAATTTCATCGAAGATGATGAAGATGCTTGCATTTGCAAGAAATTAAGTGGGAGTACTGAGACAAATTTCCAACACATTATGTAGAGGACATATTGTTAATTGGAAATGATGTATCTTTTATTGACACAGATTAATAATTTCATTAAAATTGGATTTCGATGAAAGACTTGGGCAAAACCGGAATATTTGGCATCAATGTTTATATGGATAGATTGAGGCGCTAATATGGTTGTGCCAAACGTACATATATGAGATATTGAAAGGGTTCAATATGGAAACGACGAGAAAGGTTCTTGCTACATGGAAAGGATTGAATCAAGATTCAAGTGTATCGACACTTGGTGAGTGAAATCACATGAATATTTTGATCAATAATAGCATGATATGTACATATCCAGATTTTTCCTATGCTCTAAATGTTGGGAGATTGAAGGGAATATGCTCGAGAGGCAATAATAAAGTGGTTATTATATTATTCTATGTTTATGATAAAAGTTTATTTTGCATGCTATAATTGTATTGATTGGAAACGTTAATACATGTGTGCTTAATAAACATATA
Organism: Avena eriantha; assembly: GCA_910589775.1. NCBI lineage: Eukaryota > Viridiplantae > Streptophyta > Magnoliopsida > Poales > Poaceae > Avena > Avena eriantha. Next base: position 24,129,785 of record OU342742.1, read on the forward strand.
GAAGGTTTCTAGTTATGCATCTCTTATAAACTAGCTCGTTGATTAATAAGATGATCAAGGTTTCCTGATCATGGACACTAGATGTTGTTAATAACGAGGTCACAACATTGGTGGAATCATGTGATACACATTCATCCAAAGTATAGCATTACTATCAAAGTCATTGTGTTTATATTGCTATAACATCATACGAAGTAATTCTAGTCCTTAGACCATGAGATCATGTCAATCACTAATACTAGAAAAGTATCTTGATAACATCAAATGTCACATCGTAATAGGATGACTATAAAGGTGGGTTCAGTGCTACGAAGGTGTTATGTAGAGGCGCATGCATCAAGAGTGGCATTTGTCCATCCCGATGACAAATAGATATACTCTAGGCCCTCTCGGTGATATCACATCAAGTGATGTGATCACTAGAATGTTATATCACGGGAACAAGAAAAGAGTGCATGTTAGTAACGAGATCAAACTAGGTATGGGGATATCGATGATCGAATCTCGGATATGTAATATATCACGAGACAAAGGGATTTAGTTACAATGTTAAAGGTTCACACGACCACTAGAGTCATCATTGAATGTGTGGGAGTCAGTACGGATCTCCAGGTCTCGCTGCTGATTATTGATCGGAGAAGGGTCTCGATCATGTCTGCATTATTCGCGAACCGAAGGGTGACACACTTAAGGGATACCAACACCATTTGGAGCAAACATGTTTCAGATAAAGATTTAAGAAAGTGCTGGAATCATTCCAATGGAAACCGGAATTGCTTCGGGTGAAATTGCAGAAACTGGTTCTGCATGTGATATTGAAATGTTGCAGGGGTTTTATGTGAATGTTTGTTAATTAGAGTAATTAACAAAATTCTGAATAAAATAAATAAAATAGTTTTATATAATGAGAGCTTGCATTAAATTTGGTGAAAAATTAATGCAACTTTGAGTGGAGATGGAATTAATGGGAGTGAGCTAAGTGGAAGCTCCACTCACCATTATGGAGGGAGAGGTGGGGGCACACCATCCCATGCGCATGGAGGCTGCCCCTCCTCCTATAAAAGGAGCCCCTCCTCCTCAACTTTCACACCTCCTCGTGAAGGATCTCTCTCCTCCTCTAGAAATTATTTCCCATGGTCTCAGATTAGAAAGATACATGTTCCCGGTGGCTTTATCTGGAAAGGAGTTGCTGCTTCTGTTGCATCGCTGGAGCAAGGACACGGAGGTTGTCAGGGTACCGAACGTGTGTGCAATCACGGATGCACTGCTACTTTGCGGTGCTGGACTTGCTGGTGATGGACCTAATGGACTTACTGGTGCTGGACCTGTTGGACTCGCTGGACTTCATCACGATCTTGAGATCGGCAAGTGTATGACTACATCAACTACGAAATCAGTTTCGTTAACAATGCTTTGTCGCTCTTCAAGGATATGTTCTCTATGGATATATATCCACCCGTTGTTTGCATCTAGGCAGATAGATCTTGGTGCTTAGATGTTCACATCATAGGAATTTTTTGTTTTCTATGCTGCGAACCCAACATGTAGTCTCCGCCGACGAGCATCCGGAGTCTCTAGGAAACAGGGCAGATTTGGCAGGATTTTAAGGGAATTTTTGTGGAACATTTCTCCTTTTTATGTTGCATTAAAACCGTCTAGTGCAAAGGCATGAAAGCACCTATAACCACTTAGCATACAGTTAGACCATCCTTGTGTTGTCAACAAACACCTAAACACATTAATAGGGAAGTGCCCTTTCAATAAGGCACGCCTTTGGCATGCTCCTGAAAAAAATGAATGGTGCAAGATACGACATGAAGACGGGCTCCGAAGTTGGAGAGGAGGTAGTACGAGAGAGGTCGAGCATATAGAGACCAACACTAACAACTAGAGAAATAAGAAGAAAGCAAAAGAACCGAATCGTTGATTGACTCAACCAGAGTAATTCAGGTATTTGTCCCCTGCGATGCCTCCCCGCGCGAGGCGACCGAGGGCTCCTCCTCCTCCCTATACCATCCCTCCTCACCCCGGTTCCACCTCCAGCAGCTGTTAGGCGCGCGGTGTCGATGACGGCGGACTTTCCTATTCCCGCGCGCGTGGATGCCCAGCCCGTGTGGGAAATTTCGGCTCCGGTGCTTCTAGGATAGGAACGTTCCCGACGGCGGGGCAACCTCTCTAGTTGAACGATGACGTGGTGGTGTGGCTTCTTGGTTGTGGGTTGCTTCTACACACATGCAACTGTAGGATCTTGTTTAGCCTAGATCTGGGCGTGTTTAGGCCTGATCTGGGTCTGGATAGTCTACCCGTGTGCTGCGGTGGTGCTCCCTGGAGGTGAGGTTGGAGGAGACGGCGGGTGCAGGGTGGTGTTGCAGTGTGACGGTGGGGGCTTCCCAGGGCCAATTTGGGTCCGATCGAGCTCGTCAGGCCTGGTTTGCCCCTACTGCCGTGTCTGGTCGACTACCACGAAAGTGGTGGAGGTAGTTCCCTCCCGCGCGGCTGCAGCGTTGCCGTCCCAGTTACTTGTTGTTCTTCGTCCATCATCCTCTAGGCTACACATCAGTTCATAGTGCGACCACGATGGTGGAATCAAGACCGTGCTGGCGTGTGTTGGCGAGCGGCAATGATGGGTAGAAGACTACGGAAGGGTAGTGGTTTTTGGGGGGCCAGGAGAAATCTCTAACGATCTTTCAACACTTACACCTATGGGGTGACGCCCGCGGGTGTCACCATTCCTTCTTGAAGGGCGTCGGGTGTACCCCTTCCCCGCTCACCTCCGCGTACGCGGGGGAACCCTAGGTTAGGTTCGTGCAACAACGTTGTCATTGTCGCTTTCCTTCTTGAAGGTGTCGCTTGATAGGCGACATTTCGAAGCTCTAGGTGCGTCGTGGGACATATCCGAAGGGCGCAGCGGTTGCGAGTCATCTTAGTTTCTCTCTTTTTGGTTTCGGCATGACTGTGTTGAGGCCCTAGCAGTTGTACCGTTGTATCCGATGGTTGCTATATTAATATAGCGGGGTGATAGCCTATTTCAAGGAATGAATTAAGCGCGTAGCTTAATTTCACCAAGTAGAGCAAATATTTTGGAAACATAAGACCAAATCATCATCATCAATCAAACAAACAAAGTAAAACTCGGTTGACAACAACCAATATGAGTCCTAGTCATGTTACATGAGACGATGCTTTGCAAGTCCTTAGCCTCCAAGGTTAAGAAAACTTTACTTACTTTGCTTCCCGGAAAACAAAAAAGGAAAGAATACAACCCGTCCGGCGTCCCCACCTCGCAGCGACCCACACCGCGCCGCGGCTAGGGACAAGCGCACGGCGACACGGCTCGCGCACCTCCGTGGCTCCGTAGCCCGTCGGGATCTTGTCAGCCAGCCAAGCCCCCACCTCGTCCACGAACCGCGGCGGCAAGGCATCTCCTGATCTCGTCGGCGTATTCCCCGGTCGTAAACCTAGGGTTTCGTCCCCTTGCCGCGCCCGCTGCCCGATGGACCCGGGCGCGCCGCCGCCGGAGGCCGGGGAGCCCGAGGCGTGGTACGGCAGCATCCAGTACCTCATCAACATCTCCGCCGTGGGCGCCTCCTCCTGCGTGCTCCTCTTCCTCCTCGTCAAGCTCCGCTTCGACCACCGCCGCATCCCGGGGCCCTCCGCGCTCGCCGCCAAGCTCCTCGCCGTCTACCACGCCACCGCACCGCAGATCGCGCTCCACTGCGGCGCCGACGCCGCCCAGTTCCTCCTCTTCGAGCGGGCCTCCTTCCTCGTCCTCGCCGCCGTCTCCGCCGCGGCCGTTCTGGCGGCCCTGCCGCTCAACCTCTTCGCCGGGGACGCCACCATTGCCGACCAGTTCGCCGCCACCACCATCTCCCACATCCCAAAGTCATCCCCGCTGCTATGGCTCCACCTCCTCCTCACCGCTGTGGTCGTCGCCATCGCGCATCTCGGCATCTCCCGGATGGAGGATGCCCTCCGCATCACCCGCTTCCGCGACGGCAACGGCAACCCGAGCGACCCTAATTCCAGCTCCGTTGCCGTCTTCACCATCATGATCCAGGGCATCCCCAGGACGCTGGCTGCCGACAAGACCCCGCTCAAGGATTACTTCGAGCACAAGTACCCTGGCAAGGTGTACCGTGTCATTGTGCCCTTCGACCTCTGCACGTTGGAGTATCTTGCCGACGAGTGGGGGAAAGTCCGGAACAAGATCTCTTGGCTGGAGGCAAGGATGGACGCCCGCAGCCTGTTTGACGAATTTGTGCAGGACGAAACAGGGCAATTGGAAGCACATTGGTTTGTCAGGAGATGCAAAGAGCTCTGCGCAATGGCGGCGCAGAGGTTTGGGTTTACTGATGATGAAAGGCTAAGGAGGTTTCAGACTAGTAAACTTGTGATTGGGAGCAGGCTCTCGGATTATAAGGAAGGGCGTGCACCTGGTGCTGGAATAGCTTTCGTTGTGTTTAAGGATGTGTACACGGCAAACAAGGCTGTGAGGGATTTCCGGATGGAAAGGAAGAAGACACCGATTGGTAGGTTCTTCCCAGTGATGGAGCTCCAGCTTGAGAGGAGCCGATGGAGAGTGGAGAGGGCGCCACCGGCATCAGATATCTACTGGAATCATCTTGGGATGAGCAAGACCTCACTAGCTCTGCGGCGAATTGCGGTCAACACCTGCCTCCTTTTAATGCTCCTGTTCTTTAGTTCACCCTTGTCAATACTCAGTGGGATGCAAAACGCGGCTCGGATCATCAATGTGGAGGCTGTGGATCAAGCCAAATCATGGATTCTTTGGCTTCAAGGCTCAAGCTGGTTCTGGACAATAATATTCCAGTATCTTCCCAATGTCCTTATCTTCGTGAGCATGTATATCATCATCCCATCGGTATTGTCGTACTTCTCCAAGTTTGAGTTCCATTTGACAGTGTCGGGGGAACAGAGGGCTGCATTGCTGAAGATGGTTTGCTTCTTCCTTGTTAATCTCATTCTGTTGCGTGCGCTGGTGGAATCGTCACTTGAAAGTTGGATACTTAGCATGGGACGGTGCTACCTAGATGGTGCTGAGTGCAAGCAGATTGAACATTACTTAAGCCCAACATTTCTGTCAAGATCTTCACTTTCGTCCCTGGCGTTCTTAATCACAAGCGCCTTTCTAGGAATATCTTTTGATCTGCTGGCTCCAATCCCTTGGGTAAAGCATATAATGAGGAAATTTAGAAAGAATGATATGATCCAATTGGTCCCTGAAGAAAACGAAGAAAGTCAGCATATGCAGAACGGTGAAGAAACAAATGGGTTGATAGCGCCTCTAATGTCTGAGAGAGGCAGCAGCGGTTTTCTGGATGGTATCGAGGGGCATGATCTTTCCTTGTACCCAATAAACCGGAGCTTCCACATGCCAAAGCAGACATTTGACTTTGCGCAGTACTACGCGTTTGACATTACAATATTTGCACTCACAATGATCTACTCACTGTTCGCTCCGCTTGTGGTTCCTGTCGGTGCAATATACTTTGGCTACCGTTACCTCGTGGACAAGTACAACTTCCTGTTCGTGTACAGAGTCAGAGGATTTCCTGCAGGCAATGATGGCAAGCTGATGGATAGAGTGCTGTGCATCATGCAGTTCTGTGTTATCTTCTTCCTTTCTGCAATGCTGCTCTTCTTCGCAGGCCAGGGTGATTCCATGAAGTTACAGGCCATATGTACTCTTGGTCTGTTGGTGTTCTATAAGTTGCTACCATCTGGAAGCGATCGATTCCAGCCATCCTTGTTAGAAGGGATGCAGACAGTTAATAGCTTTGTAGATGGTCCAACGGACTATGAAGTTTTTTCACAACCTGACATGGATTGGAATCTGTATCAATCCTGAAGGGAACACTCAAGGTCAATACACACATGTTTCATTACAAAGTCATCTAGTATCGGCGGAGCTTCTCAATTGTACAGCTCTTGTTCTTTTGTACAGATATATACTTTTTAGAGCAACAGGGGCCTCTACCCCCGTATCCATTCGTTTCAAATGGGACCCTGTAGGAGCATGCCTGGTTTACATCGTGAAGCGTTTTCAGTTTACTACAGCAGCAGCAAAAGCACCCCTCTGGGCTACAGGTTCAGAGATAACAGCAGGAAACAAAAGCTTAGCGTAATCCAGTTTTACAAAGCCCAAGGCGCATCAAACACCAGGTAGATTGCAACGGGGGACTCAAGCAAAGCCTCCAGCGTCGAGTTGGGCATGGTCCACGTCCGAGCTCCAGCAGTCCTCTTGGCTTCAGGAAAACTGGGCATGCCATCAGCAGTTCTTTCCGGTGGGCGACCTAGAGGGGCCAAAGGGCAGCGACCTTTTGTACAGTTATCACTTAACACTTATCATGTAGATTAACTCCTTTCTTTTCCTAGCTGCAACTGTTTGTTCGGAAATGACATAGGGATCATGAATGCATGAGCTGTCAATCTATAAATCAGTTAGGAAACATATGGAATTATTCTACACTGTAAGTTCATCATCTGTAGTTTCTTTTCTTTTGCAATTGCCTCCATATAACACCCCAGCAGATATATCAATGCGTACCATGTTGCTCTTCGCATATTCTCTGTGTTAGAAATTTTCAGTTACTCTTTTGATGATCTGAATTTTCGATTGTAAGCAAAAAGTGGTTATGTTTGGGAGATCTGTTATTAACACCCAGAGGTACTCATGTACTGTGAGTTGTGACAGTCAAAGTATGCATTTTTACTTCTGAAGTTTTTATATAGCTTCAGAAACAAACACTAGTACCATCTGCGCAGCAAGCAAAGGGTACCGATATATCATGTCTTTTTTGATGTCTGGTTTCCAGGTTTCTTCATCTTCTCTGGTTTGTATGTTTAACCATGTGGTAATTTGCTGTGTCTGTACCTTTATTTACCAGTTCTTTTGCGTTGATGCTTTTGTGGACATGGATACAGGAGTGATGGTGATTATTACCTTGTTTTAACCTTTGTGGTTAGGAAATGCAGCAGCACATGATACTGATATCGTGCAGCATATGATACTGACCGTATCTTCTTCCAGCTCGACCACATTACGGTGATTGCATCAGGCACGCAGAGGATAGTAGCGACAACGGGGAGTCTGCGCCCAATCAACCACCGGACGGACGTGCTGCTGCCTCTCCGTCGTTCGTGACACTGTGAGATCATGCGAAGCACATGTTGGTGAGCGCAATTTGCCACGGAGGTGCCGATGGTATCATGTGAGTCGAGATATCAGCGAGAGTAAAATCCATCAACAGTATCTAAACTTGCCACTGATTTTCGATACGGTCATTGATGTTAGGAATACGCTACTTACGGTCACTAAATATGGCGACCTGCTCATCGACGTGGTAGGTGTTGACGGGTCCAAACAGTGTCATTCTTTAAAAAAAAAACCCTTCCCTAAATCAAGCTCAAGCATAGAGACTAACATGTAGCCCCCTGGTAAGACTGCCATGTGGGGCCCACATGTCAGTGCCACCTACCCCTTCTCCTCAACTCAGCAATGGAGGCTGTCGCCAGCCAACACGGAGGCAGAGGAGGTGCGCAACCCCTACCTTGCACGCAACGAGATGCAGCGGAGCGGCGACGAGCTCGCATAGAGCGTGGCGTTCCGCCTCGCACCGGGCTGGGCCCATGGGTGCAGGGACCACGGAGGCGACGCTCGACGTCCCTTGATCCGGTGGTCGACCGCGACGGCGGAGGAGGGCGCGCGGGAGTCTTTGAAGAGTAACGGGAGGACCCCTGCATTTGACTGGTTTGGATAGAGGTAGCACCGCCTCCAAGTGGCGTCGGAGAGCAGCTGGTGATGAGGACTTGTTGGGGCGGCAGAGAGGAGGTCAATGATGACGGGGCTAGAGAAAGGCAGAGAGTCCTAGGAGACATCTAGGAGGTGCGCCGGATCATCTTGAAATTGTAGAAGGGGTCGGTGTAGCCGGAGGAAGTGCGACGGCACCGAAATCGGCGAAGATGCGTGGTGGCCGGAGATGAGGAAGATGACGATCCCGAGGAGCACCGTGTTCCTTGGTCTAATCCGCTAGGCGAGGAAGAAGCAGGGGACGCATGCGGAGCTCCCAGTAGCCTCAAATCATCGGGGGGATGCCCATGGCGGTGACACGGTGGACTCCACTGGCGGCGACACGTACACGCCACTGCGGCGAGGTTGCTGGAGCTGTGATTAAGCGAGTTGGGTGCCACCGTGACGAGTCAAGGGGAGATTCCACGGCGGTCCAACCTTCCCCACGTTCATTTGCTTCCTCTGCGGCGGCGGCCACCGGCGTCCTGCAACACCGGGCGGCGACAGGAGGTGGGGCAAGATGGGGTGGTGGGATTCTCCTTGCACTTTTTCAATTTGGTCCTGATTATTTTTGTTATTCGAAAATGGCCTCTATTGAGTGCTAAGGGGCTAACATGTGGGGTCTACTCAGTGCCACGTAAGCGCACACATTGCTATACGGGCTAGTCTACATGCTCCAGTGACCTCGATGAGTAGGTCGCCATATTTAGTGACTGTAAGTCGCGTATTCCTAACGTCGATGACCGTATCAAAAATCAGCGCCAAGTTTCGGTACTGTGGATGGATTTTACTCTATCAGCAAATCCATCGTGCGGAGCGTGATTAAGAGATCTAGCAGATCCCGGATTTCTCCACCCAGAAAATTAGCGCGTATCCCACTCTCCCGGAAATTTGCTTATGTTGCGCCCCCCACCCCACACCCAAAATGTGCTTATGTTGTACGACGCGTGCTAAGGCCAACTCCAACGCCCCCCCCCCCCAAATGTGCTTATGTTGTACGATGCATGCTAAGGCCAACTCCAACGCCCCCACCCAAAACAGACCCCGCAGGTTCGATCCTATCTCTCCGAACCGAGGCTACGGCCCAACTCGCACCCGCAAATCGAGAGCCATCCTTTAACCCGTTTGTTTCGGCACAAACCGGGCGGAAAGTAGAGCTCGATTTGCGGGGGGCACGGACTGCTCGTGCATCTGTGTGGTGTCATGCTCGCCTTTGGCCCTCCCGTCAGCCACAAACCAGCATCCCCCTGCTTCCCCACCTTACCTTCTCCCCTCCCCCCAGTCGTCGCGGCACCTCTCCGGAAGGCCGCCGCCAGACCCCGTTGCCTCCTCCTCCACACGGAGGCTATTTCTTGAAGCCTCTTTGCCGTTGAAGCCTCCGGTACCCCAAGATCACGTCGGCCCCGGCGTCGAGCTCGGCCTTCTCATACGATACACTCCACCTATTCGACCATTTGCCCCAGTGTACATGTACTGCATTCTACCACCTTCGCCTCGTCCTTGTCCTCGTCCTTGAGGACTGAGCTCATCCGTCTTATCCTGCAGACCATGGACGACAGTGGGGAAAAGTTCTTCAAGAAATATGGCATGTCGCCCTCCGACGAGTCTAACGATGATAGTGAACTGTTCCTCGCCACGGCCGTGCTCCTCCATCAGCACAATGAGGAGACGAAGCAAACATACCGTGGCTCGGTCAAGGGCCGGGCGGAGGCGCTGGAACGTGGCCGAGTCGCCGGCGACGAGATGCTGTTTCGGGATTACTTCCACCGCACCAGGCCTTTGTACCCTCCTGCACTTTTTCGGCGGCGCTTTCGGATGTCAAGGAAGGTATTAATGCGTATTATTCATGGAGTGAGGGATCATGGCGACTACTTCTCTTTGAAAAAAGATGCGGCCGGTAAGCTCGGCTTCACCTCCTATCATAAATGCACCGTAGCTATTCACATGCTTGCTTATGGAGTAGTTGATGATTGTGTTGATGGGTACTTGCATGAGCGAGTCCACTCTTCTGGAAGAAATGTACAAGTTCTGCAAAGCTGTGGTGGCCATTTTTGGTGAAGAATTCCTGAGGGCACCCAATGCGGAGGACACTCGCGGGCTCTTGGCTTTCAACGAAACCGGAGGGTTTTCAGGAATGATTGGAAGCATATATTGTATGCATCGAGAGTGGAAGAACTGTCTGTTTTCCTAGTAGGGGTAATAAAAAGGACACATAAAGGAGTGCACAGTCATACTTGAGGCCGTTGCATCCCATGATCTTTAGATTTGGCACTCTTTATTTGGCATGGCTGGTTCCCACAGTGACATTTGTGTTGTTCAGAGGTCCAATGTGGTTTCTAGGCTTGCAGAAGGCATTGCTCCCTGTGTGAACTATCAGGTGCGAGGCCACACCTACAAAAAGCCATATTACCTGGCAGATTATCTATCCTACTTGGTCTACCTTGGTGAAGACCATAAGCAACCCCACTGAAGAGAAGCACAAGATGTTTGCCAAGGAGCAGGAGGCCGCCAGGAAGGATGTGGAGCGAGCCTTTGGTGTGCTCCAATCCCGTTGGGCTATAGTGTGACACCCTGCTAGAACTTGGAACAAAGACACAATATGGAAAGTGATGCCGACTTGTGTGATCATGCACAGCATGATCATTCAAGATGAGCGTGATGAAAGCATCTATGACCAAGACTGGGAATTTCAGGGAGAATTGGTTGAACCTGCGCCAGGTCCGCCACCTAGTTTTGTAGAATTTTTGCAGGTGCATCATGAGATTTGAGATCGGGCTACACACAACCAAACTCCAGAATGATTTGGTTGACTATGTATGGGAATTTGCTGGAAACTGGTGACCCACAAGTATAGGCGGTGTATCGCAGTATTTTCGATAAGTAAGAGTGTCGAACCCAACGAGGAGCAGAAGGTGTTGGCTAGTGGTATGGATCAGGAATTCTCTGCAAATACTTAGCAAACGGATTTTTAGGGGTTTTTGATAAGGCAAGTAAACAAAGCGTGAGTAAATAAAAGACAATAAGAATAAATGCAGTAAGTGGCCCAATCCTTTATCCAGCAAAGAACAAGCCGGTTGTATTACTTAAGATGACCAAACGTTCTCGAGGACACATGGGAAGACCGTCAAGTGCTTTCGCTTCGTATAGTTGATTAATCTTCTTTAGCTTGCTAAGTGTTGTGTGGGTGAACCTGTGCTAATGTACCGACCTTCCTAGGACTAATACATACTTGTGATTATACCCCTTGCAAACATACGTAAGTACAAGAAAGTAATTAAAGTTAGAAAGCTAACCACAACTTTAAACTCTAAGACCCTTACGTCCCTTGTGCAATGGTTTTCTAATGGAGGTTCAAGTTTCTATCACTCCGGCAACCCCTACGATTAGTAGCCAAATACGCAATGCATTCCCCTAGACCCATAGGTGAAGTGTCATGTAGTCGACGTTCACATGACACCACTAGAATAAGTACACCACAACTTAAATATTCAACTATTGAATCTTTCTCAACACAACTCTAGTACTAACAACATGACTTCTCCCATGTCCTCAAGAACAAAACAAACTACTCACAAGACATCATATGGATCATGATCAGAGATGGAATAATGATGTATAACAATCTGAACATAAACAATAATTCAATGGTTCACTCAATAGCATCAACTACAAAGAGTAATCAACACCGAGAAAGTTTCCCCTAAGAATTATGCAAGATTCAACCCAATTGTTACAGCAATATGGAGATGGTGATGAGGGTGCTGATGGTGATGATGGTGGTGATGATTATGATGATCCCGATGAAGTCCAGCTTGATGGTGGTATTGATGGCGATGATCTCCCCTCTCCAGGAAGGAATTCCCTCGACAGAAATCTGTCTGCCGGAGTGATCTTTCTCTCTCAGTGTTTTCTGCCTCGCAGAGGCGACGGAATCTTTCTGTGGTCCCTCCCCGAGTCTTAGGGTTTCGGGAGGATAATATACGCCAGTGGGGAGAGCCAGAGGTGGGCTAGGGCGGCCACACCACCTGGTGGCACGGCCTAGGGTGGCCTGCGCCAGGGGGTGGTGTGGGCCCCCTGTGGCCCATCTCCACTCCTTCTGGCATCCTCCGTCTCCTGGAAAAATAGGATTTTCCGTATATTTTTCCGTATTTTCTGATCTTCACGAATTTTGCCTCCAAACAACACCTTTTTCATCAGAATCCTGACTGCAGCGGTCCATGCTCCAAAAGTCATCAACTATGCAAAAACAGATAAAATTACATAAGTATCATCTCTTAATATGAAATATATCAATGAATAACAATAAATTATGATATAGAATAGTGATGCAAAATGGACGTATCAGAAACCAACCGATAGTGCAGAAGAATAATTAGCTTCTATCTCCTGTTTTTTCAATTTTAGTTTCATTTAATTTGATAGTACAAACTTGATTTGGACCATGTACTTCTATTTGTTGTAAACTATCTATTTTAGTTTGAATTGCGGAACTTATATGAATTTGTGTATGCATGGAACGAATGGGGAGGGAAAATGGGGAGGGGCACCGTTGGGTGTACTGGCCATGCTAGGCCGGACATAGGGTCGGGCATGTCCACCTCGCCTCGCAAACGGACCAAAACGGTCAAAAGGCCTATCCGTTTGCGGGGCGGGGCGGGGCGGGGCGGGGGGGGGGGGAGTTGGAGTTGGCCTAATGGCACAAAAGATCCCGAAAACTCATGCTAAAAAATTCTCACATTATACCAATCGAATAAATTATAACAATAGTTTTAAATCCAAATAATTAAACAATAAATAAATGGACCGGAAATCAAAGAATTGCTCAAACCACACATGAATATGAAATTAAAATAAATGAGAATAAATTGGGATGCTATCTCCCACCAGAAGCTTTATTGATGCTCGATGATATTTTTCTGAAGAGTACCCATGCCCTCAATTATCTGTAGGTTTGAAGAAAAGCTTGGATCGGGTTGAGGTTCCTTTGAGGTTTGACTATACTACCAACACAGTTAAAGAAAAAATTCCAAGCTCATACCCCTCTCATTCTTGATGATCATGTTGTGCATAATCACATATGTCGCCATAATCTCTGAAAAGGATTTCTTATCCCAAGACTTTGGAGGACCCCAATCAATAGTAAATCGAGCTTGCAACCCACCAAAATCTCTCTCTATCCTTTTGGCATGCCTCTTGAGATCTGGCAAAAATAACTTACTTCCATATTTTTGGCTCATGGCCTTAGAGATCGATTCCATGGAATGCAAAGACGGCCAACTGTTGAGCCTCAGTGCTTCTTCCTTTTGTCGTCCCCGAGTTCCTTCATGGCGTAAGACATGATGATGGTCTCTATATCATCGTAAAAAAAGGAATTCATCTACATATGAATCGCCGGATGATGACGAGTCCTCGAGCAATAATCGCATGAGTGCAGATGATATCTACCAAAAGGGTCTTTGTTCGCAGGATCGATTCTTAATTAGAACAAGGGTTCAGAGAAATTTACCTTTGTGTGAAGAGGGGATTGGTAAACCAAAACCAGAGAGGGCAAATGGGGGCGGACCAGCGGTCCTCCAAATGCGACTAGGCGGCAGGGGCTTCGATGCAACTACTCAACAACGGCTGGCATGGCCCATTCTGAGCTTCGAACAAAATGACCGGCCGTGAGCTTCCCCAAGGGCAGGAATGGGACGTTGTCCACTGGGGAAGCGTTTTGACGTGGCGGAGAGGATCAGATGGGCTCCGAATCTACGGCGGCGGGAGGAGGGAGGAGGCGGCGGAGGGAAAGGAGGAAAGGTGAAAGAGCATGTCTACCCCATGTGTGGTTTTGGTAATTAATGATAATCCCATGATTAATATTTGCATTGAGTTATACTTTTATGTGCATCCATAGGTAATGCTTGAATATCATATGTTGGGTTCAAAGTTGAAAGAAGGATAAAGTTGAGCCTATTGCAAGCATGTCTTGAACAATGAGGAGAATGAGTAAGCTGTCATGTTTACCTTCAAGACGTCATCATCATTATGAAGTGAGAAGAAAAGATTTAAGATTGATCAAGACAAAGTACAAAGAGTGGATTCAAGTTGATCAACACACAAAGAATGCAAAGTGCAAGTTCAAGATAGAAATCTTAAAGAGACCAGATGCTTGAATCTTGCCATACATTTGATAGTAATGGTTTCATGAATATATGCCTAAGTGAGGCTTTCATATGATGTACGGGGAAGCAATATGTGAGTCTTCATCATCTAGATGACAAAATCATCATCATCTAGCTCAAGTAGAATGCGCAAGTCAAAGGTATGATTTTTATAGGTTTTCTATTTTACGCATCTCATGGTGATAGTTAGGAGATCAAATTATAGGATAAACTAGATCATGTTGGCGTGTTCCTGCGCCCGTCTATTAGAAATCTGAATGTTAGAAAATAGTAAAAGCTATTTTTAACTCAAATTGAGAAATTTGATATACTATAACTTAAGTAAGTTTATAATGTAATTTAGAGCCACTTTAACTTGGTAATACAAAATTTGTATTGTATTTTAGTGTTAATTTTAAAACTCTCGTTAGTATGTAGAACGTGATGGGTTCAGACAGTACCCTATTAACATGATCAAATCGGTTAGATGGGACATGCGCTAGTTCATAAAGCTAACCGACACTAATCTTCTAAGAGCTCTAATCTCCCTAGGAACAACGAGCTCTGGTGGCTCCTTCTGTCCGCTCCAATTAAAGTCCAGATAGCGCACGACGCGTGGATTCCGTCTATGTCGGCTTCACGCGCTAGACAGGAGGCTCCTTGTGTCCGCTCCACGATAGTGTGATCCTGCCTATGTCGGTTTCACGCGTTAGATGGGAGAGATCTGCACGAGGCTACATAGCTCGCTAGAGAAACCACCCCCTTCCCACCCAACTCCCTACCTCGCTCTCCCTCTCTCATGGAGGCAATTGTCGGCAAGGGCGACAGGAGACGCATGGGAGCCTCGGGGAGTAGGCAGCGCTAGAGCTGAAGGAGGCTGCCAGGGCCCTTGCCGCGTGTTGCGCCGCCGGGGAGGACAGGTTGCGGCGGCTCTAGACGGAACGTTCGCCGCCCATCACCAGCTTGAATGGCGGCGAGGTCATCCCGCATCGCGGAACCGTCCGGCGGGGTCCGATTCGATGGCATCGCCGTCCCCATCAACATCGACCGCCCACGCCTGGGTCGCAGCTGCTGGGGCACGCTGCCGATAGGCAAATGTCGAGTTCAATCCCTTTTGGATTGAACGCATGTGCTGATGTGCATGAACGACGCCTTCACCTGTGTGCTTCCGCTGACAAGGCCATCCGCGACCTCCAGGTCTGTGACAGGCTGACAACATATATCCAGAAGGCAAGGTGTGTGCTCCTGAGCTCATCCGGTTCTAGCTTATGGTCTGGTGCCATCAGGTCTCAGATTTGGCCGTGTGCTCATGAGGTCATCCGATCG
This sequence comes from Avena eriantha, assembly GCA_910589775.1. Taxonomy (NCBI): domain Eukaryota; kingdom Viridiplantae; phylum Streptophyta; class Magnoliopsida; order Poales; family Poaceae; genus Avena; species Avena eriantha. The sequence continues at coordinate 24,145,061 of OU342742.1, forward strand.
TAGCTTATGCTATTTGCGGCCATAGTACATGTCTATGCCATGGAGGTGCAACGATCGTTCAGCTGCCAGTGCCCCTAAGCAGAACCTACCCTATCATCTGCACGAACTAACTTTGGTGTGAGATGATTGACTGGATTCACATGTGCTATACAAATTAGGATATCTATTTTTTATGTCAATTCAAATTTCAGATACAAATTCTTGGAACCTTTTTCTGATGGTGTCTTGTGACAGACCAGAGTTACTGATTTTCTCCTTGCAAAAATAAATGTGAAACCGGGATGGAGAATCTACAAGACAACGAGAGTAGAATGAAGGAACTCAATAGTTTATAGCAAGAAACCTATATTTCCTATTAGGATGCTGTACCAACTTTCAGCTTCCAAGACTAAATATTTATTTGAAAAATATTTGCATAAACCAACCAACATCAAATGCACATTTTCATCTACTATCTGTGAAACTGGACCTGCTGTGCCAAGTGCTCTATTTGCTTAACGTATACTCCATATAGCACCTTAACAGAACAAACTGTATTCTTCACTAAATTCACGCCTTCATTAATTCGTCCCCAACAGTTTTACTGTCATATTGCACTTTGTAACCTATGCTGGCATCCTCAAATTGGGGTTTATCGTCTGTAGGGCAAATATATTTCACTTGGGGAACTAATTATGTGATCCAACCAAATCATTTATGCTTTTAGATACCTATAAGGAAACTAAAATAATACTCCATATCCTTCCTAAATTAGGATGCATATTAGTTATCAACCTTTCTAAAATTTGACCAACTATATATAAAAATATATTAACTTTTGGAATACAAATGCGTACAATATGAAAATATATTTTATGATGGTTCTAACAACTTTGAGTTTATGTTAATATTAATTCATATATATTTGGTCAAAGTTCATGAACTTTGACTTTGACCAAATGTAATAGGCATCCTTTTGTGTGTGAAATAATCATCCTAATTTAGAAAAGAGGGAGTACGGTTGTGGTAACATTTATATGGAAAATGTGGTTCATTTACGTGCTATTGTACGCCAAGTTCATTTAATGCATTTTTCCCAATTCCTTGTGCCAATAGGGATAAGCGATATTTTTTATTTGGTATCATGCTTAAATTCATCTATACGCAGTATAGCCTGAAAATTAAATAAAGGCATTCATAATGATGTAGATATAATGATATAATTTATCCATGGGTCTATATCGTGTATTGCCCATACATGGTCGATTAGTGGTGCAAACAAATTAAAAATCGCTTCTATAAAATTAAAGTATCATGTTCAATTCTCTTTGCGTTGTGATGCTCAAACTTCTATACCTCCCCCAAGATGTTGGTTCTGTCCAATTTTGGTATAGTTATCATTCAAATTCATAGCTGCTCGATATTCTAAGCCCAGAGATAATGACAATTTGGGATTATTATCATGATAATGTTGTTATGTTCTGTTATTAATGTGTAGTCTCATATTGTTGTTGGTTGTGTTGCCGCTGAGCTATAGTGCCCAACTCGATTTTGTGTGTTTTTTTCTTGACCGATGTTACCAGGTTTCTCGAGGTCGTGGTGGTCGTGAAGGCGTTGGTGTTGGGTCCACAGCATAGAAAACAAAAAATTTCCTACGAGGAGAACTATATGCCAAGATCTATCTACTGGGTACAGAGCAACGGGTGGACATACATCCATCGAGAACTTATCCTCGAAGACAACGAGTTTTGTTAATGAGTAGGAACTCGTGGTTGATGTAGTCGTACACTTGCCGATCTCAAGATCGTGTGGAAGTCCGAGCGCCACAAATCAGCAGCGCATCCGTCCTCGCACACACGTTCAAGCCACCGGACAACCTCCACCTCCTCGCTCCAGCGATCCAGCGGAAGCAGCAACTCCTTCCAGACGAAATGCCACCGGGAACATGTATCTCGCTAATCCGAGACCATGGGGGAATAATTTTAGAGGGGGAGAGAGATCCTTCACGATGAGGTGTGAGGAAGAAGGAGGAAGAGGGTGACCTTTTATAGGAGGAGGGGGGTGCCCCTCCCCATGGCCGGTGCCTCAAGGGGGGTGCCCCTTCACCTCCTCCATTCATGTGGTGGTAACCCTCCACATTAAAATGCCTCTTCACATTCCTTTTTAAAGTCCCCACTTTAAATGCATTAAAATTCTCTAAGTTTAATGCTCTCTCATTTAATAAAACTATTTTATTAAATTTATTCAGAATTTTGTTAATTACTTTAATTAACAAACATTCACATATAACCCCTTGCAATATTTCAATATCACATGCAGAACCACTTTCTGCAATTTCACCCAAAACAATTCCGGTTTCTATCGAAACAATTCCTGCGCTTTGCAATTCTTTCGTCTGAAACATATGTGCTCCAAAATGGTGTCCGGTAACTCTTAAGTGTGTCACCCTACGGTTCGTGAATAATGCAGACATGATTGAGACTCCTCTCAGATCAATAATCAGAAGCGGGACCTGGAGATCCATACTGACTCCTGCATATTCAACGATGACTTATGTGATCGTGAAAACCTTTAACGCTAGTAATTTAATCCCTTTGTCTCATGATATAATATATGTCTGAGATTCGATCATTGGTATCCAAATACCTAATTTGATCTCGTTACCGACATGCGCTCTTTTCTCGTTCCCGTGATATAACATTCTAGTGATCACATCACTTGCTTGCAAGCTATCTTAATGTGATATCACCGAGAGGGCCCAGAGTATATCTATCCGTCATCGGGATTGACAAATTCCACTCTTGATCCATGAGCCTCAACATAACATCTTCGTAGCACTGAACCCATCTTTATAGTCACCCTGTTACGGTGTGACGTTTGATGTTATCAAGATACTCTTCTGGTGTTAGCAATTAACATGATCTCATGGTCTAAGGATAAAGATTACTTCGTATCATGTTATAGCAATATAAACATAATGACTTGATCGTAATGCTATACTTCGGATGAATGTTCATCACATCATTTCACAAATGCTATGACCTTGTTATTAGCAACATCCAATGTCCATGATCAGGAAACCTTGATCATCTTGTTAATCAACAAGCTAGTCTATAAGAGAGGCATAACTAGGAACCCCTTTTGTTTATTAAACATACATGTATTGACGTTTTCAATCAATAGAATCATAGCATGCAAAATAAACATTTATCATAAACATGGAATAAGATAATAACCAATTATTATTGCCTCTCAGGAATATTCCCTTTAGTTGGTACTTGTATTTTCTATTGTGCGGGTTCTTCTGTTCGTTCTTGGTTCGCTTGGTTCATGCACATGTTGATCTCTAATGGTATTCCTTTGGTTCTGTCTGTGATAGCAGAGTCGTGGTGGATGGTTCCCTAAGGGTTTCCGATGTGCCACGTGTCTATCAATGAGCTCCACGACAAGCTGCTGGTGTCAATGGTTGCGGTGGACCTATTTTGCACCTACCGGTCCTTTATGTTTTTCTCTACACCATATTTAGCTGGAAACCATTATGCACGTGGCACAAAAAAGGAGAACGCTAGCATGTAAAAAACGGCGCAACAAAACGCGCAAGGTCATTCTAGTTTAAGTCCAATTTGTATCGTATTGCAAGTGAATGTAATACTCGTGACCTCTTGTAAAAATTCATAGCAGAATAGCATTGCATGGGGCCCCTAGGGACAATTCGGCCCAGTGCGGGACTGAAGCGCATCCGATGGACAAAAATAGCCAGAAAATCCAATCCGATGGCCAAAATTTCCGAGGCGTGAGAGGGCTCCCTCGTGTGTCAGTTTTAATATCCCTAATAGAGGATAATTGCATCGAGTTGGCCCAGCGTCACTAGCATTTTTTGTTTTCTAGGGAACCAACATTGGTAGCAGTAGACACCCGTTTCACTCTCAACTCGATCCAATTACCGGATTCATGGGCTCTAATTGGATTTCGGGGCCCAAATCATCACAACAAGTATATTTGATGTCCAGAAAGGCAGCCCCTAGGGACAATTCGGCCCAGTGTGGGATTGAAGCGCATCCAATGGACAAAAATAGTCAGAAAACCCAATCCGATGGCCAAAATTGCCGAGGCGTGAGAGGGCTCCCTCTTGTCTCAGTTTTAATATCCCTAATAGCCAGAGTATCAAAAGGGGCTTTTAAGTGAGTAACTTGGTCGTATTATTCTTAGATAGCTCAAACATTTGTATTTTTGGCATCATATTTCTTGGTTGTTATTTGGCTTTTATCTGTATGATATTTTATAGCTTGTGGTTTTCTTTATAACAAGTTCAACTTCATCAGAAACAAATTTTGTATGAAAAACTTCCTACGTTTTTTTATTTTGGAGGTTTTGACGGTTGATCTTTATAGGGAGGTCAAACCTTTCATATTGTGGTTTTATTCTCCCTTGTTAGATTACGATGTTTCTCTCATGATCATTTAGAGCTTTTTGTTCTCTTCGAAGTGATCCCAAGATCATCAAATCAGATTCCAAAAGCTCAAGTTATCGAGGTTTTCACACACTGTCCGATAGTATCGAGGCTGAATCCAGTAGTATCGGAGGGCCGATAGTACCGGATTTTTTTACTAGGGTTTCCAAGAGCAGGCACATTTTGTACCCTAGAATATCCCAGAATACCCGGTACACCGGGTAAGTCCAGTAGTACCGGATTGTGTTCTAGGCATAACGGTTGGATTTTAGTAGCCTTATTTAAGGGTCCTTATTCCCCATTGGTTCCTATGTTCTTGATCACATTTCCCCCCTCCATTTTTGACCCTATTAAGCTTTCTGACTCTTAATCCCTCTTGCATATCTTTTAGAGAAAAGAGAAAGGAAATATAGATCTACATTTCATCAATCTTTTTCTCCTCTAAGTGACGTGAACCTATTTGATCTAGATCAAGGAAGTTATCAACTTGTTCAATTTAGTCAATTTGTTTAATTTAGCGTGCAATACCTCGGCTATGTATTGACGTGTGTCTTTTTGCTTAGTTGATAGCGGCGCTAGACATGTTTCGAGCATACAACAAGAACAAAGAGTTCAACTTGATGCATCGTGATACGTCCAAAACGTATCTACTTTCCCGAACACTTTTACTATTGTTTCTCCTCTATACTTGTGGGATTTGGATGCAACTAATGCGAACTAACGATGTTTTCAGCAGAATTGCCTTGGTGTCTACTTTTGTGCAGAAAATCAACTATCAGGAAAAATCCCGGAAAATATGCCAAAAATCCTATTTCACCCGAAGACTCTAGGAGCCAGAATACGAGACGGAGAAGAGCCCTGGGGTGGCCACACCACCTGGTGGCGCGGGTCAGGCCAGGCCGCGCCAGGGGGTGGTGTGGGCCCCTCAGGCACCCCCTCGGCCTCTCTCTTCGCCTATAAGGAGCCTTCTGACCTAAAAACTTCGGGGCGTTCGACGTTTTTCTAGAGGGAGTTCCGCTCCGCCGCCACCACCAGATTCCACGAAACAGCACCAGAAACTCCGTTCTGGCACCCTGCTGGGACGGGGAATTGGAGGAGATCATCGCCATCATCATCACCATCGCTTCTCCATCGACCATCCATGTTTCCCCCATCTATGAGTGAGTAATCCCCCGCTGTAGGCTATGGGGATGGTAGGGATTGGATGAGATCATTCATGTAATGGCATCAGATTGTTAGGGCATGGTGTCTAGTATCTTTTATTAGTGCTTTATGACTTTGTTGCGACTTGTTGTGCTTAATGCTTGTCACTAGGGCCCGAGTGCCATGATTTCAGATCTGAACTTATTATTGATTCATTATGATAATATTGTTTCTGGTCTTATCTGCAAGTTATATACACACGTTGTTATCTGGAACCTATGGCCCCAAAGTGACAGAAATCGGGATAACCGGAAGGGAAAGGCTTTGATGTGAGGATCACATGTGTTCACGGAGTGTTAATACTTTGCTCCAGTGCTCTATTAAAAGGAGCACCTTAATTGCCAGTAGTTCCCTAGAGACCCCACTCCAAACGGGCTGGCAGGACAAAAGATGTTGTGCAAGTTCTCATTGCGAGCACGTATGACTATATATGGAACACATGTCTAGGATTGTCTAGTACTTGGGTGCTTTATCTTATTTATCTGCAATTGCCCTATGTTCTGATTGCTATGTGAATTGTCTTGTCCATGCAACGCCCGTCCATCCATCCCTATGCCTACCGCACTTGAATCCCACTGTTTATTGCTTTTGTTACTACTATCTTTGCTTTACTACTATTGTTACTTTACTATTCCTACTACAAAACTGTTGCTACTGATAAACTGCTATGAGCAAGATTGTATCCAGGTGCAGCTGAATTGACAACTCAGTTGTTAAGGCTGATAAATATTCTTTGGCTCCCCTTGTGTCGAATCAATAAATTGGGTTTCACTTCCCTCGAAAATACTGCGATACACCCCTATACTTGTGGGTCATCAAGACTATTTTCTGGCGCCGTTGCCGGGGAGCATAGCTTTATTTATCAAGTTCACTTGGATTCTCTATTGTTCGCTGCTACTCATCCATCATGGGTAAGTCTCGTGATGGCAAGGTTCCTATTTTACCATCCACTACAAGAAGATGTACGGTTTTGAACACCTCTACTGCTCTTGATTCACCGTCTGTTTTGAGTAAGTTCCTTACACCACCACATACACATGCTACACACACTGCTATTACTGCTGAATCTGAAACTTCTGATGCTTATGATGTTGCTTCTACTGTTCTTGATAAGAGTGGTTCATTAGGTCCTTTCCTAGATGCTATGATTGCTAGAACTATAGCTAGAAATACCGAAACTCCTAATGAAGACACTATCATACCCGTTAGCTCACCTGAGTCTAGTGAGAGTTATGATACAGAAGAAGATTATGTTGAGATGACCGATGAGTTTATTGAAGAAGGTAAGAACACCCATGATAGGAGCGCTGCTAAGAGTCTCCTTGAGAGGCGTAATATTAGACCCAAATTATCTTTTGATGCTAAGTTTGTTGTTTCTCCCATAAACATTATAGATGAAGATTATGATTTCTCTCTCGATCTATCTTACATAGCTATTGTCGAGAAAGAACCTTTTTGTGGGACTAAGAATGAAAGTGTGGTAGCACATATAAATGAACTTTCTACTATGAGTGGCTTGTTTCTGATGATATTAAGATGCGTACTTATTTTGTTGCTAAGATTTTTCCTTTTTCATTGAAAGGAGAAGCTAAAACATGGTTTAGTAATTTACCTCCTGGATCTATTGATAGCCCTGAGTGCTTGATTAGTACTTTCCTGCAGAAATATTTTCCTCCCAGTGCTAGACATGCTATTTTGCAGGAACTTTTTGATTTTAAACAGGGAGAAAAAGAGGTATTTCCCGAATCTTGGGCAAGGTTTTGTGCTTTGATTCATGCACAGGCTGGAAGTCCTTTACCTAAGAATGAGCTTTTATTTCATAGTGGACTAACCGAGGAATCTAGGACATACCTAGATAGTTGTGCTGATTGTGTTTTCAGGAATAGGACTCCAAAGGAAGCTGAGGAATTAATGGCTAAAATAAGCAAGAATTATGAAGATTGGACTCCTTCTAAACAAGCTATACCTGAAGTAATTGTACCTGAACTATCTATTCATGTGCCTGTTCCAACATCAAAGAAGAGGGGAGTTATTGAATTAAATGATGAAGTGATGAAGGAAGCTAAGAAATGTCTTAAGGAGAAGGGAATTAAAGCGGCAGATGTCAAGAATTTACCTCCTATAGAAGAATTATGTAAGCCTATTCCCTACTCATCCACTATTGAGGTACACTCCCTCCAGCACTTCGTTGAAGGTGATATCCCTTACTTGAAACCTCCTGATCAATGCTTAGAAGAATTTGATATCTTTATTGTTAAGCAAGATAACTTTAATAAAAGGGTGCAAAATCATCTAATGGAAAACACTAGAGCTATTGTTGAGTTGAAAGATATTGTGGAAAGAACCTCTAATGATGTTAAAATGATTGTTAAACACTTTCAAATGGTTCAAACTCAAATAGATCAACTCGTTAAAGTGTAAAACGACTTGCTAGTAAATGCTGCTAAAGAAAAACATGCTTATGAAATTAGAACTAGAAGTGGAGCTGCTACCCATGATCCTCTATATCCTGATGGGCATCCCAGAAGAATTGAGCAGGATTCTCAACAAGCTAAAAATAGTGGTTCTACTCGTAAGAAAAGGAAAAAGAAACATAAAACTGTTGTAGAACCCTCTGAACCTGCTATAGATCCTAATAGTATATCTATCTCTGATGTTGAAACTGAAAGTGGTAATGAAGAAAGTGAAGTGCCTAATGAAGAAAAAGTTGAAGAAGAACCTGAAAACCATACTAAGACTACTAGATACACCAAAGAAGATTTCATTGCTAAGAAACATGGTAGTGAAAGAGAACCTTGGGTCCAAAAACCTATGCCTTTCCCTGATAAGAAACACAAGTTAAAGGAAGATGAACACTATAATAAGTTTTGTGAGAGGATGAAGCCTTTATTCTTGCAAATTCCTTTGACTGGTGCTATTAAATTACCTCCTTACTCAAAGTATATGAAGGACATTGTCTCGAATAAAAGGAAGATCCCTAATGAAGAAATTTCTACTTTGCTTGCTAATTATTCCTTCAATGGTAAGGTTCCTAAGAAACTTGGAGACCCAGGGATTCCAACTATCCTTTGCTCTATTAAGAATAGTTATGTTAGAACTGCTTTGTGTGATTTGGGAGCTGGAGTTAGTGTTATGCCTTTCTCTCTCTATAAGAGGCTTCAGCTTGAAAAATTGATACCAACTGATATATCTTTGCAAATGGCTGATAAATCTACCACCATTCCTGTGGGTATATGTGAGGATGTACTTGTTCAGGTGGCTCACAATTGCTTGATATTAACTAATTTTGTTGTGCTTGAAATGCTTGAAGACGATAATATGTCTATTATTCTTGGGAGACCTTTCCTTAATACTGCATGAGCTGTTATTAATTGTAATCAAGGAAAGGTGACCTTCAATGTTAATGACAAGGAACATACTGTCTATTTCCCCAAGAAGATTGAAAGGACTTATGGTTTGAATTCAATTGAACATGTTGAAGGCATTCAAGTTGGAGAAATATATTGTCCCATACCAAGAGCAAAATTTGAAACTATTATGATTGGACCATTGCTATCAAGGTTAAGGTAACATAATCATTAGTGGAGTACAAAGTTTTGTCTCATATGCAATTGTTTTGGTAGCAATACTTGATCAACCTTGCTAACAAAAGGATTCCATTGAATAAAACAATGTTTTCATTATGATTATCTCTGTTTATTTTTATCCTTTGCATTTTAGTTTTTGCTTTCGTTTAGTTTTATTTTTGTTGTTAGTTGCTTGCATGTTAGAACTTCTGTAGTTCTAGCCTTGTTTTATCCTTGCATCATGTTTCAGAAAGAAAAAAAAATCCTGTCTGTCAGAAAAATCATTCTTCTATTTCTGAAAAATGCCCAAAAATAAAGTGTCTCGAAAAATTCTAGAAAATTCATATTAATTTTTTACGTGAAAAAAGGGGCAGAGGAGTACCTGGTAGGTACCAGGGGGCCCCACCAGGCAGGCACACTATGTGGTGGCGCGGCCAGCCCTGGGTGGCGCCATGCCCTGGTGTGGGCCACCCCTGCCCCCCACTACTTCTCTCACCTGCCACTTTCTTCTCTCTCCCGAGTAAGCTCTAGTTCATAGCTCAAAATCGTGTTCTTTCTGTGCTTGCTCTCGATTTCTTCGATCTCTTTGCTCAGCCCATCTTTCTTGCTGAAATTTGGAGCAATTGTTCCTTGGTATGTGACTCCTCCCCTTGTCCAAGTAGATTTGTGTTTAGTAGATTATTTGTTGAGTATTTTGATGCTGTAGGTGACTGGTTATGAGATCTTGTAAGCATGTTTGATGCTTAGAGATATAGTTTTGATGCATGTTTAGGCCTCTTGCAAGTCCCTATGAGTAGAATCCTTCATTATATTTACTTTGCAATCACTTGTTTAATAGGTGTTTAAATTTCAGAATACCAAGCATGAACAATCATACTTTTGGAGAGATATTTGAGAGTGATGCACCTAGGAGGTCGAGGCCCTCAAGAACAACCTCTCAAGATAAGCCATCATACAATGAAGACCTCATTGCAACACGCATTGGCAGTGAAAGGGATGATGGAGATGCTCACCCATCCTCTTTTCCTTGTTTTACTTTCTTGCAAGCTGCAGGTATTCTTGATGATTTCTTGCTACTGATTGAGAGGGTTGGTTTGACCTCTTATATGCAAGATGAGAGTGCACAATACGCTATGCTCACCAAAACTTTTGTGGAGAGCTTCTCATTTACTAACACACCCTATCATTCTACTGTCTCTTTTAAAATCTATGACATGCCTTTCACCATGCCTTTGGAGAGATTTTGTAATATTGTAGGTGTGCGTATGATAGGGACCGTGAATAAAATTCAAGGGCGACCCGCTGATTTGCTGGAGCTATACCGAGGGGTGACTAATGATGATAACCACGTGGCGCAGCGTGGAAAGATAAGAAATATCCAACTCCCTGCTCTTAGATACTTTGCATATTATCTTGCCACTCGTGTTTTGGGTACGGAGAACACTAGTACATCTCCAACTATCATTTAGCATTCCCTGCTGCTGCGCTTAACAATGATACTCGGTACAATCTTGGCTCGCTTATTGCTCGCCGCCTAGCTGCTAGGGGGCCTATCTATGGGGGCATCATTGCCTCGCGTGTAGTCAATGCATTAGGTCTTTTAGTGGATACCGATGATGCTATGCTAGCACCACAGAGGCTCGACCTTGTTGCCATGAAAACTCATTACTTTGTCACTGCTACCTCTGATTTGAACAATCTAGTATATAGGATGCTTTTCACTGACGGGGATGAAAGGGAGATCCTTTTGCCACAGCCTGCTTTGTTTATTGTTGACAGGAGACCGTGGTCCCGCTCCAAGGAGGAGGTGGACGAGCAGCTTCGCTTGTTGGGTTTCCACGAGCAGCACCAGGAGGATGCGCCCTCCTATGATTACTCCGCACATTACGGAGGGGCGTACTCGAGCTCGCACCAAGACGAGGGTACCTCCTCGTCGTACCCCGGTGACACTTCATCCTGGCCAGCTTGGGATTGATACCCACTTAGGCCAAAAGCCTAAGCTTAGGGGAAGGTACGCCGACACCGCACTCATCTCCATATCATGTTGCCTCGGTACTTTGTATATTCATGTTTTCGTTCTCTTTTTAGTTTTCGATTCTTCTTTGCTTTTGCTTTCTAAAAACACAAAAAGACCAAAAATATTTTTGTTGTTTCTCTTTGGTTTGCTTCTTCTTTTTGCTTTGGTTTGCTTTTCCCTTTTTGCTTTGTTTGAACTATTCAAAAAATCCAAAAAGATTTTGCTTTGTTTTTTTCCTTTTTGATTCTTGTTTAAAAATCGAAAACACCAAAAATATTTATCGTTCTTCTTTGGTTTTTTGTGAGTTTGCTACAGGGTTCGGCAGTTCTCAGTGGAATATTGGTTTCATATTATTATTCAAGCCACACAAGTGAAGAGCAATAATGAGGATTAATGACAACTTGAGGCGTGGTAAGAGGCTGGTAACGAACTCTATTTGTTTTCATTTTTGTACATATACTCATCACTGTGGGCATGCTTAGTCCGTTCATGTAGAGTGCATGTTTTCTTTGGATGCTTAATAGATCTTGCTTTCTTTTGATTAGCTCCAGCTCGCTAATAGTTTGTAGCATGTCTTATGAATGTTTGCCTGCATTGCTCTATTCATAAATTGGTATGATACCGTGGTATCCTCCTCTGAATATTTCATTTGATTGACTTGGCACATGCTCACGCATGCTCATGGCTGTAATAATCAGTTAAGCCTTAATGAATTATTTTGCCTTGAGGATCTTGAATCACTTTCATGCCATGAGTAGTCTTGTTTTGTTGCAAGCATGATAATGATAGCTATTGCTCTCTCGTTTGTCGCTCTCTTACTATTCCTAGCCTTCACTTCCACGGAGTGTTTTACTCATGTTTCCAAACGCCCTAAACCGAATATTGCCAAAGTGTCCACCATACCTACCTATTAGCATCATTTGCTACTTCCGTGCATATTCAATATGTCTTGTTTTCTTCCGAATAAAATGTTTGCTTGTTATGAGAAAATTAGTTAGTAAAGCTCTCACGAACTTGATGACACACTTTATTTTCCTGCACTTAATAAACCTGAACCATTGTGAACTCTTCATGAAAGTTATATGCTTGCAAATTATAGGTTGGGGATTAGCAGAACCGTGCTGTCACGGGAAACGCTTTCAACACTTGTAAATATATACTTAGTTGATACCTTGCTCTTTTGTTTGCGGATGTCGTCGGTGTGAAATAAAATGGGAGCTTGTAAGTCCATGGAGTTATGTATGTGTGTTAGAGAAACGCCTGTGCCGCTGGTTTAATCCATGATGACATGGTGGAAACCTACAGCGTAACCATAATGATATCTATGAAGCATTCTTCTTATAAAAAAGAGAGAGAGATAACTATTGAGAAAAAGAAAAAAAAGAGTTTTATGAAAAGAGGAAAGAGAGAAAAAGCACCATTTTCCCATGGTAAATAAGAAGATTGCTGAGATACTCATTGTCTGCTTGCCTTGTCATTTTGATATGGGGATTCTTCCGTATCATCGAGCAAGGGGTATCCCGTTGGCGGTTCTCAATGATACGCACATACTTACGATGACAAGAACTTACCGTAACTAAAGTTGAGTAGCATGAGGAGCGGCCCTCGTACTCAAGGGACTTGGGATTTTCGGTTTATAGTCTGTCAAGCATATAACTCAGATTGGACCTCACTTTCACCTTAACCACATTAAAGATGCTTATGATAGGGGCAATGAGAGCTCAAAGCTAACTGGTACCATACTTTCAGCATTTGGAAGCCTTTCAAATTATTCAAAATCTTTTTCTTTTACTTGTTGAGTCTCCACATATTCTTTGAGCACCTTCTTGAGAGCATAGTTGTCATTCTTTATGTTTGTTCCATTACTTGATTATTTGTGTTATGACTTTGATGCTTGTATTCTTGATATCTTTACTTCTAGTCATCACTTGAACTTCAGAGGTGCCTTGGCATTCATAATCAAAGGCAAGAGGGATACCACTCTATCATACCTTTCTATGAGCATTGTAATGTTGCTTATGTTCGTGCTTCATGCTACTTATTATTCTTGAGTTGGAATCTCTTCATAGCTTGCAAAGACTATTAAGTAGACTTAGTTGCATACTCTTTATTATGAATTGTCTAAGTAGTTGATCACATTGCTGAGAATATTTACATCATATGAAGCAAATGTGTCCGTGAAAGTTCTTTTATCGCACTCAGTTTTCAACTGAATTGCTTGAGGACAAGCAATAAGCTAAGCTTGGGGGGAGTTGATACGTCCAAAACTTATCTACTTTCCCAAACACTTTTGCTATTGTTTCTCCTCTATACTTGTGTAATTTGGATGCAACTAATGCGAACTGACGCTGTTTTCAGCAGAATTGCCTTGGTGTCTACTTTTTGTGCAGAAAATCAACTATCAGGAAAAATCCCGGAAAATATGCCAAAAATCCTATTTCACCCGAAGACTCCAGGAGCCAGAATACGAGACGGAGAAGAGCCCTGGGGTGGCCACACCACCTGGTGGTGCGGGCCAGGCCAGACCGCGCCAGGGGGTGGTGTGGGCCCCCCAGGCACTCCCTCGGCCTCTCTCTTCGCCTATAAGGAGCCTTCTGACCTAAAAACTACGGGGGTTCGATGTTTTTCTAGAGGGAGTTCTGCTCCGCCGCCACCACCAGATTCCACGAAACAGCACCAGAAACTTCGTTCTAGCACCCTGCCGGGACGGGGAATTGGAGGAGATCATCGCCATCATCATCACCATCGCTTCTCCATCGACCATCCATGTTTCCCCCATCTATGAGTGAGTAATCCCCCGCTGTAGGCTATGGGGATGGTAGGGATTAGATGAGATCGTTCATGTAATGGCATCAGATTGTTAGGGCATGGTGCCTAGTATCTTTTATTAGTGCTTTATGACTTTATTGCGACTAGTTGTGCTTAATGCTTGTCACTAGGGCCCGAGTGCCATGATTTAAGATCTGAACTTATTATTGATTCATTATGATAGTATTGTTTCTGGTCTTATCTGCAAGTTGTATACACACGTTGTTGTCCGAAACCTATGGCCCCGAAGTGACAGAAATCGGGATAACCGGAAGGGAAAGGCTTTGATGTGAGGATCACATGTGTTTACGGAGTGTTAATGCTTTGCTCCGGTGCTCTATTAAAAGTAGCACCTTAATTGCCAGTAGTTCCCTAGAGGCCCCGCTGCAAACGGGTTGGCAGGACAAAAGATGTTGTGCAAGTTTTCATTGCGAGCACGTATAACTATATATGGAACACATGCCTAGGATTGTCTAGTACTTGGGTGCTTTATCTTATTTATCTGTAATTGCCCTATGTTTTGATTGCTATGTGAATTGTCTTGTCCATGCAACGCCCGTCCATCCATCCCTATGCCTACCGCACTCGAATCCCACTGTTTACTGCTTTTGTTACTACTGTATTTGCTTTACTACTGCCGTTACTTTACTATTCCTACTACAAAACTGTTGCTACTGATAAACTACTGTGAGCAAGATTGTTTCCAGGTGTAGCTGAATTGACAACTTAGTTGTTAAGGCTGATAAATATTTTTTGGCTCCCATTGTGTCGAATCAATAAATTGGGTTTCACTTCCCTCGAAAATACTGTGATACACCCACTATACTTGTGGGTCATCACATCGTTTTAAGGAACTAAAAAAAATGCGATAACTGGTGAGTCACGCGGAAGGAAGTAAACACCACCGTCTATGGTAGCATCATTGATGTAGATGCGTTAGTTTCCTTCTCGGTGGGACGCCCTATAGGGAACAAGAAGAAAAAGGCGGTCGTTGTTGTGGCAGCATCACTGGAGAGGGTGCAATCATCGATTGACAAATGCCTTGTCAAGGTTTTATCGAACTTGACCTTGAGGCGGCAAGATAACGATACAAGGTGGGCTACCTTGATGGAGAAGCAAAGCAAGAAGATCAAGTTTGAGAAGGCAAAGGTTGCGGTGTAGAAAATGAAGGAGGACTTCGTGATCTTGATGGCGGACACGTCAACCATGGATCCAGAGGCAAAAACGTGGCATATGATGGAGCATTTGTCATCTCGATTTATGTGTTGTTGGCGGATAACATATGTGACACGGCTAGAGATGCTCTAAATACCGTGGAATAAGAATGGGGAGCTAATATTGCTCAATCACACATATAAATTAGATGTTTATACTCAATTTGAACCGGATACAAATACCTTACATTCTTAAATGTAAAGTAGAATGGTCAATGTGGATCCATTCATATCTAGTTTCACTTTCTCGGTAGTACTTAAAATGGACAATTCTAACTATCCACGTTCCATTTTCACCCTCACAGATCATCGTTGTAAGAGCATTTCCAGGCCAATTTTTCATTCGGATTGCAAAAAACATCTCAGTAGCATTCCTATGAGGCATTCCCAGGATGATTTTCGTCCGGCGTTTCCAGGCTATTTCCGGGGCACTGGGAACGCCCTTGGAAGTGCTTTTGGTCCGGCTGGCCCACCCGTCGGCAATACAAAGCCAAAAAAAAGTGATCCACCTACCCCACTTCCTCCTCTCTCTCCCCATGCACAACAAGGAGACGGCGAGCTCGGCCACCGGCCAGGCCGTCCGGCACGCCGCCACCCACCAGCTGCTCGTCTTGCCGGAGAACGCGATGTCACCATCCACCCAGCTCGTCGTGCAGCGCCCGCCGCCCGGCTCGCCAGCTCGCCGCCTAGCTCGCCGCGTAGCTTGACCGCCTGCTCGCCGACCGTGCGCTCGAGCTCACCGCCGCTCGCCATGCTACCCTCGCTGACGCTCGCCGCGGGGGGCGGTTGAGCGACGCGCGGCGGCGCGCGGGCCTGACCTGGCCGGCGGAGCTCGGCGCGGGGAGCTCGGCCTGGCCGACATGTCATCACCATCTCGTGGCCGAGTTCTCAAGGTGCTGGCACGCGTCCTTCCCGATGTTCCTGGGTGAGAACACGGCTGGAAAACGCCCATTTCTAGACCACAAATTTTATTCATCCGGAGCTATTTAGCTCCATTCAGAGCTCAAATTGGTCATGAGAACGTCGGACGGGTGGAGATGCTCTAAGGATCATCATCATCTTCGCGCCCAAGATTTACTTATCTCTATTTCTTCTATTTATGCACTTCGAGGCTTTTCTTGAAAACACTTAAGAATCTTGCAAGAACTCCAATACTCCTACAATTGGAAAAGCAGAAGAAGTCTCGCAAGTACTAATATGGATTTTTTTTTGTTCGATTGAAACCGTATGTTCTCTCCGTGCACAATCGAATCCAAAATCCATCTCCTCCACTCCACGCTATAGCCCTCTGGCCCGTACCGTTTCTTTTCTCTTCCTCCCTCGAGTCGTGACCTACCAGACCCGACCCAGCGCGGATCTAAATCTTCTCCACCCTATAGTCGACCAGCGCCCGCGTGCCCTACAGCTGTCCCGCCGCCGACGCCCCTAGCCCCCTCCACCTCTCCTCCCTCCCCAGCCCCTCGCCTCTCTCGGTCGCCGCCGGCCCGTCCGCAACCTTCGCCCATTGGAGTTCTCAGGTACGAGCTTGTTTCCGTCCAGTTTAAACCCCACTCATCTCCACGATTTCTGGGTGCGCCTGTGCACGCCCGGCGCACCATCTAGATCCCCCCCTGTTGATTCCACCGCTCCGCCGTGACGCCGATTGATCACGATGTTGATACGTGCAAGTTTTTTTCCCCCACAGGGCTGAGAGTTGCTATTTGGGAAGGATGGGCAAAGGCCCGGTTCCGTTCGTCAACTTCGGGAAGAAAGCAAAAGGTAGGCAAACCCTCCTCTTCCTCTCGACGGCTTATTTCTCCACACGGAGACCCTCCTCATGTAGCTATTTTGTTGTAACCTGTCGTCAGAATGCAGCGTATTTCTCCGCAAAGAGACCTAGAGAATGTACATAGGGCTCACTTTGAATCCAGTACGCTTCAATGAGTATTCGCGGAACTATATGATGGTCGTTGAATTAATAGATATTCTTGGTTCTGTTTCGGCTACCGCATTAATTTGATGTGTAGTCCCATATAAGAGCTGACAACTGTGAACTGTATTTACATTCCGATGATATGTATGGATGGATTAATGCCCAAAGAAATAGCAGCTCAACACCGAGGGAGCCCTAGCTATAATAAATATATAATAACTGAAAATTATGTGCGGTAGGACCTGCGATGTTTATTGCTTAATTATTGTACTAGTGTTCCCCACTGTACCTTAGAGCAGCCACAATGGGGCACTTATTTGCCGACGCTAGGGAAAAAAATCTGCCGACCGACAGTTGTTGGGTGGATTCCTGGGCGCCCGACGCAAGTTCTATCGTCCAGCGCCAGATGATTTCTTGCTTGCAACGTGACAATTGAAAGAGTCTGTCAGCGCTAATTAGCGTCTCAACTAAGAGCCCCGTGTTGCGTGGGCGAACGCTTGGCTGCCTTTTTTCTTTCCGTCGATTTAATTTTGTTGTTTAAGCGACTAACCACCCCCCCCCTGCGCACGCTGTGGCTGCTCTTATAGGTTTGGAGAGTAATAACTGTTTTTTTTTCTTTATCTGAATTCGTCTCTGGAGTACTCTCGCGCCTAAATTTATTTTCCTTATTAAGCTTTCTTCTGATTCTAGTTTGCATCGTCTTAATCTATGAGAACTGTCATTAACTCGTATCTGTTACTTTATAGAGCTTTTGCACAAGGACTACAATTTTGACCAGAAGTTCTCTTTGTCGACAACTAGCGATTCTGGTTTCGTAAGATACTCAGACCCTTCCATGTTCCGTTTAATTCCTTCCAGACTCGTTTGGAGATATGGTGCTAATCACTTGTTTGTTAATTACCTAAACAACTGTTTTGTTTTACATTATAGGGTGTCACAGCAACTGGCGTGAGGATTGATGAGCTCTTCATTGGTGACATACATACGCAACATAAAAGTGATAAAGCGACCGTTGATGTCAAAATTGACAGCGATTCTAGAGTAAGAGTTTTGGAAATTTTGGTTCTCTACTTTAAATCTGGCTGTATTTATGTACAAAACCTATATTAAAGCTTTAGTTTACTTTTTCCCTTGGAGAGGGGCTTTTATTTTTCTCACTGCATCATTGAATTTCCTGGCATCAAAAAGATTACTCATTAATCACCATGTGGTAAGGAGACTGCGATAATTGTGTATGATAGGATAGTAAGCAGCAACATGCAGTGCCAAAACATTTAAGGTGTGGTGTGGAGGTTTCAGTTTAGCACATCTGTAATTGATCAGTACTTTCACATATTGCACTGGACAGCCATTTTGAGTCTAGAAAGGATTTTCTGACTTAAGCGACTAATTGACTCCTAAATGTGAGATTTAGATGGATGCAGGTGGCTACGTGTACGTAGTATATATATAAGCATCTCTAATAGCCCAATTTGTAACAATCCTAATTTATGGCATGCCAGAGTTCGAAGTCGTCTATCCGTATCTTAATAGGGTATTTTCTCCTGCAGGTGTCATCCACAGTCACAGTTGATGAAATGGTCACTGGTTTGAAGACTTCATTCAGCTTCAGGGTTCCTGATCAAAAGTCAGGGAAGGTTGGTATTTTTTGACATGGAGGAATGCCAGTTTACCTGAAACTTGGAAAGTAGTAGTTTAGAACTATATTTTGCTCTTTATGGTGGTGTCTATTGATCACCTGCCAGCTGGCTTATAACCGATGTTTGTGCTATGCCACTTTTTTTTGGCAATAATGCAAGTACATTCCCTGTTTTCCTTGTACTTATGGTTATCGTTCATTGACAGCTTGATTTGCAATACCTTCATGATCGCTTCACATTGAATTCATCCATTGGTTTGGCATCAGCACCTTTGCTCGAGCTGTCAGCAACCGTCGGCACAAACCAACTTGCTGTTGGTGGCGAGGTTGGGTTTGACAGTACTTCAGCTTCTGTTACCAAGTACAACTCAGGGATCAGCTATAACAAAGATGATATTTCTGCCTCCTTACTTTTGTAAGTTTTTCATGTTTCTTCTCTGTTCAATTATACAACAGCTGCATTTACACATTCCGCAGATATACCATTTATGCTTGCAAAATTTACCCACATGGCTGTCCTATATTTATTGCTTTAAATATAAGAACTTTCCTAGCTAAGTTATGCACTTATACTTGATATAAAACGGAAGCCTCAAGCTGACCCAACGCTTCAACCCATATCTTGTTGAAATATATTGTAACACATTATACTGTTAAACAACTAGAGCAGATGTCCAGGTATTATGAACATTTTCTGTGGATAATTTTATGTGCTGTGTCGTTCTGTATGTCTTTCCAACATTGGATATCTTCTGCAACTTCTACTGTAGTACAGAAACCTCTCAATTGTGGTTTGCTAACAAAACTTTGTTACGTTCTTGCTATGTAGGGCTGATAAAGGCGAGACACTGAAAGCTTCTTATATCCACATGTTCAGCCCAACCAGTGCAGTGGCTGCAGAGTTGACACACAGGTTCAAAACAAAAGAGAATTACTACACCATTGGCAGCTCCCACGTGCTAGATTCTTCCACATTGCTCAAGACCAGATTTAGCAACAGCGGGAAAGCGGGGCTCCTGTGCCAGCACGAGTGGAGGCCCAAGTCGTACGTGACCCTCTCTGCCGAGTACGACCCCAAGGTGGTTAGCTCGCCCGCAAGGTTTGGCGTGGCCGTAGCCCTCAAGCCCTGATTTCCTGACCGCCTCTCCTTCCCTGTAAAACAAGAGCGCCAGCGGTAAAGTACGCTTCCGTGCTCGTATATGTCCGAGCCACACTCGCCGAAGCTCCGATGATTCTTTTGCTCTTTTTTTTTGGTAACTATATATTGGTCGCGGAAAACGTTGTCCTAGGAGTTGGGCTCATTTTTGCAGAATCTCTCCGGTTAGCCGGCTTCACTCAATCAGTCTCCGAGAACTGGAAATATACAGAGGTTTGTATTAGCGCTATAGCTTTTGCTCTTTTCGCTGCTCCACGAATTGGTATTGATTCGGTGTCCATACTCTCCTCAGACCAACTGTTTGAGGAAATCTCATCGTAATTGGTTGTTAGGCTGGTACTGAGCACAGAAGTATTTGACGATATCGTTTTTGAAACATGGATTTCCCTGATGCTAGTAGTACATTTTTTGCTGAAATTTGGAAGTGTAGTTAGATGCCTGTGCTTTTTTTTGGGGGGGTCTGGAATTTATGGATTTGGGCGTGTGCTGGATGGTCTGTCTACCAGTGATTTGTGTGGGCGTGGGCTGGGTGGCAAGGTCCTCGACTAGTGAGGGACCGAGGACGATCTTCTCTTTCCAGCGGCAAATCACGGGTTGTCCGTGACTTGTCCTGCGTGTCGCGTCTCGGCGCCCACCTACTACCAAGGTAGCAATGTGGCATGGGCGGCCGTGCTTGTGGTCTCCTCGCGTCACTTGGCCCGGCTGTCTCCACGCTTCCACGTCTCCCGCCCCTTTCTCCTCGTCCCCAACTCTATCCTCCCATCACCCACACTGACAAAACCCATAAAAATCTCAGAGGTTTCAGCTACAGGCAGAACAAGGCGATGGGGGCCATGACAGTGGCCAGCAGCTCCCTCGCCCTCCGGCCACGCGCGACGTCGTCGTCATCGCCCCGCCCACTCTGTCCGTCGCGTTTGGCGACTGCGCCCACGCGCCGTGCAGCATTGCCAGCCCCAGGATCCCCGGCAGCCACTCAGCTCTCCGTGGAGCGCACGCGGCCTGTCAGCGAGACGCCGGCGACGACGACGCGGCTCTACTCGCTGGCGCCGTACCCTCTCCTGCTGGCGGCGCTGCTGCCCGGTGCCGAGACGGTGACGGCGGCGTTCCAGCCGTTCGTGGAGCTGGTCCAGACCTTCAGCCTCCCCGACTGGCTCGTGCACTGGGGCCACCCCGGCAACATGGTACGTACTACTCCCCGATCCTCCCCCCTCGCCGTTAAACAACACAGCCTGAAATCACAACACAAGAGCGACCCTACTCACGGTTGTTCATTCCTCTGTCAGGCCGTGGTGCTCTTCGCGATGGGTGGGTACGGAACGTACCTGGGATTCAGGATCAAAATGTCTGATGACCCTGTGAGTAATACAGCATTCACATAGTCCTAGTGTGGCATGCCAATCCAAACACTCTAAACATCACCGGTCGGTTGGATGCAGGAGGAGAAGGCCAAGGCCAAGGACCTCCACCCGAAGCTCCTCGGCGGCATGTTCTTCTTCTTCGCCCTCGGCGCCACCGGCGGAGTCACCGCCCTTCTCACCTCCAACAAACCCATCTTCGAAAGGTG
Source organism: Avena eriantha (assembly GCA_910589775.1). Lineage (NCBI taxonomy): Eukaryota > Viridiplantae > Streptophyta > Magnoliopsida > Poales > Poaceae > Avena > Avena eriantha. Next base: position 24,166,569 of record OU342742.1, read on the forward strand.
ACAAACAGCACCTCTCTCAGAATCCAGAACATTTTGGCTTCAAATTCAAACTTGTACTAACCCACTGGCAATGGCTGCTCTGCGCAGTCCTCATGCAGTAACAGGAATCATCGGCCTTGCGCTCCTGACAGTCCAATCTCTCCTGCCAACATTGTTTGAGGTACCTTTGGTTTCGACATTCAGAACATGAAAACTCATAAGTACTAGTATATGACAGTGGCTCACATAGATTTTTTTTAACAAAGTATATGTAACTTGCGATGTTCTGTTTTGTCGTCAGGGAAATCCTGGGCTGAGAGGTGCGCACGGCCTGCTCGGCAGCAGCATCATGACGCTGTTTCTTTTCCATGCCGCGTTCGGCCTGCAGCTTGGGCTCAGTTTTTAGTTTCTGGCTGGAGGATTTAGGGGTTTGTTTTCCATCCCTGTTACACATCACATGGATGAATTAGAAAATAAATTCATGTCCCATAATCTCTCCTTCTTACTGCCCGTGGGTTCAGAAATATTGTTTCTTCACACTGACAGTGACCGGGACAAGGGGTTCAAATCAGAGATCTTCAGGTCTCTGTTGGGGGTGGGGGTGGTGCATGGGCGGGTCTACCATCCCTGGGGCCTCCGCAGAGGCAGCGCGACACCTTTTATTACATGACTTTCTATACAGATTTATTCAGAAAATAACATCACAGTCGCACTTGCCCAGGCTTCTTTAGAACCTTCTAGGTCGGCCAGTGATGGGGACTCTAAAAATCCACTCTTGAAACTACTTAGAAAATCCTGCAGCAATAATGCGCAGGGATCATCTAGGTTATGTAAGATAATTTTACACGACTAGCCCTTTCGCAGTGGCCACTAGGTTGGACAGAGTCGCGCCCCGCTCCGGAACCACACCGGCGCTGCCGTAGAATAGCCTGTGCTTCTCCACCTTGGACGGGGTCTTTTCCACCTTCGACAATGCTTCCACCATGCCATGGTCCTTGAAGATTGCCGCGTAGCGACCACACGATTCCACCATGGATATCGTGAGCTCAACCAGCGCCCTCCTCGTTCTAGGGAACTCAGGGTTCGGTCTCTTGTGGGCATTGAGTTCATACACCAGTTTCTGAACAAATGCCGCAGCATCTAAATGCGGTTCAGTTTCCAGATCGTGGATGAAGAGTTCACGGACGACGTTGCAAATCTGCGAGGCCAGGCCGATGAGGGCCTCCATTCGTTTTCCCTCCGCGCCCATTATTCTCACCAATAACTCCTGCATGTAAAACTATCTGATGTCAGGCAGGCTTTCTCTTGTTTGTATGATGAGTTATGACACATAAGAGTAGGCCAGTAGCAGGAAAAATCTTCTAGAATAACAATGCAGAGGAAATAGTCACCCACTTCGAAGGTGTGACCCAGTTGAGCTGGGTTAACTTCCAAACTTGCCAATTGAGAAGTTGTACATAATGAAAATCCGCAAGTAGTAAATTCGGAGGACTTACCACTCTGAAGCCGGACGACATTTGTTCGTTTACACGGTTGCGGTGGCGAGGCTCGTTGTCTCTGGAGTGCGCCAACAGACTCTGCAGAATATTTGCCACAGGGTACTCATTCTGATAATCTATGAACATCCGGCTGAGATCAACGATAGTGTTGTATACCGGTTCGTCCAAGATAGCAGAGCAGTTGCCAACACTCTCCATTGCCAACATTGCAAGTGCTTGCCCTGCCGCTGTTCGGAGAGAGTGATCATATTCATATGTGTTTGATGCTTCATCTCGACCAAGAAATACATGCATCAACTTGGAAATGATCGCTTGGATTCCCCCAATCTCCTGCCTGGTTTCCTCATCCATGGCGAGCTTGGCAATGATATCCATCGCCGGCTTCCATTGTTCTGGTCCGCTGCAGCTGTCCGCCAAGATCTCGAAAGGATTCTCATAGAGCTCTTTCCGTAGCGTTACGCCGCTTTTCCACTCGACACTTGCGAGCTTTGCCACCAATACCAGTGACGAAGTGGTAACATGCTTCTGTTGTGGCGTTGTCGTGCTAGTGGCCAGGCTTATGAGCCCTATTATCTTTGGGAGGACATCTGTTGCTCTGCTTATTTCTGCGCAGTTGTCCACGTCATCAGAAAAACTTCCAAGGATTGATAGGCCTAGCACACGGAGCGAACCCTCGCCCTTCAGAGTATCATTTCCTATTGACCACAGTTTCTTCATGTCCTGATAGATTTTGCATATTTTGTTTTTCGCCGAAATATAGATTTTGCACATTCGAGAGCTCTCTTCTTCACTGTTGCGTGATGCTTGGATTGGATAGTCTTGTATTCGTGACTGATTGTCTTCGTTCTCAACATTCAACGTTGAAGAACTTGGACTCTGTCTTATTTGTTGATCAACAATGTTCCCTCTGTTGTCATTCGCTGTTGCAGAACTTGAACTAGTATGTCTTATGGCCTGATTATCAGAATTACCTTGCCGAGGGTCTACTGTTGCAAAACTTGGAGTGTGCTCTATTTCTTGATCACCAGCGTTCCTGCCATTACCGTCCACTCCTGGAGAGCCTGAAGCTTCTCTTAGTTCTTGATCCCCAACATTCCCTGTATCACTCCCCGGTCTATTCTTGACATCAAGAAGTGAAGATACCATCTGCATGGTGCCAGGTATACCGGTGATCCGTAGATACCGAGCAAGGTCAGCGACAACCTTGGCGGCGAACAGCCTGATGTCTGCATCTTCCGGAACTATAGATCCCAACATGCTGATCAAGGTGGTCACTGCCTTGGTGGAGCCGGTGATTTCTGAAACGATCTTTGTGTTTGAGGCCTCCACATCCTGTTGCTGCAGAAATGAGTGCAAGATACGGACCGCGGCAAGCTTCTTATCGTGGGATACTTCCGAATTCAGGGAATCCACAGCAAATCTTACAAGACCCATGTCCTTTGCATCAAGCACACTCTCTTGCACGAACTTGTCGTAGGCTTGCTCGTAGTAGAGACTGATGGACTCCAATCCCACCTTATCGACGAGCCTACAGCGCAGGGCCAGTGATCTTCGAGGGAAGTAGGAGAATGATTCCAGTATACACGCGAGGATGTATAGTATCCCTTGGCACAACACCATTATGTAGAAGGCCTTCAACGCCTGCCCGAGATGTGTTTTGTTGTCTGGTAAATCAAAGTCATCCCCCCCCTACAAGGATCGACAGCGCGAGCATGATTCGCGTCATGGACACTGGAATCTGGAGGTTCCCTAGCACCAATGGAGCCACCATCGTTACGAATCCAACGTTTTGAAAAGCCAGTAACAGTGACAGAGCTATTCCAGTAATTAGTATGGCGCGCAAATGTTTCACTCTTCGCAAACAAGAGAAAACTGCTGGCAATTGGCCCCTCGCTGAAGAATCGAAGATAAACCACTGAAGGATAGCTGCAGCTCCACAAGGGAGCGCAAATGCACTATTACCAAAAAACACACCTACAGCCGTAGCTAGAATGAGTGCACCTGCGGGCATGAATCGCAACCACCAGGAGTTTCCGGGCATGCTCATCTTTTCGATAAGTTTGGGAATCCTCGTCTTGTTAACCTTGCTTAGTACCAGCACTAGCGGCAAAAAAGTTGTAGAGACAAGAAATCCGCTGATTAATGGCAAGACGGTAGCAACGCCGCAGACGAAGAATAGCGCGATCGCTACTGCATTGACATAATACAGAGATCCAATGGGTAGGGACACCCTTTTGAGTTTGATGGCCCCTGTAGTCTTGAATAGCAATTGGTCATCCGATTTGCTTTCCCGACTGAACGCCCTGGAAATATAAAGTAAACAAGAGAGAGATGAAAACCAGTAAGCTGTATGCTCACTTAACGGCGTGACAATTTTGAGGGCCAAGGTATGAATTCAAATAAGAATTTCTCAGTTTTATCTTTTACTGAAGACGAGATTATTAATAGGGCTGATAGAATTGGAGTGTCTATGGGTGCTAATAAAAAAGATAAATGGGCAGCAACAAAATTGATTTTAGATATTAGATCCATCTTTGACTATGTTATATAAAAGGAGGAGGTGAATGTAGATGACGGGACGGTTGTATCAAATAATTTGCTAGTCTCACATGTATGAAATCTATGTGATGATTTGGTAGATGAGCACAACTTGAGTTGTGATGATTTTCTTGAGTATGTCGCTCAAAGTATGACGGCCACACGATCCTGAAGACAGGAAGTCTTATGATAATACGAATGTGGGAAGAATCACACTAATCAAAATTAAAACGAGTAGATCTTGATGGTAGGTTTGTAAGGGATGACTTGGAACAGTGAGGGTTTTGGCGACCCTGAGAAATATCTGCTCCTCCATGAGTCAATAAGAGAACACCGATTAGACTTTATTGCTCTATTGGAAACAGACAGGTCTAATTTTATGGTTCCTTTCTCAAAGCACATAGATGCAGGTAAGGACTTTATTTGGTTCTGTCCGCCGCCACATGAGAGGGTAGGTGGCATCCTAATTGGCATTAACATAGAAACACTTTAAGTTAAAAATATTGAAATTGAAGATTTCTGTGTAAAATAGAGGATGAGCCCATCCCAGGCGCGCGACCAAAGCCGTCGCCATGGGCCAGAGCCAGCCCTGACTTGAATGTGCTTAGGCAGTGGTATGGAGTCAGCGGTGGTGGGCATGCTCTTTTCAGATGCCCTCATGCTTTTCAGTTGTGGTCGGCCATGAAATATTAATGGTAGCTTCCCACCTTGTGTGAACTGCGATTCTGGAACATGGACGAAAACGATGACCCTACGGGCACAACTATTGATAATTGACGCCATACTACTAATTGCATGGTGTGTCTGGTTTGCCCATAATTAGATTTATTCATGATAAATCTCTACCACCTGTAGAGGGCTCCAGGAGATTCCTTACGAGTTAGAGCTATATCTTTTTTAAAGGTGGATTGAACACAAAATAGGGATAATCACTGTTGTGCGAATTTTGCGAGGGCAGAAGTTTCAAATGTAACTTGGCTTGGTTCAGGGCCTGAATGTCTGATTCGAATTCTCAAATATGACCTCTATGTAATCTCTAACTGATCCCCTAAAAAGTGTTAGAGCAGAAAGATCGTTTTAGGAGGTTAAAGAGTACCTGGCTAATCTCCTAATCGCTTTAGATGAGTAAATCTTTTACTTCCTGCTGGATAACGCTTAAATATACTTTATGGACACAGATGTCGCCTAAGAGAGAGGGGGGAGGGGGCAGGGGGTTGAACATGAGTTTTGAAAACTATTACGGTATTGGCTTGTATAAATCACAAATAAAACTAACTTTAATTTAACAAGCACACAATTTATATAGGCTAGGCTTGACTATGCGCACCAACAACTTATGCTAAGAAATACAAACGATTGTCTGATATCAAGATATATAACTTTAAGTATGAAGGCTATCACAAAGTAAAGTGTATAAATAAAGAGCTCGGTTATAGAAATAGCCGAGGCACGTGAAGAAGATGAATTATCCTGATGTTCATTTTGAGGAAAGCTAATCTTCGTTGGAAAAGTGTGGCTGCGTAATGCTTTCCGGACGCCATAAAAGTTTCACCTTGAGATGTGGTTGCTCGATGGGCACCAAACGCCACAAAGGCCTCACTTCAAGATGGGGATGCACAAAACACACTGGACGCCACAAAGGCCCCACTCTATCCTCCTGTGTGGGCACCACTAAGGCGGACACCTGATCCATTATGGGACACTTTAGAACGGTCATCAAACTTATACAAGCTTGGCGAAATCTCCACAACTTAATTGGAGGCTCCCATGAGATCACCACGAAGCTTCACACCACCAAGATTGAGCTTTGAGATTACTCCAACCATCTAGGTTCTAGGAATCCAAGTGGAATAAGCTCATGAATTTCCTCTCCAACGAATCCCTGTGGAGCTGATGCACCAAATGAATATCAAGAACACAAATAGTCAAGTCCCCCCAAATATAGATCTAGATTTCCTCTCTCTCTTTTTCTCCCATGGCGTGGCTAAAAACAGATGCAACAATCAATGATAGAACTTGTTTTCCTCTCTCGTTTCCCTCAGAGAGATGCAACAACTATGGGAGGGAGGGAGAGATAGTCAAACTATAGGGTCAACAGTGGGGTGGGGGGGGGGGGTAAACTTGCTCAAAAGGGTCGATGAGCTATTGGGAAAGAAGCCCCTTAGATAGGTGCTCCCAAAACCAACTATTATCAGATATCGTCGGTATTACCGTGGTGATACCGGTCAAGAATTGCCCAAAAAACAGGGGTTGAACGACCCGATCCGATAGTATACAGGTACTTGTCTGGTACTAATGGACAAGTGAGGAAAACTTCAAGAACTATTGCGTCTAAACTCCGATTTTGATGATCTTGGACTGTCCGGATCATTGAGACAACCATCAAAGTGCAAAAAAGGAGGATAAAACCACACGATGGAAGTTCGAACTCTCTAAAAAATAGGATGCGGCAAAACCTCCAATATAAAAAATGCAACAACCTCCAACATAAAAAATGCAACAACGTTTTCATAGGAAATCCGTTTTTGATGAGTTTGAGTTTGTTATGAAGATAACCACAAACTCTAAGTACTCACACAGATGAAAGCCTAATAAAAACCAAGAAATATGATGCCAAGCACGTACATGTTTGAACTCTCTATAAATAATACGATCAAGTTACTCACTCGAGAGCCCTTGATAGTACGGCTATATTTTCTATAACTCGGTCTCACCGACAAAATAGAAAACCTACAATATTGTACCTTTGCATTGCGCATTTCACTTGATTTAGATGATGATGATTTTGACCTCCTCAAGTTGGGACACTTTTCTTGATTACGCTCGCTTGGTGAAGCCTCGAAAATTTCTCCCTATACGACACCGTTATGTGAAATCCTCTCCGAAATATCTTCACTTGTCCATTACCACCAAATGGAAAACGAGCTTCAAACATATGATATCTTTGAGATGTCCATCTTAAACTTGCAATTTTTCTCGATCCCTTGATTATTATCTTCTCTCTTCATTATAATTTCTTGGAGTTAACCATGAAAGCTCACACAATCTTCTTCTTCAAGACATGCCTGCAATAGGCTTAAGTCTCACACAACCATTCTTTCAATCTACTTATGAATGTTATCTTGGTCATCACTTGATCTTTTTTGCCATTTTCTTCCCTTTACCTTGTAATCAACATATGGTATACATGTATTGCCTATAAAACAAACTTTAGGTGTAACTCAATGTAAGTATTAGTCCATATTCATTGTCATTAATTATGAAAACCACACGTGGAGTCACATGCTCTTTTAGCACCCTCCACCACTCTCCCCAAATCACCCCACTGCCATTGTAGACCTACTATGGCACCGCAGATGGCCAAATCCTCCCTCCATGGGACCCCTATGTCAATTTGGGACACGGATTGACCAGTGGCGGAGCTAGGATTAGTAGATAGTGATGCCAAAGCTCAAAAGTAAGTACAATGTGATGTCAAAAATTAGAATTTATGGGGTCATTATGGTGTATTCAATGCTAAAACTTCAATGCTCACCAATTTTTTGTGTGGTCGCTTAACCACATAGAATAGGTGCAGCTCCGCCACAGGGATTGACGCTGCATACAATCGTCACGAGGAGGCGACGACTTCTGCCTGCCCACCCCTCGCGATGGCCTGCCCACACCGATTCGAGGAGGCGGCTGCTTCTCCCACGACAGGTTGTGCCTGCCATCACCGCCGCAGAGAAAGTACCGTGACGTGCGTCAGTGCACATGGGTGGAACAAATCACTGACCGCAACGCACACAAAAAATCTGGATTGGTACCTACCAATCAACAACACATGTAGCATTAGCGTACGATATCGAGAATGTGCACCTTCACAGGTTGATGGCAGGCCCCTAAAATTCTCGCTGTGCACGTTGGAATTTGGGTATTTAAGTATTAGGCCTTTGGTCCATAAACAATATAAATTCTGAAGTTCTCTTTAACCCATTACGTGAGACAACTCATGGTTGTACTAGTGGTGCTAAAGTTTAGTTTCACATTGCTAGTGGTTGTTTTATCACTCACTAAAGTGTGAGAAAATAGAGCAACTTATGCGCACTCCTCCTATGATGCCGCTCGCCTTGCCTCGTCACGACACGCGCGACACAAGAATGAGCTGAGCCGAGCACATGTGTTTGTTTTGCTGTTCGGAAGCACTCTAAAAAATATTTTTCCTAGATTTTTTTCTTCTCGGCTCTTGTCCCCAGGAAGCTTTCTGGAGAGGTAAGAGGATCTTATCCTTTATAAGCAGTGGCACATAGGATACAAAGGATATACGAGAACCATACACTCTTCTAGTTTTTCCGTTCATTGGGCGGCCGCCTTCGTATTCTTTATACATGCCTGCTGCGTGCACCGCAGATCGGGACAGTAGCCTTTAAAATTCCACCTCTCGAGAATCTGTACGGGTGAGGGGCGATCAGGTTTTGGGAGAGCACTCGGCGCGACTACTGGCAACCACGACATCATCCGACGATGAGTTCCCCTATGACGAATTATTTTAGGACATCAACAACATCTTAAACAACATGACCGACAACACGAACGTTGTTGCTGCTTAGGCTACACCGTATGTGCCTCTTTTTATCTTATATAAATGCAATTATCTACTCTGTTAATTTGCATGATTAGTTTAATTACCGATTTAAATTAAATAAATTGAATTGTTGCTCATATTTTCAATAGGACACCACCGTGCCGGAGCTGGCCCCCGTTGACCCCTCCATGCAAGAGCAGCGATAGGGCATGGAGGTCTGTGAGCGCCTTGATATAGAGCGCCCCAAACTAGTACATGGAGAGGCTTCGCCGCGAGAACCCGGAACTCATCAAGGAGAAGCGGCAAGCGTTGGTGGAGTACGCGGCGAGGAGGAGCGCTGCCGGAGCTGGGACGTCCCGTGCGATGTTCATCGGCGTCAGCTCCGACACCGACGAGTCGATGAAAGCAGCGCGCTAGATGAGTACTTCCCAAGCTCCTCGTCCGATGAATTTTAGTTTAGGTAGTAGTTTAGTTATCCGAGTAGTTCAAATATAGTTTAATGTAGTTGTTTGAGTCAAGTTCGTATGATTTTGTCTACAAATTTATATGATCTTCAAATTTATATGAATTTGTGTTTAAGGAGATATGTTAAACGGTTTGGCAAACAGCGTGGCGCTAGGCAAACACACTAGAATTAGCCACAAACTGACGAGCTATTGTAGTATGCCCTCCGATCCATAATAAATGTCACCTATTTAGTACAAAATTTATACTATATTAAAATAAAATGAGCGATATTTATTATGGATCGGAGAGGAGTAGTACGTTGAGAGGTAAGGCAAGGGTTTCTAGAAAATAGGAGTACCTGAAAGACTCGAGGATGACAAACCCCGCCAAGAACCAGAAATGATCGCCTAGCCTGCCGAGGGCGTTGCCCATCCTCTCGAGGAAAGCGATGACTTGGACAAAGGTGAGCAGCCGTTTCTCACCCTTCGTCCTCGCATCCGACATCTCTTCGCTCGCCCTGTGTTGCTGAGCACCAGATGGATTGACGCCAGGCGAAATGGTACGCTAAGCCACCATGAGCCTTCTGGTAATTTTTGTTGCAGCTTATGGCTGACACCTACCCATTGGAAGCGCCCAACCAATCCAAGATAGGCCGAATGATTTTTTATGATATCATCTCGAGAAATACGTACGTGTCTAGGGATGGTATCAGCTGATGAGCTGATGCCGACAGAAGTATAAATCAACGGGGACCCAGACTCATGAAAACAGTAGTACACTGATTGCATAGTACATGCTCCTCCTATGCATTATATACATGTACAATACTGAATCAATCGCACAAACAAAATATCGGCAGGCAGGTAGAGCTCCATGGGCAATTCTCCTTTGCAGGACCATCCGGTCTATCCTGGCATTCTGGCAACACTGTTTGAGGTAAAGCATTCAGAACAATGAGTCATGGACTCATGGGGGCCCCAGAATTTTACATCGGTGCACACAGATAAGAGGTGCATAAGTAACTTGTGATGTTTTACTGTCAGGGAAATCCTGGGCTGAGAGGGTGCGCATGCACGCCCTACTCGGCAACAGCATGATGACCCAGTTTCTTGTCCATGCGGTGTTTGGACTGAACTGCAGCTTGGGCGCAGTTTTTAGTTTGTGGCAGAAGGAATTTGTCAATTTGTGGGTTCTTTCTGTGTGGTAACTTCTCAGATAGGACTCCTGTCTAAGCACTATCACAAGCGGCATCACTGTTATAATGACAACATTAAAGGGTGGTGTAGCGAATTCATCTTCCATGCTTAAATCCTTGTCGTTGTTAGCGACGGTCTGTGGACTAAAATTTACTGTTCAGAAATACAAGTTCAGGGGCCTGATAGACAGGGATCGTGATAGCAGACTTCTTCAGGTCTCTCTGGTTGGGCTTCAGAATTAAGCCCATTCCCGCTCGTTGACCGGAGCAAGCCTCCAGCCCCCGTCTAAGGCCCAACCCAAAGGTGTCCACCGAAGTGGGATCACGCGCTGACCTAGTTTCCCAACAGTTTCTTTCGGTTTCCGGGCATTTCCCCGATGGTTTTCTTTCGTTGCGGGTCAGCTGCGACGGAGCAAACAACCCCCTTTTCCAATTGCCTCTTTTGAATTTCACAAACTGAGCCGCCGCCTCCTCCTCCTCGAAAAAACCCTAGCCACCGCCTCCTCTCCGCCGGCGATTGATAGGTCCTCGTCTCCAGACCCGGTCCGAGGGGGGGGGGGGGGGCAGCCGCCCCGGGCCCAAATTTTTTAGGGGCTCCCCGCAGATATATTTCTACATAGCCCAATACTTGTGTCCATCCGGAAAAAAAATTGCAGCTTCAGAGTTGGGCCTATCCGGTCCGCACTGGGGACTCCGGAGGGACATCGATCGCCCATCACGTCGCGATCGCCACGCCAATCGCCAGTTCGCCACTTCGCCTCGCTCGCCAGACGCGGACGCGGGACGGCGGGACCGGGACGGACGCCAAATCGCCAATCGCCATCGGCCCAACGTGCCAACGCCCATCGCCAGACGCCCAGACGCCAGGCCAATTGCAGAATCGCCATCGCCAGACGCCATTGCCCATCACGCCATCGCTAGACGCGGAGATGCCAATCGGGAATCGGCAATCGCCCATCGCCATCGCTGTCTCATTGTCTGATTGTCTGGACAGTTCCTTACTTCCTCTACTCTACATAACAGCAGGTAGCCTTATTTCTCTAATTATCCATGTAGTCTATGCCCTAGTTTACTAATGTAATTTTAATTAGTAATTATCTATTTATTTTCAGCGTGGTTATGGCACCTAAGAATGGTTTTATGCCGCCAAAGAAATGTCCATTCGGTAGTGCGAAAAGAAAACGAAGAAAAGAAACAAATGCGTTGATACAATCACAACGAGGAGCTCTTCACAAATTTTTGAAGAATAACACGAGCACTTCAAATAATCCAGACGAGTTGGCGTTGGTTCTTATGGAGGAGCAAACTAATCATGATCTGGAAGAAGAAAACATTGACATCAACATGGATGATAGCAATATGAGTGATTCTGAGCACGCATTTAATTCATCTCCTACACAACCTGCTTGTTGATGCGGAACCGATTAGTGCGGATATTTATGACCCGGCAAATTGGGCTTGTCTTGATAACAAAGCAAGGGACACATTAGTGGAGAAGGGTCCTATCAGAGAAGAAAATATTCAGTTTCCGTTAGATCGCAAATTAAGACATTTTTCTTATGCTCATTACTCTAGAAAAATGAGTAATGGAGAGGTACGCGGTCGTAAATGGTTAGTATATTCGAAACACCTTGACAAAGTATTTTGTTTTTACTGTAAGTTGTTCAATCCTCTCAAGTGCAAGAGTGCACTAGGGCATGATGGGTTTAGAGATTGCAAACACATCACAGAGAGGTTGCAAGAACATGAAGCTAGTATAGAGCATATTACAAACATGAACTCTTGGAGTGAGTTGAGAACTAGATTGAGCAAACATGAGACAATAGATAAAGATATACAACACCAGATCACAAAGGAGAAGGAGCGCATAAGGCTAGTTTTGTTAAGAATAATTGCTATTGTGAAATATCTTGGTAAACCCAATTTGGCATTTAGAGGATCTAGTGAGCAGCTTTACAATGATCTTAATGGTAATTTCTTAGCTTGTGTTGAGATGGTTGCCGAGTTTGACTTGGTAATGCAAGAACACATCAGACGCATTCAGAACAAAGAGATTTATCATCATTATCTTAGCCATAAAATTCAGAATGAGTTGATTTTTCTCATTGAAGGAAATATGCCCTAGAGGCAATCATAGAGATGATTGTATTTCATGTGTATCCATGAGTTTTTATAATGTTCCTTGAATATCCATATATCAGACAACTTGTATTGATTAGAAATTATGTCAATTGCTTGTGAAACTATTTACTTGTATGGTTATCTAATAGTTGTCTCTAGTCGGAGTTCATGTGAGGACACACGTGAATATTAGACTAGCACATCGATTGATTGATGACTATGTTTCGCAAGTCATAGACATGGAGATGTCAAACCAATGATGTGAACACATGTTATGAACATGGAGTTGGACTGACCCAACTTGAGACTGGCAATAATACTTGCAGCTCTCTCTACACATTGTGTATGTTTTGTCCTTAGACCTGAGATTGTCGCATGTACTTGAGATGTGGATCGACCTACTTTGGGGCTATCAGACACTACTCCATAACTGGGTAGTTATAAAGGTAGCTTTCGGGTTTGTCCTGAAACATGCTGCAAGGCATCGGTCAATCAAGATGGGATTTGCCCCTCTCTACTTGAGAGAGATATCTCTGGACCCCTCGAGTGATCGGATCCAGAAATGCATGGTCGTGCTATATATGGTTAAGAGTTAACCTAGTAAAGCGATTCTGAATCATAGTATTGAGAAAGAGAGGTCAGCTTGGAGCTAGACCAAATATCGTGAGGCAAAGGAAAAGACATGTACTCTACCTTGTGATGGTTCGTCCGAATGATCTTTATATGCGTTTAGGAGTTGGCACGTCTTGCTAGAGGCCTCTACCAACTATTGACGGAGTAAGTGTACTCGTGTCATGTCTATACGTGTATGAACCTGTAGGTCACACACTTTAGGGGCTGGAAGCCTAATGAGGATTGGATCCGAATTAGAGCAGGCTTAGGCTGCTAATGGGCTGATAAAGTAGAAGCCCACCAGGGATGCCTATATAAGAGAGAGTGAGGCGAGCTGAATAGGGTTGAGCATTCCACCCAGCCGCCACTCCTCTTACGCCTGTCTTGCACGCGCAGACCTAGCAGTCTGTCGTGTGACCTTCCACTCCGGACGTGTGGATACCTCGGAGGTGCTGAAGCTGTAGCACTTGGACGAGCCGCGCAAAGGGGAGCTGCTCGTGGGACGAGGACGAGGAGGAGACGTAGAACATCTACACTGCCCCGACGTGCTTCATCGAGTTCCGAAACTGCGCGTCTAGTGGTAATCCCGTGATCTATGACCACAGTATTCCTGGTTGACACGGTAGAAATTTTTATTTTACGCTAGTGTAGCCTACCCGTTTCCCTACACTCATGGGTTCTAGCATTACAAGTTCTGTTATCAAAATTGTTAAAGAGGCCAAATATTTCTCAGTTATTCTTGATTGTACTCCAGATGTCAGTCACCAAGAACAAATGAGTTTATTGGTTCGATTTGTTCATATTATTGATGGCAACATTAAAATTGAGGAATTCCTTCTTGGTTTCTTGGTGGTGCATGACACATCTGGTGAAGGGCTTTTTGATGTATTGGTTGAATCCATCAAGTCCCATGGTCATAATATTGATAACGTTAGAGGTCAAGGTTATGATAATGGCTCTAATATAAAAGGTAAAAACAAAGGGGTGCAAAGTCGATTGCTAAAAATAAACTGAAGAGCTTTATACATGCCATGTGCTTGTCATAGTCTTAATCTCACTTTATGTGATATGGCAAATCCTGTGGTAAAGTTGTTTCCTTTTTTAGAATTGTGCAACGGATATATGTTCTATTTGCTGGGTCTACCAAACGATGGAGTTGTTTGCTTCGCCATGTGGAAGGTTTTACTGTGAAATCTTTGTCCAATACTCGTTGGGAGAGTAGGATCAAAAGTGTCAAGGCAATTAGAAATCAACCATGTCAACTGAGGTCAGCTTTGTATGAGTTAAGTGAAGATCGTGAAAATGAACCCAAGGATAGAACAAATGCAAAAAAAAAATTTGAAGTACTGGACAACTTTGAGTTCAAATTTGGTATGGTTATTTGGCACGAAATTTTATTTGCTGTAAATGGAGTGAGCAAGAAGTTGCAATCTCCATCCATGTGCATTGACTCTACCTTACAGCAAATTGAAGGTATACGTACTTACTTTCGAAATTTCAGAAATGATGGGTTGCTTCTTGTTTGATCATTGCGAAGGAAATTGCATCTGAAATGGGCGTAGAGCCATCACTGCCAGTAAAGCGTAAATCTCAGAGGAAGAAGCACTTTGATGAAATTGACTATGATGAAGCAATCTTGCAAGCTGAGGATGCTTTTAAAGTTAATTACTTTTTAGTCATGGTTGGTATGGCAATCACATCACTGAAAAGCAGGTTTGAAGAACTTCAATCCTTTCAAAGCATATTTGGGTTTTTAATGAGTTCGGTAGCATTGAAGTTATTGGATGGTTCTCATATAAAAGATCGTTGCACTAAACTTGCGCACACTTTATCTCTAGAAAGTGGTGCATGTGATGTTGAGTTAAACGATCTAATTTCTGAGTTAGGTGTTCTCCGGTATGCTTTGCCAAATAAATCAATGACTGGTTTGGAAATTTTTGAGTATGTCAGAGCAGCCGATTGCTATCCTAATATTTATATTGCTTATCAGATCTTATTTACTTTGCCTGTGACTGTGGCATCGGCTGAAAGGAGCTTTTCAAAGTTGAAATTGTTGAAGAACCATCTGAGGTCTACAATGTCGCAAGAGAGGTTAAATGGTTTGGCTACTATATGCATCGAGAAGAAATTATTAGATGAGATTGATATTGATACCATCATCAATGACTTCGCATCTAGAAGTGTGAGAAGAAATTTCTGAGGTAATATGTAATTGCACTTTTGGAGCAGCAAGTTTCAGACGCACTCTTTTCCTTACCAGGTACCTAAGGGGACTGGAAGGTTTTTAATAAGGCGGCTTGCTTGCTCAAAATATTTGATATAAATATTGAAATAAGAGACACCCTAATTTTTTTATTTATAGCATGTATGATTTACATTATTTAAAAGTTCTATAACGGGGCCCAAAATTTTAGTTTCGCCCCGGGCCCTTGAAATCTTAGGACCGGGCCTGCTCGTCTCCTCCGCTTCCGCTCACGCGGGCGTGAGGGGTAGGGACCCATGACCTATGCTCGGCGTTCAACAAGGTCCCTTATGTTATTGTCTTTGTGGTGTCGTGGTGGCGCATCTCAGATGACGGTGGATGCGCTACATCGAATAATGGTACCCGGCTTCAATCCCATCTCGACGACGTTTACGGCGTCGAGAAGCTTGTGGGATTGTGTCTTCGCCGGGCGTGTGCTCCGGCTTTGTGTCATGCTGATCTCGTCGCCGATCTGGTCATGGCGGTCTTGGAGTGCGGCGGTGCGGACAACTGCTGGTTTGTGGTGGATGGTGGACGATTCGGCTTCTTGATAGGCGGGGCGGCGCTGGCCGCGGATCCGGCGTTGAAGATGCTCGAATGGCTCCTTCGGCTGATGTTGCATAGCAGCAGGCTAGATCCAGTCTTACGGGACTGGTGGTTATTGCGGCTCATTGACGCCTTATGGTTAGGGGTTTCTTCGGTGCCAAAGTGTGGACCGACCGCTGGTGATCTATTTCTTCTTCGGCGACGGCGAAGGATTTGAGTCCTTAGTAGTCGCGGTGAGGACGGTTTGCAGCTGTTCAACCGTTTGTTTTCTGTTACTTGTATGTATTTTATATTGCTACAGTTATAAATACATGTATGCCTACGGCAATTAAAAAAAAACTGCGACGGAGCATTGACTGAGCTCCAGTTAGCCAATTCTAAAACAAACCTGAGCCATCGAGGGAGAGGCTGGATCATTCCGGAGTGAACTGAAGCACCCCAGCGGCCCAGCCCCTTCCGCCTGTTCTCGTATCCGTTTTTCTGTTGCCCCGAGCAGCTGCGCACACCACCCGTTCGACGGAACACCTCCCCAGAACGGAAGCGTCATCCATGGCGAGCGGGGTGGATCGTATCAGCGCCCTCCCGGAGGACGTCCTCCACCACGTGCTTCGCCTCCTGCCGGCTCAAGAGGTGGTCCGGAGCTGCGTGCTCGCCCGGTGCTGGCGCGGCGTCTGGCGGTCCGTGCCCGCCCTCCGCTTCACCGGCACCAAGGGGTGGGACAGCGCCGACAGGTTCGTACAGTTCGTCGACCACCTGCTGCACCTGCGGTGCGCCGGCGGCTTCGACGCGCCTCTGGACTCCTGCGATTTCGACTTCGATTCCGACGGGTTCACGCTACTACCCGCTAACGAGCAGCACGCCAGCCGCTGGATCTGCGAAGCTGTGTCCCAAGTCCGTGCGTTCCGGATTCGTGTCGTCGAGGAACAGGAACCCTCGCCGCTAGCTGATGATCTGCGTCTCGTTTCCCAGCACATTACCACATTAGAGCTTATCGGCATAGCTCTCAGCGACATCGTTGCTGATTTCTCTGGCTGCCCGGCATTGGTCCAACTGAATATGGAGGATTGCGATGTTTTCGTCAAACAGATCTCGTCTCCATCCTTGAAACATCTGCGCATCGCCCGCTGCTATTTATCTGAGTACTACCGCATTCTAATATCTGTACCAACTCTTGTTTCACTTGAGTTGATTGAATGCCACCGAGGAAGGATTCCGTTGCTAGGAAGCTTTCCGCGGTTAGATAGAGCAATTGTTGTGCTCAACGAAGATTGCAGTGATCAATGCTCTCAGGATAGATTTGATGATTGTAGTGCTGAAGGTGAAACCTGTGATGGTTGTTATTATTACTACGGGGATCCTGAATATCCTGAATCTGGGCCTTTTTGCGACCGCAACAATAGCATATTTCTCAAAGGCTTGTCAGAAGCTACATACTTGGAGCTGTCAGCTGATTATGATGTGGTATGCTTCTCTCTTCATTTCTAATACGTACAAGATTGCATTTTCTACTTCAGAGATCAAAAGGGTCCTCTCTGACGATTTTGCACTTTCCTAGATTGTTTTCAACAGGGATTTAAGATGGTGCCCTACGTTTACCAAGTTGAAGACTTTGGTACTTAATGACTGGTGTCTGGCTGCTCACCATAATGCACTGATTTGCTTTCTCCAACACTCACCAATTTTGGAGAAGCTTACTATTCAACTTTCAAAGGTATATAGTTTTAAAATGGATAGCGATGTGTTTTAAAGTAACCAGCCATTTACTGATTGATCTAGTAACTTCTTTTTTATGTTAGGTACCTCCATATGTAATCGAAACAGAAGGAATATACAAACCATTGGGACAGTCAGTTGCGTCTGACCGTCTTAAGATGGTTGAAGTCAGATGTGCAGATGTTGATATGAGGGTTCACAAAATCTTGAATGTACTGACCATCTATGGCATACGCCTTGAGCAAATTAATATCCAGCATACTAGCAGAATCCCTGGATCTGGATGTGAGTTAAACTATTGGCAGTCTCCACGCATTTTCTTTCCTTTGTCAACATGTTCATAGATTGTAGAGCAAGTGAAGATAATCTCGAATTAGATAGGAAAATACAGTTGTTCAAAATTTGCATTTATGCTGGGAAAGGCTGAGACTCCCATATTTTATGAAGAGAGAGTGAAACATGTTTTTGACTGGCTTGCATATCCAAAAAAATATACCATCAGTTTGGACTTTGAACTGAAAATTATGGTGCATGCACAAATTAGTTTGTAACCATTACACATCAAGTAGTTCCGAGTTGGTTCTGTATTGGTAGTATATAGTGGTTACACTTTATTGACATTTGGAAAAGACGGCCCCGAGTTTCTACTCTTTCGTAGAAAGCATTCATATACTAGGTGAATGTCCTCTCCCAGGCCATTTTGATTGAGCTTGGCATCATCCAGAATCTGCAAAAACACCTTTTATATTGACATTTGCAAACGAAGGCACCCCAATTTCTACTCTTTGGTAGGAATGCATATCCATATAGGTGAAGGAGGTTATCCTCTACCAGGCCATTTTGATTGAGCTTGGCATCATCCAGAATCTGCAAAACTAGCATGCGACTTATCTTGCTCGCCACATAAGCTACGATTCCCCTTTTGGTGCTGCATAATTTTGCGTTAAATTTCTATAATCTTATTTTGTTAGTACTAAACTAAAGTTAGCCCCACTTTATGATACCAAGATGCATGTTGCAAGCAGAGTTCTCCGTATCTTTGGATTGACGATGTGCTCTGTTTATCTTTGTAGGTTTCAATTTTGTCTGCACCGGTTTCAGCTAAAACTAGAGGGTATGGTGATGTGCACTACAGATAATAGGCTTCTTTAATTCTTTATTAGAAGATGCGTGGAGCAAGTTTGAAGCCTTATATTTATAATCTTATTTTTTTAGTACTAAACTAAAGTTAGTCCCGCTTTACGATACCAGGATGCTTGTTGCAAGTTCTCCTTATCTTTGGATTGACGATGTGTTCTGTTTATCTTTGCAGGTTTCAATTTTGTTTGCACCGGTTTCAGCTAAGACTAGAGGGTATGGTGATGTGCACTACTGATAATAGGCTTCTTTAATTCTTTGTTAGAAGAGATGCGTGGAGCAAGTTTGAAGCCGTGGTGTAGCCGTATGCACAAGTGTGGTTATTTGACTTATATGAATGAATCCCGTTGCACTTGTGTATTTCTCAGAGTGAGATTGTTTGTGTCGATACGTTCCACGGTGCGACTCGTTTTGGGTATCTGGCAGTATCTACAGTTTTCTTTGGACGATTCAGGAATAGCACACAGTTCAGGGGTCGGGTTGACAGGTACACAAAGTTGGTTGAGACCAGAGATCTGCGGGTCTCTGGTTGGGCTCTAAAATGAAGCCCATTTCTGGTCGTCGGCCAACAGGCCATAGCTAAGAAGAGAGCTCTTGTCTGTGGCTCAAGAGCAGGTGCACGGCGCCCAGCCCTGAGGAAAAACAACGGTGCACGGCACCCGTGTTCAGAAACTAATGCCGCCGTCAACAGTTCAACTGTGCGTACCCTGAAAAAAAAAACTGTGCGTATCCTTAAATTAAGCTCTGCTCGCCCTACTTACTGGTGACAGAATCGTAGCGCAGCACTGGACGGCTGGACCTCTGACTCTGAGTACCTCTAGCCAGTCGACGCAGCATTAGATGGCCAAGCCTGCCGGCGTCAGGTGTAGGGTTGCGAAGCGGCATCCGATAAGCCCCGTTTCGTAGGCAAAATTTGTTAGTTTAATTAAAAAAATTCATTAAGATTTATCTAATTTGAACTAAATTTTTACTTTCGCGGGCTCTCGTGAGTTGCCGCTTTGCAACCCTAGTCAGGTGTTAATTAGTCGATTCCGTCTGGGAACGATGACGATGCAGACAGGCTGAAACTTGAGCGCCCAGCTGCAGCCAGCAGAGGTGCGAAACAAAGATGTCGTTTTTCCTTTGCAGGCTGCGGTGTGTTCATTATGGAGTTTGCTCCCCTCGTCTGTACCGATTTTCTCTTGTTCACAGTCCTATAGCGGTGCCCACTCCATCCGTGGCCAGGCTCGATCTTGATCAACTTCGTCATAAGACCTTACTACAAATCCTTGTGTGTTTCTTCTCGCTTCGCTGTGTCAGCTGGGAATATATCGGCCTTGCACAGTCCTCACCATGCATTTCAATCTCTCTCCTTGCAACATCGTTTGGTGTAAACGTTCAGAACATGGAGTCATGAAGGACGGACCAGTATTTTTTTTAGAACGGTTCACAACTTCCGATGATGGAATGGAAGAGCCCGGCACCCTGCGACAGCCAGCCAGTGCCGGAGCTCTGAATGCCTGACGCTCCGAATGAAGTCCATCTCGAGCGATAACGATGCAGCAGGCAGACTGAAACTTGAGCGCCCAGCCAGCAGAGGTGCCAAACAAAACGCCATCATCACGCGCTGCAGCGGGCTCTGGTGGCGCCGGCAGCGGTGTAGCCCCGTCGCTGCCAGTGAGTGACCAGCGATTTGGAAGAGCATTCGATTCTTGGTTCAGGGTTGGGGACAGAGCGAGCCGTCTCGTCTCGTGGGGCGTGGGGTTGCGCACGTAGACGTACCACGTACGGGTACGGCTGTGATGAGCCTCCCCCTCCCTAGATGATTCCACGCATTCCACCCCAGGCGAATCGTGCACGCTCACCAATGATCTGTCTCCCCTCGTACCTACATCACCCTGCTTCACCTCCTCGGTTGTAAAATCATGTAAAAGAGAAACCATGGCTTCATCGTGTCAAAAAAGTTATCAAGGCTTCAACCAAACTACTTGTTTCATAGGACTTTTTTTTAACAATCAACGGGGGAGAGGATCCCACCCGAATATATTATCTCAACAGAAGAGCAACAGTTTTCACGAGCGTAGTGACAAGAGGTAGTCACGTCACAAGCCGGCGTGAATTTTTCGGGGCAAGTCCCTACAACGACGAGACCACAGAGTGATGTTGTCCACAATTTTTGAAATAGTTACATAAGATGATTGATCGATATTTCTAAACACCATGATGTTTCTAGCGTCCCAAAATTTCCACAAAATGACGAGAGCGATAGACGGCTAGATAGAGGAATGAAGCCTAGCAGGAACCGGAGTGGTCCACAAGTCGGAGAAATCCTGAAAAGTCGGCTGAACACTGATTTTATTCCATACCTCCTGAGCATGGGGGCAAATGAAGAAGAGGTGGTCTCGACTTTCCATGGTGTGGCCGCACCTAGGGCAAGTCGAAGAGCCAACAATGGTCTTCTTGTGAAAATTCTCGCGCGTATTGAGTTTGTCCAGGGAGAGAAGCCAGCCGAATATCTTCACCTTTTAGGTCCAACAATTGACTCAATTATTGTTTTTGCTCTAATCTAATTCTCAACTTCTTTCTCCTCCACCTCATCTTAAATATATTATTTAAAGTCTTATAGCCTGCTGACTAAGTTTATTGTCCTTGCTCTAAGCTGAAAATAACACTTGACACACACGAAAAAGGGCCTTCTTTTAGCTTATCGAGACACGTCTCCACCGAACATAGAGAAAACAAATAAACCCATTCGTCGTCACGGCCCCATGCAAGGTAGCCGGCCCACATGTCACTCTCGTCCAGCTGTTTGTGTCTTCGTGAGGTAGCGACCAGCCATTGTGGCCCTCGACCGGGTTCGTATGGCAATTGGCGCGAAATCTTGGCGGGAGCCTTCGGTTTTGGGGGGCCTAGCTCGGTAGGCAGACTCTCCGAAATCCGAATAATATACTCCACTGCCGAGACCGAGAGATTCTCACCGGAAGGTTGCTGTCGTTTTGCACTGGTATTCCGCCTGTAACTTTAACACTGCAGTAGAGTTTTACTGATTTGGGAGTTTGGACATTTGCACGTTTACCAATTTACAAAATGCTGGAATTTAGCCTCGGTAGGTCATAGCCCAACATAAATTCTGAAATTCTCTTTATCCATGATAAAGAAATATGGATAAATAGCGAAATGCTCAAATATATGGTTTACTACCTGAAGATTTGAGTTTTACCCATATGGGTATGACAAGAGGTAGGAATAAATTTTAGTCTCACATTGCTACTCCCTCCTTTTTAAGATATAATATGTTTTAGCTTTGTGAAAGTATTGTATCTAGACACTTTTTAGTGTTTAGGTTTAATCCAAACCTATATGAACGTACACACGAAAAGGGGTCTAAATATACTTCCTTCACAAACTAAAACATCTTATATTTTAAAACTGAGGGAGTAGTTTAGTGGAGAGAGAGTTAGAGTGGTTTATAGGACCTATTCTCATCCTTCATCTTTCGCTGCCCGTCTCGCAACGCACGTCATGACGCGGCAACAACGACACTGTTACTGCGGCTAACGCTCGACCATACGTATTACTGTCTTTCCAGTTGTAATCTCTGCTTGTTGTTTCTATAGTCCCGATTTATCAATTGTTTATTTGAATTAAATCATATGATAATTTGCTTATTTATTGAAAATATATTTTAAAACCTTTTTCAAATTTCTTTTCCAACGTGTCCGACACTGGCGATCTTGGTAAGATGTTTAGGAAGATGTTTAGAGCATCACCGCTAGCGTTCCCAGAGGCCACTTTTCGAAGACTTTTTCATCCGGATGAACGAAATTCGGTGCAGTCGCATTCTTAGGACATTAATTTTGTCTGAATTTATGTTTTTTTTCATCCGGTGTTACCAGGCCGAACCCAGCGCGCTGGGAATCACCTGAAAATGCCGGATGAAGATCTCGCCGTGTGGCCCACGCTAGTGAAGAAAGCGTTCTCTTCCATCCCACACGCCCACCTTCTCTCTCTCGTCCCCACACGCTGGCCTGCCGGTGGAGCTCCGCGCGGGCTTTGTCGGCTGAGCGTAGGCTTGGCCGGCTGTGCAGCGGCGCGCCGGCCTGGCCGACGGACCTCGGTGTGGGCTTGGCCGGCTGAGCGGCGTCGTCCGGCGGATCGTCACCTTCTCGTTGCCAAGCTCACCGTCGTGGATCATTTTAAGCCGAACTATGTGTTCAAAATTATGTTTGTGTGAATTTGAACCGAATTGTGGTGAAAAATCACCAATTTTTTAGCTCCTAGGAACATCCCCTAGGATCATCATCTGGGAACGCAAGTGGGAATTCGGCCATTCACAGGCCGAAAGTTGCATTCATCCGGCGATTTTTAGCTCCGGATTTCGACTTGAGAATAGCTAACGAGTGCAGATGCTCTTACTGGACGCCATTTGCATACAGCTGCCTCCCATGTGCACGCATTGGATCCTCGATGCCCGCAGAGGGTTGACATGTTTAGGGCACTGTAGCCCACAGTAGACGACGAACAGTAGAAACTAAGAGCATCTCCACCGGCGCTCCCTAAATCGTCGCCGACAGCGTCACCAGCAACGAGTTAATGGGGGCGCATGCAGTGCAATCCCAAATTGGGGAGGCCATTTTCCCAGCAGCATAGAAAACAAAAATTTCCTACGATGAGATCTATACGCCAAGATCTATCTACTAGATACAGAGCAACGGGTGGACATACATCCATGGAGAACTTACCCTCGAAGACAACGAGTTTTGTTAACGAGTAGGAACTCGTGGATGATGTAGTCGTACACTTGCCGATCTCAAGATCGTGATGAAGTCCTTCAGGTCCAGCAGCTCCAGCACCATCAGGTCCAGCACCGTCAAGTCCAGCACCGCAAAGTAGCGGTGCATCCGTGATCGCACACACGTTCGGTCCACCGAACAACCTCCGCCTCCTCGCTCCAGCGATGCAGCGGAAGCAGCAACTCCTTTACAGATAAAGCCACCGGGACTATGTATCTCGCTAATCCGAGACCATGGGGAATAACTAGAGGGAGAAGAGAACCTTCACGAGGAGGTGGTGTAAGATGAGAGGAGGGAGTGGGGGGCCTTTTATAGGGAGAGGGGGGCAGCCCCTCACCATGGCCGGCGGCCAAGGGAGGTGCCCCCACCTCTTCCACATTCATGTGGGTGGAGCTCCCACTCACATAATTAGCCACCCACTCAAAATTCCACTCACCTCCATTAAATTAGAGTTTGACTAATCCAAATTAGAAATGAACTCCCACTCAAAAACGTCATCCCTCATGCCTTTTTGGTGATTACATAAACCAAATCCACTACACCAAGTCTGATCATCACGTGAGTCGGTGTAGCTTCAAAGGCGAGCATCAATATGGTCATTACATCAACTATAAGACTCATGCTTAACCTTTCGGTCCGTGTTCCGAGGCCATGTTTGTACATGCTAGGCTCACCAAGTAAGAACCTTAGTATTCACGTGTGTAAAACTGTCTTACACCCGTTGTATGAAAGCATAGAGTTGAGTACACCCGATCATCACGTGATGTCTCGAAACACGATCCATAAAACGGTGCATACTTAAGGAAGAACACATTTTATCTTGATATTTAAATGAGGGATCATCTTATAATGCTACTAAAAGCGCCAAACTAGCAATATAAGATGCAAACATCTAATGTGTAAAGTGACATGATATGGTCCATGCATTTGATCTCTATCATTTGCATCGTGGTATGATCTCTATCATTCCTTTGTGTGTAAGGCCAAGTTCTATGGAACTTACACGTTAAGTGTGTTGTAAGAGTATATACCATACATCTACTTACAACAATACCATATCAAGACACTAGCCCAGCAACGATCTAAACTAGACGCCTCTAATTTATCAATTGCAAGTTTTACGTGGCTTAGGGCTTTCAGAGATAGAACCGGTCTCACCTACGAACATGAACCACAACGAGGATAACCAAGTTATTAGCAACTCATTGTAAATCAGATATTGACTATAGTAGGAGAGACACCCGCCAGCCACTTATGCAAAACTAGTTGCATGTCTGTCGTGGAACCGGTCCCATGTACGATGACATGTAAGGTTGGTCCGGGCCGCTTCATCCCACTATGCCACCAATATCCAAAGTACATAGAAGATGCAATAACATGATCATCATCGCCCACATATAAACATATGTGTACTACCTGTGCAAAGCACCTACGCATAGATCAGGCTCTGAAACCACTGTTGGGTCCGCAGCATAGAAAACAAAAATTTCCTACGATGAGATCTATACGCCAAGATCTATCTACTAGATACAGAGCAACGGGTGGACATACATCCATGGAGAACTTACCCTCGAAGACAACGAGTTTTGTTAACGAGTAAGAACTCGTGGATGATGTAGTCGTACACTTGCCGATCTCAAGATCGTGATGAAGTCCTTCAGGTCCAGCAGCTCCAGCACCATCAGGTCCAGCACCGTCAAGTCCAGCACCGCAAAGTAGCGGTGCATCCGTGATTGCACACACGTTCGGTCCACCGAACAACCTCCGCCTCCTCGCTCCAGCGATGCAACGGAAGCAGCAACTCCTTTCCAGATAAAGCCACCGGGAACATGTATCTCGCTAATCCGAGACCATGGGGAATAACTAGAGGGAGAAGAGAACCTTCACGAGGAGGTGGTGTAAGATGAGAGGAGGGAGTGGGGGGCCTTTTATAGGGAGAGGGGGGGCAGCCCCTCACCATGGCCGGCGGCCAAGGGAGGTGCCCCCACCTCTTCCACATTCATGTGGATGGAGCTCCCACTCACATAATTAGCCACCCACTCAAAATTCCACTCACCTCCATTAAATTTCCACCAAATTTAATTCAAGTTCTCATTAAATAAAACACTTTTATTTATTTTATTCAGAATTTTGTCAATTACATTAATTAACAAACATTCACATAAAACCCCCTGCAACTTTTCAATATCACATGCAGAACCAGTTTCTGCAATTTCACCCGAAACGATTCCGGTTTCCATCGAAATGATTCCAGCGCTTACTTAAATCTTTATCTAAAACATATTTGCTCCAAATGGTGTCGGTATCCCTTAAGTGTGTCACCCTACGGTTCGTGAATAATATAGACATGATCGAGACCCCTCTCCGATCAATAATCAGCAGCGGGACCTGGAGATCCGTACTGACTCCCACATATTCAACGATGACTCTTGTGATCGTGTGAACCTTTAACGTCGTAACTAAATCCTTTTGTCTCGCGATATATTACATGTCCGAGATTCGATCATCGGTATCCAAATACCTAGTTTGATCTCGTTACCGACATGCACTCTTTTCTCATTCCCGTGATATAACATTCTAGTGATCATATCACTTGCTTGCAAGCTATTTCAATGTGATATCACCGAGAGGGCCCAGAGTATATCTATCCGTCATCGGGATGGACAAATCCCACTCTTGATCCATGAGCCTCAACATAACACCTTTGTAGCACTGAACCCACCTTTATAGTCACCCTATTACGGTGTGACGTTTGATGTTATCAAGATACTCTTCCGGTGTTAGCAATTAACATGATCTCATGGTCTAAGGACTAAGATTACTTCGTATGATGTTATAGCAATATAAATATAATGACTTTGATCGTAATGCTATACTTCGGATGAATGTTCATCACATCATTCCACCAATGTTGTGACCTCGTTATTAACGACATCCAATGTCCATGATCAGGAAACCTTGATCATCTTGTTAATCAACGAGCTAGTTTATAAGAGAGGCATAACTAGGAACTTTCCTTTTTGTTTATTAAACACACATGTATTAACGTTTCCAAATTAATACAATTATAGCATGCAAAATAAACATTTATCATAAACAAGGAATAAGATAATAACCACTTTATTAGTGCCTCTCGGGCATATTCCCTTCAAATGACAAGGCTACTAGACCGTGGAGGGGCGGGTACGGCGCGGCGCGGGGCGACGGCGTGGACGAGGACGACTGCGACATCGCCGAGGGGAAGAGGAGGCGGGGCAATGGGCGTGGTGGCTGCAGCCTGTAGCCGTACTCCCGTATCGTCTCGTCGATGTCGCGGCTGTGCCACCAGGCCTTCCTCCCTAAGCGGTTGAACCGCGTCGAGTACGGTCCGAACATCCGGGCGATCTCCTTCTCCTACTCCTCCTGGAACCGGGGGAGCCACAACGCCGGGTCGCCCATTTCCCATCCGGGGTCGTCGAGCTGGTTGACGTCCAGATTCCGGCATTGCTCCTTGATGTAGGCCGTGTGGTTGTCCCCCCTCCGGGATGGGCGGCACAGTGTAGTCGACCGTGGAGATGTTCTAGTCGTACAGGAGCCACCAGTCCGGCGGCGCTAGCAGGCCGTTCTTCTGGAGGACGAGCGCCTCCTCCTGGTTGAGGTTGTGGTTGTGCTCCTCCACCGGTTCCTTGCTGTGGCGGCGAGAGGTGCTGGCTTTGCCATCGTGTGCCATGATCGCCGATGGAGATGCTACGTGGGGTGATCTAGGGTTTGCGGCGGCGGCGGGAGGGATTGGGAGAGAGTCGTGGATGGTGGAGATGGCCAGACGCTATTACTCCGGCGTCAGGGTTTGCGCTGGCACACATCGGAGACGATGGAACGCATCGACGCCTAGCCCCGACAAAAAGCTGTGTGACACTGCCAGGCGGGACCCGCCGATGAATCCGACGTGGCGAGACACGTCGGCGTTCCCACGCCGGTCCTTCGAAACAGGGGTTCGATTGGGCTTGCCGGCACTTATATTGGGTTTTGAAAAGCGCCGGCTAGCTTTAGGGAACGTTTGAGCAGAGTTTAGCGCCGGCTAGTTGTTTCTATATTTAATGAATTTGGCGACACGTAGACATAGGATTGGGACTAGTCATCTTTTTTCTTATGGTTTTGTGTAAGGATATAACAATAATCTTTTTCTTCATTAAGTACAGTACCACATACGTAGTCAAAATGATAATGAAACCGCGCTAGGATACTACCGCACTGTCAAAGGCCTAACGTGCGACTTCTTCGTGGGCCCGGCCTGCGCACCACTGACTTACGGGGCATAGCAGACGATGATTTGCGTTTTGGCGATGGGAGCGACGGCCAACGGGCCAATGAGCTGGGCGTTTTACCGATTTCGTGTCCGGCTGGCGTGCTGGCGGCGCCTTGGCGCCAAGTTTTGGCGGGAAGACTCGGGTATTTGGCGGTTGGAAAAACGATTCTCTCGAGTCTTTTTTGGCAGCGTTCTGCTCCTCCTCCTCCCCCATTTCGTCGCTTCTTTTTGGCAGCGGAAAAAAAGAGTCTTTTTTGCCGCCTGAATGCCACTGCATGGATAGGAGTACCCTCGTACACATCCTGATTAAATCGATCTCCTTCGCCTACAGTTGCATCCCAAAGCTTCCATGCCACACGCTCCCTGCTCGACTAGGGATGCCACTTCTTAACATCACATACTGGGGCGGCGCTCTATGTACAGTTGCATCAGGAATAATATGCACGCTGGTGCATAGCATAGGATTCCACGCACAAAGCACTCTGCAGATGCAGCAGACTCGTTTTTCCTTCAGAGACACGACTGCTGTGGAAGCAAGACACGGTATGCCATGAACTCGAAGGAAGGGTATCTGGAGTCGGACGCTAACACCAATCAGTTTACCACTTTTATGCGCACGGGGGGTCGGCCTATACGCGAAAGCTTACCGCTTTTGAACATGGACCAGCAGAAACCAACAAGCGCTACCTTATCTTCAGAGTTCACACTTCAGAGAGGTAGGTCCGGCCAGCGGCAGCTCGATCGAGAGGGCCGCTGTCCATAACCATACCCCGATCCTGATTCCTGCACCGTGGGCCGCTGTGTGTCTCCTCTGCCCGGGCCTTCACTAACACACAAGATTTTGATCTACCCGAGCTCAGCTATCTTTTCTTCTTGCTCTCCTTGTGAAACCAGCGGATTCAGCTACTTTCCACTTTTCACTATCACACATGCGCTGCAGCCAGGCAATCGCGATGCCACACTAGCTAGGCCATCTATAGCGGCCAACGGACCGAAGCGGTACGTGTGGACATGAAAAACGAGGTCTGGTCCAGCGGACCGACTCAAACCGACCGATCTATTTCTAGGCTAAATTTGGGTATGAAAATGCGCTGCCTGGGCCCACTGCACGCTCACCTTCTGTGCAACGACACTTTGACTCATGCGTCCCATCAATGCGTTGGCCGCTGGACTCCTGCGTCGATATTGATGGTGCCTGTCTTATTAATGCGGGCCGCCGTATCCATCTCCCCCACACGGCACCCTATCGCCACTCCGAGATCCACTTACTCCCCAAAGCATCGGCAATAGAAGCCATGACCAAGGGTTCGTGGTAGTGGAAGAAAGACGACCGCAACAACCACGACACCACGGGAGAAGACTGATACGCCGACGGCCGGGTCCTGTCGGCGTAGCCCCAAAATCCCGTCGGTGTACATGCCCGTAGACGTATCCCTTTACCCGTCGGCGTAGAAAAGTTGTCGATGTATATAGCTACGCCGACGGCAAAGCCATCAGCGTAGACCATATGGGTCCCACCTAGATGACTAACAGCCGTTTGGCTATGCCGACGGCAAAGCCTAGATTTTTTCATTTTTTTTATTTTTTTTTCAATTTTTCTTATTTTTAGTTTTTTTAACATTTTTGAACTGTTTAACTCATTAATCTTACATACACATTTTTAATTCTAATTACACTTAATCTCAAGTCAAATTGCACTACTAGTCAAACTTCTCGATCGGTCACCCATCATAACACTACTCCAGCCCCAGCACACTTAACTTCTCTATTCCTTCCACATGACCTTCTGACAAAGAAATTAGAACTTGTTGTAAATACTATCATATCAATTCTATTAACCATTGGCCTATAATGTTATACGCCTTTATTTTTTACACTCCATATAATTATTTAAGTAAACAATAATGAATAAGTAATAATAATCTTAAATTCAAATACAAATAAAATAAATTTTATTTATTTTGCCTTTTTTCATTTAAAATTGAATAATTCATATATACAAATCCATAAATCGTAATTCGATAAATAATATATCCAAATCGATCAGAAAAATGAGAGGAATATACTAAGTTTGATATTTTTCGGGATAGGTCATTTTGTGAAGGTTTTTTAGACGCAATCAATATACTAAGTTTGATATTTTTCTTTTCAACTATGTCACATAATATGACACCACGCTAAGGTTTTGCATTGTTTCGACCATTTTTGAATTTTTTATACTCGTTTCAAACTATCGTCAAACTTTCTAAATCGGCGGACATTAAGATTCTTAGCTCGGGGCTCAGCCTCGCTAAACTTGCATTGGATCTCTGATGAAATAGCACAGTGTGAACCTAAAA
The DNA here is from genome assembly GCA_910589775.1 of Avena eriantha. Classification (NCBI taxonomy): domain Eukaryota; kingdom Viridiplantae; phylum Streptophyta; class Magnoliopsida; order Poales; family Poaceae; genus Avena; species Avena eriantha. The sequence continues at coordinate 24,196,558 of OU342742.1, forward strand.
ATAATTTTGCAAAAAATCATGACCATCGGATCATGTACGTGTAGTACAAATCTGACTCACTTCCTACCGATTCAGTATGAATTTGTCTTTTTTACGAGGGGTGGATGGAAAGCTTTTAGATACCCCGGTTAGGAAATTGTCCATTCAAGATGGTCTAGTATTTTTGCAAAATGGAGTGGTATCATTTTAAAACTTTCATTTGGTGGTTGCTTCACAAAACACCTGGTTTTTGCACTCGGAAAATGAAAAATGGCTTTGGTACAACGAAAAGGAAAACTTCCTCCTGCAACATTGTTCATCATCCCATGATACACATGCGTGCATATTTTGGGCACATTATCGTAGGGAACGTCGCACTACTATCTACAGGACCCAAATTATCAACAGGCTCCCCAAGCAAACTATACCGCGATTCAAGCCATAACATTGGTTATTTGACCTGAAAGCCAAAAAACCTCGATTGAGATAGGTTGAAGGTTTTTTTGAGACACAATCAATATACTAAGTTTGCTATTTTCCTTGCAACTATGTCACATAATATGACACCACGCTAAGGTTTTGCATTATTTCGACCATTTTTTAATTTTTTATGCTTGTTTCAAACTATCGTCAAACTTTCTAAATAGGCGGACATTAAGATTCTTAGCTCGGGGCTCAGCCTCACTAAACTTGCATTGGATCTCTGATGAAATAGCATATTATGAACCTAAAAATGATTTTGCAAAAAACCATGACCATCAGATCATGTACCTAGGCTTGCCCGCGCCATGGGGTGGTGTGGGCACCCTGTGGCCCAACTCCACTCCATCTTCTGGCATCCTGAGTCTTCTGGAAAAATAGAATTTTCTGTATATTTTACCGGATTTGCTGATCTTCGCGAATTTTGCCTGCAAACAGCACATTTTCCATCAGAATCCTGACTGCAGCGGTCCATGCTCCAAAAGTCATCAACCATGCAAAAATAGATGAAATAACATAAGTATCACCTCTCAATACGAAATATACCAATGAATAATAGTAAATTAAGACATAGAATAGTGATGCAAAATGGACGTATCAACCATCAAGTAGGAGGAGGAGGCCATCGAAGTTGGACGAAGACATATTTAGGGTTTAGGGATTTAGGGGTTATGGTTTAGAGTTTAGTAAGATGATCTGATGGGACAGGGACGGGCTCACTGTCGCTTTGCGGGTCTCCACGCCGGCGCATGTGCGGTCTGCTACGCTGCTAGTGACTCCACCTCTCTATGTGGCTCCGATGACATGGTCACCTTGGCCTACTCCTATGCCTCATCCTGGAGCTGTGTGACATGGGTGGCAGCCCCAGTGCCAGCGCCTCCTGCGTTGTAGACGCGATGTACTCTCCACTAACGCTTTGACCACCATGTTCGGAGTCGCAGCCGATGGTCATCCACATCAACGACGAGGATGAGAACGCCTAGGCGACGCCGGCACAAACCTCTAGTTTTAGCTAGAGTTTTAGTTTATTTTTATTTATGTCTTTTTTTCCTTTTTGCCCTATATAATTTTTATTTTCTATATGATACTATAATATTTTTTTAAACTATTTTGCTAGTTCCCAGACGTACGAGAACTTCTTACGTCTCAGTCATCTTGATTCGTGCAAAGTGAAAGTTACACATGAGTTGCAGCTAGGGTGTAACTGAATTAGTATAAATCTTAGAAGTTGCAGTTAGGTTACAACTGAGAATTAGCATAAATATTAAGATGACATCAGTGACTTAGACATAAGAAGTCCTCATGTAAAAGAAAAAGGATACAGATACCCCGGAGGATCGAATGACACGATCCCCCGGGTCGCTGTAGCTCACGTCTGGCCGGTCGTACGTGGGTGGCTCCCCATAACTTGGTTTCCCTTTCCCCTTATCCTCTAGTTGGCCGCCGGCCCCATGGTTCCAACGGATCGAGGACATCTTCCACCGGCCGTCCCAGTACTTGGCTGCCCACCACGCCCCAACACTCGCCTACCTCGCCGCCGGCCGGAGGACCTCTCTCCCCGAGGAGCTCCCTCTTCCTTTTTCTCATGGGGTTGCTTTTCCTTGGAGCACTTCATGCTGCTGGCAACAACGTTGCTGTCGTTCGCCTTCACCACCGATGCCAGTCTTTGGCGTGTGATGCTGGTAGCACGAGACTGCCGGCGCCGCCGTCCTCTGCATGCCCGACCATCTCCGCGCGGATTGCCCGAGGCCATGCTCCCTGCGGGAGTGCTGCATGATGTTGGCCATGCTCCTCTCCCTCCATTCGAGCTTCGGCTAGGCGTGTGGTCGCCAAGGTTGCCGCTGTCGACAACGAAGGTTGTCTCCTCTACATGGGGCCGACGGTGATGCTATCGGAGGCCACCGGTGGTGCTACGTACGGCGTCGAGGTTTGCTACTTGCAACGGCGGTGGTGCTACAAGCGGCGCCAAGTTTTGCTACATGCGGCCGGCAGCGGTGCTACATGTGGCCTTAGGGTTTGCAACAAGATCTCCGGCGAGGTCCGACAACGTCGGGTTTGCTATAGTAGCAGGTTATGTTTGCTACAACTATTTTATGTGTTTGCTACGAGGTCTTTTGGCAATGTCTTCCAGCGAAAGTCTCCGGCGAGGACAATTTTTGCTACATTAGCACATTCTTTTTGCTTCCATTGTTTTGTGGTTCTGCTACAACAACATAAAATTTCTGCTATGGTATCTCCGGCGAGGTCTCACAGCGAAAGTCGCCGTATGGTATCAGTGTTACGTACGGTAGAACAGAAAGTCTCCGGCGAGATCTGTCTTTTTATTTTTTGTATCGTGACTAAACCGGTTTTTCTACATGGAGCAAAAGCTGGATAATTTGTAGCAAAAAAGGGAGTTCTGTAGCCCCCTTTTAAAAATATGTCTGCCTGCTAGGTTCACCCTCGACGCTGACGGAGCAAACGAATGACACGACTGTATTTTCTTTCCACGGACCACTCCGAACAAATCAAAACCAGAACATTAAGTGTGAAAGGTCGGCATGGAGGAGATGCCTTTAGCGACAAAAACCAAGGCCAGCCTGGCCAGGGAAGCTACGACCCAAAGTTCCATTCTGGGCCATGATCGATCTGAGTGCAGCCTGAAAGCTGAGAGGTGTAGCTTGGGTATTGAGTCCCTGTGGTGTTGGATGGACGTTGAGGCGAGGAACCTTCGCAGCCCCCGGCGCACGTGGTGACAATGCTACAGGAGTTAATTGGATAAAACTACCATAATTAGGGCTCTGACTACGACTCAGTACCAACATTGGTAATTTTTGCGAGTTAGTATCAACTTTTGGGTCGCAGCGTTGTGAATCGGACTAATTCACAGCTAAGAGTATTTTGACAGCAGTCCTGACGGCTAGGGCCCAGCTGTAAGTGATGAGTTGGCGGCACGTGTCTAGGAGGATCTGAGGTGGAAGTGGGGCCCACCTGTCAGCCATATATTATGTTATTTTTTTTATTTTTCTCTCCCATTTTTACTATTTACCGTCAGTGGGTCCCACTCGTCAGCCTCCCTATTTTCCCCACCCACCTTCTTCTTTCTCCATCGGCCAGCGGGGAACTGTAGGCGCACGGCGGAGCTAGGCGCAGAAGGCGGCGCGGGGCGGGGCCGGCGGCAGAGCGGCAAGCACGGTGGCCCCCGACACCACCTACCCCGCGATCCCAATCCCATCGTGCCTCCCTCTAAACGCCGCCGCCGACCTCGACCGCGGTCGCCTTGCCTCCCGCCTGCAAGCTTCCCGCCGCCTCTGCAGCGGGTGGCCGCCGCTGACCTACAACACCACCGTGCTTGCTGCTCTGTGCCCTCGCTTGCACCCTCGACGGCGCCGTGCCATCACCGGCCACCGCGTCCTCTGCCAGCACCCTTGCCGGACCGCGCGTGCGACCCTACAGCAACTCGCCACCCCTGCGTGAGTGCCGACCCCGCAGTAGCTCGCCGCCCTCGCCGGCCCCGCGCCCTTGCCGCCCACTGCCCTCGCCGCCTAGCACCCTCGACGGCGCCACGCCATCGCTAGGCACCGCGTCCTCGCCGGCCCCGCGCCCTCGCTAGCCCTGCTCCCTCGCCACCCAGCGCCCTCGCCGGCCAGACATCGCTTCCTGTAGCACAACGACGCACACGCAGTTTCTCCTCTCTGCCACCTCAGCCGACCCGCACTGTGAATATGCTAAAGAAAAAGTCAAAATGCTCTAGGTGGCTTTTTTTGACTAGTCAGCTCTGTAGATGGGTCCCACCTATCAGAAAGCGTGTTAAAATGCTGTTAGACGAAATTTAGTACAGTTTGCAACGCTATGACCTCAGAACTGGTACTGACTCGCAAAAATTACCGAAAGTGGCACTGACTCGTCCCGACAGCCCCAATTGTGATAGTTTTATCCAATTAACTCATGCTCCAGAGACGACGGGGGGCGGCCGATGGTAGGCATCGGATACCCCTCCCTGACGACGCCGCCGCCGCACGTGGTGACGCGGATGGAAGGGACGAGCGGGAAGGGGGGGGGGGGCTCATGTATATTCAACCGCTGACGTATCCTCACTGCATCGGGAAGCGTGTACGTTGCTAGCCGGCTAGAACGGCCATAATTGCTCGGAGATTCGGTGGGCGCGTGCTAGAAAATAATACTATGGGACCTGGTCTACAAGTGGACCAATTTGTGTGATTGACAAGTGCAATTTAGATCTAGAAAACAGTTACTGTTCTTATTTTTTTCTTTATTTTAAACACGTGTTGTTTGCTGAAGTTGGTCCGTGGACCTGGTCCCATAAAAATATTTTCAGGTGTGACCACAGCCACGCGCACGCCCGGGCCTCCGGGGCCTGCCCGCGAATGCCGAATGGTTTATTCACAAATCACACGCGATCTGCTTTGATTTGTTTGGCTGGCCCTCGCGCGCGTGACTGATCCCCCATGCCCACGGATATGCTTGGTTCCATCGGATCTTTTTTGTACTGCTCGCTACCCTATTTCCATTGCAGGTCCGGCCACGGCGTACATTTTACCAGCCCCAAGAGCAGTACAGATTGATCAAAATCAACATTCGCGGCTCACGCCACACCTGTGTTGGAACATCTCCAGCCGGTGGACACCCAAACTTCCGGGGGTTGGGAAAAGACGTCCCGCACCAAACGACCGTCCCACAATATTTTTTTCAGTTTTAAACAATTTTCTTATACATAAAACTCTTGAAACTAAATATACAAATGGGAAAATCTACTTCCCGATGTCGAAGTCAGCTCGATGCATAGCCCATAACGTCCTCTGCCTCCTCGCCGCCTCGGCCTGGTGCTGCCCGTGTCTCTCCACGGAAAGGCGCTCATTGTCCTAGCGCGACCTCGCGTGGTGGCGGGTTCCTCTCTGTTCGCTCCACCGTCGCCGTCGCCGCCGAGGACTCATCCCGGTCCATGGTCAGCCGACGAGCGCCAACCTCCACCCCGACAGTAGGGCTCTTCGGTGATGCCTTGGTCTTCGCACACGTGGTGCTCACACACCTGTTGTTCGCGAGCGACGCGGCGCACCGACTCCTTGAGCACCCGGTGGACGACAGGTGCCTCCGCCTGCGCGACTCTTCCTGGGTGGCGGCCTATTGCGCCTCCACGTTGGATAGCCCGCTGATCCACAGGCTTGTCGAGCTAGTCCGTCGTCTTCCTCATCTTTCTTCGGTTGCGGCTCCTCCAACGCAAGCACCAGAGAGCATCGCCCAAGTGGTGGGGAGATGGCCAAGCATTGTTTGGTTCTGTGCGCCGCTCCGGCGTGAGAAACCAGGAAGGAGAAAACGAGGCGGGAAACTGTGATGGAAGCGGCGGGAAGGAGAAAAACACCGCGAGAATCGATGTCGGAACCGGCGGGAAATGGTGGTGGTGGCTCCCTTTCCCGCGGTCGGGAGACGAGACATCACGGACAAGTTGTTTGGGTCGCTGCCAAGGGGCCCGACCCGGCCTTCTCCAACATGGCGCGTTTTGCCAACAACCCCAACGCAGTCCTTGATTGCCAAGGACAGTAAAGTGGTGCCAGACAGTTGGTGGGCGGCCCAATGAGCCGCCACGATTAGGTCAAAAAGTTTAAGAATTGACCAATTCTGTACAATCAATTGGTATATTATGAACCTATATTTAAAACGGATATAATGATACTAATTCATTATCATAAATGTTGCTATTTTTTTTATAAAATTAGTCAAATTTTATTAAGTTTGACGTAGAACAAAGACTAGAAGTATAGTTATCGTGCAGGGATCCTAGTTACGTGTGAACGGAGGAAGTACACCTGAGACCTGAGTGACCACTCCCTCGAGTTCTTCTTTTTCAAATAAACTTTCTCCCATGAAGCACAGTTGGGCGCTCACAAGAAATTTACCTATAATTTTCGTCTCTTGAGATGTGCAATGAGTGTGCACGGAGCATATGAAATCTGTTCTCGCTTGCATGCACATGCGAACGCACGCTGCAGGTGGTACCTTCCGTACGTGCGCGCCATTACTGTGCGCCATAGGTTAAGCCCTTTCCGTACCTGTCAAGCTAAAGTTAAGTGTTGGTTATCGGCGCCCTGTATTGTTTGACCCGCCGAGCGATTGGCATCTCGCCGTTGCTAGTTTACTCACCGAGACACCGCCACGGGTACCTAGGCGAGCATCACCTTGCTACACACTTCTTCCATTAGAGCCTGATCATCAACTAGTACTCCCTCTGTTTCAAATTAAGTAGTCGGAGTTGGATTTGTAAGATCCACATCCAACTGTACGTGGATATTTAAGTCACTTATTTCTGGTCGGACTAAATATTACTCCACGGTACTCTCTCCCTCTACCGGAACTTTACTATTCACCGTTGCCGTCCTAGTAAATGGCCCTCTCTGTTCGCCTGATTGAGCAAACAGTGGTTGCCATTAGCTAAAGAGATACTCCTCCTACGTGGTACAAAGGTAATCTGGGAAAGGGAAGTTAGCTGACAGTGCCGTATCCTCAGCATTGTAATTGCTTCTGCCTGGGTTCGGGTACGTACAGCCACCACGTACGCTGACACGCCGTAAGGATTGCCTGAATCAAATTTAAAGCGTGTGCTCAGGAAATAATGATCGTCCAAGTACGTGTAAAAGATACGGGAGTACTGCTGTGTGGAAATAAACAGAGAGCTAGAGAGGTGGCATGCATTTGAATGGGAGTTTACGGGCTCAGTACGCGTTCCAGAATTTGCCGGAAGGACACGCGCGGGGATATTAAAAGTCGGACTTGTCAGATGTGTTTTAAGGGTATGTTCATCGGCCTGACCCAAACGGACGATCCGTTTTTGTCCCGTTTGGTCCGTTTGGGTCGGATGGTCGTTTTTAGGTTGCGGTCTAGCTTGTTCGGCCAACCCTGTCTGGTGGCGCGATTCATCTGTCTGCCCTGGCGTTTTTTAGCGACATCGCTGGCCAAAGCTTTGCCATAGGTTAAAAACTCAAATTCACGGGCAATAGCAAACTGACTATCAAATAAATTGGCAGACGTGTGCCATTGTCTTTGGGACATCGCCAACAAGTGGCCAGTGGATCTCATATGTGCAAAAAGGGGCTATATCATACACAATGTCCAAAATAATGGTAGTTTCTCTGCCCAAAAAGTTGCAGTCACCATTGCCGTTGCCGTTCAAGCATCCAGATCCCGGATGGTCCGCTACCTACGCGCGACCCAATCCCTGTGATCGGGGTCGGCGATGGTGTCTAGGTCGGTGAGCATGATGACATTCTCCTCGGCCATGATCTTAGTTTCGGCCTCCTTGGCCTTGGCCTCTTCCTCCGCCACCCTAGACCTGGCATCGGCCTCCTTGGCCTTGGCTTCGGCCTCCTTCGCATTTGCCTTGGTCTCGATCTCTATTAGCCTGTCCTTAGCGTTGGTTTCCTCCACCTCGATAGACCTCGTCTGGAGCTCGATAAAGGTCTTGGCGGTGGCCTCTTTCTCTTTGCGCCGCCTCTCTTCCCTCTCGGCGATTGTCTCTTCCTTTTTCTCCAGGATCTTATTCAACGTCTCTTGGAATGCCAAGGAACCAGCCTAGCGGGCGATGTCGGCCTTCGTACCCTTGTGGCCTCCAGGCCGGCGGGCACGGGCGCCTACAGGGTTGGCGAAGCCTTCGTCATTGCCGTCGTCTAGGTCGATGACACCGCCCGTAGAAGCATTGCTCTTGCCCTTCTTCTTGTTGTCAAGTTCTTTCCAAAGGGCATAGCTAGTCTCCCATTTTTTTGCAGTCCTTGATCAACGTCCCACAATGGGACAATTTGAGGTCTTGTTATCATTCACCTTCTTGAAGTGCTATATTGCTTTCATGACCTACACATATGGATGCTAGCAATGGCTTAATGCATATGCAAGACATCGAAAAGGAGAGGAAGAGGTTTTACCATGTCAACCGGCAACATGCCGCTTATTTTCCTTTTTGTCACCATCTCGTAGGAGCCTTGGAACTTGCTACACTCGGCAAGGATGGTGCCCATCTCTTGGAGAGAGAGAGAGATCATTTCGATCACTATAGAAGGCGTCCTTCCCGAATTTCCTATGCTCATGGAAGAACCTGCCCACCTTTTTCTAGTAGGCAAAGCCCTTTTTATCGATGCCACATAGTGGATGTTGCGAAATCTCCATCCATGCCTCGCATAGGATCTTGTCCTCATCGGTGGTGTAGCTCGAGTTTCGTTGGCTCAACTTCTTGCTGTCGACAAGCGATGCCGCAAGTGAAGTGGCCAACAACGTGGCCGTGACCCCCTCGCCCATGGAAGCGCCATCGTTTCTAAACTATAACTCATCCGCAATGTTGTAGGCATCTTGCTGGTCTATGCGTCCTCACCATAGCCATCGCCACCCTCATTGATCATGTCGTGCACGACGTCCTCGGCATCGTTGAGCATGAAATCCTACACCCAATTTGGCCATGATAAAGATACAGGAGCAGTGTGCTGGCAAAGGCAAAGAAATGTTGCGACCATACCGGGCTATCGGCGGTCGGTGGCACGTCGGGCATTCCGCCGAACAGGTTGGCTGGCATCGGCATGTCCTCGGCGGAGATGGACTACTGCTTCTTCGACGCCTCCGGGGTTGTGTCCACGGTCATTGGAGTGTGGTTGAGGTCGATGGCGGCTCTCCCGCCTTCGACGACACCCTGCGGGGATGGACAAACCGGGAGAGCGAGGCGACAATCCTAGTGTGGCCTCCGAGCGAAGGTGTGCGCAGGCCTGGTGTCCTGGGTTGGCTGCAAGGGGTGGACTGATGGCTCAGTGTTGATATAGAGCTCGTTGGGGAACCTCCAAGAGGAAGGTATGATGAGCACAGCAGCAAGTTTCCCTCAGTTATGAAACCAAGGTTTAATCGAACCAGTAGGAGCAAGGAAACACCCCAAAGGTGTTGCTAGCTGAGCCTTGGCAGGGCGCACTACCGGTGCTAGTAGCAACGTGGAGACCTGCACAACACAACCACATAACTTTGTCCCCAACTTGCGATGAGGTTGTCAATCTCACTGGTTTTGCTGAAAACAAAGGATTAAACGTATCGAATGGAAGGAAGTAATAGTTTGTAGAAAGTAAACACAAAGCAGTAAACAGTTTGTAGATTGTATGTAAAAGAAAGGACCAGGATCCATAGTTCACTAGAGGTGGCTCTCCTTAAGATAGATAACATGCTGGGTGAACAAATTATAGCGGGGCAATTGACAAACATCGAGAAAGCAATACATGCATATACTAATCATCTTGACTCCTTTGGAACTTGATTGGGCATTACAACATTATACATAGACCGCCATCCAACTACATCTATGACTAATAATCCACCTTCAAGTTATCATCCGAACCCCCTCCAGTATTAAGTTGCAAGCAACAGATTATTGCTTTACGAATTGCGTGTAAAGTAAACAATACAATTGTTCTATGAACAAAGGATTGTTATTTTCTCTCTAGTAGCAACAACACATCTAGTACCTTAGAGATTTCTGTCACTTCCCCAGATTACCAGAGGCATTAACCCACTATCGAGCATAATTACTAACTCTTGGAGTTGCTAGCATCTACTTGGCCAAGATAGCTACTAACAATGGAAAGCATGCAAGATCACAAATAACAAAGACATGATAGAATCAATAATCAATCTGAAATAGCATCTCAATATCCATCGGATCCCCGCAAACACAACATGCAGAATTACAAATAGATGATCTTGATCATGAATGGAGCTTACAAGATCTAGACATGAAAGCACAAAGGAGGAGAACCAACCATATAGCTACTACATGGACCCATAGTCCAGAGATGAACTACTCACGCATCACACCAGAGGCTTGCATGATGATGAAGAAGGCCTCCAGGGTGAATTCCCCTCTCTGGCAGGGTGCCGGGAAGAGCTTCAGATCCCTCCCGATCTAGGGACAGAGACGACAGCGGCTACAGACTCTTTCGTGGATTTTTGATCGGGTTCTTAGGGTTTTCGTCCCGAGGGCAATATATAGGCGGAAGGAGAGGCCGAGGGGGCGCTGGGGTCGGTCAGACCACCCCCTGGCACGGACCAGGCCTGGCCGCGCGGCCAGGTGGTGTGGCCGGCCCCCAGCCCTTCTCCATCTCGTATTCTGGCATCAGATGTCTTCCGGAAAAATAGGCACTTTGGCTTTTGTCCCGTCTAATTCCGAGAATATTCATTTTCTGACTTTCCTGGAACCAAAAACAGCAGAAAATAGGCAGCTGACACTATGGCTCTTATTAATAGGTTAGTCCAAGAAATCATATGAAAAGTACTCCAAAGTGTGGACAAAACACAATAAAGTAGGTAAAACCAAGCATGGAACATCAAAAATTATAGATACATTTGCAATGTATCAACATCCCCAAGCTTAACTCCTGCTCGTCCTCGAGTAGGTAGATAAAAAGAAAGAATAGTTTTTAAGGTGACATGCACCATCAAAGACTTGATCAAAGTATTTGTAAAACATTCAAGGCTAGGATCATAGTACTTCAATCATAACATGAAATACAAAGTTCTAGCAATAAGACAAAGAAACTATGATGCAACATGAAAAGGCATAAACAAAAGATTCATGAATAACAATGCTTTGCAAGCCGTTTGTTTGTTTCACATAAAGAAAACATAGCATCATAACATTCATCTTGTCCTTCATAGAGTAGCAAATATAATTGCATAGGACACCTTCAAAATTCATAAGAGTGACTAGATACAAATAGTTTAAAACAAGCAATATCAAGTTATGCATCAATCAACTAGTCTTGGGACAATGCACATAGAACTAAGAATGGCCACTATGCTCTCAAAGTAGGTGCATAAAGGTAGAAGGTGGAGACTCAATATAGTGGTGGAAGAAAGGCCTTCATAGAAGGAAGCAGAGATTCAAGTTTCATAAAGAGCTTCCAAAAATTATGGTACTTATAGTTTTCAGCTCTCATTGCCCCTATCATAAGCATCTTGAAGTGATTAAGGTTAAAGTAAACAAACTATGGTGTACATGCTTGACGGAGTATAAGTTATAAATCTCATGTCCCTTGAATACGAGGGTCGCTCCTCATGCTACTCAAGTTTAGTCACAGGTAAGTTCTTGTCATTATAAGTACATGTGTATCATAGAGAACTGCCAACGAGGTACCCCTTGCCCGATGATATGGAAGAATCCCCATATCAAAATGACAAGGCAAGCAGACAACGAGAATCTTAGCAATCTTCTTATTTATCATGGGAATATGGTGCTTTTTTCTCTGTTTCCTCTTTTCATAATCTATTTTTTTCTTTTTCTTTTTCTTTTTTTTAATATAGGCCATAATCATGCAGAGCGACAAAACATCATTGATCAAAGCATAAAGTGATACTACAAGTTGAAAACTAAATGATCATAAAGGCTACGGTGACTTGAGATAGTCATAACATGGTGTGAGCATGTGCCAAGTCAACCCGAATAAAGCATCAAAGGAGAATACCACTATACTATGCTTTAATATGCTAAAACAATGCATGATTCATCCAAGGCACATTAAGCAATCTCAATTGTTTATAACAAGTCATGCTACATCAAAGAATACTAAGCATAAAGCCAAAACAATATCAAGCATGGCATGACAAAGCATAGGCCACAGTCAAAAACAAGCTCTTTTTACCACTTAAGCATGAGCTTTCCTACTCTTTTCCAAGCCAAACCAAACTATTTGAAACCCAATGTATGAAAGAGGGAGTCCAACCAATTTATTCAGCAAACTAATCACACAAAAGAAAATAAAAAAAAAGCGAAAACGAAAAAGAAGACGCTCCAAGAACAACACAACTGTGCATGAAACAATAAAAATGAAGCGTTTGGAAGAAACCTGGGATTTTTATTGATGAAGAAGGGGATGCCTTGGGCATCCCCAAGCTTTGACGCTTGTACTTCTTGGATATTCCTTGGGGTGACACGCGTGGCATCCCCAAGCTCGAGCTTTAGTCCATCCTTCAACTCATTACTCATTTCTTCCATACATCTGAAATTTTTCCTTCATACAAAACTTCACACAATCTTTATTAGCAACATTAGTGCACTCAAGATAATAAGTCTTAAGGTTCAGTTTTAACACCAAATAAACTTCCATTAGAACACTAGCTACTGTAGCACTTCCCTCAAAAAGCTCAATTCCCCAAAAGAACTCAAAAAGGAACCAACAAGAAGCAAATGCAGAAATCTGTCAAAACAGACCAGCAGGTAAAGACGAATTTTTTCGAAGACCTTCTATTCCTCAAATCAAAAAGTGTTGAACTAACGAAAGTTAGATAACATCCTGGGGCAGAAGCACAAAATTTACGCCTCAAAAGGGCTTACAGATATTTTACACGAATTTTTACGGTGAAGCACATAAATCTGTTTCGGGACAGCAACTTTCTCAATCATTACGTCTCTCTCATTAGAGGTTACTCTTGGCACAAAAAGCAAATAAAAAGGATAAGGAGCGGTTATTACAGAGGTAATAACTTCCAATACTCATCTAAAACTTTTGGGTTATCTCCCAATAAGTACTTTTCTTTAACGCCTTTAAGTTAGGCATAAGAAGCAAGAGAAAATCAAGTGTTCTCAAATGAAGAAGCATTAAGATTAATACCATAAATATCTTCAACAAGGCAAGGTATATCATCCGAATAAGTTGTAGAGGATCCTCTCTCAATGCTCTTAGGTTCACTATTTTCATCAAAAGGGTTTTCAGGAACAATCCAATCAAAATTCTTTTCTATGGCTTCATGTATTGCTACTAGTTTAAAGGGTATTGGTATCTTAGGTTCCTCCCCATTAGGTTCGGTTTTGTTCATCTTTTCTCATGTACCAACAACATCTACACATGAGCCTAGCATATTGAAACGTTCAAATACTTTTCTAGCTTCCTTGGCAACATCATAGAACTCCTTAAACAAAGTTTATAGAATAAAATCCCTCTTTTCAGGATCCTCAATTTCTTTAGGCTTAAGAAACATTACTTGCATTAAGGGGTTGAGGTTAACAAACCTAGCTTCTAACATGTGAATTAAAGAAGCTGCAGCAATCTCATAGTTTGGAGCAAGTTCTCCAAGGGGTCTATCCTCAGTATCCTCATGCTTACTAACATGATTAAAGAATTCTTCAATATTATCTTTCTCAATTATAGAACCACCACCAATTGAAAGGTCTTTCAGGGTTAAATTAGGGATCAACATGGTGAGCTAAGGAAGAGGCAACAACTAAAGGAGACTTAATTTTTTTGTGTTTTCAAAAAAGAAATCAAACTTGTAGAACTAATTTTTTTGTGTTTTTGATAATTTTTAAGGTGACATGCACCATCAAAGACTTGATCAAAGTATTTGTAAAACATTCAAGGCTAGGATCATAGTACTTAAATCATAACATGAAAGACAAAGTTCTAGCAATAAGACAAAGAAACTATGATGCAACATGAAAATGCACAAACAAAAGATTCATGAATAACAATGCTTTGCAAGCCGGCCATGTATAGATACATTTGCAATGTATCATGGACGTGACGAAGCTGGTAGAGAACGCGCCGGCCATGGACAGGCCGGGAATAGCAACACCACCACCTAAGGCCACGGTTCCACTGAAAGCGGCGGTCAGCGCCTCCTGCTTTATCATGTTCATGGCATGCTTCGCGGCATCCACTGTGAGCTCTCGTTGTGGTTGGCCCTGTTCCGTGTGGCGAGGAAGCGCTCGTTCTCCTCCCGACGCTCCTTGTCGAGCTTGGCTACGGCGCTCGAACTCGCGCCGCAACCCGCCGACCAGCGTGCTTCTCCGTCTCAGTTTTCCGTTCCTCCGCCGTTAGGTCCTTGGCAAGCTTCTTCAGCTGGCCGCGCTTCTTGGCGGCGGGAACGCTGGAGGGGGCAGCATCGACCATGGCAGTAGGAACCATCGCCTTCCCCGCCGCTCCCGCCAGTGGAAATTTGGGAGAGGGTTTTTGGAGGGAGAAGTGGAGTGGTCTTTGTGCCACTGGCGGGAGAGGTTGCGCGTTGTCTGGGCCTATGCAACCGTTGCCCAAATTATGTGCACTTATTGGTCGAGCCGGACGCGCTGGTCCGGATGGGGAGGGCCGATGGGAGGCCACGCACGTCCCGCATGTCCACGCGGCGCCCTCGGGCTGGTTGGGTCAGCCCGGTGGAGATTCCCTAAACTCCGCTGGCTCTGAATCGTCCCACCATACTGTCCGGCGTATTAAAAATGGCTGGTGCCACCAGTGGGCATAGATCTGGCCCAATTCAATCCAACTGGCACCAGACAATAAGTTGTATAGATGCCGGATAGTCTGGCCCCTAGACACCATGCGATCACGCCGCCTTCTTCTATATATATTCGTGGGATTTCTCTTCTCTCCTCGCCCCCGTCTACGCCAAAACCCTAGCTCAGGCTGGTCGCCTCCTCCTAAGATTTTCTCTTCACCTATGACACTAATGCATATTCTGATCGCCGTGTTGGTTGGAAGAATAGTGCATGCTTCGGATCATTCGTCTCAACGCGCCTAGTTGACGCAAGACGCTCCGACCAGCAGCTACTCTCCCATAAAACCGGCCTCATTTTAACAAACCTTCTACATATCCGCACGATCCTACGAGGTATGTATTCCACTTCAATGATATGGTTAGTCAAAGCTAGGCCTTAATCAATACTAGAGTTCATCATCGATAGGGTTTATGTTCATCAAAGTCATGCGTATATTGAAATCATTAGTGGTCCAAAAAAATCTAGGGTTCATCATTGTTCGGGTTCTTATTGCTATGGGTCATGCTCACCGATCCTACGTCGCATCAATCCCGAGAAAATCTAGGGTTTCAGTCCGTTGCGTATGTTATACGTACTTGCCGGTCCGTCCGGCTTTCTGCACGACAGCTTGTCCGACGCACACCCAGACCTGTCTGGCGCACTACAGACTGGCCAGTTCGGTGCTCTTTGTCGGGCAATCTGGTTACCTGGACCATATTTTTATTACCAGAATTTCATTGCTCTTTTTGATCATACCGTATGAAGTTTCCATGCTGATTTACATGATGGAAGATAACTTCGATGTAATCCCTTGCTCGGTTGAAAAGTGGTGTGGTCTCGTAGATCAAATGACAATCCGACACTGAAGTGCACTTTTAGGAACGGGAATCTAAGGGCTTGTTTGATTCATAGGAATTGCATAGAAATTGTGTAGGATTTGAATCCTATGGGAATTTTTCCTATGTAATTGTTTGATTCATAGGAACACATCCTATAGGAATTAATCCTATAAGAATCTTGTAGTGCAATTCCTATAGGAAAGAAACATTAGATCAAACCTCATGGAAGAATTCCTTTGCTACATCAAACATGATCCCTCTTCCCATAGGAATCAAGTTGGCATGACATCTCAATCCTATGTTTTTCCTATTCCTATAATTTTTCTATCCTACAAATCAAACAAGCCCTAAGCTGGATATTCCATCGATAAGGATGCGTGTTGGTCTGCTGCAGTACCTAATTCGCGGATTTGATCCAACAAAAGAAACATTCGTGGTAAATGAAAAGAAGGATGAAATTGTTCTTACTAATGGGGATATCTATACCATATGTGGTTTAGAAGACGAGGGTTTGGAATCTTCACCCATAATCGCTGAAGAGGGGATGGAAGCAAAGTTACAGGTATCAACACACTGGCTAAATCCTAAAACAGAAAATCTCGTCATTAATGACTTAATAGATGATATCGTGGTTCGTGGAGTCCATGATGACGAGTTCGTCCAAAAGACCATACTGGTGCTCAACGGTACAGTCATTGCACCGTTCTCTGCCCACATTTTTCCGAAGTCCATGTACGCACTGGTACAAGATCTTGGACGAGTTCCAAAATTAAATTGGAACAACTTTACACTATAATTCACTATGGAGGCACTAAAGAACTGTAAACGTGGAAAAGTAATAAGACACTGGCCAAAGGGAAATTTGGCGGCACTATAGGTACATCGTATTATTTAATTACTTTTTCAGCGTAACTATTTATTAACCAGATTTCATATATTTTCTTCTGCAGTACATGTATTTTGATAAAATAAAACACACTTCTGCTCCGGCCTTTGATCCATTGCTAAGTATGACACCACTCATGAGGAATTGGATGGGGAAACAAGTGAAGAAAAGAGACGATGACGACATGAGATATGGCCGTGGGAAGAGCAATGTAAGAGATTTATTATTGTCTGTATTTGTTTCAGTAACTCATGTTCAACAACAATAAATTATTTTTTTACATAAATGTTGACAACGATATTACTATTGAGCATAGACGCTCGAAACTAAACAAAGCAACGCTCGAAACTAAACAAAGCGAATGGTTTTAGAAGAGAAACAACTAGTTCGAAAAGGGCTCTTCAAAATGAAACAATCCTACTACAACCCCCACGCAGATATGGAACGACTTTCTGAATGCGTTAATCGCATAGCTGAAGATACTATTCTTATCCGTAAGCAGCTGGCTATTATGCCAGAATTATGCGCCGGGGTAAAACGCACGGCGAGTTAAATTTTGCATGTATCATTCGTTTTGCACGTGTCTATTTTATATCGCAGAGACTTATGAAAATGTTCAATAAGGAGGCTATCATTTATAAACCTCTCGCTAGAAACGCGTCTGAAGGGGACAACGAGAATAGCAAAAAGAGAGCTTATTCACCAAAAAATTCCACGTTTGTTAACGGAGAGGGTACTGGCGATAATATTGTTAAGGAGAAGAATGTTGCCAAGAAGGACAAGTTGGATGTTGCAAATGGCAACAAGGGTGACAAAGATGATCCTATCCTAATTCCAAATGACAATCCTTCTCCTGCTAGACCGTCGTCATCTTTGTCGTCGGCTGCGTTTGCGACTGCAAGGTCAAAATTTCCTCCGAAGCGGAAGCGTTTTGCTGAAAAGTAGATGCGGTCCCTTTCTTGTCTGAAAAGGCAAGCAAGCGTCAAATCCGTGAGAGAAAAGCGACAAAGTGTAAGTTTATATGTTACGAATTTTCTCTTGTCAATTTTTTAAACATGTTTGCATACTAAAGCCAACTCGTTACGCGTTGCATGCATGTCGCTTCGATTCGAAAGATGCGCTGCTCAAGGCAAATGATTTTACAAAAGAACATGTAGAAGCAGTTGTGGCGTTGCTAGCAGAATTATCACAGTGTCCACAGCGGTGTGTCAAAAAAAAATTCATGTTTGAGGGAAACATGTTGACTATAGAAAAAGTTGCACCAATCATAGCCCATGACTGACTCGAGGGCGATGTACGCACAAGCCTTCATTGTTTTAAAACCCGCTTGCATTAGAAAACAACTATCTCGATTACATGCCTAATTAACATTACATACATATTACTTTTACATGTGCTTATATGCAACACTTGTCTCTTGGGCTTCTGGATGATCGATTCTTGGCCACCACATGGAGGTCGAAATGGCACATAGACGGAAAGTCGAGGGGTAAAGATCAACGTACACCCGGTCACCCCTGATTGAAATAGAGAAGACCAATGCAGTTGGAAGATGCGTTTTTGAGTATTTTAATAGACCGAAGGTAAATGCAAGCACATGCAATGGTACGTATAATTCACTCCATTTAATTTTAAACATACTCATGACCACTTTATTATTGCGGCTCTACTTTACCGTACATGTTGGTGTAAATCATTGGGTCACTGTCGTTATGCATACACCAAAAGAAGAATTTCAAGTCCTAGATTCACTATGTAAACTAGACACTTACATGTCTACAGTTGAAGTTTTGGTATGTTCTCATCGCACTTTTCCATATTACTTAATGGGTCACACCCGCTCAATAGTAAGTTTATATTTTTTTTAGAGATCCAAAATTACTTATGATGTAGCAAAGGCAAGATCAGACGATAACGCTTTTCCTCGATCCTTCCAACTGGCCTATAAAACAATAGGCCATGCCAGACAAGGGGATGGGTGAGTAAAAAATCGTAACTTCACATCATTGTGGTATTAGTATAAAGTCAATTGTTATTTTGAACCGGTTTTTATGACAGAAACTCGTGTGGATTTTAGGTCCTCAAGTGTATGGAGGAATGGGATGGTGACGAGTTCAGAAACACTATTACACAGGTACTTCAAAAAGATTACTTACATGTCGAACAACCAGATCATATCAATAACATCTTCATTCACTTATGAAATTATTTTCCAGACTATTGTTGACTCGACCAGGGAAGTTGTGCTAACATAAATAATCTAATCACCTGCAAATGAGCTGGACAACATCAACGATAATCTGCTTAAACTCATGCTCCACGAAGATGATTATTAGAACCAAGACCTTCGGATATGGTCGGGTTTTTGTCCTGAAAAAGGTTTCCAAGCCGTGTTAAACACTTGGTTCTTTTTATTTCCTATGTAACTTTTTTGGTACACTATGTAACGAGTGAGAGATCATACTTTATTTTTCTTTATTACAATGCTAAATTCATTTGTATTGTGATCTATCTACAGTTGTCGTTGTTTTCGCGAAATTCACAACACCGATATTATGCCTTTGATGTGTTATCGAATTATGCTAAGATCGATTAGTTTGATATATACATGTCTTGTATGTTTACCTTACTATCTAAGTTACTGAACGAACTAGACAAGTATGTCAATAGTTTTGTGGCGAAATTTAGCATACCCAACTTTTCTCCACCGGTCATGTCCGGCAACCCCATTAGCTCCCGTCAAAATTTCGTACCTGGACAACTTTGTCGGACTGTCTGTCTCTCGAGCAGGACAGACCGGCAAATTTTTTTTGGTATGGCCGGACAAGTTGCCGAACAGGACGTGTTGCATTGTCGCAAATTATTTTCCCATCGGACAAGTGTGGGACATTGTCCGGCGGCATCCGTTTACTCCCGTTAAAAGTAATTAGCTGGAATTTTCTAGCCGGACTACACCCCGGACTGGATGGCAGATAAGTGTGCCAGACACGAAGTTGGACTGTCTGCTGGTCATCCCCAAGCTCCCCTTCGCAGCTGCCAGGGCCGTCGCCGCCTCCATGATCTTGCGTCCCGCCCTGCCTCCACCGTGCGCCAATCTGCGTGCCACCGCCGCCGTGCTAGCCCTACCGCACACACCTACAAGGCAAACCCTAGGCGTGCGCTGATACGTTGCAAACGTATCTAATTTTTGATGTTCCATTATTGTTTAGTATCTACTTTCTTATGTTTTATCTATATTTGGAGATGCTTTTATGCATTTTCTGGGACTAACCTATTAACAAGATGCCACAGTGCCAGTTGCCTGTTTTCTGCTATTTTTGGTTCCATAAAAGTCAGAAAATGAATATTCTCGGAATTGGACGGGACAAAAGCCAAAGTCGATATTTTACCAGAAGACTCACAGAGCTAGAAGACGAGACGGAGAGGGCCCAGGGGCTGGCCACACCACCTGGTGGCGCGGACCATGCCAGACCGCGCTAGGGGGTGGTGTGGGCCCCTCCGGCACCCCCTCGGTCTCCTCTCTCGCTATAAGAAGCCTTCGATGAGAAAACCCTAAATCGAACAGCCTCCAGCCACGAAAAGTTCCGCAGCACCACCGCCATCAAAGAGGAGATTCGGGGGACAGAAAGTCTCTGTTCCAGCACCCTGTCGGGACGGGGAAGTGCCCCCGGAGCCATCTCCATCGATCTCCACCACCATCTCCATCGCTGTTGCTGATTCCCATGATGATGAGGGAGTAGTTCTTCCTCGAGGCTAAGGGTTCTACCGGTAGCTATGTGTTCATCTCTCTCTCTATGCATGATCATATTATGATCATGAGCTTTGTAGTCAAGTAGATCTACCTTGCTACTCAAGTGCTTTAATAGATCTCCGCTCTCCCCATGTGTGTGAAAGTGACAGTGTGCACACCATGGTGGCACTTAGGCTAGAGATTACAAATACTTGCTATGAGTTATATTTAGAGTTGGATGTCTTTATGAAACTGTGGTGTTTGTTGGAACCATCTAGTGCTCAAGGAGATGGTGTGGGGTTATCTAGATGGGAAAGGCTTACTTTGAGGTGTGCTTTTATAGCCCTACCATCGATTAGAGTGTCCAACCGAAGAGTAGTTAAGAGTAGTATCATAAAAATAAGATATTTATATGAGAGTGTTCACTAGTGAAAGTATGATCCCTAGGCCTTGTTTCTAAGCATTGAAACACCATTTGCAACTAGATATGTTACATGTTTGCTTGCTTCTATCTTTATTTCAGTTTTTCTTTAGTCTCTTCCACGCCATCAAAGCTATTTTCTGGCACCGTTACCACTTATAATTATCTATAACACTTGTATTTCACTATCTCTTCGTCGAACTAGTGCACCTATACTCCTGACAAGTGTATTGGGTGTGTTGGGGACACAAGAGACTTCTTGTATCTTGATTGCTGGGTTGCTTGAGAGGGATACCTTTGACCACTTCCTCCCTGAATTTGATAAACCTTGGGTAATCTACTTAAGGCAAAACTTGCTGCTATTCTACAAACCTCTGCACTTGGAGGCCCAAGAACTGTCTACAAGAATAGAAGTGCCTAGACATCAAGCTATTTTCTATCATCGTTGCCGGGGAGGTAAAGTAAAATGTACTCACATCCTCCGGTGTGAGTGCTCGAAGTTATTTCTTTTAGATTCTGCAATTTTGTCATTTTGTTTCTTGTTTTCACTAGTTAGGCTTAATGGAAAACAACAAAAAATTTAGAGAGCTTTATAGTATTTATCTTGAGTTAGTACATGAAGTGTTTGAAGAGAAAATTAAAAAACCTATGGAACTTTATTTGCATGCTAATAGCAATGTTGTTAGTATGAATTATTTGGACAACATTATTGCTAATGCTATGGAAAAGTCTAACCTTGAGGAAGCTAGTTTTTATGAAAATGATCTTTTTAGTCCCCCATCTTTAGAGGAGTAAATTTGCTTTGATGATACTATACCTCTAATATATGATGATTACGATGATGAATATGATATTTTCAGTCCACCTACTATTGAGGAGGAAATTAATTATGACTACAATATGCCTCCTATATTTGATGAATATGGTGATGAGAATAATAAGGATAGATATTTTGTTGAATTTGCTCCCACTACAATTAATAAGAATGACTATGCTTATGTGGAGAGTAATAATTATTATATGCATGTGGCTCATGATAAGAATGTTTTATGTGATAGTTATATTGTTAATTTTATTCATGATGCTACTGAAAGTTATTATGAGAGAGGGAAACATGGTTTTATGTATCTCAACAATATTAAGTTTTCCCTCTTTATGTTGAAAGTCTTGAAGTTGAACTTGTTTTGCTTTACTATGCTTGTTGCTTTGTGCTTTCATGACTTGTTTGTTTACAAGATTCCTATGCATAGGAAGTGGGTTAGACTTAAATGTGTTTCGAATTTGCTTCTTGATGCTCTCTTTTACTTCAATTCATATTTCTTATGTGAGCATCTTATCAAACTATCAAGCCTAACTTAAAGGCGTTAAAGAAAAGTATTTATTGGGAGATAACCCAAAAGTTTTAGATGAGTCTTGGAAGTTATTACTTCTGTAATAACCGCTCCTTATCCTTTTTATTTGCTTTTTGTGCCAAGAGTAATGATGACCCACAAGTATACGGGGTGTATCGCAGTATTTTCGATAAGTAAGAGTGTCGAACCCAACGAGGAGCAGAAGGTGCTCGCTAGAAGTATGGATCAGGAATTCTCTACAAATACTTAACAAACGGATTTTTAGGGTTTTTTGATAAAGCAAGTAAACAAAGTACGAGTAAATAAAAGACAGTAGGAATAAATGCAGCAAGTGGCCCAATCCTTTATCCAGCAAAGGACAAGCCGGTTGTATTTCTTAAGATGACCAAACGTTCTCGAGGACACATGGAAAGACTGTCAAGTGCTTTCGCTTCATATAGTTGATTAATCTTCTTTAGCTTGTTAAGTGTTGTGTGGGTGAACCTGTGCTAATGTACCGACCTTCCTAGGACTAATACATACTTCTGATTATACCCCTTGCAAACATCCGTAAGTACAAGAAAGTAATTAAGGTCGAAACCTAACCACATCTTTAAATCTAAGACCCTTACGTCCCTTGTGCAATGGTTTCCTGACGGGGGTTCAGGTTTCTGTCACTCCGGCAACCCCTACGATTAGTAGCCATATACACAATGCATTCCCCTAGGGCCATATAGGTGAAGTTTCATGTAGTCGACGTTCACATGACACCACTAGAAGAAGTACACCACAACTTAAATATCAAACTATTGAATCTTTCTCAACACAACTCCACTACTAACAATATGACTTCTCCCATGTCCTCAAGAACAAAACGAACTACTCACAAGACATCATATGGATCATGATCAGAGATGGAATAATGATGTATAACAATCTGAACATAAACAATAATTCAATGGTTCACTCAATAGCATCAACTACGAAGAGTAATCAACATCGGGAAAGTTTCCCTTAAGAACTATGCAAGATTCAACTCAATTGTTACAGCAATATGGAGATGGTGATGAGGGTGCCGATGGTGCTGTTGGTGATGATGATGGTGATGATGATCCCGATGAAGTCCAGCTTGATGGTGGTGTTGATGGCGACGATCTCCCCTCTCTGGGAAGGAATTCCCCCGCCAGAATTCTGTCTACCGGAGAGATCTTTTTCTCTCGGTGTTTTCCGCCCCGCAGAGGTGGCAGAATCTTTCTGTGGTCGCTCCCCGAGTCTTAGGTTTTCAGGAGGAATATATACGCCAGAGGGGAGAGGTGGGCTAGGGCGGCCACACCACCTGGTGGCGCGGCCTAGTATGGCCCGTGCCAGGGGTGGTGTGGTCCCCCTGTGGCCCATCTTCACTCCTCCTTCTGGCATCCTCCGTCTTCTGGAAAAATAGGATTCTCCGTATATTTTCCCGGATTTTCTGATCTTCGCGAATTTTGCCTCCAAACAGCACCTTTTCCATCAGAATCCTGACTGCAGCGGTCCATGCTCCAAAAGTCATCAACCATGCAAAAACGGATGAAATAACATAAGTATCATCTCTTAATATAAAATAGATCAATGAATAACATTGAATTATGATATAGAATAGTGATGCAAAATGGACGTATCAACTCCCCCAAGCTTAGACTTCGCTTGTCCCCAAGCGAAACTGAACTCAATAAACATAACCTCAGGTTTATGGAGTGAAGAGTCGATAAAAGAATACGGAAAAGAAGCATCACATTCATCAAATACATAGATCATAATAGAAGACAACTCACTATTATATAACTTAACTTGGAATAAGTAAGGGAAACACAATAAAGATACATAAAGTGAATCATAATTGGTAATGGCAAACTTAGCTCTTGGTCGAAGAATAGTTGATAATTTCCTGGAGTTCACAAATAACTGGTTTTGAATGATAGCTTTCAAAGTACTAATCACCAAGATA
Organism: Avena eriantha; assembly: GCA_910589775.1. Classification (NCBI taxonomy): domain Eukaryota; kingdom Viridiplantae; phylum Streptophyta; class Magnoliopsida; order Poales; family Poaceae; genus Avena; species Avena eriantha. Next base: position 24,220,462 of record OU342742.1, read on the forward strand.
AGAGCAATGTGCAAAACAAGGAACATAAGAAACATGATTGAATAAATCATCATATGAATGAATGAAACACAACAACTCAAAATACTTGCTAAGATAGAAGGGAATAGGTTTACTGACTCAACTAAAAAGTAAAAGAAAGGCCCTTCGCAGAGGGAAGCAAGGATTTCAAGTTTCATAAAGAGCTCCCAAAAATTATGATACTTACTAGCTTTCAGCTCTCATTGCCCCTATCATAGGCATCTTTAGGTGATTAAGGTTAAAGTGATCAAATATGAGGATATTCTTGACAAGTTGTAAATTGAGAATCTCATGTCCCTTGAATACGAGGGCCACTCCTCATGCTACTCAAGTTTAGTCACCGATAAGTTCTTGTCATTGTAATCACATGTGTATCATGGAGAACCGCCAACGGGGTACCCCTTGCCCGATGATACGGAAGAATCCCCATATCAAAATGACAAGGCAAGCAGAGAACAAGCATCTCAGCAATCTTATTATTTACCATGGGAATATGGTGCTTTTTCTCTCTTTCCTCTTTTCATAATCTCTTTTTATTTCTTTTTTCGCAATATCAGACTCTTTTTTATAAGAAGAATGCTTCATAGATGCTCGTTATGGTTACGCTGCAGGTTTCCACCATGTCAGCATGGATTAGACCAGCGGCCCAAGCGTTTCTCTAACACACATGCATAACTCCATGGACTTACAAGCTCCCCTTTCATTTCACATCGACGACATCCATAGACAAAAGAACATGATATCAACTAGGTACAAACTACAAGTGCAATGTTGAAAGCGTTCCCCATGACAACATGGTTCTGCTAATTCACAACTTACAAAGCGCAAGCATATACGCAACATAGGTGAGCACAATGGTTCAAGTTTATTAAATGCAAGAAAGTAAAGTGTGCCATCAATTTCATGAGAGCTTTAATCACTAATTTTCACATAACAAGTTTAATTTGGAAGGTAGATAAAAACAAGAATTTACTTGGAATAGCAATAATGGTAATAGGTAGGTATGGTGGACACAAATGGCATAGGTTTTGGTTTAAGGATTGGATGCACGAGAAGAATTCCCTCTCAGTACAAGTTTTTGGCTAGCAAGGCTGGGTAGCAAGTATTAGAGTTGAAGGAAACAAACAAACATACAAGTGATAAAAGACAAACATGCAATCTTCCTTGGAAGCACAAAAGTTCTTAACTAGAGAATACTAGACTTATGAGCAAATCAAGAAAGAAAGATGATGAAATTATTTTTCTTTAGAGTACTTTTATCTTTTCATTCGACTCTCAAAAATAGTGTCGCTACTGACCAAGCCAGGTTTGCCAAAACCAACTAAATTAACTCAATGATCCCAAAGTGATACCAATACTAACAATAAGATCAATCATATAACCACGAATTGAAAACTAATATAAGCTATGTAAAAGAGTAAATGATAGAACTTCTCATTAATATTCCAAAACGGCAACTCACACCAAGGGATACATATCTAAAAAGAGAGGGGACACTTCCATAATGCAAACCATCCTACATGATAACTTCTCTATTCATGATATGACTCTACTAAAAAGGTAAAAAGATTGAAGATAGTGATGTGATACCGCGGCACTCCCCCAAGCTTGGAAGAAACCAAGGGGATGCCAAACCTGATGATGAATTACTCCTTTGGTGGTGGTGGTTGATGCGCTCGACTTTCGACGTAGAGCTCGTTGGGAACCCCAAGAGGAAGGTATGATGAGCACAGCAGTAAGTTTTCCCTCAGTTATGAAACCAAGGTTTAATCGAACCAGTAGGAGCAAGGAAACATCCCAAAGGTGTTACTAGCTGAGCTTTGGCAGGGCGCACTACCGGTGCTAGTAGCAACGTGGAGACCTGCACAACACAACCACAGAACTTTGTCCCAACTTGGGATGAGGTTGTCAAGCTCATCGTGTTTTGCGGAAAACAAAGGATTAAACATATCGAATGGAAAGAAGTAAAAGTTTACAGAAAGTAAACACAAAGCAGAAACAATTTATAGATTGTATGTAAAGAAAAGGACCGAGATCCATAGTTCACTAGAGGTGGCTCTCCTTAGATAGATAACATGCTGGGTGAACAAATTACAGAGGGGCAATTGACAAACACCGAGAAAGCAATACATGCATATACTAAACATCTTGACTCCTCTGAGACTTGATTGGGCATTACAACATAATACATAGACCGCCATCCAACTGCATCTATGACTAATAATCCACCTTCGGGTTATCATCCGAACCCCCTCCAGTATTCAGTTGCAAGCAACAGATTATTGCTTTACGAACTGCGTGTAAAGTAAATAATATGATTGTTCTATGAACAAAGGATTGTTGTTTTCTCCCTACTAGCAGCAACACATCTAGTACCTTAGAGATTTCTGTCACTTCCCCAGATTACTAGAGGCATGAACCCACTATCGAGCATAAATACTAACTCTTGGAGTTACTAGGATCTACTTGGCCAAGATAGCTACTAACAACGGAAAGCATGCAAGATCTCAAATAACAAAGACATGATAGAATCAATAATCAATCTGAAATAGCATCTCAATATCCATCGGATCCCTGCAAACACAACATGTATGAATTAAAAATAGATGATCTTGATCATGAACGGAGCTCACAAGATCTAAACATGATGGCACAAAGGAGGAGAACCAGCCATCTAGCTACTACATGGATCCGTAGTCCAAGGATGAACTACTCACGCATCACACCGGAGGCTTGCATGGTGATGAAGAAGGCCTCCGGGGTGAATTCCCCTCTCCGGGAGGGTGCCGGGAAGAGCTTCAGATCCCTCCCGATCTAGGGATGGAGATGACGGCGGCTACAGACTCTTTCGTAGATTTTTGATCGGATACTTAGGGTTTTCGTCCTGAGGGGAATATATAGGCAGAAGGAGAGGCCGAGGGGGTGCCGGGAGCACCCACACCACCCCCTGGCACGGGCCAGGCCTGGCCGCGTGGCCAGGTGGTGTGGTGGCTCCCTGGCCCTTCTCCGTCTCGTATTCTGGCACTTGATCACTTCTGGAAAAATAGGCACTTTGGATTTTGTCCCGTCCAATTCCGAGAATATTCATTTTCTGACTTTCTTGGAACCAAAAACAGCAGAAAACAGGCAGCTGGCTCTGTGGCTCTTGTTAATAGGTTAGTCCAAGAAATCATATGAAAATTACTCCAAAGTTGGAACAAAACACAAGAAAGTGGATAAAACCAAGCATGGAACATCAAAAATTATAGATACATCTGCAATGTATCAACATCCCCAAGCTTAACTCCTGCTCGTCCTCGAGTAGGTAAGTGATAAAAAGAAAGAATAATTTTTTAGGTGACATGCACCATCAAAGACTTGATCAAAGTAATTGTAAAACATTCAAAGCTGGGATCATAGTACTTCAATCATAACATGAAAGACAAAGTAATGCTACAGCAAAGAATACTAAGCATAAAGCCAATATCAAGCATGGCATGACAAAGCATAGGCCACAGTCAAAAACAAGCTCTTTTTACCACATAAGTATGAACTTTCCTACTCTTTTCCAAACCAAACCAAACTATTTGCAAACCAAATGTATGAAAGAGGGGGTCCAACCAATTTATTCAGAAAACTAAGCAAACCAAGCAAACTAAAAACCAAAACAAAAACAAAAAAGAAGACGCTCCAAGAAAAACAGAACTGTGCATGAAACAATAAAAATGAAGCGTTTGGAAGAAACCTGGGATTTTTATTGATGAAGAAGGGGATGCCTTGGGCATCCCCAAGCTTTGACGCTTGTAATTCTTGGATATTTCTTGGGGTGACACACGTGGCATCCCCAAGCTTGAGCTTTAGTCCATCCTTCATCTCATTACTCATTCCTTCCATACACCTGAAATTTTTCCTTCATACAAAACTTCACACAATCCCATTAGCAACATTAGTGCACTTAATATAAATAAGTCTCAAGGTTCAGTTCTAACACCAAATAAAGTTCCATTAGAACACTCGCTACTGTAGCACTTCCCTCAAAAAGCTCAATTCCCCAAAAGAACTCAAGAAGGAACTAACAAGAAGCAAATGCAGAAAATGGCAGAAATCTGTCAAAACAGACCAGCAGGTAAAGACAAATTTTTTCGAAGACCTTATATTGCTCAAATCGAAAAGTGTTGAACTAACGAAAGTTATATAACAACCTGGGGCAGAAGCACAAAAAATTACAGCTCTATTCGACATATAGAGCTCTCTCACAAATGTTTACGGTGAAGAATAGAAATCTGTTTCGGGACAGCAACTTTCCCAATCATTACTTCTCTCCCATTAGAGGTTACTCTCGGCACAAAAAGCAAATAAAAAAGGATAAGGAGAGGTTATTACAGAGGTAATAACTTCCAAGACTCATCTAAAACTTTTGGGTTATCTCCCAATAAGTACTTTTCTTTAACGCCTTTAAGTTAGGCATAAGAAGCAAAGAAAGAATCAAGTGTTCTCAAATGAAGAAGCATTAAGACCAAATTTTGTTTTCATAGGAGAAGCAAAAGAAATTTTTTCTCTCTTTTTAGGGAAGTGTTCTATACCTTCCTTGAGTGGGAGTTGGTATTTAATGGTGCCTTCTTTCATATCAATGATGGCACCAATAGTTCTAAGAAAAGGTCTTCCCAAAGTAATATGACAAGAAGCATTGTATTCAACATCCAAAACATAGAAATCAACGGGGACATAATAATCGTTAACCATAATAAGAACATCATTAAGACTCCCCATGAGTTTCTTTTTAGCATTAGCATCAAGTGGGACATTCAAATAACAATCTTCAAGAGGAGGAAACTCAAGCATATCACAAATCCTTCTAGGCATAATAGAAACACTACTATCAAGATCACACAAAGACTTGAAATCAAAGTCATTCACTTTCATATTAATGATGGGTTCCCAACCATCTTCTCGCTTTATAGGAATAGAAGCTTTATGTTTCATCTTTTCTTCTTTAATCTTTATGAGAGCATCAGTAATGTGTTTTGTAAAAGCCATGTTCATAGCACTAACATTAGGACTTTTAGCAAGATTTTGTAGGAACTTAATAACTTCAGAGATATTGCAACCATCAAGATCAAAATCAACTTTATCGTCTAAATTAGTAGAACTATTACTAGCCTCAACACTAGTGGTGGTGATAGTAGAAACACTATAGTTTCTAGCAATTTCTCCTTCTCTTTCCTACTTAGCATGTAATTCAGCTAATAGTCTAACATTTTCATCAATTCTTACTTGTATAGCATTAGTAGCTGCAAATGGATTCTCATTAGTTTCAGGTTTAGCAGCCATTTTATTCAAAGTAGATTGAGCTTCAACCAAAGATGCTATATTTATTTTAGCATTGGAGAGTTTTTTCTCAATAGTTTTATTGAAAGCAGTTTGTTTACTAATAAACTCCTTAAGCATAACTTCAAGTTAAGAGGGAGCACTCTTATTATTGTTGTAAGAATTTCCATAAGCATTACCATTGTTGGGAGGGTATGGCTTATAATTGTTGTTACCAAAATTGTTCCTATAAGCATTATTACCATAAGCATTGTTGCCAAAGTTGTTATTTCTTATGAAGTTCACATCAACTTGCTCTTCTTGAGAAACCAAAGAGGCTAAAGGAACATTATTTGGATCAATATGGGCTTTCCCATTAACAAGCATGGACATAATAATATCAATTTTATCACTCAAGAAGGAGGTTTCCTCAACATAATTTACCTTCTTACCTTGTGGAGCTCTCTCAGTATGCCATTCAGAATAATTAACCATCATATTGTCCAAAAGTTTTGTTGCAGCACCCAAAGTGATGGTCATAAAGGTACCTCCAGCAGCTGAATCCAATAGGTTCCTTGAAGAATAGTTCAATCCTGCATAAAAAGTTTGGATGATCATCCAAGCAGTCAGTCCATGAGTGGGTCAATTCTTTACCAAAGATTTCATTCTTTCCCAAGCTTGAGCAACATGCTCATTCAAGTTGTTTAAACTTCATTATTTCACTTCTCATGGATATAATCTTAGCAGGAGGATAGTATTTTCCAATAAAAGCATCTTTGCACTTAGTCCAAGAATCAATACTATTCTTAGTTAAGGAATTCAACCATTCTTTAGCTTTTCCTCTCAAAGAGAAAGGAAACAATTTCAGCTTAATAATATCACCATCTATATCCCTATGCTTTCGCATCTCACAAGGTTCAAAAAAGTTATTTAGATGGGAAGCAGCATCTTCATTACTAATACCAGAAAATTGCTCTCTCATAACAAGATTGAGTAAAGCAGGTTTTATCTCAAAGAAAGTATTTTCAGCCATAGGTGGAGCAATAGGCGTGCTCATAAAATCATTGTTGTTGGTGCTAGTGAAGTCACACAACTTAGTGTTTTCAAGAGTAGTCATTTTTTTGGGTTTTCAAATAAGAAAGCAAACTTGTAAAACTAATTTTTTTTTGTGTTTTTGAAGAACAAAACAAGCAAACAAAGCAAAAAGAAAACTAAGCAAAACAAAACAACAAAGTAAATAGATTGGTTATGAGGGACTCCCCTTGTGAAGATGTCCTTGACTCCCCGGCAACGGCACCAGAAAAGATCTTGATGCGCTCGACTTTCGACGTAGAGCTCGTCGGGAACCCCAAGAGGAAGGTATGATGAGCACAGCAGTAAGTTTTCCCTCAGTTATGAAACCAAGGTTTAATCGAACCAGTAGGAGAATGGAAATACCCTAAAGGTGTTACTAGCTAAGCTTTGGCAGGGCGCACTACCGGTGCTAGTAGCAACATAGAGACCTGCACAACACATCATTATTCCATCTCTGATCATGATCCATATGATGTTTTGTGAGTAGTTCATTTTGTTCTTGAGGACATGGGAGAAGTCATATTGTTAGTAGTGGAGTTGTGTTTAGAAAGATTCAATAGTTTGATATTTAAGTTGTGGTGTACTTATTCTAGTGATATCATGTGAACATCAACTACATGACACTTCACCTATATAGGCCTAGGGGAATACATTGTGTATTTGGCTACTAATCGTAGGGGTTGCCGGAGTGACAGAAACCTGAACCCCCGTTAGGAAACCATTGCACAAGTTCTATGGTTGTGTTGTGCAGGTCTCTATGTTGCTACTAGCACCGGTAGTGCGCCCTGCCAAAGCTTATCTAGTAACACCTTTAGGGTGTTTCCTTTCTCCTACTGGTTCGATTAAACCTTGGTTTCATAACTGAGGGAAAACTTACTGCTGTGCTCATCATACCTTCCTCTTGGGGTTCCCAACGAGCTCTACGTCGAAAGTCGAGCGCATCAACATCTTTTCTGGTGCCGTTGCCGGGGAGTCAAGGACATCTTCACAAGGGGAGTCCCTCATAACCAATCTATTTACTTTGTTGTTTTGTTTTGCTTAGTTTTCTTTTTGCTTTGTTTGCTTGTTTTGTTCTTCAAAAACACAAAAAAAAATTAGTTTTACAAGTTTGCTTTCTTATTTGAAAACCCAAAAAAATGACTACTCTTGAAAACACTAAGTTGTGTGACTTCACTAGCACCAACAACAATGATTTTATGAGCACGCCTATTGCTCCACCTATGGCTGAAAATACTTTCTTTGAGATAAAACCTGCTTTACTCAATCTTGTTATGAGAGAGCAATTTTCTGGTATTAGTAATGAAGATGCTGCTTCCCATCTAAATAACTTTTTTGAACCTTGTGAGATGCGAAAGCATAGGGATATAGATGGTGATATTATTAAGCTGAAATTGTTTCCTTTCTCTTTGAGAGGAAAAGCTAAAGAATGGTTGAATTCCTTAACTAAGAATAGTATTGATTCTTGGACTAAGTGCAAAGATGCTTTTATTGGAAAATACTATCCTCCTGCTAAGATTATATCCATGAGAAGTGAAATAATGAAGTTTAAACAACTTGAATGAGCATGTTGCTCAAGCTTGGGAAAGAATGAAATCTTTGGTAAAGAATTGACCCACTCATGGACTGACTGCTTGGATGATCATCCAAACTTTTTATGCAGGATTGAACTATTCTTCAAGGAACCTATTGGATTCAGCTGCTGGAGGTACCTTTATGACCATCACTTTGGGTGCTGCAACAAAACTTTTGGACAATATGATGGTTAATTATTCTGAATGGCATACTGAGAGAGCTCCACAAGGTAAGAAGGTAAATTATGTTGAGGAAACCTCCTTCTTGAGTGATAAAATTGATATTATTATGTCCATGCTTGTTAATGGGAAAGCCCATATTGATCCAAATAATGTTCCTTTAGCCTCTTTGGTTGCTCAAGAAGAGCAAGTTGATGTGAACTTCATAAGAAATAACAACTTTGGCAACAATGCTTATGGTAATAATGCTTATAGGAACAATTTTGGTAACAATAATTATAAGCCATAACCTCCCAACATTGGTAATGCTTATAGAAATTCTTACTACAATAATAAGAGTGCTCCCTCTGAACTTGAAGTTATGCTTAAAGAGTTTATTAGTAAACAAACTACTTTTAATAAAACTATTGAGGAAAAACTCTCTAATGCTGAAAGAAACATAGCATCTTTGGCTGAAGCTCAATCTACTTTGAATAAAATGGCTGCCAAACCCGAAGCTAATGAGAATCCTTTGCAGCTACTAATGCTATACAAGTAATAATTGATGAAAATGTTAGACTATTAGCTGAATTACATGCTAAGTGGGAAAGAGAAGATGAAATTCTAAAAAACATTACCGTTTCTACTATCACTACCACTAGTGTTGAGGCTACTAATAGTTCTACTACTTTAGATGATAAAGTTGATTTTGATCTTGATGGTTGCAACATCTCTGAAGTTATTAAGTTCCTACAAAAGCTTGCTAAAAGTCCTAATGCTAGTGCTATGAACATGGCTTTTACAAAACACATTACTGATGCTCTCATAAAGATTAAAGAAGAAAAGATGAAACATAAAGCTTCTATTCCTATAAAACAAGAGGATGGTTAGGAACCCATCATTAATATGAAAGTGAATGACTTTGATTTTAAAGCTTTGTGTGATCTTGATAGTAGTGTTTCTATTATGCCTAGAAGGATTTATGATATGCTTGATTTGCCTCCTCTTGAAGATTGTTATTTGAATGTCCCACTTGATGCTAATGGTAAAAAGAAACTCATGGGGAGTCTTAATGATGTTCTTATTATGGTTAACGATTCCCATGTCCCCGTTGATTTCTATGTTTTGGACGTTGAATACAATGCTTCTTGTCCTATTAGTTTGGGAAGACATTTTCTTAGAACTGTTGGTGCCATCATTGATATGAAAGAAGGCACCATTAAATATCAACTCCCACTCAAGAAAGGTATAGAACACTTCCCTAAAAAGAGAGAAAATATTTCTTTTGCTTCTCCTATGAAAACAAAATTTGGTCTTAATGCTTCTTCATTTGAGAACACTTGATTCTTTCTTTGCTTCTTATGCCTAACTTAAAGGCGTTAAAGAAAATTACTTGTTGGGAGATAACCCAAGAGTTTTAGTTGAGTCTTGGAAGTTATTACCTCTGTAATAACCTCTCCTTAAACTTTTTATTTGCTTTTTGTTCCAAGAGTAACCTCTAATGAGAGTGAAATAATATTGGGAAAGTTGCTGTCCCGACACAGATTTCTGTGCTTCACCGTAAAAGTTCCTAAGAGAGCTCTGTATGTTGGATTGAGCTGTTATTGTTTGTGCTTCTGCCCCAGGTTGTTATCTAACTTTCGTTAGTTCAACACGTTTTGATTTGAGCAACAGAATGTCTTCAAAAAAATTCGTCTTTACCTGCTGGTCTGTTTTGACAGATTTCTGCCATTTTCTGCATTTGCTTCTTGTTAGTTCCTTTTTGAGTTCCTTTGGGGAATTGAGCTTTTTTAGGAAATTGCTACAGTAGCTAGTGTTCTAATGGAAGTTTATTTGGTGTTAGAACTGAACCTTGAGACTTATTTATCTTAAGTGCACTAATGTTGCTAATGAGATTGTGTGAAGTTTTGTATGAAGGAAAAATTTCAGGTGTATGGAAGGAATGAGTAATGATATGAAGGATGGACTAAAGCTCAAGCTTGGGGATGCCACGCGTGTCACCCCAAAAACATCCAAGAAGTACAAGCGTCAAAGCTTGGGGATGCCCAATGCATCCCCTTCTTCATCAATAAAAATCTCAGGTTTCTTCCAAACGCTTCATTTTTATTGTTTCATGCACAATTGTGTTTTTCTTGGAGCATCTTATTTTTGGTTTTTGTTTTGGTTTTTAGTTTGCTTGATTTGCTTAGTTTTTGTGAATAAATTGATTGGACCCCCTCTTTCACACTTTGGTTTGTAAATAGTTTGGTTTGGTTTGGAAAAGAGTAGGAAAAGTTCATACTTTCGTGGTAAAAAGAGCTTGTTTTTGACTGTGGCCTATGCTTTGTCATGCCATGCTTGATATTGTTTTGGCTTTATGCTTAGTATTCTTTGCTGTAGCATGACTTGTTATAAACAATTGAGATTGCTTAATGTGCCTTGGATGAATTATGCGTTGTTTTAGCATATTAAAGCATAGTATAGTGGTATTCTCCTTTGATGCTTTATTCGGATTGACTTGGCACATGTTCACACCATGTTATGACTGTCTCAAGTCACCATAGACTTTATGATCCTTTATTTTTCAACTTGTAGTATCACTTTATGCTTTGATCAATGATGTTTTGTCGCTCTGCATGATTATGGCCATTATTGCTCTCTTAGTTTGTCGCTCCCAGTCTTTTGCTAGCCTCCACAACAAAGTATGAGTTCCACTCATGCATCCAACTCCCTAAACCAAGGTATTCCAAAGAGTCAACCATACCTACCTACTAGCTTATGCTATTCCAAGTATATTCATGATTTTGTTTACCTTCCACTTGTTATGAAAAAACTAGTGATTAAAGCTCTCACGAACTTGATGGCACACTTTACTTTACTTGCCCTTAAATAACTTGAACCATTGTGTCTTCTATGTTGTATATGCTTGCACTTATTTGTTGGGAATTAGCAGAACCATGCTTTCATGGGGAACGCTTTCAACATTGCACTTGGTACTTGTACCTAGTTGATATCATGCTATTTTGTATATGGATGTCGTCGGTGTGAAATGAAAGGGGACCTTGTAAGTCCATGGAGTTATGTATATGTGTTAGAGAAACGCATGGGCCGCTGGTCTAATACATGCTGACATGGTGGAAACCTGCAGCGTAACCATAATGAGCTGTCTATGAAGCATTCTTCTTATAAAAAAAGAGTCCTATACTAAGAAAAAAGAGAAAAAGAGAAAAAAGAGATACGATGAAAAGAGGAACTTGAGAAAAAAGCACCATATTCCCATGGTAAATAAGAAGAATGTTGAGATGCTCGTTGTCTGCTTGCCTTGTCATTTTGATATGGGGATTCTTCCGTATCATCGGGCAAGGGGTACCCCGTTGGCGGTTCTCAATGATACACATATACTTACGATGACAAGAACTTACCGGTGACTAAACTTGCGTAGCATGAGGAGCGGCCCTCGTATACAAGGGATATGAGATTTCTGACTTATACTTCGTCAAGCATGTACACCATAGTTTGTTCACTTTAACCTTAATCACTTCAAGATGCTTATGATAGGGGCAATGAGAGCTGAAAGCTATAAGTACCATAATTTTTGGAAGCTCTTTATGAGAATTGAATCCCTACTTCCTTTTACAAAAGGCTTTTCTTCCACCATTATATTGAGTCTCCACCTTCTACCTTTATGCACCTACTTTGAGAGCATAGTGGTCATTCTTAGTTCTATGTGCATTGTCCCAAGACTAGTTGATTGATGCATAACTTGATATTTCTTGTTTTAAACTATTGTATCTAGTCATTGTTATGAATTTTGAAGGTGTCCTATGCATTTATATTTGCTACTCTATTGAGGGACAAGCTGAATACTATTATGCTATGTTTCTTTATGTGAAACAAACAAACGTCTTGCAAACCATGTTATTCATGAATCTTTTGTTTGTACCTTTTCATGTTGCATCATAGTCTCTTTGCTTATTGCTAGAACTTTGTCTTTCATGTTATGATTGAAGTACTATGATCCCAGCTTTGAGTATTTTGCAAATACTTTGATCAAGTCTTTGATGGTGCATGTCACCTCAAAAATTATTTCTTTTTATCACTTACCTACTCGAGGACGAGCAGGAGTTAAGCTTGGGGATGTTGATACATTGCAAATGTATCTATAATTTTTGATGTTCCATGCTTGGTTTAATCCACCTTCTTGTGTTTTGTTCCAACTTTGGAGTACTTTTCATATGATTTCTTGGACTAACCTATTAACAAGAGCCACAGTGCCAGCTGCCTGTTTTCTGCTGTTTTTGGTTCCAAGAAAGTCAGAAAATGAATATTCTCGGAATTGGACGAGACAAAAGCCAAAGTGCCTATTTTTCCGGAAGGGATCAAATACTAGAATACGAGACGGAGAAAGGCCAGGGAGCCACCACACCACCTGGCCGTGCAGCCAGGCCTGGCCCACGCCAGGGGGTGGTGTGGCCTCTCCCGGCACCCCCTCGGCCTCACCTTCCGCCTATAAGTTGCGCTTGGGACGAAAACCCTAAGGACCTGATAAAAAATCCAAAAAAGAGTTTGTAGCCGCCGTTATCTTCATCCCTAGATCAGGAGGGATCTGAAGCTCTTCTCGGCACCCTGACGGAGAGGGGAATTCACCCTGGATGCTTTCTTCATCACCATGCAAGCCTCCGGTGTGATGCGTGAGTAGTTCATCCTTGGACTACGGATCCATGTAGTAGCTAGATGGCTTGTTTCTCCTCCTTTGTGCTTTCATGTTTAGATCTTGTGAGCTCCGTTCATGATCAAGATCATCTATTTGTAATTCATACATGTTGTGTTTGCGGGGATCCAATGGATATTGAGATGCTATTTCAGATTGATTATTGATTCTATCATGTCTTTGTAATTTGAGATCTTGCATGCTTTCCGTTGTTAGTAGCTATCTTGGCCAAGTAGATGCTAGCAACTCCAAGAGTTAGTATTTATGCTCGATAGTGGGTTCATGCCTCTGGTAAAATGGGGAAGTGACAGAAATCTCTAAGATACTAGATGTGCTGTTGCTACTAGGGAGAAAACAACAATCCTTTGTTCATAGAACAATTGTATTGTTTACTTTACACGCAGTTCGTAAAGCAATAATCTATTGCTTGCAACTTAATACTGAAGGGGGTTTGGATGATAACCTGAAGGTGGATTATTAGTCATAGATACAGTTGGATGGCGGTCTATGTATTATGTTGTAATGCCCAATCAAGTCTTAGAGGAGTCAATATGATTAGTATATGCATGTATTGCTTTCTCGGTGTTTGTCAATTGCCCCGCTGTAATTTGTTCACCCAGCATGTTATCTATCTAAGGAGAGCCACCTCTAGTGAACTATGGATCCCGGTCCTTTTAATTTACATACAATCTACAATCTTTTACTGCTTTGTGTTTACTTTCGGCAAACTTTTACTTCTTTCCATTCGATACGTTTAATCCTTTGTTTTCCGCAAAACACAGTGAGATTGACAACCTCATCGCAAGTTGGGGACAAAGTTCTGTGGTTGTGTTATGCAGGTCTCCACGTTGCTACTAGCACCGGTAGTGCGCCCTGCCAAAGCTCAGCTAGTAACACCTTTGGGGTGTTTCCTTGCTCCTACTGGTTCGATTAAACCTTGGTCTCATAACTGAGGGAAAACTCGCTGCTGTGCTCATCATACCTTCCTCTTGGGGTTCTCAACGGGCTCTACATCAACCACGAGCTAGCACCCCCTCATTCATGCATTAGTTTTCAAATAGATTGGTTTGGATTGAAAAAGAGCAGGAAAAGTTCATGCTTAAGTGGTAAAAAGGAGCTTGTTTTTGACTGTGGCCTATGCTTTGTCATGTCATGCTTGGTGGTATTTTGGCTTTATGCTTAGTGATTTTTGCTGTAGCATGACATGTTATAAACAATTGAGATTGCTTAATGTGTCTTGAAAGAATCATGCGTTGTTTTAGCATATTAAAGCATAATATTGTGGTATTCTCCTTTAATACTTTATTTGGGTTGACTTGGCACATGCTCACACCATGTTATGACTATCTTAAGTCACCATAGCCTTTATGATCCTTTAGTTTTTGACTTGTAATATCACTTTATGCTTTAATTAATGATGTTTTGTCGCTTTGCATGATTATGGCCATTATTGCTCTCTTAGTTGGTCACTCCTAGTCTTTTTCTAGCCTCCGCATGTACCAAGTATGAGTTCCACTCATGCATCCAACTCCAAATAAAACCAAGTTATTCCAAAGAGTCCACCGTACCTACCTATTAGTAATATTGCTATTCAGTATATTCATGTTTTTATCTACCTTTCGAATTAAACTTATTATGTGAAAATTAGTGATTAAAGCTCTCACGAACTTGATGGCACACTTTACTTTTCTTGCACTTAATAAACTTGAACATTGTGTCATCTATGTTGTATATGCTTGCACTTATATGTTGGGGATTAGCAGAACCATGCTGTCATGGGGAACGCTTTCGCATTGCACTTGTACTTTGTACCTAGTTGATATCATGCTCTTTTGTCTATGGATGTCGTCGGTGTGAATTGAAAGGGGGGCTTGTAAGTCCATAGAGTTATGTATGTGTGTTAGAAAAACACCCGGGCCGCCGGTCTAATCCATGATGTCATGGTGGAAACCTGCATCGTAACCATAATGAACTGTCTATGAAGCATTCTTCTTATAAAAAAAGAGATAGAGATTGAGAAAAAGAGAAAAAAAAGAAAAAAAGAGATATGAGAAAAGAGGAAAGAGAGAAAAAAGCACCATTTTCCCATGGTAAATAAGAAGATTGTTGAGATGCTTATTGTCTGCTTGCCTTTTCATTTTGATATGGGGATTCTTCCGTATCATCGAGCAAGGGGTACCTCATTGGCGGTTCTCTATGATACACATGTACTTACTATGAGAAGAACTTACCGGTAACTAAACTTGAGTAGCATGAGGAGCGGCCCTCGTATTCAAGGGACATGAGATTGCCAATTTATACTTTGTCAAGCATATACTCCATAGTTTGTTCACTTTAACCTTAATCACTTCAAGATGCTTATGATAGGGCAATGAGAGCTGAAAGCTAATAAGTACCATAATTTTTGGAAACTCTTTATGAGACTTGAATCCCTGCTTCCTTCAATGAAGGCCTTTCTTTTACTTTTATGTTGAGTCTCCATCTTCTATCTTTATGCACCTATTGAGAGAACATAGTGGCCATTCTTAGTTCGATGTGCATTGTCCCAAGACTTGTCGATTGATACATAACTTTGATATTGCTTGTTCTTAAACTATTTGTATCTAGTCACCCTTATGAACCTTGAAGGTGTCCTATGCATTTATGTTTTGCTACTCCATGAGGGACAAGCTGAATGCTACTATGCTATGTTTTCTATATGTGAAACAAACAAACATCTTTCAATGCATTGTTATTCATGATCTTTATTTGTATCCTTTCATGTTACAACATAGTTGCTATGTCTTATTGTTAGAACTTCATCTTTTATTCTTATGTTTAGACTACTTTGATCCCAGCTTTCAATGCTTGCAAATGGTTTGATCTTGATTGTGATGGTGCATGTCACCTTAAAAATTATTCTTTTCTTTTTATCACTTACCTACTCGAGGACGAGCAGGAGTTAAGTTTGGGGATGTTCATACGTAGCAAACGTATCTATAATTTTTGATGTTCCATGCTTGTTTAGTATCTACTTTCTTATGTTTTTTCTATATTTGGAGATACTTTTATGCATTTTCTGGGACTAACCTATTAACAAGATGCCACAGTGCCAGTTGCCAGTTTTCTACTGTTTTTGGTTCCAGAAAAGTCAGAAAATGAATATTCTCGGAATTGGACGGGACAAAAGCCAAAGTCGATATTTTACCGGAAGACTCACGGAGCCAGAAGACGAGACGGAGAGGAGCCAGGGGTTGGCCACACCACCTGGTGGCGCGGGCCATGCCAGGCCGCGCCAGGGGGTGGTGTGGGCCCCTCCGACACCCCCTCGGTCTCCCCTCTCGCCTATAAGAAGCCTCCGATGAGAAAACCCTAAATCAAACAGCCTCCAGCTACGAAAAGTTCCGTAGCACCGCCGCCACCGAAGAGGAGATTCGGGAGACAGAAAGTCTCTGTTCCGGCACCCTGCCGGGACGGGGAAGTGCTTCCGGAGCCATCTCCATCGATCTCCACCACCATCTCCATCACCGTTGCTGATTCTCATGATGATGATGGAGTAGTTCTTCCTCGAGGCTAAGGGTTCTACCGGTAGCTTTGTGTTAATCTCTCTATGCATGATCATATTATGATCATGAGCTTTGTAATCAAGTAGATTTACGTTGCTACTCAAGTGCTTTAATAGATCTTTGCTCTCCCCATGTGTGTGAAAGTGACAGCGTGCACACCATGGTGGCACTTAGGTTAGAGATTATAAATACTTGGTATGAGTTATATTTGGAGTTGGATATCTTTATGAAGTTGTGGTCTTTGTTGTAACCATCTAGTACTTAAGGTGATAGTGTGGGATTATCTAGATGGGAAATGCTTACTTTGAGGTGTGCTGTTATATTCCTACCATGGATTAGAGTGTCCAACCGGAGAGTAGTTAAGAGTAGTATCATAAAGAGAAGATATTTATATGAGAGTGTTCACTAGTAAAAGTATGATCCCTAGGCCTTGTTTGTATGCATTGAAACACCATTTGCATTAGATATGTTAAATGTTTGCTTCCTTCCATCTTTATTTCAGTTTTTCTTTAGTCTCTTCCACGCCATCAAAGCTATTTTCTGGCACCGTTACCACTTATAATTATCAATACCACTTGTATTTCACTATCTCTTCGCTGAACTAGTGCACCTATACACCTGACAAATGTATTGGGTGTGTTGGGGACACAAGAGACTTCTTCTATCTTGATTGCAGGGTTGTTTGAGAGGGATACCTTTGACCACTTCCTACCTGAGTTCGATAAACCTTGGGTAATCCACTTAAGGGAAAACTTGTGGTTGTTTTACAAACCTCTGCACTTGGAGGCCCAACAACTGTGTACAAAAATATAAGTGCGTAGACATTATGTGCCGGCAAGGACGAGTCACCGGCTTGCTGGACACCACCGGTATCACCGCACGGACATGGCCGTCGCCAGCGTACTCGGCCGGCGATGATCGGTGTTTTTTTCCGTTCGCGTACATGTCGTACTAGTATAGGTACGACTTTCGTTGAGTTATACAGGGTTTTTTATATGATTACGTATACGGTAAATGTACTAATTATGAACAGGTATCAAGCGATCTGAGCCGTCCTCATGTTTGAGGTTATACGAGTTTAGGTTGGGGGTAGCGCCGGAGCAGAGGCCATCTTTGAATTGATTATGTATATGTTCTCCTTACCCTTTGCAGGTTTGAATTTTGTTTGAACTGGTTTCAGCTAAAGGTAGAGTTGCGGTTTGATCTGGACTATTGATTAGGTTTCTTTAATTCTTTAGGAAACGCATGGAGCAAGTTTTGAAGTTGTGGCGTAGGAGCTTTATGTGCAAGTATGGTTATCACACTTGTAAGAATATGTCATCATTATCTTTCAGCAAGTGATTTCTTATCACCGGTTGCGCTTTTGTATTGCTTAAGTAAGTAAGATTGCTTATGACGATATTCTACAATGTGGCACCATTGAGTCACTATCTAGCAATATATCTACTGTATATCTTTCTTTAGAAGATTCATTCAGAAAGCAGAGATCTGCAGGTCTCTTGTTGGGGTTTGAAATTAAGCCCATTTCTGATCGCCAGCCCACATGCCATAAATTAGAAGCTCTCGCCGCCGTCAACAGTTGAGCTGTGCCTATCCTGAAATTAAGCTCCAGTCGCCGATAATCTGGCGACAGAATCGTAGTGCTGCACCTGGACCTCCAAGTTCCTCTAGCCAGTCGACAGAACCGTAGTGCTGGCATCAGGTGTTAATTAGTCGTTTCTGTTTGGAACGACGACGATGCAGACAGGCTGAAACTTCAGTGCCCAGCTGCAGCAGCAGCAGTTGCACATGTGCCAAACACGATGTTATTTTCCTTTGCAGAGGGCGGTGTGTTTATTACGGAATTTGCTCCCCTCGTCTGTACTTACGGCTTCTCTAACCGAAGTACTCCCTCCGGTCCAAAAATAACTGATTGAATTTGTCTAAATTCGAAGGTATCTACAGAATAAAACGTGTCTAGATACATTTAAATCTAAACAAACCAAAGTCGGTTATTTCTGGACGGAGGGGGTACAAACACCGTTTAGAGGAGTAAACGATGCTATTTTACTCCTCTAACCGGTACCTAGCCGAAGCCCAATAGGTTTTAACGGAGTAAAAAGTTTTAGGAGTCGTGTCGATTTTTACTCCTCCACCGCTCGGATGAGTAAATGATTCCTCCCCTCCATGCGTTCACACTCACCTCCTCCTCGGTCTCTCCTCCACCTCCGACGACCACCCTCTCTGATTGCCGCCACCCCAGCCACCACCATAGCCCGAGATGGCTGCATCTTCTCGCCGGCCATCCCCGCCGCCACAGCAGCCCCTGGCGCAGCCCCGCGCCGCTCCCGCTCCCCGCTACCATTCCCCTCCTCGATTGGCGCCACCAAATCGTCGGGGAAGCCCCGACGGTCCACCAGCAGTCTTGACCTTCCGGTGCCGCCGACACCGGTCTACCTCGGCATGCGGCAGCGGTCGTGGGGCTCATGGATGGCTTAAATCCTCGACTGCAACACCCACCACAAGGTGTGGATCGAGAGCTTCTAGTCGCCGGACCAGGCGGCGTACACGTATGACGTGAAGAACGTCGAGCTCCACGACTCCGACTACAGCGAGCTGAACTTCCCGTTGTTTGATTGCCCGGTGCCGGCCCCGGAGACGGAAGGTCTTCGACCGCAAGCGGCGGGAGAACCGGGAGGCCCGTGAGGGCCTCGAGACGGAGCGCCAAGACGCGGCGATGGCGGCATCGCTCGCCGACCTCAACCCTGAGCTCGTCGAGGAGAAGCGCCAGCGGCTGGAGGCATTTGCCGAGGCGAAGCAGAAGGCGGACGCGACGACGTGGAAGGAGGAGGAGGATGTCGGCGATGCGGGGCCGTCGGCAGCTCCAGCGCCGACTAGGGTGATGGAGGAGGTCGTCGGCGATGGCACGGGACCGTCGACGGTGCCGGCGGTCATTGACCTCGACAACGACTCCTCCTCCTCCGACTGGGACGAGGATTAGGTTAAGTTTAGGTCAAATCCGGTCAAATTTAGTAAAATTCAACCGACTTTTGGGTGTAATATGTACAAATTAACATAAATGAAATAGTATGTTCCAAATCGGTTTGAGTCGACCAAAATTTGGTCAAATTTGATCAAGTTTTGCGGTGACCATATGATTTCCTCCTGTAAGTTTTGTACTTCGGTTAGAAACCACTTTCGTTTAGAGGAGTACTTTTACTTCTTAAAGTTTTCTCCGGTGGTTTACTGCTTTAAACTTTTGTACTTCGGTTAGAGATGCCCTCATTTTCTCTAGGATCTCTTCTTGTTCACAATCCTACATCGGTGCCTCCATGGTCGACGCCGTTCAATCTCTCCTTCCTTGCAACATTGTTCGATGTAAAACATTCAGAACATGGAGTCTTGAAGGACGAGTATCTTTACAACGGTTCACAATTCCGACGATGGAAGATCCCTCCCTGCGACAGCCAGAGCCAGTACCGGAGCTCTGAATGCCTGCCTCCGGCGGGTGCGAATCAATTCCGTTTCTAGCAATAACGATGCAGGCAGACTGAAACTTGAGCGCCCAGCTGCTGCAGCCAGCAGAGGTACGAAACGAAACGCCGTCATCACGCGCTGCAGCGGGTACGGGTCGTCCTGCGAGAGAGCCTTGCTCGCGCCGGCAGCGATGCAGCCCGTCGCTGGCTGGCGTTGTGGTCCAGCGATTCGCAGGAGCGTTCGATTCGTCGTTCATGGTTGGGGACAGAGCGAGCCGTCTCGTCTCGTGGGACTCGCGCACGTACCACGTACGGGTACGGCTGTGATGAGCCTCCCCCTCCCTAGATGATTCCACGCATTCCACCCCAGGCGAATCGTGCACGCTCACCAATGATCTGTCTCCCCTCCTAGCTTCTCCTCCTCTGATGTAAATCATGTAGAAACCATGGCTTCATCGTCTCAAAAATGTTATCAAAGGCTTCAACCAAACTAAGTACGTACTTCATGTTTCTTACGAGTACGCTAGTTCTGACATTATAGCTTCTATAAGCTTTTTCTCTTTTCAGCAAAACTTCTAACCTGAAAATATCACCTGACACACACGAAAAAGGGCCTTTTTTTTAGCTTCTCGAGACACGTCTCCACCAAACATACACAAAGCAAATAAACCCACTCGTCGTCGTCATGGCCGCATGCAAGGTAGCCGGCCCACATGATACTATCGTCCAACTGCTTGCGTTTTCGTGAAGTAGCGACGAGGCACTCGCCGACGACTGGGCCCTTGACCGGTTTCGTATGCCAATTCCGGCGCGCGCACGTGCTCCGCGCCCCCACTGGATGGCGGCGCCTTGGCGCGAAATCTTGGCGGGAGCCTTCGGTTTTGGCGGGTCTACTACCAGTAGACTGTCCGAATAAATATAGTAGTACTGCCGAGAGATTCTCGTCCGAAGTTTGCTGTCGTTTTGCACTGGTATTCCGCCTGTAACTGTAACACTGCTGTAGAGTTTTACTGACTCAGGAGTCAGGATTTTTGGACAGTTGGAGACTTGGAGTCAGCGATGTACAAAAACTTTCAAAAAATAATTTGAAGAAAAAAACGTTCGGTATTTTTAAAATCTTTTTCAAGGTCTTTTCCACCGGGTCCGACACTGCGGATCTCAGTAAGATGTTTAGGGGACGCCATTTGCATAGAGCCTGCCGCGCATGGCGGATGTGCACGCATTGGATCCCAAATGCCCGCTGAGCGCTGACATGTTTAGGGCACTGTAGCCCACGGTAGATGACAAACAGTATAGTACAAAGAGGGACGGACGGGAATGGCAACTTTTATCATCCCCGCGGGTGCGAGCTTTAACGCCAAAGGTTACTACTTTTGGACACGGAACAAGCAGAAATTAACAAGGAGTGTGAGTGGAAAAAGTCAACACTACGAGTTCACGAGCTTGCTCGATCCATAGTCGCGAGGCCATATTTACCCGATCGTGCACCCAGGGCCGTCCGTTCTTGTACTGATCAAGACATCTAGTCCCTCCGTCCCAAAATAAATGACGTGGTTTGTGTAGATTCGGTCCCAAAATAAATGACGTGGTTTGTGTAGATACGAGCGTATCTACACAAACCACGTCATTTATTTTGGGACGGAGGGAGTATATTGATTATCCAGGCTCTCCCTCGGCCTGAAAAAAAATCTGGTAATTCCTCCCAACCAATCAATCGATTGAGGACCCGGTGTCTTGCTAGCTAAGAAATGGCCACATGGTTGTCTTACCTACAACTATGATCCAAAAGACATGGGTAAAACCCCTCAGCCAAGAGGACGCATTCCCCCTAGGATATTGCCGCGCTGGGCTACTTGAATCACCAATCTCTCTCAGGCCTTGTTCGGTTCACCCCATCCCCGCGGGGGTCGCGTCCTAATCCCGGCCGATCCACGTGGGTCGTCTCGTCCGGGGATTAATCCCGGCCCACCCTGCGAAGCGCATTCGGTTACACCCGATGGGGATTCCACCCAAGCGGAATCACCCCCAATCCCGTCCATTTTGCCGTGGTAAAAATAATCGCCATCCATCCCGTGGAACGGTTCCTGGCTCGTTCGTCCTAAAAAGATCTCTCGCGTAGAGACGAGACAAAGGCGACGATGGCGGCAACGATGGCGCAACAACGTGGAGGTGAACCGCAGCGGCCGCACACTCCTTCCCTCTCGGCGCACGAAGGTCGCGCGACAACCTCGAGTCACACAGCAGCTGTGCACCCCTCCACTTCTCCCGCGCGAACTGGAGGCTGGATCTGAACTGGCAGCGAGACCAAGAAGCGAGCTCGCTGGCTCGTCGGCGGAGGCTACAACGACTAACCTCTGATGGCATCCTTCTCCCCAGGTAAGCCTTCCTTCTCTTCCTATACATCTCCTCCTCTAGTTAGGGTTTCTGTCGGTTGTTGATTTAGGATTGAGCAGTGGTGTGCGTGGTGCTGAAATTCAAGGAAGAGTGTAGTTGATTTGATTTTTTGGGAGACATTATGTCGGCGGATTTTAAGTTGAGATTCTGTGCTTGGTCGCCACTCATCCACCAACCCCTCCTCCTCTGGTCAAGTTTGCGCCGAGTTCTATGATTTGGCGGTGTTCTTTTTTCATAAAATTTACAGGTGTTGGGATTCTATGGTGTTCTTGATTTTGTTATTAATCACTTGATTCTTCATTGCATGGACTAGAGGGGTCCTAGATCCCGTGAATGCACCCCTGCTGCTGCAATAGACTGATGTATAACTACCATTTCCATCAAATATGTTATCTTTAGGAACTTGTCTGCAGAGTTTAGTCTGGGATGAAACATGATTCTCTTTCGTTGTTTCATGTTGTGTCGGCCTGCAAAGATGTGCAGAATTAGTAGCATAATTAGGCACCGAGAATGTTGATGTGACCGGTTAATTAACTGAGCATCTCTTGGGCTTATCCAGTGGCAGCAGCAAGATGAGAGGGTGGACTTCTCCAGCAGTCCACTTTGCAATGGAGATGGTCTAAGGTTTCTCGAGCCGGAGCCAGGGGCAGGGCAATAGAGGTGGCACCATCACATTGTTCTTCTACTTACCTCCTGTTTTGTGTTTTGTATGACATTTTCTTCGTTCGTGCTCTGGTCAGTGGCTTGACGGCGGCTGACCACATCTGCAGCTTTCTGTTGCGAAATGGAGCAGTATAATCTTTGTGTCCAGTCATCCAGTGACAACACAATTATTATAATTCCAAGTCATAGGTACTACCAAACATCATAAATTAGTTGGTACTTGGTACTACTAGGTAAAAAATTAGTTGGTACTTGGTACTACTAGGTAAAAAAGGAGAAGGTAATTAACCTCTTAGGTTATCACTTGATTGGGATAATTGTGTTAGTTCGATGGATTTTCTTGATAAACTATTTTATTTCATGATTGGGAATACAAGGAAAAACTCAATCATGTGTATGGTGTGTGACACTGGATAGGATCATTTTGGGGCAACTAAATATGTTTTTATTTTATGTTGTTCTATTAAAGATTATAAAGAGAGTTATGTATTGAAATTAGATGGTATCTGTAGGAAAACAAATGAGTTTTGCTTTCTCCTTTTATCACTTTTATGTTTTTGTCGATTGTTTATGTTGCACCGGTGTTGTTTAAGTTTTTGATGAACAAAATGTTGCACCATTCTTGATTACCATTCACTGAATATATGCAGCAGTTGTTGTCTTAAAATTAATTTTCTTAAAAAAACACTCCCTCCGTTTTAAAATATAAGATAATTTAGCTTTATGAAGGGAGTGTATCTAGACTTCTTTTGGTGTGTAGGTTCACTCCAAAGCTAAATGAACCTACACACTAAAAGAGATCTAGATACGCTCATTTCACAAAGCTAAAACATCATATATTTTGAAACGAAGGAGTATAACCGTATATGATTGTGTTATAAGGACTTAACCATGAGCTCCAATGAAGAATATATGATTGTGTTACAAAATTTTGATTATGTGTCCCATTTTCTGGTGTTTTGTTTGCTCTGATTCGCCATCTCTTTTACGTTGCTTAGATATTGTTTTCCTACCTGTACAGACAACCAGGTTCATCAAGAAGAAACTTTAATACCAACAGGGGGCATCGTATGACCTTTATAAAAATAAATCTCTCTGTTGCTGAAGCTCTTGTTGACGGTCGCGGGTGCACGCACTTCCGCTTGGCCATGCTGCCGATGGCTATGTGGCAATTTTTCGAGCTCTGGGCTGCAGTCGCCGACACTGTCTTGCGAGATGACATTCGTGGGCAAGCCAAGGATTCATCAACTCATCTGATCCATTGACCACACAAACTGGATTGACGTGTAAATGCGGAGACCCATCGCTTTGCTATCTGATTTTCTTTTCTTGTTCTTCTCTACCCGTCTCCTGTCCAAGTTTTGCTCTCCCTATCTGATTATATCAATAAAAAATCTGAGCTGCCAGTGTTTTCTTAAAAAAGAAAACAGCTAGAAGTCTGTACTTGTGCATTCTCTTACTCCTGATATACTGCCGAACTGAATGATATACTTGTACTGATGTCATATTGTTTATACTGATGGTGAATCGTAAGTTTATACTACCGCTCTATTTGATGTACCGCAATGCATCAATTTGATACACAAGGTTTAACCGAACGGTTGTTAACTTGTTATGGTGGTAGGGATCCCTTAGTGGCAAGGGTTATTTCACGTGGTGGATTGGGGTGATAGGTCGGGATCACTTAAACCCTCGGTGGATTGCATCCCGTGGGGGATTAGAGCCCCACAAACCGAACAAAGCCTCATCGTATTGGTAACCTCCATGCAATCACTACCGAGGATGATCCTCGTGCATCCGGGCTGGCCTGCCAGCAAAAGGTTGTCTCGAAGAGCTCTAGCTTCAGCAGTGGAAGGGTCCGATATTGTTGGGATCCCGCTATTGTCGCAAGCTATGAACATACATGATGGCTCTCGGATAACTTCATGAGTAGCTCCAGTACATAAATCTTCTCGCAATGTTACGTCAATGTTGAGCTTACATTATCCTTCTTTCGGCTTCCCCCAGCCATGTACAGGAATGCAAAAAATGTTTTGATGCCCTAGCATAATTTGCCGCAATTGCCATTATCGCTTCAGACCATCTATATTGGTTACCAATGCTCTCTTCGTGAGTTAACTACCGTCTCTACCACCATAAGTACCAGTAGGCGGTCACCACTAACTCCTCGAAGTCCACATCCTCCAATCTAGGAGCTGGTCGATCAGGAAGTTTCCAGTTCTTCAAGCAATGTTGAACCCGCTCAATCAATGTTCCATATCTCGTTGATTTGCTCAAATAACCCGAGACGGTCCCCGATCTGCAAAACCCTAGGACACTCGAAGAAAGCATGAGGGTATCTTCACAATAAATCTCAGAAACTGTATAGAGGCTGCTAGTGATGTTATGCATGTTCGTTGGGACGCAATTACATGGAATACTAGAATAGTACCGTGTAGTAAGCGTGAGGAAAATTTTTTACCTTCAACAAAAATCTTCTAGCATTCCCATGGTAGCAGGTATCTTCATGATACGATTAACATCAATTCATAGAAACAGGGATCCAAGAAGTCCTTCGTCCCATGATCTAGTCGTGGGGTCAATAAGTTCATATAGTTCGGTGTAAAAATATTTCCTCTTTATGTTGCCTTGTGTCTCGAAGGGCCGATGATATCCAAGGGTCCTCCCAAATGTTGATATCATATCCACCTCCTATCCACGAAATGCGACTATGCTCTTTGGGTTCAGTTCTTCCCATTATCTACAAAATGATATAAAGTTCATTGTGGCGATTGTTTGTGGGCGGAAGAGTGTATACCTTTTGTTTTGAACGTTGATCCTTGGAAAGAAATGTGCGCTATCACACACATGCACACAACACAAGAGTCATATATTATCATGATTGGCAAAGTAATAAAATGTGTCTTGCAATTGATGGGAACATCACCTCCTCAAAACGAAATAATATACCGCCAAAATATAAATTTTGCAATAAAATTTATAGTAAATTTAGGCATGGCATTTACATGCGTGAAATTCAACATACAAGTGAATATAGATTATCTACAATTTTATTTCCATCCTAAAATTACATTTTTACCAAGACATGGTAATACACATGAGTATATTTACATTCTTGTGCTCCTTAAATATATATACATGCACGGATCAATAGCTGGGGAAAATTCGAAGGAGTAGAATAGAAATAAGCGTGCAAAATTATGTCACAACGAAGTTCATATGGGCTAAGAGCATCCAAGAAGTTATATATCGAGAAGAATTAAAGCTTATAAAATACCATGTAAATGTTATACATGGCATTGGGAAATAAGAATAAGATGGATCCATAACATGTACGATGTGAACAATTTAAGTTGGAGGAACCAATACGTGTCATCGCAACATGAAAGAAGAATAAGATGGATCTATACAATGTACGTTGTGTAACAATTAAAGTTGGGAGAACCAAATGATGACACAAGTGAAGTATGTGAACACAAGGTCTAGAAGCAAGATATGAATGGTTATATTTGATTACTGGTACAAAAACCCTCGAGAATATCATTGGTGGGAAGATGGAAAACAAATCATGAGGAGAAGCGGAAGAAAAAGAACTAACTAAAAATGCCAGTGAATACCATGGTACTGCTATTATTTTGCATGTTGAGACAACAACCACAATTGTCTTCGTTCTTTTGTCGTCCCATACCAAGGTCCTCACCAACAAAATGCACTTAGTGGATTGGTTACAATCCTAACACCATGACCTCTATTATGCATTTTTCTTGGCAAATTAAATCAAACATCAGTTCTGATGGGCCTAAATATCAGTCCGGAGAAAAGATTGAAGCAAGCTTTTGCATTAAAATTCTTGGGTACAAAATTTTATACTATTTAAAAAATGCTCTCAATGTCATATAATAAATATAAAGATATTAATTTAGGACACAAAAGAAATCAAGCTGCGCAAGCATGAGTCAACCTACCAGTTACATCTAAGAAAAGGAGGTGTGAGTTCTCCGAAATTTCACTTTGGTGCCATAGAGAGCTACATGTATCTCGTTTTTTTGCTCGAAACATGCTTTACGCCCAGCTTTATAAATAAAGCACACATGTGAGACCGCTGCTGGGCCAGACAACACATCGCCCAAAGTAACAGACACCACAGGATACAAGGCGCTGGGAGACCCCAAGCCCAACACGAAAAGCAAGAAGAAATAAAAGAAGAAAAAATAGATATAATCTTGGGTGCATACCTGTATCTCGTTTTTTTGAAATGCTTAAAAACAATATTTCAAAAATAGATATACATAATGGTGCATACTACAGTACAATCATGCTACTAAATGTCAAGCGAAATATCATATAATCTTGGGTGCACAAAAGAATGGTAAAATTCTGACAATTTTTGGGGTTTCGAAAATTATACTCTTCACAGTACTTGGAAATTTCTATGTTGCCGAGAGCATAAGGTATCAACATTGAGATTTTACAAGCTTGTAGGAAAATCTAGATTGGTTTTCAAAACTTTGGAAGTTGTTTGATTATTTTTAGCAAAATGAGCTACATACAGTACCTATAGTTCAAGCTGAGACGCCGCACTCGGCGCGAGTTCTTCCGTACATCGTCATAGTACTAGTTGTGAGGTTTTGGGCACGTGTTTGATCTCCCACGGTACTAGATTTCTTCCAGCTTGTGGTGCATTGTTTCGTTGCCGGCTGAGCCCCGCAAGAGGTGACGTGGTCTCGTGTAATTAACCCGCGACTTGTGCGTGTGCCCCACCGGCATTTGCGTTTTGGCGAGGTAGCGACGGCCAACGGGGCCAAGGGTTGAGCGTTTGACCAGTTTCGTATCGGACATGCCCGGCGTGCTGGCGGCGCCCTGGCGCCAAATTTTGGCGGGAAGAGCTCGGGCAGTTGGCGGTTCGGCGGAGCTGCGACAACTGCGAGGAGGCCGAAGAATATGCCACAGCGGAAAAAAAAGATTCTCTAGCTCAAGTCTCCACAGCCGTATCGTTTTTCTTTTTTGGCAGCGTTCTCCTCCTCCGTTTCCTCGCTTCTGTACAAGTCTCACACCAGTGCTGCTGCTGCCTGAATGTCACTGCCTGGATTGGAGTACCTCGTACGCACATCCTGATTAAATCGTGTGATCATCATGCTGCTGGTTGTACCTACAGTCCCAGAGTTTCCATGCAACGCTCCCTGTTCAACAACTGGCCTCCGCACTGATGCGGTTGACGCTGCGTAGGGATGCCACTTCTTATTAACATCACATTCTGAGGCGCTCTACGTACGGTACAGTTGCACGCTGATGCATAGCGTAGGATTCCACGCGCAAAGTAGGCTGTGCAGAAGCACGGCCACTGTTGAAGGAAGGGTAGGGAGTCGGACGCTAACACCAAAGCGGCCGGTTAGCACTTTTATGCGCACGGGAGGTCGGCCTAAACGCGGAAGCTTTCTGCTTTTGAACATGGACGAGCAGAAACCAACAAGGGCTAGCTTATTATGTTCAGACTTGAGAGAGGTATATAGGTCCATACCCCGATCGTGATCGTGCACCGTGGGCCGCTGCGTGTCTCCTCTGCCCGGGGTTCACTAACGGGATTGCTTTTCATCTGCTCCAGCCCACCTGTCTTTTCTTCTTCTTGCTCTCCTTTTGAAACCAGCGGTTTCAGCTACTATCCACTTTTCACCAGCACACTTCTCACTGCAGTCTGCAGCCAGGCCATCGCGTTACAGCAGTAGCCAGGCCATCTTCAGCAGCGCGATCCAAACGGTTCCAAGAGGTCCGAACATCCGCCCGGACATGAGGACACAAAAAACACCGCCTAACGGGAACGCCGCCAAATGGATCAATCAATTCATCATGGATTAAATTTGGCCTGCAAAATACGTCTGTGCGGACGCGCCGTGGAACGTCATGCCTGAGGACTAGGAGGTTTACATGCCTTTGTTCTTACCAACTACTCCCTACGTTCGGAAATATAAGATGTTTTAGTTTTGTGAATCGAATGTATCTAGACATCTTTTAGTGTATCGGTTCGTAGATATTCGGAGTGAACCTATACATTAAAAGGTGTCTAGATACATTCGTTCCACAAAGCTAGAATGTCTTATATTTCCGAACGGAGAGAGTACTAGATTAGTGCATGTTTGTAGATGAGCGTGCATACAAAGTTAACTAGAATTGTGGCTCTATAATAGTAATATGATATGAATGTTTTGGATTTCTTTTTCGATATTCACTTGAATGCCCTTGATACAACGTGGTCCCCCTTGCCCCCGCAGGCGCCGAAGCTGGACGAGGACAAGGCCTTCAAGATCGTCCTGGAGCGTTCCGAACTCGAGGAGATGAGCCAATGGGATGGGCTCGCCGTGGCCCAGTGGGAGTTTGTGCTGGCGATGGGCGGCCTGCCACGCCGCCAGTGACTCCACCACCCCAAGTGGCTCCGTTGACATGGCTGTTGTGGCCTACTCCTCCGCCTCCTCTTGTGCTTGCGTGGCCTAAGTGGCAGGCCCGTGCGCCAGCACCTCCTGCATCGTAGCCGTAGCATGCGGTGTGCTGGCAACCGGCGCCTGTGACACCATGGTCATGGTCGCCGCCGGTGGTCATCCAAATCGACGACGAGGACAGGTAGGCGACGCCGGAGCAAACCCTATTTTTAGCTAGGGTGTTAGTTTTAGGTGCATTTATGTATTTTTCTTCTTTTTGCTCTATGTAAATTATGTTTGTGAATTATTCTAAAAAAAATATGGATGAGCGAAGGAGACAACCATGCTATCCTTCCGTCGGTCTCGATCATCCAAACAAAACAAAACAAGACTGACAACATGAAAGCCACGAAAACGAACGGCCACGGCAAGCTACCACCCAAAGTTCGATTCTGGGCCATGATCGATCATGTGAGTGCAGCATGAAAGCTGAGTTTGAGCCATCGAGGTGCAGCATGGCCGTTGAGTCCTGATCGGATGGACGTTGAGGGGAGGGATAGAATGGCTTGGCAGCCCCTGGCGCACGTGGTGACAATGCTGCAGAGACGGGAGACGGCCGATGCATGGTAGGCATTGGATACCTCTGATCCTGATGACGCCGCCGCCGCACGTGGTGACGCGGATGGAAGGGACGGGCCGGGCTCAGGTACATTCAACCGCTGACGTCTCCTCTCTGCGTCGGGTAGCGTGTACGTTGCTTAGCCGGCCGGAGCGGCCATAATTGCTCGGAGATTCGATCGGGTGGGCGCCGCGGCGGTGTGGGCACAGCCACGCGCACGTCCGGCTGCCTCCGGGGCCTGCCTGCGAATGCCTAATCCCGAAAATGGTTTATTCCACACGCGAGACTGCGTTGCGTTGATTTGTTTGGCTGGCCCTCGCGCGCGTGATCCCCATGGCGGGGTGGGATATGCCTGGTTCCATCGGATCTTTTTTCTGCATTGCAAGTCCGGCCACGGCGTACATTTTACCAGGCCCAAGAGTAGTACCGTTGTTCCCGCCGCCGCGCCGGATCGATCAAAATCACCGTCCGTGGTTCGCGCCACGCCTGGCTTAGTGGAAACCTGTGATGGATACTAAGACCATCTCCACTTGGGCCCTTAAAAGCATCTCCACCCGTGATCTCCATACGGGTTCCGTCACGGCCATTTTTTGACCGTATGGGGGCGCCGACGCGAAATTAGAAATGGAGGCCGGCCAGCGCCCAGCCGTGCACCCCAAACCGGCCATTTTTTTATTTTCTGAATTATTTCAACACAATCAATTAAAATTGGAACACAAATTCAACACAATTATTCAACAAGTTCAACATAGTACACAAAATAAATTATGTTTAACACACCACACAAATTAAACAAGTTTGAATCACAATGGCCAACAAACTAGAGAGTTGCTTTTAGGTTCCACTAATGCTCGATCAAATCATTTTGTAGTTGGTGATGAGTGTTGGAGTCTCGAAGTTCTTGCCGCTTGGCCAGGAAAGAGGCAAAGGCAGTAGGCACCTGATGATCAACATCTGCAAGAGGACCCTGGTGATAGTATGGTTGAGTGTCGAACACTGGGTTCTCCCACTCGCTCTCGATGATCATGTTGTGCAAGATGATACAAGCAAGCATGACCTCCCACATCTAATCCTTGGACCATGTAAGCGCAGGGTACCGAACAATGGCAAATCGAGCTTGCAGCACACCAAATGCCCTCTCCACATCTTTCCTGCAAGCCTCCTGACACTGAGCAAACCAAGCTTTCTTCCCTCCAGACACTGCATTTGAAATGGTCTTGACAAATGTTGACCACTTTGGATAGATGCCATCATCTAGATAGTAGCCCTTGTCATATTGGTGGCCATTAATCTCATAAGCCACAAGAGGAGAATCACCTCAAACAAACTTGGCAGACACATCCGAGCACTGGAGCACGCTGATGTCATTATGAGATCCTGCCATCCCGAAGAAAGCATGCCAAATCAGAGATCCTTATCAGCCACTCCCTCAAGAACCACACTGCATGCTCCTTTGTGGCCCTTGTACATGCCCTGATTTGCAAACAGACAGTTCTTCCATGCCTAGTGCATACAGTCGATGCTTCCAAGCATCCTAGGGAACCCTCTGCCTGCATTCTGTGCCAGCAGACGAGCAGTGTCGCCTTCATTGGGTGTGCGCAGATATGTGTCGCCAAACACCGCCACAATTGCCCTGCAAAACCTATACATGCAATCAATGGCCGTGGACTCAGCCATGCGCATGTAGTCGTCCTGTGTGTCTCCACGCATTCCATATGCTAGCATCCGAAGGGCAAGTGCGCATTTCTGGATAGTGGAGAAGCCAAGCGTACCGACGGCGTCCCTCTTCAGCTTGAAGTAGTCATCCAACTCCCCCAGCTTCTCGACGATCTTGAGGAAGAGCTTCCTGCTCATCCTGAAACGGCGGCAGAATGTGACATCGTCGTGCACTGGATCATGGGCAAAGTAGTATGCATACAACATGCAGTACCCTTCCATCCTCTGCCTCGGCTTGCTCTTGCGGCGTCTAGGCGCCGATCCACCGCGAACCGACTTGTCCTCCTCGATGATCATGGACATGAGGGCGAGGAGGATAGATAGGTGCTCGTCGTCCCCGGCCACTACTGCATTGATCGCAGCGACCTCCTCATCCATCAGAGCGGCCATGACCTCCTCATCGTCCGAGTCCATCGCCTTGGCAAATGGTCGAAAACCTTGTGTGCGGGGAGGAAGTCGGGTGGGAGCAAAGGTTCGCCGGCCGACGGTTGGACGTAAGGACAGCGGAGGAAGAGGCGATGTGGGTGTTTGGAGTTGTGGAGGGGTTTATTTGGCGGTGGGGAGTGCTACTGGAGGCGGGTTCCCGACGGCGAGGTAGCGGTGGTCGCGGCGGCCGCCAGGGGGTCGGGGGGTCGAAAGGGTATATGACAGGATTTCTGGCCGTTTGTCACCGACAAGGCTGGCCCGCAATATTTTCTCGATGCGCCGGTGTCCCCGCTTGTCTCCCTGTATATTGGGTTTCGCCTGGGGCCGCCGACTAAATAATTGGCCCGCGCTGGCGAAAATAATGAAATGAGGGCCACGACTGGGCGCGTTTTTTTGGCGCCGACGACCCTCATAGGCCTTTGGGGGGCTTTGAGGACCCCCGAGTGGAGATGCTCTAAGGCCTCCTAAAGGGCTATCGGGGACACCGGCCGAATTCACGTCCAATGTCTAAAGGGCTATCGAGTGGCGCCGGCGTGACCCGTTTTGTTATCCGGTGCCAGATGCCACGTTTCTGGTGGGAAGGAGCGAGGAAAAGCGTGTAAAATGGCTGGTCGTCGCGGGCCACCACTGTTAGCATCAGCGGCCGGCGCGTTCGGTCCATCTTCCTCCTCGCCTTCCGCACCCAATAATGGCGCTGCTGCTCGCCGATAAGACTTTCGCAGGTGAGCAGCCGATGCGTCCCATCGCCACGCCTCCCTCCTCGCCTTCCGCGCCACCTCCTACGCATTCAATGGTTGTCTACCTCGTCTAGGTGTTAAAAACCCTTCTCCCCCGTCTCCTTCGCCGCATTCCATCCTCACAACCTCCTCTCGTGTCCTTCCCAACCACACCCACTTGTCGGCCATGGAGAGGTTCCCCGGAGATGGCGCCGCCGCGAACGGTTTCGGGCGGCACTCGCTGCGTGTTCGCGAGGCATGGGCGATGTGGAAGGCTGGCTACCCAGCACCGCCAGACATGCGGTGCCCTTACCACTGGTTCCTTAGCGTCGGTGGCCTGCCTATCTCGCCGATGCCCCGTGGCCAGACGCGCTCGGCGGAGATCTAATGGCACTAATGGGACGTCCTCACACCGGAGGAGCGGAACGATCCTACCTAGGATCCGGACAACGTCCATGCGTGGGTGATACATTGCAAATGTATCTATAATTTTTAATGTTACATGCTTGGTTTATCTACTTTCTTGTGTTTTGTTCCAACTTTGGAGTACTTTTCATAACTTTCTTGGACTAACCTATTAACAAGATGCCACAGTGCCAGTTGCCTGTTTTCTGCTGTTTTTGGTTCCAGGAAGGTCAGAAAATCAATATTCTCGGAATTGGACCGGACAAAAGCCAAAGTCGATATTTTACCGGAAGACTCACGGAGCCAGAAGACGAGACGGAGAGGGGCCAGGGGCTGGCCACACCACTTGGTGGCGCGGGCCAGGCCAGGCCACGCCAGGGGGTGGTGTGAGCCCCTCCGACACCCCCTCGGTCTCCCCTCTCGCCTATAAGAGCCTCCCGATGCGGAAACCCTAAATCATCAAGCCTCCAGCCATGAAAAGTTCTGCAGCGCCGCCGCCACCGAAGGGGAGATTCGGGGGACAAAAAGTCTCTGTTCCGGCACCCTGCCGGGACAGGGAAGTGCCCCCGGAGCCATCTCCATCGATCTCTACCACCATCTCCATCACCGTTGCTGATTCCCATGATGAGGAGGGAGTAGTTCTCTCTCGAGGCTAAGGGTTCTACCGGTAGCTATGTGTTCATCTCTCTCTCTCTCTCTATGCATGATCTTATTGAGATCATGAGCTTGTAATCTATAGATCTACCTTGCTACTCAAGTACTTTAATAGATCTCTGCTCTCCCCATGTGTGTGAAAGTGACAGCGTGCACACCATGGTGGCACTTAGGCTAGAGATTACAAATACTTGTTATGAGTTATATTTGGAGTTGGATGTTTCTATGAAATTGTGGTGTTTGTTGGAACCATCTAGAGCTCAAGGTGACAGTGTGGGGTTATCTAGATGGGAAAGGCTTACTTTGAGGTATGTTGTTATGGCCCTACTGTGGATTAGAGTGTCCAACCGGAGAGTAGTTCAGAGTAGTATCATGAAGAGAAGATATTTATATGAGATTGTTCACTAGTGAAAGTATGATCCCTAGGCCTTGTTTCTAAGCATTGAAACTCCGTTTACAACTAGATCTGTTACATGTTTACTTGCTTCCATCTTTATTTCAGTTTATCTTTAGTCTCTTCCATGCCATCAAGCTATTTTCTGTCACCGTTGTCTTATATCCATACCACTTGTATTTCACTATCTCTTCGCCGAACTAGTGCACCTATACACCTGACAACTAAATCTGGAGGGTGAGGCGCTCCCTCTCTTTAGTATAGTCCTAGCCAGCTTATTGAAGTTCAGCTTGGTGCTACGCCTTTAGCTTCTTCATATCTGCCTTGAGCTTGGCAATCTCATCATCTTTGGCTCGGAGGAGGGCAAGCTCGTCGTCTTTGTTCTTAAGTTTAGCCTGATGTTGCCCTGCTTGTTCGAGAAAATGCAGCAGCATATCAGGCACGAGCACACTATCATCAAGAGATGCTGAAATAGTTTGTTGACCCGGCAGAGTCGAGGTATGAATGTTTGCCGAGCCATGGGGAAAAAGAGATAGAAAGCATAGCAAAGTTGAGCAAAAATAACTTACCCTTAATCTGGTCCAAACTCTTCCTCATGAGGATATTCTCAGCCTTCACCCCAGCTGCGGAAACCGAATGATGGGTTAGCTCGACAAAGAAAGACGAAGAAAAACAGGAAAATGCCAAGGAAGGAACTTACTCCTTTTTCTCGTATTCAGCGAGAAGTGCATTATGTTTTGCGCACAGCATCTTGTGAGTGTCCAGCAGACGCTGAAACTCAGCGCTCCGGCGGTTGGTGGTCACCTAAAAGGAGTACAAAAAGGTAGCTTAGTCTTGTGCATATTCGAAGTGTACAAAACCCGGGCTAAGTGGAACTTAACCCGGCTCTAGGTGTATGCATATTCGAAGTGTACAAAAATCCGGGCCAAGTGGAACTTAACCCAACTCTAGGTGTGTGCATATTGGAAGTGTACAAAATCCAGGCCAAGTGGAACTTAACCCGGCTCTAGGTGTGTGCATATTAGAAGTGTACAAAATCCGGGCCAAGTGGAACTTAACCCGGCTCTAGGTGTGTGCATATTCGAAGTGTACAAAGATCCGGGCCAAGTAGAACTTAACCCGGCTCTAGGTGTGTGCATATTCGAAGTGAACAAAGATCTGGGCCAAGTGGAACTTAACCCGGCTCTAGGTGTGTGCATATTCGAAGTGTACAAAGATCCGGGCCAAGTGGAACTTAACCCGGTTCTAGGTGTGTGCATATTCGAAGTTATCAAGGAGCTACGTTAGTTTTCTAAGGAGAATCCGGCCGAGTAACAAGTTACCCCCCCCGGAGGCTCGGGGACTAATGGTTATATCGCTAATATCTACAACACCTTAAGGAACAGAGAAAGTAACGTACCTCCATCATCCGACCCGCGAGGTTAATTGCCTTGGCGGCAGTATTCATCTGTGCAGAAAATTCGGCGAGACCGAACTTCTCTGGGAGGTCGTCGTTGACGAACTCCGCCTTGTTCCAGTTATTTACGAATTCAATCAAGGTCGGAGGGTATCGTTCGCCGCTGGGCATGTGGGGCGCTACCAAACCCTTGGCATGCGCTTCCCTCCTCTCAACCTGAGCAAGGGCCGGGCTGGTGTGCAAAACAAGTTGTTGCGCATCAGCTGGCTCGGTATGGGCGCCCTTCGGTGGCGGAGTCTTCTTCGGGAGCATGGACGCGAGTGTGCACTGTCCAGCCTCGATGGACGCTGCCCTAGTGGCGTCAGAGGTCTTTTTGCCCTTAGGCTGCTACTGAGAAGTGGAAGTCGTTGAAGCGGATTTACCCTTGGGAGCGACCTTGGTGCTTTCTCGCCGAGACTGAGAAGACTCGGATGAGGCGGATGGGCTTGGTGCTGCTGCTGTTGCTTTTGCTACTGGTGCCGGAGTTGGTGCTGATACTGGTGCTGATACTGGTGCTGGTTGCTTCTTCAATGGAGGTACTGAGGGAACCTCGGTGGTAGCTGGTTGTGGCGGAGCCGAAGTAGTGGTGGTCGTTGTCTCGGCAGAGCTGGTCTCCCCCGCTCCAAGCTTGCCCTCTTCTTGACGAGGTGGGCTGGAACCTGGAGCAGCCGTTGAACCCTCCGGGATTGGGCTCAGCGGGCGTGAATCCTCGCCGTGAGGAGGAGAAGGGCTGTGTCGAAGTGGGGAGGCAATGCCGGATCCACTTTGTGGGACCTCCACCGTGGCCCTGCCAAATCAAACATTGTTGAATAAGAAGATGTAATAAAAGAAGGACAAGTAAAAAGTAAAGGGAGAAGAGGCTTACTCATCCGACGTCAGGGGCTCCTTGGGCTTCCGAGCCCTTCGAGCTGTGGCCTTGGTTGTGGGCTTGGTGGCAGTTTTGTCTCTGGACTTCTTTCGCCTTTTGGCGGGCTGAGAAGGTCTGGAGGAAGAGGTTGATGCGGCTCCCCTTTTCTTCTTCGGCGCAACCGGAACAGGATCACCCACGGCAAGGGGAGGATCTTCATGGATCTGCCCACCGGGGTTAGCTGATGCCGGAAAAGCATAAGAAAGGGGGACATCATCAAATGCTTCCATCAGCTCAACATCCGAATCATCCTCATCGTCGGGCCAATCTCTAATAGAAGAGAGTTTATCGGTGGGTCGCTTGGTCGCGTCCAACATCGGAAGGAACATCTCCTGATCAGGTTCTTCCTCGTCCGAGGTGTCCCGGTTAGGCGCCCATTTGAGGGTAGGGTCGGTGCCGTCCTCGATGGTTTGCTGAAGAAACATCTAAGGAAAAGGAAAGGAAACAGGATTAAAATCTACAACAAAAAGACCGACATATGATTCAATTTGGAAGAGAGTTTGGGGTGCGAGACTTACCGAAGGAGGAAGCCTATCCCGGCAAAAGTGTTCAATCCCCCATGTCCACTCAGAGGAGAAGTCCTTGTGGGTGGTGGACAGGGCCTTGACCCGGGGGTAGATCTCTGTATTGCTTAACTCGAAAGACGAGGTCCGGTTGGGGTCGCGGCCCCAGCTCATGTTGCACACTTTATGTGTGCGTTTCTGGAGGGGGGAGATCCGATTGCGGACAAATGTGATCATGGCGTCCTCGTTGCGCAATCCAAGGTCCTTCAACTCCTTGAACCTCTTGTTAACTTGGTTGGCCAACACTGTGGGCTTCTTGGGGATAACGTCCCACAACTCCGGGTTAGGAGGACCCGGAGTATAGGGGCGCAGCCGGATCAGATCTTCGGTGGTGTTGTTCCGGACATAGAAGAAGGTCCGGGCCCATCCCTTGCAGGAGTCCATCCCAGTAACTCGGGGGAAGAGGAACAACCTCCAGGGAGAAGTTGACGCAGCACCGAACTGCGTGAGTTGTTTGTCCTCTGGATCTAGTTCTACATTCGAAATTACATTCCGGCGGAGGCCAAAGAACCGGATCCATAGCTCCTTTGTGGGCCATAAACCGGCATAGCCCTCGATGGTGGAGGCGAAGGCGGAGAGAGATGTGATGGCGTTGGCTGGAAGGTGATGCGGCTGGAGCTCGTATGTGTTTAACCAGTCGTGGAAAAAATCGCTAACTGGCAAACCGAACCCCCGCTGGAATTGTGATAGGAACACAACGTACTCACCCGGATTAGGTGAGGGGGCAAGCTCGGAGGAGGCGAGGCGCGCGGCGACGCCCTCCGGGATGCGCCTGGTCCGGTAGAGCCAGTCTAGGTCATCGTGGCAGACCCAGGAGCCTGCCCACACGCCGTGGTCGGCGCTCGCGGCATCTTCCTCCATCTCTTGCTCGGCGACAACGAGCTCTTCTTCTGTCATCTCGAGGTCACTGCTCTCACTGGCGCTAGCGGCGGTGGGTGGCAGCGGCCTAGACTGACAGGGACCCGTGGCGGAGAAGATGTGCAGAGGCGGCGGCGACGTAGGTGCACGCGGAAGTAGAGCGGCGGTTGCATTGACGTCTAATTCACATCGAGTAGACCCTGTTATTGTGAGAATTCTTAAGCTACTCAAACGCGGTGGCGGCGGCGCTGTCGCGGGGAAAGATGAGGAACAAGAAGGGGCAGAGGGGCGCGGAAGTGAGGAACGGCCCCAAGGGGCGCGCCCCTGCCCTATTTAACCGCTCCCTCAGGGGAGTAGTGGGATCGCATTTACGGGCAGGCCACACCGTGTGGCCGTGTACAATCCGGATTGACCAATCAGCATCGAGTCACACGGAAGGCCACAGAGCATAGAGGATCCCATGACGTGACGTTATGATGCAGTTAACGAGGAGGCAGGCACAATGTGATGTGTGCTACAGTGATAACTGACAATTACTGCGGCGTTTACTATGGCTGGCCCTTAAAATGAGGCGATGTGATGATTAGCCTCCACATGGGGAAGCGTACGAGAGAAGGAAGAGAAACCCGGATGAGTATGTGGTAACCCGGCCAGCAAGTAAAAACTTGGAATGTGCCAAGGGAAAGTAAATCCATAGAATCCGAGATAAGAGGTAACTCGGAAAGGGAACACATAGCTCAGTGAAATTGAACCTGTTGTGGCCTTAGCGGCTAAGGCAGCTTATACCGCACCAGCTTCGGGGACTAATGTTGGGGGGATACCCCCGGGTAGGGTCACGCCGGGATATAAATGCCGAGTTAGCCGAGGTTCGGCAAGGTCAAAGCAAATGCTGGCCGAGTCACCTCAAGGCAGGCCGGATCACGGAGTAACCCGTACCAGGGACGTCCACCTGACATGGTCTCAACCGACTTAAGCCGGATGTCGGTAAGATATACCTAACTTGTATGCAGGAACATGTATGTTCGGATCAACTATGCAGGATCCGGGTTATATCAAGCTTGCAAGAGAAGGAAGGTATCTCGCTGGTCAAAAGGTGGCTACTGTACACGGAGCGTGAGCGAAGCGAACAGAGGCCGGACCACCGAGGCGTGGCCGACAAAGGTGACAAAGCCAATGTCGGGTGACGCAGGCGCCGCAGAGGCTCACGTAGCCTCTGCATGGGTGACGCGGGGGAAAAATATCCCGGTCGGCTTACTATTTTGATATGCCTCCACGTATGCCCTAAGTTGAGACCTAGCCACCCCTATATAACGAGGGCTAGGGCTTCTGTAGAGGGAGTGGATTCTTGACTGGTTGATTTCTGGGAGATTGCTCTGAGGGCTAGCTAGTGGTGAGAGTAAGAGAGTTCTTTCTTCCTCCTCTCCCCAATACAGCTCTAGGAGCACTTGTAATCTGTGAAGGAGAATCAAATACAAAGCTTCTGTGTGTGGAATCACCACACTATCCCTCCCTGGATTCCCCTAGTGCATTTAGTCCCCACATTTAGCCTATAAATGACATCTGCCGTGACACCACCACGACATTCACGGACCAGCAATGAGCCCACCTCGAAGCCTACGATGGCGACGGCTCCCCAACGGAGGACAACAACCTCCAAGGGCGGATCCAGTGGTGGAACGCCCCGGGTAGGACGCTCGCCTGGGTCCTAGACTACATCGCTAGCGGCAACAACCCACCGCTGACGATGCCTCCACCGCTGCCATAGCCATGGCGGCACCTAGGGCAGCAGTAGGGCCCCGCCGACAGGCCGCCCGCTCCTCCTCGACATCTTCCTCGTCGAGGTCATTGTCGCCATGCTACTCGCCCTACCCAATGTCGTCTCTATTGCCGTGCTTCTCCGCGGACCTCGCCCCGGTGACAAGTACAACGAGAGCCCGCCGTTACAGCATCCCAGGCGCTCGGGCGGCAGCGTCATCAGGGGCCGCCGAGCGTATTCGCCTCCTCATGGCCGCCTGCGCCACCTGGCTCGAGCGCTAGGTGAGGAGTGGACGCCTCCACCAGAGTACAAGGCGGCGGCCCTCCAACTAAAGATCCAGGAGGACCCGGAGAAGTTTTCGGGTCAGCACATCGTCGAGCGTGCCTCCTTCGAGGCCGTGCTGCCAACGACGAACGCATTCACCGAGGCTTGTTCCGCAGTGGAGTACCGGCGCGAGCAGGCCGAGCGCGCGTGCCGCCTCAACCTGTTCGTCGACCTAGGG
Organism: Avena eriantha; assembly: GCA_910589775.1. Taxonomy (NCBI): domain Eukaryota; kingdom Viridiplantae; phylum Streptophyta; class Magnoliopsida; order Poales; family Poaceae; genus Avena; species Avena eriantha. The sequence goes on from OU342742.1 coordinate 24,260,678, forward strand.
GGTGATGACGATGGGGCCGGCTGATCGGATTGTAGCGGCGGTGGTGGCGACCCGGGCCAGGGTTGCAGCACCATGCCACCGCCGAAGCAAGAGCCCACCGACGATGATGACTACGTGGCGGTGATGTACCGTCGCCTTGGACTACGTGAGTGTGGCCGGGGCCGCCACTAGATTAGATTTTTTTAAAAGTTTTGTATAAACATGTTTGATTTGCTGTGAAATCATGAGTATTTTTGTATTTGTCCTAATTTTCAAATGTTTAATTTTTTATTGGGGAGGGGGGGAGAGGGTGTTGTGCGGCTGCCCAAAATTGGACCACGTCGGAAGCCGTACGGGGGTTGAGTGAAGATGCTCTAAGGACAAGAGCAGTCTTGGACAAAAGATCACGAGTCTTAGGATTTTACGTAAGGTGTCAAGTGGATCTTAGCAAAGTCCCACTTCTAACGCTAAAGATTTTAATTAGAATTTGAAGTAGGACTTTGGCGAAATCCCTCCCCACGCCCTAGGAGGATGCACGAAGCTGGATAAACTTTAGGGTACTGGGGCGTGGGACTGCCGTGGAGTGTACGACGTGAGCGACTACAAAGGTCTCTGTGCCATCAAGGTCTAAAGCGGGATTTCGCTAAGTTCGCTTATAATTTATTTTATCATCTATACTCTGCCTGCTCTTAAAATAGATACCGCAGATTTGTTAAATAAATCTAGACATAATTTAGTATACAGATACATCCTTATTTTGGGATGGAGGGTTATACACCAGCTATACTTTCATGGATTCCTTGACGAGACGCCCGTTCGTCTCCGCGACGTGGTTCTGACCACCATCATCTTCGAGCCATGAGCTGTTGATCTCACCAATGATCTGACCACCATTATCGTCGCGGCAGGTGCTAATGGCCTCAACAATCAACGCACCAGGCTTGGTGAGTCTGTTCTAGCCAGCCTCTTGGTCGTGTATCTGAAATAGAAACGAGTGATATATTAGTAAAAGGAAATGAAGAAATCAGCGAAACGCACTTTGAAGAAGGGATAATGAACATGGACATGACCGGGGGAGGACTTCACCGTAAGTTGAGCAGATCGGGCAACTTGACCGACTGTGGATCGCTTGGGCACATCTGTGTTCAAACTGGACATAAGGAATAGCCCTGATGAGATCTAGGGGTCGCAGCGGAAAGAGGAAGACCTGATGAGATATAGTTTCCGGAGGGGAAAGAGGGAGATGCTGAGATCTGGGGTTAGCAGTGGAGTGCGATGACGCAGAGGAAGAGGATGTGGTGCTTAATTATATAGGACAAGCTTGGTAGATGTCGACATGGTTAGTTTATGGGCTCTATGTGCCTCACTTGCGAGCCAATCGGTACACATACGAAGGATTTAGCAACAAAGAAACTTCTTTCCATTATTGGTGTACAAAATGGAAAACATAGCTGGAAGCCTGAAAATACTTCACAAATCTTACCTACACTTTAGAAATCTTTAATTGCGTCCTTATTAATTATACGTTGTACAAAACGTAAAAAAAAACAAAATAACTTCTTTTTATTTATTTGTTGTACAAAACGTCGAACAAAACAGGAAACAATTCACAATAGGAATCATATCAAACATCTTTAGTCAGTTCCTCTAGCTTCCCACGAACCGACGCCAGCACATCGACTAAAGCCAGGAACGCCGACTTAATCGTGTTTACCTTATCTTGCCATTCCTGCCTTCCTTCTTCCAGATTCTGTTGAAACTCTTGGTAGGACATCTTCAATTTCATGGGATGGGTAAGCTTCCACATCGCCAGCGATGCACGAGAAAGCTCCGATGAGTGTGATTCATCAATTCAGTCCATCATGTGGGTGATTTATAGTGGCAACCCAGGAACTTGTGGCCGGTGTACACGGCCACGTAAGTCACGAACTGACGCGGGAATAGCCCGCAGCCGCACTGCCGCCATGTCCCATCTACGCAATCCCAATGCTCGTTATGGATCCACTTAGGCACTTTGCCAGCCTGCGAAGAACAACATCAATTGTTTTTAATCGAGATCGATCGAATAATCTAAGAATAATAGTTATGGACGAAGAAAACCAACAACATGGAGGATAACGTATGATTTCGCTGCCGCGCCTAACCTTACTATCGCCGTCGCGCATCATCGTGTTTTCGCGTCGGCGCTGGCGCCGCCGCTGCAGCCGCTGCCCCGCCGAATGAATCGAATACCCACCGCGGAAGATGGGATGCTACGGTGCACCGACAATGATGATTGGGTCAGTACACGTGTGAGTGATAGTGTACGGTGGTTTATAAGGAGACACCAACTCGTGCTGGGGCACATATGTCAGAGAGACAAGCTTGAGCAGTTAGATCCGCATGAACATCTCGAAACAAACACGACGAAAAATTAAATGCCTCTATTTCCATGGCGCGGCAATCGTGACCGCCGTTATTACATGCAAGTACCACGACACTCCAATATGCCGGCATCGAGTGTGCCACGGTATATAAGTGGCCACCGCGATAAAATGTTGCCGCCACAGTCCATCTGCCACGTCATCAACTTTTGCTGGTTCTTTTCGCTTATGCCGCTCCAAAAATCCACCGGGATGTGGTCGGGGTATTTTTGTAATGTGAGTGACTAGTCCTTCAAATTGTTTTTTCCAAATAAACTTCTTCCCATTGTGCACAGCTGCCGGGGCTCACAAGAAATTGAGTTAAATATAGTACAGCCCATGTACTTATCCGGGTGGCTAGATTTATGCCTTGTGCTCATAATTTGGACAAATTGATCTTAGACTCGATTTAGTCCAAAAATATGTTTGACATCGACTTCGAGCTGACGCAAACGACACGTGGATGCGGGTCCTACTTGCAGGAAAACAATTGGTTTGTAAACTTGCAGGAATCCCTTCTACATCTAGAACGTACATTTTCACGGCTGTCGATGTCACCTCGACGTCATCTCCCCTGCAGGAACAACCTATATCGTTCCGGTCCAGTTATCGCCGCCACCGTCGGCTTCAGCTCCTTCAACTCCCTCCTCCCCCCCCCCCCCCCCCTCGGACATAATAATCTGGAACTCAAGGACATTGTAACAGCGTGGGCTACTGACTTATGGATTATCTGACGAGGGTGTAGGTGCAAATATTTGTAAGCGAAAAAGTACGTTCTAGGTACGTGAGGGGGTTATCCAAGTTTTCTAGCTAGTTGCTCTCCCCCAAATGAGACTCATGTCCACGTGTCGTTCACGTCATGTAAATTCAATGACAAACATGTGTTTAGATTACATCGAGTCTAATTGACAAGTATACAGATTAAATTGTGCAAATACCAGGCATCAACACTAAATCGAGCCACCCTGATAAATAGAGGGACTGTTGTTGTATTTAACTTCAAGAAAGAGTTACCAACAATCTTTGTCTCTTGAGATGTGCAATGAGTGTGCACGGAGCATATGAAATCTGTTCTCTGCTTGCACATGCGAACGCGCGCTGCAGGTGGTACCTTCCGTACGTGCGCGTCATTACTATAATGCATACTCGATAGGTTAAGCCCTTTCCGTACCTGTCAATCAAGGTTAAATTAAGTGTTCGTCATTGTTTGACCCGCCGATTGGCATCTCGTCGTTGCTAGTTTACTCAACACCACGGGTACCTAGGCGAGCATCGCTTTGCTATACACTTCTTCCATCAGCCACAACCCTAGCTCGAGCGTTTGGCACCGTGCTAGTACCATCAGAGCATCTCTTGCAGACATAGTAAGCCTCGACTCGTTAAAATGTGTTCTCCGTGCACTAAAAACATGGCTTTCAGTTTTACTGTGCGCGACAAAGAATAAAACCTCGATAGTGAATTGATTTTTTCTAAAAGGATTTGCAGCAAATTTTGGTAGTCACCAGTTCATCACAATATCACAACGACTCTTTACATCAAAATATGTAGGGGTCATCGCGGCCGCTAACCTACCCTACTGTGTCTAAAATGGGCTCCGGGAAACCTCACCGGAGCCTAGGGCACGACCGATTTGGCGGCGGCCAGCTCAATCAGAGTCAAAGGAGAGCTCGATGATCCCTTGCTTGACGCGCTTCCCAAGTTGTCGCTCCATGGCCACCCTCTGCGCGAGGAGTATGCATGGTGCTGCTCCCGCCACTCCTACTCAAGCTCCCATCCCTCCTGCTCTGCCTCCCAACGCTGTTCCTCCATGGCGCCATCGACCAACATCAACGCCCAGCGCAGATCCTTTGAGTCTTTCTTCTGGGCCGTTCGATGAGCTCGCGCGGACCAGCACACAATCTTCTCGGACGCATGGCGTTCCACATCGTCGGAGTCGATGAAGTCCTTGAGAACCACATGATTCCTCTCTGACTCGTCGATGGACGACATGTACACACCCGACGAGGACGACGCAAATTTGGAGTGAAGCTCGAAGGAGGGGTTGCCCGTTCGCCAAAGGACGCGAGAGGGAGGCGATGGAGCGCGACGCTTGTGGGCGGCACGGCGAACCATGCTCTCCTGCTCCGCGTCCTCGGCCTCCGGCACCGGCGCTTCCTCGTAGTTGTAGCGCATGGAGGTGTGCGTGTGCGTATCATCGGCGGCGATGCGGCGCTTGCGCTCCTTCTCGGAGACGGCACCACCGTGGGAGGTCCTAGGGTTGCCGATTTGGCCTCCCGAACTCCGATTGAGCGACGCCTGGGCACCATCTGGTGCTCGCGGTGGCCGATCTGCTACGTGGAGGTGATGCGGCGGTGGAACGGTGGAGGAGGGGAAAGCGGACTTGGGTCGTGAACTGGGAAATGCCATCCAAACCCTACATATACCGGCGCGCGGGAGTGGAATTTTAGGTTGGCTGGAAGAACTTTATGGGCCATGCGGGGTTTACGGGCCCTGTCCATGTAAAAAATGTACCTAAAACCTAAAAATCACCAAAATTTCTTTGTTCGGGCCCTTTAGATCCTCTGATGCATAATAAGTGTTGCTCATCTAGTCTAGTACTAAGAGTATTACTTTTTCAACGGGAACATGTACCGCACCCGCACGGCCGGCCACAGTACTCTCTTCTTCTGCGGCAGGTCGCCCTAATTAACTTTACTGTTCACCGTTCCATTCCTACTAGTAAATGCCCTCTCTGTTCGCCTGATTGAGCAAACAGTGGTTGCCATTAGCTAAAGAGATACTCCTCCGACGTAGTACAAGGTAATCTGGGAAAGGGGAGCTAGCTAACAGGGCCGTATCCTCTGCATTTGTAATTGCCTCTGCCGAGTTCGGGTACGTACAGGCACCACGTACGCTGACACACCGTAGGGATTGCCTGAATCAAATTTAAAGCGTTTCTTTTGGGGTGAGAAGCGTGTCCTCTGGAAATAATTAGGTCCAAGTACGGGTAAAAGAGATACGGGAGTACTGCTGCGTGGAGATAAAGAGAGGTGCCATGCCATGCATTTGAATGGGAGTTCACCGGCCTCGGTACGAGTTTCAGAATTTGCCGGCAGGACACGCGCGGGGACATTCAAGTAAATTCTCGGACATGTCTTAAACTCCGCTGGCTCTGAATCTTCCCACCAGCCCTGCATGAAACACCACTTTCTTCATAAGTGTACCGAGGCTAGCTCCAATGGGAATGGTGTAATTTTTGTGTGACTTTTCTTGAAAAGGGTACTGGGGCTCTAAGTTTTAAAAGCCAGGACGTTTCAGTTCCTTTCGGTATATAAGAATTCTTTTTCTTCCCGAGTAAGTATATAAGAATTCTAACAAGCATCATAGACTAACATTGGGGAAGTGGGGAAGCTTCAAATTTCGATGGGAATTTATTCTTTAAGAAAAAAATATCAAAAAAGAGAAACGAATCATCTCTCGAGTGGAACATTAGTATTATTTTTGCTTGTACTGACCCGATGTGTAGTCTATTTTCAAGTTCGTCACTATCACTGATCTATTCATCCATTTCATGCTAAGCATCCATATAAGTTACGTCCAACGCTGCGCGATAGTTGTGATTATTACTATGATGTTATTGAAATTGTGGTTATGCAATTTGCTTTTATATTAATATCATGAGATACCAATTACACCAAGCATCTGCAATAACGCATTATCCTATTGGCATTACGGAGGCACACACCCAAAAAAGAAAAGAAGAATTAAAAAAATCCCGCTACAACGATGTATGCCTTACAACAACGGACCAAACACCACCGAGACAACACCAAAAATTTATCCTCTCCAAAAGCGACGCCTCTAAGAAGGGAACAATGCACAAGCACTGTCATCGCCCTAATAACCGATCATGGGTTTTCACCCCGGAGAATGTCCACGCTCACAAAACAATGCCTTCAACAAGGTCATTGCCAGGCACAACCAATTAAGGCCAGACCTTGGAAATTTGACCCTAAAATTTTGAACCCTGGAATCCTCCTATACTGTCACCCCCACTTCACGATGTCGCTGCTCCAAGACCCAGATCACCAAGCCAAAACCTCGACGCCACCAGGATGCAAACCACCATTAGCAGTTCCCAGACCTCAGCTCCCATGTCATTCTCCACGACTGACTTCATCATGGGACTAAAGGCATGTCCTTGATGGCAACAGACTGCAAAGCTCCGCGTCGCTCCCGCTGGAACTAAAAGGTCAGATAAAAACATGGTTGCACACGACCGAAACCCATCCAATCCGGCGAACTCCGGCATGTCGTCCATTGGAGTTCACCAGCGGAGCCTTCCAGAACTCGACACTCTAGCTAGAGGGAGGGAGACTAGCATCTAGTAGATCCTCGTCTTGGCGTGGGAGGGATCCTAGGACCAGACCCCTTTATTCGAAGCCAGGCCAACAGCCCCCACGCCACCCGCCAGCAACCTACGGGATCTGCCTCACCTAGCCTAATCGATGGCCATGGCCAACGACGTGCAAGCATGCGGTAGCGCAGGATCGGTCCTCTACCTGATTCGGCCACGACACATCGAGGAGGATAAGCGAAGACAATAAGAGAACAACTCGGATCAGAGATCTAGGGTTCATCCCTTGCCGATCTAAAGCCCAACCCTAAACACCGGCCAACCACCGCCTAGGAGGACGTCCGCCACCACCCTAGCCAGGGGTGCCGCCCTGACCGCCGCTCGTCGATGCACCGGCCGTTCCCACCCCAGCAGCCCCACGGCCGTCAACGACACCCACCACGCCCAGGCCAAACTTCGTCGGTCGAGCCCGCCGACACCACGGCTAGGGCTGGCGGTAGCGACGACGAGAGGCGCAGGAGAGGGTGTGACGAGGCAGCACGGTGGGATCTTCCCTCGTTGGTGCCCTGGGGGCACACACGAGGGGTGCGAGGGAAGGGGTAGATAAAAATGGAGGGAAGATTTCACTTTCCCAGCCTCTGCGCCAACTAGGGATGCACACATTCATTAAGCATGAGTACCAGGATTCTTAAACTTGGTTAAACACCAAGGCTGGTCCTCAAGATAAATTGCATGAGTATTAGGATAGCATGGTGCTCAAGTATAAATAGGAACCTAAATTCACATCCGTGAGGATTTGAACCTAGGTGTTGGGTTTGTGCAATTTGTTACTCTAAGATGTATTTTATCTAGCGGTTTCATTCAATACAAGATCCTACCAAGGGTGGAAGATTATTTTTTTGAGCAACCGACATGAGCTCTACCTTTTCTATTAGAAGGAGAGAATTGACTGGTTTGAAAAGAAACCGACCAAAACCTAAAACATACTATATATACACAGGTCTAGCTAAAAGGGGAACCCGATAAAAAAGACCCCAAACGACATAGTTTTAAGAAAAAATCGGCAAAAACCACACGATGCCGCACTACCTATCTCGACTAGGTCTGGAGCACCGCCGAACGACACCAGCACAACGGCAACAGTGGATGATACGAAGAGCCTGGTCCATGTCCTCAGAGAGGAAGTCAGATCTAAAGGAAACAACTAGTCCTCACAGGCTTCATGGCGAGAGGCAGGCCGCAGGGAACACGCCAGCGGTACTCGCACGCCGACAGGGCCCGAAGACATCGACTCAAACGGTATCACTAGCATCCCAAGAAAGGCTCCACACACTCCGAAAAATGATGCCTCCAAGGAGGTAACGACGTCCAAAAGACACCACCATCATCCAACTCGGCAAGACAGATTTGGGTTTTCACCCCGAAGTGATGGACGGAGGGTTATCGGGGCTCCACGATAACGCCCCCAAGAGGGAGAACGGCGCCCGCAAGCGCCACCGCTGTTGGCACCGACCAAGTCCAGCTAGACTTTCGTCTAAAGACCTCGAATAACACCTCCAATGGACTATCACCGAGACAGTCGATGCCACCCGGCGAGCAAGATCATCGGACAAAGAGACGACGCCCATGCCCACGGAGGCATGCCCCGCAGCACGCGCGGCCAAGGCAGATCAGCACCAGTGATGACCCACAAGTATAGGGGGTGTATCGCAGTATTTTTGATAAGTAAGAGTGTCGAACCCAACGAGGAGCAGAAGGTGCTGGCTAGTGGTATGGATCAGGAATTTTCTGCAAATACTTAGCAAACGGATTTTTAGGGGTTTTCGATAAAGCAAGTAAACAAAGTACGAGTAAATAAAAGACAGTAAGAATGAATGCAGCAAGTGGCCCAATCCTTTATGCAGCAAAGGACAAGCCGGTTGTATTTCTATAGATGACCAAACGTTCTCGAGGACACATGGGAAGACTGTCAAGTGCTTTCGCTTCATATAGTCGATTAATCTTCTCTAGCTTGCTAAGTGTTGTGTGGGTGAACCTGTGCTAATGTACCGTCCCATCCAAGACTTAATACATACTTGTGATTAAACCCCCTTGAAAACATCCGTAAGTACAAGAAAGTAATTAAGGTAGAAACCTAACCACAGCTTTAAACTCTAAGACCCTTACGTCCCTTGTGCAATGGTTTCTAACGGGGGTTCAGGTTTCTGTCACTCCGGCAACCCCTACGATTAGTAGCCAAATACACAATGCATTCCCCTAGGCCCATATAGGTGAAGTGTCATGTAGTCGACGTTCACATAACACCACTAGAAGAAGTACACCACAACTTAAATAACAATCTATTGAATCTTTCTCAACGCAACTCCACTACTAACAACAAGACTTCTCCCATGTCCTCAAGAACAAAACGAACTACTCACAAGACATCATATGGATCATGATCAGAGATGAAATAATGATGTATAACAATCTGAACATAAACAATAATTCAACGATTCACTCAATAGCATCAACTACAAAGAGTAATCAACACCGGGAAAGTTTCCCCTATGAACTAATGCAAGATTCAACTCAATTGTTACAGCAATATGGAGATGGTGCTGATGGTGATGATGGTGGTGATGATGATGATGATCCCGATGAAGTCCAGCTTGATGGTGGTGTTGATGGCGACGATCTCCCCTCTCCGGGAAGGAACTCCCCCGGTAGAAATCTGTCTGCCGGAGAGATCTTTCTCTCTCGGTGTTTTCTGCCCCGTAGAGGCGGTGGAATCTTTCTGTGGTCGCTCCCCGAGTCTTAGGGTTTCAGGAGGAAGATATACGCTAGAGGGGAGAGGCTGGAGTGGGCTAGGGCGGCCACACCACTCCCTGGCGCGGCCTGGGCTTGCCCGCGCCATGGGGTGGTGTGGGCCCCCTGTGGCCCACCTCCACTCCATCTTCTGGCATCTTGAGTCTTCTGGAAAAATAGAATTTTCCGTATATTTTCCCGGATTTTCTGATCTTCGCGAATTTCGCCTACAAACAACACCTTTTCCATCAGAATCCCGACTGCAGCGGTCCATGCTCCAAAAGTCATCAACCATGCAAAAACAAATGAAATAACATAAGTATCACCTCTCAATACGAAATATATCAATGAATAATAGTGAATTAAGACATAGAATAGTGATGCAAAATGGACGTATCAACTCCCCCCAAGCTTAGACTTCGCTTGTCCCCAAGCGAAACTGAGCTCAATAAACATGACCTCAAGTTTATGGAGTGAAGAGTCGATAAAAGAATACGGACAAGAAGCATCACATTCATCAAATACATAGATCATAAAAGAAAACAACTCACTATTATACAACTCAACTTGCAATGAGTAAAGGAAACACAATAAAGACACATAAAGTGAATCATAATTGGTAATGCCAAACTTAGCTCTTGGTCGAAGAATAGTTGATAACTTGCTGGAGTTTACAAATAGCTGGTTTTCAAAGAAAGATTTCAAAGTAGTAAACTTCAAGATAAGAGCAATGTGCAAAGCAAGGAACATAAGAAAAATGAGTGAATAAATCATCATATGAATGAATGAAACACATCAACTCAAAATACTTGCTGAGATAGAAGGGAATAGGTTTACTGACTCAACTACAAAGTAAAAGAAAATCCCTTCGCAGAGGGAAGTAGGGATTGCAAGTCTCATAAAGCGCTCCCAAAAATTATGATACTTACTAGCTTTCAGCTCTCATTGCCCCTATCATAGGCATCTTTTGGTGGTTAAGGTTAAAGTGACACAACTAAGAGGATATGCTTGACAAGTTATAAGTTCAAATCTCATGCCCCTTACTTATGAGTACTGATCCTCATGCTACTCAATTTCAGTCACGAGCAAGCTCTTGTCATTGTAAATACATGCGTATCATTGAGAACCGCCAACGGGGTACCCCTTGTACATGACACAGGAGCTATCCCATAATCAAAATGCAAGGCAAGCAGACAGTGAGCATCTCAATGATCTTTTTATTTGCTATTTGCATAGTTTTTTATTGAAGATGCTTCATAGAATGCTCACTATAGTTATACTGCAAGTTTCCACCATGATTAGGCATGGCTTAGGCTAGCGGCCTAGGCGTTTCTCTAACACACATATAAACTCCATGATCTTACAAGTTCCACTTTTATTTCACACCGCCGGGATCCATAAGAAAAAGAACATGATATCAACTAGGTACAAGTACCGATAAAGTGTTGAAAGCGGTCCCCATGATACATGGTTCTGCTAACTTCAACTCATAAAGCGCAAGCATATATGCAACAAAGGACCCAATGGTTCAAGTTTATTAAGTGTGGAAAATAAAGTGTGCCATCAATTTCGTGAGAGCTTTAATCACTAATTTTCACATCACAAGTTTAATTTGGAGGTAGATAAAACAAGAATTTACTTGGAATAGCAATAATGCTACTAGGTAGGTATGGTGGACACAAATGGCAAAGGTTTTGGTTTAAAGGAGGTGGATGCACGAGAAGAATTCCCTCTCAGTACAGGTTTTTGGCTAGCAAGGCTTGGTAGCAAGTATAAGAGTTTAAGGAAACAAACAAACATACAAGTGATAAAGACAAACATGCAATCTTCCTTGGAAGCACAAAACATCTTAACTAGAGAATACTAAACTTATTAGCAAATCAAGAAAGAAAGATGATGAAATTATTTTTCTCTAGAGTATTTCTTTCTTTTTCTTTTCAACTCTCAAAAAGGTGTTGCTACTGACGGAGCCAGGTTTGCCAAAACCAACTAAATTAACTCAATGATCCCAAAGTGATACCAATACTAACAACAAGATCAATCATATAACCACGAATTGAAAACTAAAATAAGCTACGCAAAAGAGTGAATGATAGAACTTCTCATTAATATTCCATAACGGAAACTCACACCAAGGGATACATATCTAACGAGAGAGGGGACACTTCCATAATGCAAACCATACTACATAATAACTCCTCTCTTCATGATATGACTCTATTAATAAGGTAAAAAGATAGAAGATAGTGATATGATACCGCGACACTCCCCCAAGCTTGGAACAAACAAGGGGATGCCAAACCTGATGAAGAATTACTCCTTTGGTGGTGGTGGTATCCTTTTGATGAGCTCCTTGATCAGTTTGCCAAGGTCCTCAATCTCGAAGGTGAGAGTGCGAATCAATTCCGAGTTATGCTCAATACGGCCCATAATCATCTCAGTTTGTGGATCCCAGCTCTTGTGATTCTTCTTCCATTCTTCCCACTTGCAGTCTTCTTTTCTTGCATGGTTATGAGCAAAGGTATGGAAGGTACTCTTGGTGTTCGGAGAAGGTGTCCTTGGTGCCAAACAGTGACGAGGAGCTTTCCCCCCAGTCTGCATCCGTGCAGTCCTTCTGATCCTGGCAGGGTTCGCCACCACTCCAATGCTTGCAATGGTAGTGCCGGTGTGCTTTGCCTCCTCTTCACCTTCACTCTTGATCTCCTTCTCCTTCCCGGGGTCTTGGAGGTCTTCCTCCATAGGTTCCTTCCCTTTATCCTTGGCGGACACCATTGTGCTTCTAAACCTTCAAAGTGTATGTCCTGGCAGAAACAGATCGAAACAAAAACATGATGAAAACACGATATACGAACCTCGGGGGTTCTGGGGGGTTATAAATTACGAAGTTTCACTTCAAAAGGAAGGTACTAGGAGAAAACGAGTCGGACGCGGAGTCCTGGGTGGCCTCACCACCTGGTGGCGCGACCAGGGGTGGGCTCGCGCCATGGGGTGGTGTGGGCCACCCTGGCTCCGGTTCCGTCCCTTTTTCGCTTCATAGCTTTCCTTATTGACTGAAAACTGCAAAAATATAGTTGGATTGTATTTTTGCGGAACTTTTCTTACCAGAACTGTTACCTAGTTGGAAATAGACTCTCCAGGTCTCTGAATTTGGTATTGAGTGGATCCTTCCGGAGTCATCACTTGAATATCATCGATATATTCATCTTCATATACTTATTACTCGAGTCATAAAACCTTTCTCTTCCTTGTTACACCATTATCTCCACTTCCTGGAAATTTCTTTCACACTAAACTTCACACAGTTCTTATTAGCAACATTAGTATAAGTGAAGTGATAAAACCTTTTGGGTCCAACTTCGACCGAAAACCATCAAAACAAAAGCTACTGTAGCAACTCCTTCCGAAAAACCAAAAAGAATTCAAAAAGGAAATCGAATAAAGAAGCAAATGCAAGAGTAGCAAAATCTGTCAAAACAGACCAGCAGGTAAAGATCAATTTTTTCGAAAATCTTCTGTTGCTCAAATCAAAAAGTGCAAAACTAACTAAAGTTAAATAACAACCTGGGGCAGAATCCCAAAACATTACAGCTCAATCCGACATACATAGATCTCTCACGAATGTTTACGGTGAAGCACAAAAATCTGTTTCGGGACAGCAACTTCTCCAAATATTACTTCTCTCTCATTAGAGGTTGATCTTGACACAAAAACCAAACAAAACGGATAAGGAACGGTTATTACCGAAGTAATAACTTCCAAGACTCAAAGAAACAAAAACAAACTGAAAGCAAAAACAAATTGGGTTGTCTCCCATAAAGCTCTTTCGTTATAGCCATTAAGATGGGCATGATAATTTTGAAGAAGCTCTCATAGGAATATGATTTGAAGTAAAAGAGAGCATTACGAAGCAAAAACACACGCACATTTAAGTCTAACCCACTTCCTATGCAAGGGAATTTTGTAAACAAACAAGTTATTGGAACCAAAGGCAACTTGCATAAGAAGGCAAAAAAAGTGCAACATAAAAACTTTCAGCATAAAATGGGGAAACTTGATATTATTGAGATGGACAAGAACACTTTTCCCTCTCTCATAATAGCTTTCAGTATCATGCATAAACTTAAGAATATAGCTATCACAAGGACTATCATAGCAATGATCACTTATTCTAACAGAAAACACCGGAATACTAGCTCTCATAACACTACTTTGTGAAACAATATTAGAGGTATCCTTACAAAGGATAGTGTGTCCCTCTTTTTCATACTTGGTGATAAAGTCTTTCACACTTGCTACTATAGGTTCATCAACCATTTGTTTATCAGGTTCAACATCCTTATTCATACTTTCATTAACCATACTAGCCATCATAGAATGTTCCTTTACCTTAACTGGGAAAGGCATTTTCTCAATATAAGGTCCAGGTAAAACATGATTAGTAGTATAAACTTCAGTACTTCTAGCAGGAACACTCTTAGCAATACCTTTATAAGGTTCATGATACTTATTCCACTTCTTTTTAGGCACTTCAATATAATAAGCAAAAGCCTTAAAATAAGAAGCAATAGCTTGAGAGTCTAGACCATAAGCATTTTTAATATTTTGAAAGTCATGAGTTCCCATAAAAGATTCAATGCATTCATAATCATAATTTATACCTGACTTTCTACCTTTGTCATTCTCCCAAGCTTCAGCATTGTCTTGAATACGATCTAGAAGGTCCCATTTAACTTCTTCTTCCATACGAGTGAATGATCCAGCACAAGAAGCATCCAATAAATCTTTATCATGTAGAGGGAGCCTTGCATAAAAAATGTTGATAATAATATTGTTGGGGAGCTCATGAATGGGACATTTGAGCATTAGTAACTTCAATCTCCCCCAAGCTTGAGCTGTACTATCTCCATCAAGAGGCCAAAAGTTGTATATTTGATTCCGATCTTTATGAATTTCACTAGGAGGATAAAACTTTGAATAAAAGAGAGGCACTATTTCCTCCCATTCCAGAGCTTGACCATTCTTCAACAGCTTATACCATTCCTCAGCTCTTCCTTTCAGTGATAATGAGAATAACGTCTTCTTAACTTGATCTGTAGTAATACCTGCACACTTGAACAACCCACATACTTCGTGTATAAAGAGTAAATGATCACCGGGATGGACAGTTCCATCCCCAAAAATAGTAGTTGTCCATAACACGATCAATAATTCTTGTAGGTATTTTGGAAACATCTTTCCCAGCAGGTGATGTCTTATCTACTACCTTAGCAGTGGTAGTAGCATTACCAAATAAGAAACTCTGCGAACTATCCATAACGAAAATAAAGCAACTAGAAGAAGTAAACAATACTCACAGTAGAAGTTTCCTTTACCAGTTCCACTCTCCAATAGCGCTTCGCTCCCCGGCAACAACGCCAAAAAATAGTCTTGATGACCCACAAGTATAGGGGGTGTATCGCAGTATTTTCGATAAGTAAGAGTGTCGAACCCAACGAGGGGCAGAAGGTGTTGGCTAGTGGTATGGATCAGGAATTCTCTACAAATACTTAGCAAACGGATTTTTAGGGGTTTTTGATAAAGCAAGTAAACAATGTACGAGTAAACAAAAGACAGTAAGAATGAATGCAGCAAGTGGCCCAATCCTTTATGCAGCAAAGGACAAGCCGATTGCATTTCTATAGATGACCAAACGTTCTCGAGGACACATGGGAAGACTGTCAAGTGCTTTCGCTTCATATAGTCGATTAATCTTCTCTAGCTTGCTAAGTGTTGTGTGGGTGAACCTGTGCTAATGTACTGTCCCATCCAAGACTTAATACATACTTGTGATTAAACCCCCTTGAAAACATCTGTAAGTACAAGAAAGTAATTAAGGTAGAAACCTAACCACAGCTTTAAACTCTAAGACCCTTACGTCCCTTGTGCAATGGTTTCCTAACGGGGGTTCAGGTTTCTGTCACTCCGGCAACCCCTACGATTAGTAGCCAAATACACAATGCATTCCCCTAGGCCCATATAGGTGAAGTTTCATGTAGTCGACGTTCACATAACACCACTAGAAGAAGTACACCACAACTTAAATAACAATCTATTGAATCTTTCTCAACGCAACTCCACTACTAACAACAAGACTTCTCCCATGTCCTCAAGAAAAAAACGAACTACTCACAAGACATCATATGGATCATGATCAGAGATGAAATAATGATGTATAACAATCTGAACATAAACAATAATTCAACGGTTCACTCAATAGCATCAACTACAAAGAGTAATCAACACCGGGAAAGTTTCCCCTATGAACTAATGCAAGATTCAACTCAATTGTTACAGCAATATGGAGATGGTGATGAGGGTGCTGATGGTGATGATGGATGTGATGATGATGATCCCGATGAAGTCTTGCTTGATGGCGGTGTTGATGGCGACGATCTCCCCTCTCCGGGAAGGAATTCCCCCGACAGAAATCTGTCTACCGGAGAGATCTTTCTCTCTCGGTGTTTTCCGTCCCGCAGAGGCGGCGGAATCTTTCTGTGGTCGCTCCCCGAGTCTTAGGGTTTCGGGAGGAAGATATACGCTAGAGGGGAGAGGCTGGAGTGGGCCAGGGCGGCCACACCACTCCTTGGCGCGGCCTGGGCTTGCCCGCGCCATGGGGTGGTGTGGGCCCCCTGTGGCCCACCTCCACTCCATCTTCTGGCATCTTGAGTCTTCTGGAAAAATAGAATTTTCCATCTATTTTCCCGGATTTTCTGATCTTCGCAAATTTTGCCTCCAAACAGCACCTTTTCCATCAGAATCCTGACTGCAGCGGTCCATGCTCCAAAAGTCATCAACCATGCAAAAACAGATGAAATAACGTAAATATCACCTCTCAATATGAAATATATCAATGAATAATAGTGAATTAAGACATGGAATAGTGATGCAAAATGGACGTATCAACCACCATCTCCATTTGGAGCCGCCACTCTAGCCTTCCTGCGCAGCATCGTAGCACCACATGCCAAACTGCCACCGCCTCAGCCAGCAATCCACCCCACGACGACCCTCCACAGGTGCGAAAGCACCAACGGAGCTAGGCGTGGCCTCGAGGAGACCACGACACCAAGACATCCCTATACCTACTGTCCTCCACGCTACCACTACGTCGAGGTAAACCTCTGGCCACCAACCACCCGAAAGCCTCCGCGTCCCCGGGGCCGCCGCCCGGGCTTCCTTGGCTCTGGCAAACGGAAGCTTCCGGCACCGGAGAAGCAACACGGCCGCCCCTGCCGGCCGCCCGAGGTCGAGGGTCACCACCCTGACCGAATCCACGCCCGATCCCGCCGGCTCAGCATCTCGCACAGTCGTAGAAGGTACGCAATGGTCGCAGCTAGCCCGACCCATCTAAGTCCCAAACACCACCACCACCCCTATTAGTGTTAGACTGACCGCCACTTTCTAGCCCAGCCGAAAACCACTGCCACAACCAACCGCCTCCGCGTGATTGCCAGGCGGGGGAACATAAGCACCCGAGCGCCAAAACAGGCCGCCGCCAGGAGCTCCCCTACTCCCAAGCGTCACGACGAAGAAGCTAGGCCCCGCTGCCATCGGCTCCGCATGGGCTTTCACTACAAGAATCTGGGCGGTTCATGAAGATCTGATATCGTCATGGATGAGGGTCAGAACGTCGTAGATGGCCATCAACGACGAATTCTGTGAAGAAAAAAATAGGTCACGGACCTCACGTCATAATTCAATTCGTGACATTTTTTCTACTAAAAACGCCACGGCCCGTCCGTGACGTTCCTCCAATTTCGTCGCGGCAAACTGAACCGGCCCGGCCGAGGCCTGGTTCTTCATGACGTTTTTATTTTGTCATGAACGATGCCATGTGGTAGACGGCACCGCAGGTGGTCGTCAACGATGTTTGCTGACATCATGTTCGCCGTCTACGATGTCATCGACTTCCTGACTTTTTTACATTACGACCTGATTCCGCTAGCACCATTTGCTGACATCATCCTTTTATTTGCTTATGTCATCCTTCCTATTTCGTCACGCTGGTGGAGACGAATTTCGTTTTCGTCACGGCAATAAGCTGGCCAACTTATGCATGGCCGATCGTTAGGGCGACACGTGGACCAATAGGAAGGAAACATGTGGTCCATCTGCAGTGCAAATCGTTTACCAATGAGAGCTGGACACGTACCTCCAACGCATGATGAACTCAATTCGTCAGGGTAGAAGATATGACGTTCCTGTTTCGTTGAGGATGTTGACGAGTGAAAGTGCGCCACGTAGGCGTCTATCGGTGACAGACATAATTTCGTCAACTAAACAAGCATGGCATTTTCATTTATGTCGGAGAAGACTGCTGGCAACTTTGGTAGATTGCACCGTCCTGATCAAAATGACAGAAATTGCAGGGCACATGTTTCAGGGGACATAAATAGGTTCGCACATAAGTTTCCAACAAAATAAAAAAAGAGCCTAACAAGCTTCCAGTCACACTGTCAGTTCACTTAAGCAATATAGCTAAGAATTGCTGAAGTAATGCATTTATAAGGTCTGCGAAGTTCACAAGTGCTTTCCGCGCTTCATTCTTTGCTTCTATCTCCTTCAGCAATGATGCAATGTGTCTGCCCAGTGCCTCATTCGCTGCTCTCTCAGCCAAAAGTTGTGCTTCAAGGAGAGAGCTGGTTGGTCTTGAAGCATGGATGCTTTCATCAGTGGAAGCAAGGGGTTGATCCTCAATGCCATCTTCTGTAGCAAATGGCGCCAGCGTGCTTCCAATGGGTGCCTGACAGTTATAGAAGCAAACGTTAGAAAAGTAGCAAGCAAATTCCAAGCACATCTTCATGGACAAATAGGGTATTGAATTATACAAAGATGAACCTGGTATAGCTTCTTCCACACTTCATGCGCTTCCTTCAAGGCTTCTGCCTCGCCATCTGGTCTCTTCGTCTGCAACCCCACAATGGCACTGCGCAGTATCGCATTCCATGCTCTCTGAGCCTTGAGTTGCGCTTCAAGGAGAGTCTTGGCTGGTCTTGAAGAATGGATGCTGATGTCCTGCGATAGCGCATAGTGCATCGTGTCGGTGGAAGGAGGTTGTTCAGACTCAGTGATATCTTCTGTACCATTAGGCGTCATCTTGCTTTCCTTGGTTTCCTATTGAGTTTTAGGAATAGAATCAAACATTAGAAAAATAGCCAGCAAATTACAAATGACCATGCTCATTTCAGAGACAAATATGGCATTGAAATTTTGGAAGATGAGAAAGATGGAAAGTATTCTGGAGGGCTTACTGTTGCTTTTTTCACACTGTGATTGGAGAAGCCCCGGCTGTCACAGAAAAACAAATCACTGCGATAAGTTTGTCTATTTCTTGTTTGCTTGTTTATTAGACAATGAGCCTACACAAAGAGAGAGCATAGAGTATAAGAGGCAGTCCTGGTTATACACAAACAGGGGGAAGTTGAGTAGACAAGACTTGACTTGGTTCCTGGGGTCAGTCCAAGAATCAACAAGCTTGCACCACTCTACATTGTTCATGTGTTCAACGGGAGAAATCCTTGTTACTTCATTCAGCGGGAGGGGGTCAAAAAACTACTTCTTCAGGAGATGCCTTTGAATTCTTGCGTGCCTCATTAACCGCTGGTTGCAAGCAACCTGCACATCTGGGTGTAATACATCCATGACAAACTTTTGCTGAAATAAAACATCGTGCATCAGCCTCTGCTTGAATAGTAATGAGAAGAAAAGGGTAGTTGAGTCACAGAACATACGTAAACTCTGTCATAGAACTCTGCTTTGACATCCGGCCTCTCCTTGTACTCTTTCCAGCGGGGGAAGATAGGCATACCAACACTGACTATTTTTGCACACTCAGTGGCAAACTTGGAAGAAATAGTTCTTCCTGGAGGAATGGCAAATGGAAGCTTTCCTCCTTTGGACACGTTCTCATGCTACTTCCCCATGTTTTTCCCTCAAGAAAATTTGAGGATCATCATGTTTAATAGTGTCTTCAGAAGGATGATGGCCAAAATCATCTACAAACATATAATGTGGAGTTAGTGTTCTACCATATAATAAGTGCCATTCAAATAATATAATGTGCTTTCCTTGGGGAGTTGGTTGCTTGCCTAGGGCAGTTGTCTGCTCTACTTGGACTACTGTCTTCCTACCATGGAGTGCTGCCATCTCAATTTGGGATGCTACCTTCTCTCCTTGAGCATCAGGAACTGCAGGACTCCGGGTTTCTTGTCAAGAGGACGTAGCACTTGGCGGTCTTGGTGGGCGCCGTGGAGAACTTGGAGGTGGAAGTACTTCTGGCAGATTTCCCTTGGACCTGGTATGTCTCGTACTTTCTATCAAGGCAGCCATGCTAGCCAAGACACGCTTCCGAGTAGCTGATCCACCACCAGCAGCCATCCTTGTCATGACAACAGGTTTCTTCTTATATTTCCACTTCTCAGTCTACACAAATTCAAAGGTAGTCAATTCGGGATAATAAAAAAGCACAACATATATGGAAAATTAAGTAACCAAATAATTACACAAAATATGAGTAGGCAAGTAAGGGGACTACCTCCAGCTCGTCCTCCCCTCCTCTTCAGGATAATAGTCAGATCTAGAGCCTTCATCCTTGCTCTTTTTAGGGGAGAATTCAGTGGGAGAAGCTTAACATGGGGCCTAAGACCCATTTTTTGCATCCGCGCATTGTTTTCCAGCTGTCTTTCTTCCATGGATGCAATTGTGGTTCTATCATGAATAAACAATCTTTAGTAAGCTGCAAAAATATAACATATGTACTATGGTATTGATTGTTCTATACTAATTGTAATGTCCAACAGTCCACTATGAGGAACTTCTACTCTGAATCTCATATCACAAGACTAACGATGAAGCAACCAAAGCAAAGCAAGAGACAAGACAATGAACAAGCTGGACAATTCCCCAATTGATTGCAGTAATAAGCAGAGTGGGACAATAAAACATAAGCAATATAAGCATCAGTAGTGCAATTAAACAGGAAACATAACCTACTGTACTAATTGTTCTATAGACATCATCACGTGACATCTCACTATGATCAATTTCTACTATGATCATAAGTTATATGATGAAGCAGCCAAACTAATGCAAAAAGGCAAGATAATGCAACCTTTATCACACGCAAACAGATCATAAGCCAAAATAGTATACATGCAGTTAAAGAGGATAATCACAATAAAACATAAGCAGGATAAGCAACTATCCTGCAATTAAACAAACTATAACTTATGGTGCTGATTATTCTATAGTAATCATCATGTAATAGAGTCCACTATGAGCAATTTATACTCTGATTAAAAGACATAGGATGAAGCAGCCAAACCAATGGAACAACCAAGATAATGTAAACTTTATCTGTATGTAAACTGATCATAAGTCGAATACTCTAAATCTCACTTGTCAATTGATTGGCTGGTTGCACTAATAAGCAGGTCAGGACAATTAAACATCAGAAGGATAAGCATCTTTCATGCAATTAAAATAGGCAATTAAACAAGTCATGACATATGATGTTGATTGTTCAATAGTAATTATCATGTAAAACAGACTACTATGAACAATTTATACTCTGCTCATCAGACATGTCATGAAGCAGTCAAACTAATGCAATAGACAGGTGATGACCCACAAGTATAGGGGGTGTATCGCAGTATTTTCGAGGGAAGTGCAACCCAATTTATTGATTCGACACAAGGGGAGCCAAAGAATATCTATAAGCCTTAACAACTGAGTTGTCAATTCAGCTGCACCTGGAAACAATCTTGCTCATAGCAGTTTATCAGTAGCAACAATTTTATAGTAGGAATAGCAAAGTAGCAGCAACAATAAAGTAAAGACAGTAGTAACAATAGCAGTAAACAGTAGGATTCGAGTGCGGTAGGCATAGGGATGGATGGACGGGCGTTGCATGGACAAGACAATTCACATAGCAATCAGAACATAGGGCAATTGTAGATAAATAAGATAAAGCATCCAAGTACTAGATAATCCTAGGCATGTGTTCCATATATAGTCATACGTGCTCGCAATGAGAACTTGCACAACATCTTTTGTCCTGCCAGCCCGTTTGCAGTGGGGCCTCAAGGGAACTACTGGTAATTAAGGTGCTCCTTTTAACAGAGCACCAGAGCAAAGCATTAACACTCCGTGAACACATGTGATCCTCACATCAAAGCCATTCCCTCCGGTTATCCCGATTTCTATCACTTCGGGGCCTTTGGTTCCAGACAACAACATGTGTATATAACTTGCAGATAAGACCATAAACAATACTATCATAATGAATCAATAACATGTTTAGATCTGAAATCATGGCACTCGGGCCCTAGTGACAAGCATTAAGCACAACAAGTCGCAACAAAGTCATAAAGCACTAATAAAAGATACTAGGTGCCATGCCCTAACAATCTGATGCCATTACATGAACGATCACATCCAATCCCTTGTTGGGTCTGCAACATAGAAAACAAAAAATTTCCTACGGTGTGAACTACACGCCAAGATCTATCTACTAGGTACAAAGCAACGGGTGGACATACATCCAACGAGAACTTACCCTTGAAGACAACGAGTTTTGTTAACGAGTAGGAACTCGTGGTTGATGTAGTCGTACACTTACCGATATCAAGATCGTGAGGAAGTCCGAGCGCCACAACTCAGCAGCGCATCCGCACTCGCACACACGTTCAAGCCACCGGACAACCTCCACCTCCTCGCTCCAGCGATCCAGCGGAAGTAGCAACTCCTTCCAGACGAAATGCCACCGGGAACATGTATCTCGCTAATCTGAGACCATGGGGGAATAATTCTAGAGGGGGAGAGAGATCCTTCACAAGGAGGAGTGAGGATGAGGGAGGGAATGGGTGGCCTTTTATAGGAGGAGGGGTGGTGCCCCCTCTCTCCATGGCCGGCGCATGGGGGGGTGACCCCTCACCTCCCCCATTCATGTGGTGGTAACCCCTCCACATTAAAATGCCTCTTCACATTCCCTTTTAAAGTCTCCACTTTAAATGCATTAAATTTCTCCAAATTTAATGCTCTCTCATTTAATAAAACTCTTTTTATTAAATTTATTTAGAATTTTGTTAATTACTTTAATTAACAAACATTCACATATATCCCCTTGCAATATTTCAATATCACATGTAGAACCACTTTCTACAATTTCACCCGAAACAATTTCCGATTTCTATTGAAACAATTCCTGCGCTTTGCAATTCTTTCATCTGAAACATATGTGCTCCAAAATGGTGTCCAGTAACTCTTAAGTGTGCCACCCTATGGTTCGCGGATAATGCAGACATGATCGAGACCCTTCTCCGATCAATAATCAGCAGCGGGACCTGGAGATCCGTACTGACTCCTACACATTCAACGATGACTTCTATGATCATGAGAACCTTTAACGCTTGTAACTAAATCCCTTAGTCTCTCGATATATTACATGTCCGAGATTCGATCATCGGTATCTCCATACCTAGTTTGATCTCGTTACCGACATGCACTCTTTTCTCGTTCCTGTGATATAACATTCTAGTGATCACATCACTTGCTTGCAAGCTATCTTAATGTCATATCACCGAGAGGGCCCAGAGTATATCTATCCGTCATCTGGATTGAAAAATTCCACTCTTGATCCATGAGCCTCAACATAACACCTTCGTAGTACTGAACCCATCTTTATAGTCACCCTGTTATGGTGTGACGTTTGATGTTATCAAGATACTCTTCCGGTGTTAGCAATTAACATGATCTCATGGTCTAAGGATAAAGAATACTTCGTATGATGTTATAGCAATATAAACATAATGACTTGATCGTAATGCTATACTTCGGATAAATGTTCATCACATCATTCCACCAATGGTGTGACCTTGTTATTAACAACATCCAATGTCCTTGATCAGGAAACCTTGATCATCTTGTTAATCAACAAGCTAGTCTATAAGAGAGGCATAACTCGGAACCCATTTTGTTTATTAAACACACATGTATTGATGTTTCCGATCAATACAATTCTAGCATGTAAAATAAACATCTATCATATATAAGGAATATATAATAACAACTTTATTATTGCCTCTCAGGGCATATTTCCTTCAGTCTCCCACTTGCACTAGAGACAATAATCTAGTTCACATAGTGATAAATCTAACACCCATGGAGTTCTGGTGTTGATCATGTTTTGCCCTAGGGAGAACTTTAGTCAACAGATCTGCTACATTTAGGTCCGTGTGTACTTTACAAATCTTTATATCTCCATCCTTGACATGCTCGTGGATGGAGTGAAACCGGCGCTTAATATGCTTGGAATTCTTGTGAGACCTCGGTTCCTTTGCGTTGGCTATGGCTCCATTATTTTCACAATAGATCACCATTGGGTCCAAAGCACTAGGAACCACACCTAGTTCCGTAATGAACTCTTTCATCCAAACCGCCACCTGCGCCGCTTCTGAAGCAGCAACATGTTCCGCCTCCGTCGTTGATCCAGCCACCACAGGTTGTTTGGAACTCCTCCAACTAACTGCTGCTCCGTTCAAGAGAAATACGTATCCGGATTGAGACTTAGAGTCATCCGGATCGGTGTCAAAGCTAGCATCGACATAACACTTAGCGACTAGCTCTTCTTCACCTCCGTATATAAGAAACATGTCCTTAGTTCTTCTCAAGTACTTGAGGATGTTCTTTACCGCTATCCAGTGTTCCGAACCTAGATCAGATTGGTACCTACTAGTCAAACTAATAGAATGTGCCACATCCGGTCTTGTACATAGCATGGCATACATAATAGAGCCTATGGCCGAGGCATAGGGGATCTTATCCATCATCTCTCTTTCTTCCGCCGTCGCCGGACTTTGAGTCTTACTCAATGTCTTGCCTTGCAACATAGGAAAGAACCCCTTCTTACTTTCGTCCATATTAAACTTCTTTAATATCTTATCAAGGTATGTACTCTGCGATAGCCCAATTAGGCACCTTGATCTATCTCTATAGATTTTAATGCCTAATATATATGATGCTTCACCAAGGTCGTTCATCGAAAATTTACTGTTTAGATAACTTTTAACACTTTTTGAAAGATCTATATCATTTCCAATCAATAATATGTCATCCACATATAATATCAGAAATGCCACATTGCTCCCACTCACTTTCTTGTAAATACAAGCCTCTCCATAAGTTTGGACAAATCCAAACTCTTTGATCACCTCATCAAAGCGGAGATTCCAACTCCGGGATGCTTGCTTCAGTCCATAGATGGATCGCTGAAGTTTGCATACCTTATTAGCATCCTTAGGATCGACAAAACCCTTAGGTTGTATCATATACAACTCTTCTTCAATATTACCATCGAGGAACGTAGTTTTGACATCCATCTGCCATATTTCATAATCGAAATATGCAGCAATTGCTAACATAATCCCAACTGACTTAAGCATCGCTACGGGAGAGAATGTCTCATCGTAGTCAACTCCTTGAATTTGTCGAAACCCCTTTGCGACAAGTCGAGCCTTATAGATGGTCACATTACCATCAGCATCAGTTCTTCTTTTGAAAATCCATTTATTCTCAACGGCCTTTCGGTCGTGAGGTAAGTCCACCAAGTTCCAAACTTGGTTCTCATACATGGATTCCATCTCGGGTTTCATGGCTTCTAGCCATTTGTTGGAATCCGGGCTCATCATCGCTTCTTCATACGTTGCAGGGTCATCCATTTCATCAACCATTAAATTCACAACAGGATTGTCGTACAGTTCAGGAGCTGCACGTGTCCTACTTGACCTGCGAGGTTTGGTAGTGTCCTCTTTCGGAGTTTCATGATCATTATCATTAGCTCTCTCTTCATCAGGTGAAGTCAACTCCGAAACAACTTCCGGTGCTGCGCCACTCGCCATTCCATGAAGAGAAGGTTCAATAACCTCTTCGAGTTCTACATTCCGATTACTCATACCTTTCGCGAGAAACTCCTTCTCAAGAAAGGATCCATTCTTGGCAACAAAAACCTTGCCCTCGGATCTGTGATAGAAGGTATACCCAATTGTTTCCTTAGGGTATCCTATGAAGACGCATTTTTCCGCTTTGGGTTCGAGTTTATCCGGTTGAAGTTTATTCACATAAACATCGCATCCCCAAACTTTAAGAAATGACAGCTTAGGTTTGTTTCCAAAGCATAATTCATACGGTGTCTTTTCAACGATTTACATGGTGCCCAATTTAAAGTGAATGCGGCGGTTTCTAGTGCATAACCCCAAAATGATAGTGGCAAGTCAGTCAGAGACATCATAGATCGAACCATATCCAATAAGGTACGATTACGACGGTCCGACACACCATCACGTTGTGGTGTTCCGGCAGGCGTGAGTTGTGAAACTATTCCACACTCTTTCATATGTGTGCTAAACTCGTAACTTAGATACTGTCCTCCACGGTCAGACCGTAGAAATTTGATCTTTCTATTACGATGATTTTCCACTTCATTCTGAAATTCCTTGAACTTTTCAAAAGTTTCAGACTTGTGTTTCATCAAATAGATATAGCCATATCTACTCAAATCATCCGTGAAAGTAACAAAATAACGATATCCACCTCGCGTCGACACACTCATTGGTCCACACACATCAGTATGTATGATTTCCAATAGATCTGTCGCCCGTTCCATTGAACCGGAAAACAGCGTTCTAGTCATCTTGCCCATAAGGCATGGCTCACATGTATCAAATGATTAAAAATCAAGTGATTCCAAAAGTCCATCGGAATGGAGTTTCTTCATGCGTTTAACACCAATATGACCTAGACGGCAGTGCCACATATATGTAGACATATCATCATCAAGTTTAATCTTTTTAGCATTAACATTATGAATGTGTGTAATATTACTATCGAGATCCAACAGAAATAAACCATTCAACATAGGTGCATGACCCTAAAAGATATCATTCTTATAAATCGAACAACCATTGTTTTCAGATTTAAAGGAATGCCCACTCTGCATCAAACACGATCCAGATACAATGTTCATGCTCAGTGCAGGCACTAAATAACAATTATTTAGGTTTATAACTAATCCCGATGGAAAATGGAGAGGTAGCGTCCCAACGGCGATCACATCAACTTTTGATCCATTGCCGACCCGCATTCTGACCTCATCCCTTGCTAGTTGTCGCTTGTTCCGTAGCCCCTGAACCGAGTTACATATATTAGCAACCGATCCCGTATCAAATACCCAGGTGCTACTGCGAGTACTAGTCAAGTACACATCAATAACATGTATATCACATATACCTTTGTTTGCCTTGCCAGACTTCTTGTCCGCTAAATACTTGGGGCAGTTACGCTTCCAATGGCCAGTCCCCTTACAATAGTAGCACTCGGTGTCAGACTTAGGGCCAGCTCGGGGTTTCTTTTCAGGCGTGGCAACATACTTGCCACCCTTCTTTCCCTTGTGCTTGCCTTTCTTGTCTTTCTTGAAACCGGTGGTCCTATTGATCATCAACACTTGATGTTCTTTCCTAATCTCCACTTCTGCAGTCTTAAGCATTGACAGAAACTCGGGAAGAGACTTTTTCATGCCCTGCATATTATAGTTCATCACGAAGCTCTTGTAGCTAGGTGGCAGAGATTGGAGAACACGATGTATGCCTAAGTCAATGGGAATCGTTATTCCCAAGGACACAAGCTTATCAGCGTACCCAGACATTTTGAGTACATGCTCACTAACGGAGCTGTTTTCCTCCATCATGCAGCTAAAGAACTTTTCTGTAGCATTATAACTCTCTACGGCAGCATGGGTATCGAAAATCATTTTCAATTCTCCCATGGTATCAAAGGCATTGCCATTTTCGAAACTCTTTCGAAGTTCTGGCTCTAGCCCATATAGTATGTCGTAATGAACTAAGTTGTGGTCCTCTTAACGAGTCACCTAGGCATTCTTTTCCTCGTCAGGGGCATCAGGAGCTGGTGGGGGGCCTAGTAGCGCATCTAGCACATATTGCTTTTGTGCAGCAGTGAGGAGAATCCTCAAATTCATAGCCCAGTTGGTGAAGTTGATACCATTCGTAGCAAGTTTCTCTTTCTTCATGAACACATTGAAATTAAAAGCAGGTGGTGCCATCTACAATAGAATTTGTAAAGTTTATTTAGACTAAGTTTATGATAGATTGAGTTCAACTAATCCAAATCACTAATGAACTCCCACTCAAAAACGACATCCCTCGTGTCTTTTTGGTGATTACATGAACCAAATCCACTACACCAAGTCCGATCATCACGTGAGTTGATGTAGCTTCAAAGGAGAGCATCTATATGGGCATCATATCAACTATATGACTCATGCTTAACCTTTCGGTCCGTGTTCCGAGGCCATGTTTGTACATGCTAGGCTCGCCAAGTAAGAACCTTAGTATTCACATGTGTAAAACTGTCTTACACCCGTTCCTATGAAAGCGTAGATTCGAGTACACCCGATCATCACGTGATGTCTCGAAACACGATCCACAAAACGGTACATACTTAAGGAAGAACACATTTTTTATCTTGATATCTAAATGAGGGATCATCTTATAATGCTACCAAAAGCGCCAAACTAGCAGTCTCGGGGGGATTATCCCCGGGTACCCCAAAGACGAAGACGGACAAAAAAGGCAAAAACAGATAAAGATAAAAGAAAACTGGAGCACCTAGGCGTCCTAGGCCGACTAGGATCTCCCAGCCGGCCTGCACCACCTATTTTCCGGCTGGGCCTCCTCCCCAAGCCGGCCCGACTGTGCTCCCCGCCGAGTCCTCCATCCGGCTGGGCCTCTCCGCCCCAGCCGGCCCGCTCCGCGCCGCCTAGCCCCCGCTTGGCTTCCTTCCCGCCTGGGCCGTCTCGGCCTCCCGCCAGATCGCTCCCCCAGCGGGGCCCCGCGTCACCTGCCCGAGTGGGCCGACTACGTCCCCCCGGCTGGCCCATTCGGCCGCCCGCGCTCGCCAGCACCCAGCTGGGCCGCGCCCGACCTTGCCTCCGGCTAGGATGCCCGCTAGCTGGCTCCCCCGCCTGGGACGCCCCCTCCTAGCTGGGCCTGCACGCCACGACCGGATCGGGCTCATCCGACTCGCTGGGATCGATCGATCCCAGCAGCCGGCTCTCTCCCAGACGCATGGCAGCGTCCTCCTACTGTTGCTATCGATCAAGACTAAGGACAAGTACCAGACAGCGAGAAGACATCGACAAGACTGAAGACACCAAGCCCATGCTACTTTATCAGATGACTTGCTAAATAGTATACACTATGCATGACATATTGTACCACAATCAGATGACATAGGCAATAGTACTAGTTAGGCTGAGTGGGTCCCACCATGTCTCTTGGCCACCTTTATAAGGCAAGGGGGGATTCATTCACAGGGGAGACCCATCGATCACTCCCTCACTCACATGCATCCATCGATCATTCCCAGGGAGCTAGCTCTCCCTGCTAGCTCTCTCACCCAGAGCACACATACACTCAGGCACTAGCTCAGTTAGACAGTCGGTTGGTCTCATTGCATTTAAGGCAGTAGCTAGAGAATACAGCTCGAGGAGCACTTATAGTTCGTATATTCCACATAGCCAGATCCGGCAGGAGTAGGGTCTTTACCTCACCACGAGGGTCCCGAACCTGGGTACTTCTCGCGTCCCGCTACGCTCGCTTGTATCCAATCCCGCCTGCGGACGCCGTCGATAGCTTGCCTGCTAGTCCCCACACCTCTATCTAACCTTCTCAGGTACTGCCGTTCCCAATACAACGACAGTTGGCGCTCACCGTGGGGCAAAATATAGCTTCGGCCGGAGTTCCGTTCCGCACGGGACCACTTCGTCATCATCGGCACCGACGCCGTCTCTAGTCGCCCGGGGGCTCGCCGCCTCCGCGCCGTCGTCACCAACTCCGCTTCGCCAAGTTTCCCGGGGGCTCGTCGCCGTGGCCGCCCTCGTCGTAAGTCTCGAGGGCTCGCCGCCACCGCGCCACCGTCGCCGTGAGGCTCGGGGGCTCGCCGCCGCCGCCGCGCCGTCGTCATCCTCGCCGTCCTCGCGTTGTCGTGTTCGTCCTCGACTTAGGAAGCTCGGCCGCACGTTCGCGTGCGCCTCCATCATCCCCCCGCGGGCCTGCAACAAGCTCCTCCTGGCGCGCTCGCGCTCGCGGCCGCGTCTCCTCTGCGCGGCGAGCCGCAGGCCCACGCGTGCTCGCGCCAGCGAGTGTCAGCTAGCAGCGACTGGCACCTGAGCGGCAGAGCCGGCTAGCGCGCGTATGTGCATGAGCAAGGCAGCGAGCAGGCAGCAGCCTCCCGAGTCCGTCCACGTCGCCATCAACCGTCAACATCCGCGTTCTCGCCGGCCTCGCCGTCTCCGCGTCCGCGGCAGGTACCGCCCGCCCCGTGGCAGCACCTTCCGCCGCCGGCCTGCGTACCCTCTGTCTGCGCGGGCCGCGTCGCCGCAAGCCCCCGCTGCTGCACGCCGGCGTGCCTTCCGCCGCCGTGCCCTTTATCCCCGAGCCCCCGTCAGTGCCTACGCTGGCCAGGAGCTGCCCGCGTCGATGCGGCTGGCCGACGCCATGGAGGCGCGTGCGCCCGCATTCCCTACCGCGTCGCGTCCGCCAGCGTGCGTCCCCAGCCCGGCTGCGGCCACTGGCGCGAGCTCCTCTGCATCCTCGCGCGCCTCTCCGCGCCCCTGTACGCCGCTAGCCGCCAGAGAAGGATACGGGAGGAGGGAAGAAGGTGTCCGGCTGGGAAATAGAAAAAGAGAAGAAAAAAAAAGGGAGGTGGCGTGTCCGGCTAGGAGGAGTGGGACCGGCTGATTGAAAGAAAGAGGAGATTGTCGGTTGGAAAGATTGAAAAACAAAAAGATCCGGTTGCATGCAGCCGGTTGGGAAAGGCAAGTCACTTGCTTCCGAGTTAGTCAGAGGAAAAACAAAGAGGTAAAAAAAAGGGACAGACCGGCTAGAAAAAATCCGATTAGAGCAGATGTCAGTCCGGCTAGCTACAAAAAGTTAGAGAAAAAGGTAAGAGAAAAAACAGAGAGAAATCTGGCTGGAAGAAGAAAATCCGGCTGTCCGGCTGACTCTGACCGATTCGGCCCTGTTTCGGCTGAATCGGGCCGACTCCGTGCGTCTTCATCCCGTTTGGTTGCCGGTTCGGCCGGCTGGAC
Organism: Avena eriantha; assembly: GCA_910589775.1. Lineage (NCBI taxonomy): Eukaryota > Viridiplantae > Streptophyta > Magnoliopsida > Poales > Poaceae > Avena > Avena eriantha. The sequence continues at coordinate 24,291,381 of OU342742.1, forward strand.
CCTGTTCCGGCTGGGCCAGGACGGTTCGGCGCGTCCTGGCGCGTTTGGTTACCTGGCCGGCTGGGGACCGAATCCGGCTACGCCACGTTTGGTTGCCCGTCCGGTTGGAGCCAGGCTATCCGGCTGGAACGCCAGTTGGACCGTTTCAGCAGCCGCAACGCCTGCGGGATCACGCCTTCGACCCTGCTACACCGACAACTGCAATGTGAGTGTTTTTCTGACCTCGAGCAACCCTCGAGAGCTCGCCAGATGTTGTTTTACTTCCTGCTTTCAGTTTTCCGGCGCCGGCAACCCCTACCCGGGGTCTCGCCGCTTGGCCTGGCCTGCTAAACCTGTAAACCGACTGAGTAGTGTGCGACGGTGTCAGAGGCCCACTCTTCGTCTCAGCTACAGACCGCAACCCGGCTATCCGGCTAGCAAGAGCAAAAGCCCGAGACATCCCACATGAAAAACGGCGAAGGGTGCGACAGATCGGACATTCCGGCCTTGTGCCTAGTTGGTTTTTTCCGGCTGCTCAGCCCCTAGTACCGTGTGCAATGTACTGTCAGCTCCCCCTTCGGTTCCGGCTCCAGACCGCAACCCGGCTGGCCGGCAAGGACACAACGTAAACAACAGAGTGCACGAGAAAGTGACTAAGTGTTCAGAGAAGCACGAGCTAGTTTTTGAAAATAAAACCGTTATCCGGTTGATAGCATGTGTACTATATGTTGATGTACTGACAATCAATTCTATTTGTTTGTTTTAGCACGACTGCACCGAGTCGGATTTCAAGGGCATTTGAAGATTCAAAGCACCTGGCATCGCCAGCTACTTCGAATCTCGGGGGCTACACCCACCGGGTGCGCTCGCGCGCCCCCGGTGTAATCAAGTGCTCCGGTCCGGCTGAAGGCGTTCAGCCGGATAGCAAGTTCGAGGTGTCGAAAAGGGCAAGACATAGAAGATTCGCAGCACCTGTCTTCGTCAGCTACTCCGAATCTCGGGGGCTTCACCCCGCGGGTGCGCTCGCGCGCCCCCGCGGTAGTTGTGATGCTTCCGGGCCGGAGGTGTCCAGCCGGACGCTATTCAAGAACTTCATCTACAATGATAACGGCAAGTTTTGTGGAGCTCGTGCGAATTTCCCCCTCCGGGTGAAATCAGCGCGCGCTCGGGGGCTAGTGTCGGGGGGATTATCCCCGGGTACCCCAAAGACGCACCCAAGACGGATAAAAAAAGGCAAAAACAGATAAAGATAAAAGAAAACTGGAGCACCTAGGCGTCCTGGGCCGACTAGGATCTCCCAGCCGGCCTGCACCACCTATTTTCCGGCTGGGCCTCCTCCCCAAGCCGCCCCGACTGTGCTCCCCGCCGAGTCCTCCATCCGGCTGGGCCTCCCCGCCCTAGCCGAGTGTCGGGGGGATTATCCCCGGGTACCCCAAAGACGCACCCAAGACGGATAAAAAAGGCAAAAATAGATAAAGATAAAAGACAACTAGAGCACCTAGGCGTCCTAGGCCGACTAGGATCTCCCAGCCGGCCTGCACCACCTATTTTCCGGCTGGGCCTCCTCCCCAAGCCGGTCCGACTGTGCTCCCCGCCGAGTCCTCCATCCGGCTGGGCCTCTCCGCCCCAGCCGGCCCGCTCCGCGCCGCCTAGGCCCCGCTTGGCTTCCTTCCCGCCTGGGCCGTCTCGGCCTCCCGCCAGATCGCTCCCCCAGCGGGGCCCCGCGTCACCTGCCCGAGTGGGCCGACTACGTCCCGCCGGCTGGCCCATTCGGCCGCCCGCACTCGCCAGCACCCAGCTGGGCCGCGCCTGACCTTGCCTCCGGCTAGGACGCCCGCTAGCTGGCTCCCCCGCCTGGGACGCCCCCACCTAGCTGGGCCTGCACGCCACGACCGGATCGGGCTCATCCGACTCGCTGGGATCGATCGATCCTAGCAGCCGGCTCTCTCCCAGACGCATGGCGGCGTCCTCCTACTGCTGCTATCGATCAAGACTAAGGAAAAGTACCAGACAGCGAGAAATACATCGACAAGACTGAAGACACCAAGCCCATGCTACTTTATCAAATGACATGCTAAATAGTATACACTATGCATGACATATTGTACCACAATCAGATGACATAGGCAATAGTACTAGTTAGGCTGAGTGGGTCCCACCATGTCTCTTGGCCACCTTTATAAGGCAAGGGGGGATTCATTCACAGGGGAGACCCATCGATCACTCCCTCACTCACATGCATCCATCGATCATTCCCAGGGAGCTAGCTCTCCCTGCTAGCTCTCTCACCCAGAGCACACATACACTCAGGCACTAGCTCAGTTAGACAGTCGGTTGGTCTCATTGCATTTAAGGCAGTAGCTAGAGAATACAGCTCGAGGAGCACTTGTACTTCGTATATTCCACATAGCCAGATTCGGCAGGAGTAGGGGCTTTACCTCACCACGAGGGCCCTGAACCTGGGTACTTCTCGCATCCCGCTACGCTCGCTTGTATCCAATCCCGCCTGTGGACGCCGTCGATAGCTTCCCTGCTAGTCCCCACACCTCTATCTAACCTCCTCAGGTACTGCCGTTCCCAATACAACGACAATCAGTATAAGATGCTAACATCTAATGTGTAAAGTGAGATGATATGGTCCATGCATTTGATCTCTATCACTTGCATCGTGGTATGATCTCTATCATTCCTTTGTGTGTAAGGCCAAGGTCTATGGAACTTACACGTTGAGTGTGTTGTAAGAGTATCTGTCATACATCTACTTACAACAATACCATATCAATACACTAGCCCAGCAACGATCTAAACTAGACGCCTCTAATTTATCAATTGCAAGTTTTACGTGGCTTAGGGCTTTCGGAGATAGAACCGTTCTCACCTACGAACATGAACCACAACGAGGATAACTAAGTTATTAGCAACTCGTTGTAAATCAGATATTGACTATAGTAGGAGAGACAGACACACGCCAGCCACTTATGCAAAACAAGTTGCATGTCAGTCGTGGAACCGGTCTCATGTACGATGACATGTAAGGTTGGTCCGGGCCGCTTCATCCCACTATGCCACCAATATCCAAAATACATAGAAGATGCAATAACATGATCATCATCGCCCACATATAAACATATGTGTACTACCCGTGCAAAGAACCTACGCATAGATCAGGCTCTGATACCACTGTTGGGTCCGCAGCATAGAAAACAAAAAAATTCCTATGGTGTGAACTACACGCCAAGATCTATCTACTAGGTACAGAGCAACGGGTGGACATACATCCAACGAGAACTTACCCTCGAAGACAACGAGTTTTGTTAACGAGTAGGAACTCGTGGTTCATGTAGTCGTACACTTGCCGATCTCAAGATCGTGAGGAAGTCCGAGCGCCGCAACTCAGCAGCGCATCCGCACTCGCACACACGCTCAAGCCACCGGACAACCTCCACCTCCTCGTTCCAGCGATCCAGCGGAAGCAGCAACTCCTTCCAGACGAAATGCCACCAGGAACATGTATCTCGCTAATCAGAGACCATGGGGGAATAATTCTAGAGGGGGAGAGAGATCCTTCACAAGGAGGTGTGAGGATGAAGGAGGGAATGGGTGGCCTTTTATAGGAGGAGGGGTGGTGCCTCCTCTCTCCATGGCCGACGCATCGGGGGGGGGGGGGGGGGGGGTTGACCCCTCACCTCCCCCATTCATGTGGTGGTAACCCCTCCACATTAAAATGCCTCTTCACATTCCCTTTTAAAGTCTCCACTTTAAATGCATTAAATTTCTCCAAATTTAATGCTCTCTCATTTAATAAAACTATTTTTATTAAATTTATTCAGAATTTGGTTAATTACTTTAATTAACAAACATTCACATATAGCCCCTTGCAATATTTCAATATCACATGCAGAACCACTTTCTGCAATTTCAGCCGAACAATTTCCGGTTTCTATTGAAACAATTCCTGCGCTTTGCAATTCTTTCGTCTGAAACATATGTGCTCCAAAATGGTCTCCGGTAACTCTTAAGTGTGCCACCCTACGGTTCGCGAATAATGCAGACATGATCGAGACCCTTTGTCTCTCGATATTGACTCCTACACATTCAACGATGACTTCTGTGATTGTGAGAACCTTTAACGCTTGTAACTAAATCCCTTTGTCTCTCGATATATTACATGTCCGAGATTCGATCATCGGTATCTCCATACCTAGTTTGATCTCGTTACCGACATGCACTCTTTTATCGTTCCTGTGATATAACATTCTAGTGATCACATCACTTGCTTGCGAGCTATCTTAATGTGATATCACCGAGAGGGCCCAGAGTATATCTATCCGTCATCTGGATTGACAAATTCCACTCTTGATCCATGAGCCTCAACATAACACCTTCGTAGTACTGAACCCATCTTTATAGTCACCCTGTTACGGTGTGACGTTTGATGTTATTAAGATACCTTCCGGTGTCAGCAATTAACATGATCTCATGGTCTAAGGATAAAGATTACTTCGTATGATGTTATAGCAATATAAACATAATGACTTGATCGTAATGCTATACTTCGGATGAATGTTCATCACATCATTCCACCAATGGTGTGACCTTGTTATTAACAACATCCAATGTCCATGATCAGGAAACCTTGATCATCTTGTTAATCAACAAGCTAGTCTATAAGAGAGGCATAACTAGGAACCCTTTTTGTTTATTAAACACACATGTATTTATGTTTCCGATCAATACAATTCTAGCATGTAAAATAAACATCTATCATATATAAGGAATATATAATAACAACTTTGTTATTGCCTCTCAGGGCATATTTCCTTCATCCCTACCATCCCCATAGCCTACAGCAGGGGATTACTCACTCATAGATGGGGGGAACATGGATGGTCGATGGAGAAGCGATGGTGATGATGATGGAGATGATCTCCACCAATTCCCCGTCCCGAGAGGGTGCCAGAACAGAGTTTCTGGTGTTGTTTTGTGGAATCTGGTGGTGGCGGTGGAGCGGAACTCCTTCTAGAAAAACGTCGAACCCCCCTGAGTTTTTAGGTCAGAAGGCAACTTATAGGCGAAGAGGGAGACCGAGGGGGTGCCTGGGGCGGCCAGACCACCCCCTGGCATGGCCAGGCCTAGCCCACGCGGCCAGGTGGTGTGGCTGGGCCCCATCCCCACTCCGTCTCATATTATGGCTCTAGGAGTCTTCTGGAAAAATAGGCACTTTGGCTTTTGTCCCGTCCAATTCCGAGAATATTCATTTTTTGACTTTCCTGGAACCAAAAACAGCAGAAAATAGGCAGCTGGCAGTATGGCTCTTGTTAATAGGTTAGTCCAAGAAATCATATGACAATTACTCCAAAGTGTGGACAAAACACAAGAAAGTGGATAAAACCAAGCATGGAACATCAAAAATTATAGATACATTTTCAATGTATCAACATCCCAAAGCTTAACTCCTGCTTGTCCTTGAGTAGGTAAGTGATAAAAAGAAAGAATAATTTTTGAGGTGACATGCACCATCAAAGACTTGATCAAAGTATTTGTAAAACATTCAAAGCTGGGATCATAGTACTTCAATCATAACATGAAAGACAAAGTTCTAGCAATAAGACAAAGAAACTATGATGCAACATGAAAAGGCATAAACAAAAGATTCATGAATAACAATGCTTTGCAAGACGTTTGTTTGTTTCACATAAAGAAAACATAGCATAATAGTATTCAGCTTGTCCCTCATAGAGTAGCAAATATAAATGCATAGAACACCTTCAAAGTTCATAAGAGTGACTAGATACAAATAGTTTAAAACAAGCAATATCAAGGTATGCATCAATCAACAAGTCTTGGGACAATGCACATAGAACTAAGAATGGCCACTATGCTCTCAAATTAGGTGCATAAAGGTAGAAGGTGGAGACTCAATATATAAGTGGAAGAAATGACTTCATAGAAGGAAGTAGGGATTCAAGTCTCATAAAGAGCTTCCAAAAATTATGGTACTTATAGCTTTCAGGTCTCATTTCCCCTATCATAAGCATCTTGAAGGTGATTAAGGTTAAAGTGACACAACTAAGAGGATATGCTTGGCAAGTTATAAACCGAAATCTCATACCCCTTACTTACGAAGACCGAACCTCATGCTACTCAACTTTAGTCACAAGTAACCTCTTGTCATTGTAAGTACATGTGTATCATAAAGAACCGCCAACTGGGTAGCCCTTGCACATGATACAAGAGCTATCCCATAATCAAAATGACAAGGCAAGCAGACAATGAGAAACTCATCGATATTTTTATTTGCTATTTGCATAGGTTTTAATTGAGGATGCTTCATAGAGTGATCATTATGGTGATGCTGCAAGTTTCCACCATGATTAGGCATGGCTTAGGCTAGCGGCCCAGGCATTTCTCTAATACACATACAAACTCCATGATCTTACAAGTTCCACTTTTATTTCACACCGCCGGGATCCATAAGCAAAAGAACATGATATCAACGGGGTACAAAGTACAGGTGCAATATTGAAAGCGTTCCCCATGATACATGGTTCTGCTAATTTCAACTTATAAAGCGCAAGCATGTACGCAACAAAGAAGGACCCAGTGGTTCAAGTTTATTAAATGCAAAAAAAGTAAAGTGTGCCATCAAGTTCGTGAGAGCTTTAATCACTAGTTTTCTCATAACACGTTTAATTTAGAAGGTAAACAAAAGCATGAATATACTTGGAATAGCATATGATAGTAGGTAGGTATGGTGGCCTTTTTGGAATAACTTGGTTTAGGGAGTTGGATGCATGAGTGTAACTCATACTTGGTTGTGGAGGCTAGCAAAAGACTGGGAGCGACAAACTAAGAGAGTAGTAATGGCCATAATCATGCAGAGCGACAAAACATCATTGATCAAAGCATAAAGTGATACTACAAGTTGAAAACTAAAGGATCATAAAGGCTTATGGTGATTTGAGATAGTCATAACATGGTGTGAGCATGCGCCAAGTCAACCCAAATAAAGCATCAAAGGAGAATACCACTATACTATGCTTTAATATGCTAAAACAACGCATGATTCATCCAAGGCACATTAAGCAATCTCAATTGTTTATAACAAGTCATGCTACAGCAAAGAATACTAAGCATAAAGCCAAAACAATATCAAGCATAGCATGACAAAGCATAGGCCACAGTCAAAAACAAACTTCTTTTGCCACTTAAGCATGAGCTTTCCTACTCTTTTCCAAACCAAACCAAACTATTTGAAAGCCAATGCATGAAAGAGGAGGTCCAACCAATTTATTCAGCAAACTAAGAAAAAAAATCAAACGAAAAACCAAAACGAAAACGAAAACGAAGAAAAGACGCTCCGAGAACAACACAACTGTTTATGAAACAATAAAAATGAAGCGTTTGGAAGAAACCTGGGATTTTTATTGATGAAGAGGGGGATGCCTTGGGCATCCCCAAGCTTTGACGCTTGTACTTCTTGGATATTTCTTGGGGTGACACACGTGGCATCCCCAAGCGTGAGCTTTAGTCCATTCTTCATCCCATTAGTCATTCCTTCCATACACCTGAAATTTTTCCTTCATACAAAACTTCACACAATATTTATTAGCAACATTAGTGCAGTCAAGATAATAAGTATTTAGGTTCAGTTATAACACCAATAAACTTCCATTAGAACACTAGCTACTTAAGCACTTCCCTCAAAAAGCTCAATTCCCCAAAAGAACTCAAAAAGGAGCCAACAAGAAGTAAATGCAGAAAATGGCAGAAATCTGTCAAAACAGACCAGCATGTAAATACGAATTTTTTCGAAGACCTTATGTTCCTCAAATCAAAAAGTGTTGAACTAACGGAAGTTATATAACAGCCTGGGGCAGAAGCACAAAAATTCACGCCTCAAAAAGGCATTCAGAGATTTTACACGAATTTTTCCGATGAAGAAAAGAAATCTGTTGCGGGATAGCAACTTTCCCATCATTACTTCTCTCTCATTAGAGGTTACTCTTGGCACAAAAAGCAAATAAAAATAATAAGGAGTGGTTATTACTGAAGTAATAACTTCCAAGACTCATCTAAAACTTTTGGGTTATGTCCCAATAAGTACTTTTCTTTAACGCCTTTAAGTTAGGCATAAGCAAAAACTAAAATGGATATAATAGAAGTAAGCGGAAATAATCATAGTGAAAACATTGTTTTGTCCAACGGAATCCTTTTGTTAACAAGGTTGATCAGGTCTTACTACCAAAACAATTTCATATGAGACAAAATTTTGTATTTCACTAATGATTATGTTACCTCAACCTTGATAGCAATGATCCCAATCATAAAGTTTCAAATTTTTCTCTTGGTATGGGACAATATATTTCTCCAACTTGAATGCCCTCAACATGTTCAATTGAATTCAAACCATAAGTCCTTTTAATCTTCTTGGGAAAATAGACAGTATGTTCCTTGTCATTAACATTGAAAGTAACCTTTCCTTGATTACAATTAATAACAGCTCCTGCAGTATTAAGAAAAGGTCTCCCAAGAATAATAGACATATTATCATCTTCGGGCATTTCAAGCACAACAAAATCAGTTAATATCAAGCATTCATGAGCCACTTGAATAGGTACATCCTCACATATACCAACAGGAATTGTGGTAGATTTATGAGCCATTTGCAAAGATATATCAGTTGGTATTAATTTTTCTAGTTGAAGTCTCTTATAGAGAGAAAAAGGCATAACACTAACTCCAGCTCCCAAGTCACACAAAGCAGTTCTAACATAACTATTCTTAATAGAGCAAGGGATAGTTGGAATCCCTGGGTCTCAAAGTTTCTTAGGAACCTTACCATTAAAGGAATAGTTAGCAAGCAAAGTAGAAATTTCTTCATTAGGGATCTTCCTTTTATTCGAGACAATATCCTTCATATACTTTGAGTAAGGAGGCAATTTAATAGCATCAGTCAAAGGAATTTGCAGGAATAAAGGTTTCATCCACTCACAAAACTTATTATAGTGTTCATCTTCCTTTGACTTGTGTTTCTTATCAGGGAAAGGCATAGGTTTTTGGACCCAAGGTTCTCTTTCACTACCATGTTTCTTAGCAATAAAATCTTCTTTGGTGTATTTAGTATTCTTTGTGTGGTTTTCAGGTTCTTCTTCAACTTTTTCTTCAGTAGGAACTTCTTTTTCTTCATTACCACTTTGAGTTTGAGCATCAGAGATAGATATACTATTAGGATCTATAGCAGGTTCAGAGGGTTCTACAACAATCTTATGTTTCTTTTTCCTTTTCTTATGAGTAGAGCCACTATTTTCAGCTTGTTGAGAATCCTGCTCAATTCTTTTGGGATGCCCCTCAGGATATAGAGGATCCTGGGTAGCAGCTCCACTTCTAGTTCTAATTTCATAAGCATGTTTTTCTTTAACAACATTAATTATCAAGTATTTTTGCACTTTAACGAGTTGATCTATTTGAGTTCGAACCATTTGAAAGTGTTTAACAATCATTTTAACATCATTAGAGGTTCTTTCCACAATATCCTTCAACTCAACAATAGCTCTAGTGTTTTCCATTAGATGATTTTGCACCCTTTGATTAAAATTATCTTGCTTAACAATAAAGATATCGAATTCTTCTAAGCATTGATCAGGAGGTTTAGAGTAACGGATATCACCTTCATCAAAGTGTTGGAGAGAGTGTACCTCGATAGTGGATGAGTAAGGAACATGCTTACATAATTCTTCTATAGGAGGTAAATTCTTGACATCTGCAGCTTTAATTCCCTTCTCCTTAAGACATTTCTTAGCTTCCTTCATCACTTCACCATTTAATTCAATAACTCCCCTCTTCTTTGATGTTGGAATAGGCACCGATATAATAGGTTCAGGTATAATTACTTCAGGTATAGCTGGTTGATACATTGCAAATGTATCTATAATTTTTGATGCTCCATGCTTGTTTTTATCTACTTTCTTGTGTTTTGTTCCAACTTTGGAGTACTTTTCATATTATTTCTTGGACTAACCTATTAACAAGAGCCATAGTGCCAGCTGCCTGTTTTCTGCCTTTTTGGTTCCAGGAAAGTCAGAAAATGAATATTCTCGGAATTGGACGGGACAAAAGCCAAAGTGCGTATTTTTCCAAAAGACTCACGGAGCCAGAATACGAGACGGAGGAGGGCCAGGGGCTGGCCACACCCCCCAGGCACGGGCTAGGCCTGGCCGCGCCAGGGCCTGGTGTGGTGGCCCTAGGCACCCCCTCGATCTCCCTCTTCGCCTATAAGAAGCCTTCTGACCTAAAAACTTCGGGGGGTTCGACGTTTTTCCACGAAAAGTTCCGCTGCGCCGCCGCCATCGAAGGGGAGATACGGGGGACAGAAAGTCTCTGTTCCGGCACCCTGCCGGGACGCGGAAGTGCCCCCGGAGCCATCTACATCGATTTTCACCATCATCTCCATCGACCATCCATGTTTCCCCATATATGAGTGAGTAATCCCCCACTGTAGGCTATGGGGATGGTAGGGATTGGATGAGATCATTCATGTAATGGCATCAGAATGTTAGGGCATGGTGCCTAGTATCTTTTATTAGTGCTTTATGACTTTGTTGCGACTTGTTGTGCTTAATGCTTGTCACTAGGGCCTGAGTGCCATGATTTCAGATCTGAACTTATTATTGATTCATTATGATAGTATTGTTCTTGGTCTTATTTGCAAGTTGTATACACACGTCGTTGTCCGGAACCTATGGCCCCGAAGTGACAGAAATCGGGATAACCGGAAGGGAAAGGCTTTGATGTGAGGATCACATGTGTTCATGGAGTGTTAATGCTTTGCTCTGGTGCTCTATTAAAAGGAGCACCTTAATTGCCAGTAGTTCCCTAGAGGCCCCACTGCAAACAGGCTGGCAGGACAAAAGATGTTGTGCAAGTTCTCATTGCGAGCACGTATGACTATATATGGAACACATGCCTAGGATTGTCTAGTACTTGGATGATTTATCTTATTTATCTGCAATTGCCCTATGTTCTGTTTGCTATGTGAATTGTCTTGTCCATGCAACGCCTGTCCATCCATCCCTATGCCTACCGCGCTCGAATCCCACTGTTTACTGCTTTTGTTACTACTGTCTTTGTTTTGCTACTGCTGTTACTTTACTATTCCTACTACAAAACTGTTGCTACTGATAAACTGCTGTGAGCAAGATTGTTTCCAAGTGCAGCTGAATTGACAACTCGGTTGTTAAGGCTGATAAATATTTTTTGGCTCCCCTTGTGTCGAATCAATAAATTGGGTTTCACTTCCCTCGAAAATACTGCGATACACCCCCTATACTTGTGGGTCATCAAGACTATTTTCTGGCGCCGTAACCGGGGAGCATAGCTTTATTTATCAAGTTCACTTGGATTCACTATTGTTCAAGCTAAGTTTATCTTTCTCCTTGTTTTCTTGTTTCTTTATCAAAAATACAAAAAAAGTAGTTCCTACTCTAGTTGCTATTTTCGTTGGTCTGTTATTGTCTTGCTTTATCATGCTTGTTTTCAATGGTTGGTTTCTTTGAAACTGAAGCTTATTGGCAAGGTGGGTTCACGGAAGATCAAAAATATTATTATAAGGAACACCGCTTTTCACAAAAAGGGAAATACTTATGGGAACAAATTAATAGATTGTATACCATTGCTAGGAACGTGTGCTCTACTTATAATGTTACTTATTGCTATGATGAGTCTTGTTGCAGAAAGAGGTATAAACACCTCCCTTTTCAATGTGAGTATAGTGATAATGATACCATATCTTCCTATGCTAAAAGAATTTATGACTTTTATGATGCGGAACAAATTGAGGAATTTATTGCTTGGAAGGGTGCTTTTGAACTTGCTAGTTTGCTTGAAAATATTGATGATTCACCTTACAACTATGAGGTGTATGGTATACTTAAATTTTGCTTTGATAATTACAAGGATGAAAATTGCTATATTCTTGAATATTTTAATAGATGCTTTCCACAAATGGAAGAGACTAATGCCTTGCAGGATCCTATGGAAGAAGAAATTGATGAACGTGAAATCACATTAGATGAAAAAGAGGAGAGTGATCAACAAAAGGAGGAAGAATGGATTAGCTACCCATGCCTACCTTCTAATGAGAGTAACTATTTATCCCTTACATTATTTGATTGTCCCCCTTGCTTACTAAAGGAGAATGAATGTTATGTTCCTGAGGTTTCTCTTGAAGCTGTTTATAATAAAGCTCTAGTGCTTGTAGATCATGAAGAGCATGCTTTATGTGATAGTTATATTGTTGAGTTTATTCATGAGGTTACTGAAAATTATTATGAGAGAGGAAAATATGGTTGTGGAAGTTTTCATGGTATTGAAACACCTCTCTATGAGCTGAAAGTTTTGAAATTACTCTTGTTTTATCTTCCTATGCTTGTCACTTTGTTCTTTGTGAATTTATTTGCATACACGATTCCTATGCATAGGAAGATGGTTAGACTTAAATGCGTTTTGGATTTGCTCCTTGATGCTCTCTTTTACTTCAACTCATATTTCTTATGAGAGCATCCTCTCAAACTTTTATGCCTGAAGAAGATAATATGTCTATTATTCTTGGGAGACCTTTTCTTAAATACTGCAGGAGCTGTTATTAATTGTAATCAAGGGAAGGTGATGTTCAATGAACACATTGTCTATTTCCTCAATAAGATTGAAAGGACTTATTGTTTGAATTCAATTGAACATGTTGAGGGCATTCAAGTTGGAGAAATATATTGTCCCATACGAAGAGAAAAATTTGAAACTATTATGATTGGGACCATTGCTATCAAGGTTGAGGTAACATAATCATTAGTGGGATACAAAGTTTTGCCTCATATGGAATTGTTTTGGTAACAAGACATGATCAACCTTGTTAACAAAAGGATTTCATTGAACAAAACAATGTTTTCACCATGATTATTTCCGCTTACTTCTATTCTATCCATTTTAGTTTTTGCTTCTTATGCCTAACTTAAAGGCGTTAAAGAAAAGTACTTGTTGGGAGATAACCCAAGAGTTTTAGTTGAGTCTTGGAAGTTATTACCTCTGTAATAACCTCTTCTTATCCTTTTTATTTGCTTTTTGTGCCAAGAGTAACCTCTAATGAGATAGAAGTAATGATTGGGAAAGTTGCTGTCCTGAAACAGATTTCTATGCTTTACCGTAAAAATTCCTGAGATAGCTCTGTACGTCGGATTGAGCTAATATGTTTTGTTCTTCTGACCCATGTTGTTATCTAACTTTCGTTAGTTCAACACTTTTTTATTTGAATAACATAAGGTCTTCGAAAAATTTCGTCTTTACCTACTGGTCTGTTTTGACAGATTTCTGCCATTTTCTGCATTTGCTTCTTGTTGGCTCCTTTTTGAGTTCTTTTGGGGAATTGAGATTTTTGAGGGAAGTGCTACAGTATCTAGTGTTCTAATGGAAGTTTATTCGGTGTTAGAACTGAACCTTAAGACTTATTTATCTTAAGTGCACTAATGTTGCTAATGAAGATTGTGTGAAGTTTTGTATGAAGGAAAATTTTCAAGTGTATGGAAGGAATGAGTAATGAGATGAAGGATGGACTAAAGCTCAAGCTTGAGGATGCCACGCGTGTCACCCAAGAAATATCCAATAAGTACAAGCATCAAAGCTTGGGGATGCCCGAGACATCCCCTTCTTCATCAATAAAAATCCCAGGTTTCTTCCAAACACTTCATTTTTATTGTTTCATGCACAGTTGTGTTGTTCTTGGAGCGTCTTCTTTTTTCGTTTTTTGTTTTGGTTTTCGTTTGCTTAGTTTCCTTAGTTTTCTGAATAAATTGGTTGGACCCCCTCTTTCATACGTTGGTTTGCAAATAGTTTGGTTGGGTTTGGAAAAGAGTAGGAAAGTTCATACTTAAGTGGTAAAGAGAGCTTGATTTTGACTGTGGCCTATGCTTTGTCATGCCATGCTTGATATTTTTTTTGGCTTTATGCTTAGTATTCTTTGCTGTAGTATGACTTGTTATAAACAATTGAGATTGCTTAATGTGCCTTGGATGAATCATGGGTTGTTTTAGCATATTAAAGCGTAGTATAGTGGTATTCTCCTTTGATGCTTTATTTGGGTTGACTTGGCACATGTTCACACCAAGTTATGACTATCCCAAGTCACCATAAGCCTTTATGATCCTTTAGTTTTCAACTTGTAGTATCACTTTATGCTTTGATCAATGATGTTTTGTCGCTCTGCATGATTATGGCCATTATTGCTCTCTCGTTTGTCGCTCCCTTACTATTGCTAGCCGTCACTTACACTGAGTGTTTTACTCATGTTTCCAACTCCCTTAAACCAAATATTGCCAAAGTGTCCACCATACCTACCTATTAGCATCATTTTCTACTTCCGTGCATATTCATTATGCCTTGTTTTCTTCCGAATAAAATGTTTGCTTGTTATGAGAAAGTTAGTTAGTAAAGCTCTCACGAACTTGATAGCACACTTTATTTTCTTGCACTTAATAAACCTGAACCATTGTGAACTCTCCATGAAAGTTATATGCTTTCTAATTATAGGCTGGGGATTAGCAGAACCGTGCTATCACAGGGAACGCTTTCAACACTTGTAAATATATACCCAGTTGATACCTTGCTCTTTTGTTTGCGGATGTCGTCGGTGTGAAATAAAAGGGGAGCTTGTAAGTCCATGGAGTTATGTATGTGTGTTAGAAAAACGCCTGGGCCACTGGTCTAATCCATGCTGACATGGTGGAAACCTGTAGCGTAACCATAATGATATCTATGAAGTATTCTTCTTATAAAAAAGGAGAGATAGCTATTGAGAAAAAGAAAAAAGGAGTTTTATGAAAAGAGGAAAGAGAGAAAAAGCACCATTTTCCCATGGTAAATAAGAAGATTGCTGAGATACTCATTGTCTGCTTACCTTGTCATTTTGATATGGGGATTCTTCCGTATCATCGGGCAAGGGGTACCTCGTTGGCGGTTATCAATGATATGCACATACTTACGATGACAAGAACTTACTGGTAACTAAAGTTGAGTAGCATGAGGAGCGGCCCTCGTACTCAAGGGACTTGGGATTTTCAGTTTATAGTCTGTCAAGCATATAACTCAGATTGGACCTCACTTTCACCTTAACCACATTAAAGATGCTTATGATAGGGGCAATGAGAGCTCAAAGCTAATGAGTAACTTACTTTCAGCATTTGGAAGCCTTTCAAACTATTCAAAACCTTTTCTTCTACTTGTTGAGTCTCCACACATTCTATGAGCACTTTCTTGAGAGCATAGTGGCCATTCTTAGTTCTATGTGCATTGTCCCAAGACTTGTTGATTGATGCATACCTTGATATTGCTTGTTTTAAACTATTTGTATCTAGTCACTCTTATGAACTTTGAAGGTGTCCTATGCATTTATATTTGCTACTCTATAAGGGACAAGCTGAATACTATTATGCTATGTTTTCTTTATGTGAAACAAACAAACGTCTTGCAAAGCATTGTTATTCATGAATCTTTTTTTATGCCTTTTCATGTTGCATCATAGTTTCT
The DNA here is from genome assembly GCA_910589775.1 of Avena eriantha. Lineage (NCBI taxonomy): Eukaryota > Viridiplantae > Streptophyta > Magnoliopsida > Poales > Poaceae > Avena > Avena eriantha. The sequence continues at coordinate 24,306,933 of OU342742.1, forward strand.
TTGTCTTATTGCTAGAACTTTGTCTTTCATGTTATGATTGAAGTACTATGATCCCAGCTTTGAATGTTTTACAAATACTTTGATCAAGTCTTTGATGGTAAATGTCACCTCAAAAATTATTCTTTCTTTTTATAACTTACCTACTCGAGGACGAGCAGGAGTTAAGCTTGGGGATGTTGATACATTGCAAATGTATCTATAATTTTTGATGTTCCATGCTTGGTTTTATCCACTTTCTTGTGTTTTGTCCACACTTTGGAGTACTTTTCATATGATTTCTTGGACTAACCTATTAACAAGAGCCACAGTGCCAGCTGCCTGTTTTCTACTGTTTTTGGTTCCAACAAAGTCAGAAAATGAATATTCTCGGAATTGGACGGGACAAAAGCCAAAGTGCCTATTTTTCCAGAAGACTCACGGAGCTAGAATACGAGACAGAGGAGGGCCAGGGGCTGGCCACACCCCCCAGGCGCGGGCTAAGCCTGGCCACGCTAGGGCCTGGTGTGGTGGCCCCAGGCACCCCCTCGGTCTCCCTCTTCGCCTATAAGAAGCCTTCTGACCTAAAAACTTCGGGGGGTTCGACGTTTTTGATGAAAAGTTCCGCTGCACCGCCGCCACAGAAGGGGAGATTCAGGGGACAGAAAGTCTCTGTTCGGGCACCCTGCCGGGACGGGGAAGTGCCCCCGGAGCCATCTACATCGATCTTCACCATCATCTCCATCGACCATCCATGTTTCCGCCATCAATGAGTGAGTAATCCCCCGCTGTAGGCTATGGGGATGGTAGGGATTGGATGAAATCATTCATGTAATGGCATCAGATTGTTAGGGCATGGTGCCTAGTATCTTTTATTAGTGCTTTATGACTTTGTTGCGACTTGTTGTGCTTAATGCTTGTCACTAGGGCCCGAGTGCCATGATTTCAGATCTGAACTTATTATTGATTCATTATGATAGTATTGTTCTTGGTCTTATCTGCAAGTTGTATGCACACGTTGTTGTCCGGAATGTATGGCCCCGAAGTGACAGAAATCGGGATAACCGGAAGGGAAAGGCTTTGATGTGAGGATCACATGTGTTCACGAAGTGTTAATGCTTTGCTCCGGTGCTCTATTAAAAGGAGCACCTTAATTGATAGTAGTTCCCTAGAGGCCTCGCTGCAAATGGGCTGGCAGGACAAAAGATGTTGTGCAAGTTCTCATTGCGAGCACGTATGACTATATATGGAACACATGCCTAGGATTGTCTAGTACTTGGATGCTTTATCTTATTTATCTGCAATTGCCCTATGTTCTGATTACTATGTGAATTGTCTTGTCCATGCAACGCTCGTCCATCCATCCCTATGCCTACCGCACTCGAATCCCACTGTTTACTGCTTTTGTTACTACTGTCTTTGTTTTGCTATTGCTGTTACTTTACTATTCCTACTACAAAACTGTTGCTACTGATAAACTACTGTGAGCAAGAATGTTTCCAGGTGCAGCTGAATTGACAACTCAGTTGTTAAGGCTGATAAATATTCTTTGGCTCCCCTTGTGTTGAATCAATAAATTGGGTTTCACTTCCCTCGAAAATACTGCGATACACCCCCTATACTTGTGGGTCATCACTGGTTCAGGAGGATTCCAATCTTCATAGTTCTTACTTTTTTAGCCATTAATTCCTCAGCTTCCTTAGGAGTCCTATTCCTGAAAACACAATCAGCACAACTATCTAGGTATGTCCTACATTCCTCGGTTAGTCCATTATAAAATATATCAGGAAGCTCATTCTTAGGTACTGGACTTCTAGCCTGTGTATGAATAAAAGCACAAAACCTTTCCCAAGATTCGGGCAATATCTCTTTTTCTCCCTGTTTAAAATCAAAAAGTTCCTGCAAAATTGTATGTCTAGCACTAGGAGGAAAATATTTCTGCAGGAAAGTACTAATCAAGCAATCAAGGCTATCAATAGATCCATGAGGTAAATTACTAAACCAAGTTTTAGCTTCTCCTTTCAATGAAAAGGGTAAAATCTTAGCAACAAAGTAGGTACGCATCTTAATATCATCAGAAAACAAGCCACTCGTGGTAGAAAGTTCATTCATATGTGGTACCGCACTTTCATTCTTAGTCCCACAAAAAGGTTCTTTCTCAACAATAGCTATGTAAGATAGATCGAGAGAGAAATCATAATCTTCATCTATACTGTTTATGGGAGAAGCAGTAAGCTTAGCAATAGGAGACAATTTGGGTCTAATAGTATGCCTCTCAAGGAGACTCTTAGCAGCGCTCCTATCATGGGTATTTTTACATTCTTTAATACATTCATCGGTCATCTCAACATAACCATCTTCAATATCATAACTTTCACTAGACTCAGGTGAACTAACATGTGTAGTAGTAGTGTCTTCATTAGGAGTTTCAGTATTTCCAGCTATAGTTCTAGCAATCGTAGCGTCTAGGAAAGGACCTAATGAACATAACTCTTATCAAGCACAGTAGAAACAACATCATAAGCATCAGAAGTTTCAGATTCAGCACTAGTAGCAGTGTGTGTAGCATGTGTATGTGGTGATGTAACGAGCTTACTCATAACAGATGGTGAATCAAGAGCGACAGAGGTGTTCAGAACTGTACCACTTCTTGTAGTGGATGGTAAAATAGGAACCTTGCCATCACGAGACTTACCCATGATGGATGGATAGCAGCGAACAATACAGAATCCAAGTGAACTTGATAGATAAAGCTATTGTCCCCAGCAACGGCGCCAGAAAGTAGTCTTGATGACCCACAAGTATAGGGGGTGTATCGCAGTATTTTCGAGGGAAGTGAAACCCAATTTATTGATTCGACACAAGGGGAGCCAAAGAATATCTATAATCCTTAACAACTGAGTTGTCAATTCAGCTGCACCTGGAAACAATCTTTCTCACAACAGTTTATCAATAGCAACAGTTTTATAGTAGGAATAGCAAAGTAGCAGCAGCAGTAAAGTAAAGACAGTAGTAACAATAGCAGTAAATAGTAGGATTCGAGTGCGGTAGGCATAGGGATGGATGGACAGGCGTTGCTTGGACAAGACAATTCACATAGCAATCAGAACATAGGGAAATTGTAGATAAATAAGATAAAGCATCCAAGTACTAGATAATCCTAGGCATGTGTTCCATATATAGTCATACGTGCTCGCAATGAGAACTTGCACAACATCTTTTGTCCTGCCAGCCCGTTTGCAGCGGGGCCTCAAGGGAACTACTGGCAATTAAGGTGCTCCTTTTAATAGAGCACCAGAGCAAAGCATTAACACTCCGTGAACACATGTGATCCTCACATCAAAGCCATTCCCTCCGGTTATCCCGATTTATGTCACTACGGGGCCATTGGTTCCGGACAACAACGTGTGTATACAACTTGCAGATAAGACCATAAACAATACTATCATAATGAATCAATAACATGTTCAGATCTGAAATCATGGCACTCGGCCCCTAGTGACAAGCATTAAGCACAACAAGTCGCAACAAAGTCATAAACCCTAATAAAAGATACTAGGCACCATGCCCTAACAATCCGATGCCATTACATGAATGATCTCATCCAATCCCTACCATCCCCATAGCCTACAGCGTGGGATTACTCACTCATAGATGGGGGGAACATGGATGGTCGATGGAGAAGCGATGGTGATGATGATGGCGATGATCTCCTCCAATTCCCCGTCCCGGCAGGGTGCCAGAACAGAGTTTCTAGTGCTGTTTTGTGGAATCTGGTGGTGGCGGCGGAGCGGAACTCCTTTTGGAAAAAGTCGAACCCCCCTGAGTTTTTAGGTCAGAAGGCAACTTATAGGCGAAGAGGGAGACCGAGGGGGTGCCTAGGGCAGCCAGACCACCCCCTGGCGTGGCTAGGCCCAGGCCGCGTGGCCAGATGGTGTGGCTGGGCCCCAGCCCCACTCCGTCTCATATTCTGGCTCCGGGAGTCTTCTGGAAAAATAGGCACTTTGGCTTTTGTCCCGTCCAATTCCGAGAATATTCATTTTCTGACTTTCCTGGAACGAAAAACAGCAGAAAACAGGCAGCTGGCACTGTGGCTCTTGTTAATAGGTTAGTCCAAGAAATCATATGAAAAGTACTCCAAAGTGTGGACAAAACACAAGAAAGTGGATAAAACCAAGCATGGAACATCAAAAATTATAGATACATTTGCAATGTATCAACATGATAATGCAACCCTGATCACAAGACTTGTAAAATCACAAGCAATTTCACAGGCAGAACAAATAAAAGAGAATAAGTGCAACAAAAAGGTAAATTGGTGGCATGAACAGGATAATGAACAACATTTCTTAGGAAAAGTAAAAAAACATGAGAATCGAGGATGAGTGTGTTTCCTTGCCTGCAGGCTGTAGGGCCTTTTTGATACCGCATTTCTTGTAGTGACCTGGGGCATGTGGCATTGATCTGGACGGCGAGGTAGCAGACCTCGTCGACGAGGTGGGCGATGAGGTAGACATGCCTTGTCAGTGTGGTGACGGGCCTTGTCAGCGAGGTGGATGACGAGCTGGATGGCAAGCTAGATGGCGAGCTAGACGGGGAGATGGACGGCGAGTTGGCTGACTTTGCGAGTGAAGTGTACAACGAGGTGGTAGAAAAGGTCAGCCGGATGTCGGCGAGGTGGACGACCGACGAGGTCGATAGACATGGTGGAAAACCAGGACGGTGAGGAGGGGCTAGGGTTTGTTCTAGGGTGATGGAGAGGTTACTACTGGAAGGACATACGGAGACGAGGGGATTAAAGGTAGAGGGCAGAGGGTCGGACAACAGCTAGGGGAAAAGGAGGAGGACGGCGGGGAGGACAGCGGGGAGGGCGAGGGTAAAAGGGGGAGGACTGCGGGGAGGGCGGCGCCGAGGGCGGTGGGGAAATTTGGATCTGTCTCATTTCGGCGAGGGGATAAAAAGGGTTTGGAATAGATTACGTAAATGACCTTTGCGCGAATGCTTGGGTGGCACTGTGTGGGTGGGCTCAAAGGTAATTGCAGCTCGAGAAATTTTCGTTTGCGTAGAAACTCTCCCGCGCTAATTTCTCGTGGGTGGGAGGATCTGACCTGGAAATTTTGGGTTGGTGTCCTGGCCATCGGATGCATGATGGAGGGTTCAAATAAGTTAACCATATTTTAGAAAGTCTTCACTAAAAGGGCCTTGGTGAAGAAAGCTATAAATTATTGACGAATAAATCTTGAAAAAAGCAATAATGTGGACTACTAGTTTATATTCTGGCTTGTATAATGATCTCAAGAGAGGTAACACATTTTGTATAATATATTCAAATTTAGATAAGATTCAAAATGCAATTTATTTTGAACAATGTATTTCTCTAGATTAGGGTTGAACGATGGACTTTTATCCTTATTTTGGTTAGTTTTAGGTCATAGCAACACATATGGTATATATCAAATTAGTTTGAGCCCAAAGAAGATGCATCACTACACAGACCAAAATACATAGCAAAATTAAAGCAGCTTCCACATATCCATGTGAATGACTAGAGAGTATAGTGGATATATCAATGTGGTTAGAACAAATGCATGACTCTATGGGGATCCATCTGTGTTAGACTAAAATTAAACATCATATAGGAAATAATAAATAACCATCTTTCAATTCCATGTTGCACGGCCACAGAAGTTGCATCACAGAATCATGTAGATATATATAAAAATGTGGTTTAGGAAAAGAACACATGCAATGTCTCTAGGGGTTCCATGTGTCAAAAACTATGGTCACGGAGAGACAAAAACACATAGGAATGTAGCTTCCACATTGCATGTTGCCCTAGTGTGTGACAGAAATTGCATCTATCACAGAATCCACTTGAGTGTGTGGTCATCATGCATGGTTTTGGAAAAGAACACATGCAAATGTGGTCATGTTGTGGTCAATAATGACTCTAGTGGATATATATATATTAATGTGGTTTAGGAAAAGAACACATCATATATACTCTAGGGGGTCCATATGTCAAATTATGGTCACAAAGACCAAAAAACACACATAGATAGCTAGGAAATCTTAGCTTCCACATTGCACATGTTGCACCAGTGTGACAGAAGTTAAGTTGCATCACAGAATAATCCACTGGAGTTTGTGTGTGGTCATGTAGATATGAATATGGTATATATTATTGGAAAAGAACACATGCAATGTGTGGTCATCATGTGTTCTATCAACAATGACTCTAGTGGCCATATAAATAATGTGGGTTAGGAAAAGAACACATAATTGCAAAATATGACCATGGTCGTCATAGAGACCAAAAACACATAGGAATTAATTATTAAAGGATCTTCCACATTGCATGGTTGCACCAGTGTGACACAAGTTGTGCATCATCATAGAATAATCCACTTGAGTATATGCATGTGTGTGGTCATGTGTACATGTAGCTAGATATATCATTTTGGTTTTCGAAAAGAACAATGTACATATATGCAATGTGGTCATGTGAGATGGATCAGTGACTCTAGAGCTAGTGGACAGTGTGTACTGGTTTATTAGGAAAATAACACACATCATGCAATGATGTCTCTAGGGGATCTATGCATGTGTCAAATTAAACCATGTATGGTCACATAGACCAAAAACACATAGGAAAGCAACATATATATATATTGCATGCATGCATGTTTGCACCAATGTGACAGAAGTTAGTTGCATCACAGAATCAAGTGGAGTATGTGTGTGTGGGTCATGCATGTAGATATCATCATGTGGTTTTGGAAAAGAGCACATGCAATAGTCATGTGGAGAGAGATCATGACTCTGGTGTGGATATGAATGTGGTTTTTAGTTGAGAACATAGACATGCAATTAATTAATGACTCTAACAGCTAGGGGATCCATGTGTCAAACCATGCATGGTCTCACGGATACCAAAAAACACATAGGAAAAGCAGCTTCCACATATGCATGTTGCACAGTGTGTGTGTGTGTGAGTCTGTACATGTGTGTGTGTACATGTGTGTGTGTATAGTACATGTGTGTGTACATGTGTGTGTGGGGGGGTGTGGGTGTGATGTGTGTGTGTACATGTGTGTGTGTGGGGGGTGTGGGTGTGATGTGTGTGTGTACATGTGTGTGTGGGGGGTGTGTGTGATTGTGATGTGTGTGTGTGCATGTGTGTGTAGTGTGTTGTTGGAGATATGCCCAAGAGGCAATAATAAAAGTGATTATTATTATATCTTTGTGTTTATGATGAATGTTTACATCCCATGCTATAATTGTATTATTAGGAAACACTAATACTTGTGTGTTTTGTAAACATAAGAGAGTCCCTAGTAAGCCTCTTGTTGAACTAGCTTGTTGATTAATTGATGATCATGGTTTCCTGATCATGGACATTAGGATGTGATTAATGACAAGGTTATATCATTAGGAGAATTATGTGATGGACACACACCCATAGTAAGCGTAGCATAAGATCAAGTCATTAAGTTCGTATTGCTGTAAGCTTTCAAATACATAGTAACCTAATCCTTCGACCATGAGGTTATGTTAATCACCATCACCGGATGGATACTTTGATGACATCAAACGCCGCTTCGTAACTGGGTGGTCATAAAGGTGTCATTGGGTATTCTGAAAGTATGTGTTGAAGCGCATGGACCAAGATTGGGATTTGTCCATCCATATGACGGATAGATATGCTCTGGGCCCTCTCGGTGGAATGTCATCTAGTTAGCTTGCAAGCATGTGACTGGGTCACAAGGGATGACATATCACGGAACGAGTAAAGAGTACTTATCAGTAACGAGGTAGAACTAGGTATGGAGATACCGACGATCAAACCTCGGATAAGTATAGTATCACGTGACAAAGGGAATTGGTTTCGTATGTAAGTGGTTCAATCGATCGCAAAGTCATCGTTGAGTATGTGGGAGCCATTATGGATCTCCAGGTCCTGCTGATGGTTATTGATAGGAGATGTGTCTCTATCATGTCTGCATATTCACGAACCGTAGGGTGACACACTTAAGGTTCGAAGTTGTTTTAAGTAGATATGGAATATGCGTTGGAGACCGAATGTTGTTCGGAGTCTCGGATTGGATTCGGGACATCACGAGGAGATCCGGAATGGTCCGGAGAATAAGATTCATATATAGGGGATCATTTTCTAAGTTAGGAAATGTTCCGGAGTGTTTGTATGAGGATTCTAGAAGGTTTCGGAATATTCCGGAAGGTTCTAGAAGATATCTTGGAGTTTGCTTGAAAATCAAGATAGGGATCAAGGAGTCTTGGTGGGTTAAGACAAGGAGTCGTGGGGGAGGAGGACTCCTCCCCCCACTCCCCAATCCGCCGGCCTAGAGGAGGGGAGTCCTACAAGGACTCCCCCTCCCCAAGGCGCCCTCCCCCCTTAAATAGAAGGGCAGGGGCGCCCCCTCCTCCCCTGATCCCATAACTCCAATCTCTGCCGCCTCTCTCCTCCACCTTTCTTCTCAAAGGCATAGGCGAAGCCCTGCAGAATTCTCTACTCCACCAGCACCACCACGCCGTCGTGCTACTGGGATTCCGTGGAGAGGAAGGTCTGCTTCGACTCCGCACGTGTGACCGACTGCGGAAGTGCTGCCGAAACGCGGCGCCGGAAGGATCGTCCACTTGACCAACTGCGGAAGCGCTACCGGAACGCGACGCTGGAAGGATCGTCTACACGATCTTGAGATCGGCAATTGATCGACTACATCAACCACGAGATCTAATCTCGTTAACGCTTTCGGATCTACGAGGGTTAGTTCCTATCTATCTCGTTGCTCATGTCTAATAGATTAGATCTTGGCTTTTATCTAGATTAGATCTAGGTTTTGTTCGTTCTTGCGGTAGAATTTTTTTGTTTTCCATGCTACGAACCCATCAGTGGTATCAGAGCCGTATCTATGCGTAGATCTATTGCACGAGTAGAACACAATGTTTTTGTGGGCGTGGATGCTTTTGTTGTCAGTGTCTTAGTGTGTACTTTGCATCTTGCGGCATGGTGGGATGAAGCGGCTCAGGCTAACAATTACATGTCATCACACATGAGACTTGCTCCACGCTTGACGTGCAACTTGCTTTGCACAAGTGGCTTTGCGGGTGTCTGTCTCTCCCACCATAGTTAAGATTCAATTTACAATGAGCATCTTGACAACACTTGTATCAACGTTGTGGTTCTTGTTCGTAGGTAAGATCGGTCTTATGCGAAAGCCCCAAACCACGTAAAACTTGCAAAGAAAATTAGAGGCGTCTAACTTGTTTTTGCAGGGGTTTTGTGATGTGATATGGCCATCATGTGATTGTGATTGTATTTGATGTATGCAATGATCCTTGTTGTAATATGGCAACCGGCAGGTGCCTAATGGTTGTCTTTAATTCTGTTAAGACCTGCGTGTCTATTCATCTTGTAATAGCTTTATTCCAAGTAGTTGTAATAGTTGCTGGTGATGATGGACAACCATGAAGCGGCGCCACTGACCTTGACGCAATGCTGGTGATGATGGAGATCATGTTCGTGCTTTGGAGATGGAGATCAAAGGCGCAAGAAGAAAGGGCCATATCATATCACACTAATTATGAATTGCCTGTGATGTTAATCCTTTATGCATCTTGTATTGCTTAGATCGCGACGGTAGCATTATAAGATGATCCCTCTCACTAAATATCAAGTAATAAAGTGTTCACCCTTAGTTGGCACCGTTGCTAAGACTCGTCGTTTCGAAGCATCTCGTGATGATCGGATGTGATAGATTCTACGTGTGCATACAATGGGTGCAAGCCAGATTTGCACATGCGGAAACTAAGGTTAACGAGCACGTGGAGAGCTACGAGGCCTCCGAAAAGTTCTTTAACTGTAAGATGGAAGAGGGAAGCTCCGTTAGCGAGCACGTGCTAACCATGTCTGGGTACGCTAAGAAGCTCCAAGAGTTGGGAATATCGATTCCTAATGAATTGGGGATTCACCGTCTCCTTCAATCACTGCCACCAAGTTACAAGAACTTTGTGATGAACTACAACATGCACTGCATGAACAAGACGTTGCCTGAACTGTCGTCCATGCTGAAAACTGCTGAAGTGGAGATCAAGAAGGAGCACCAAGTGTTGATGGTCAATAAGACCACCAATTTCAAGAAACGGGGCAAGCCTAAGAACAAGGGCAACTTCAAGAAGGACGGCAAGAAAGCTGCCGCACCTGCTAAGAAGCCCAAGGCTAGTCCTAAGCCTGAAACTGAGTGCTTCTACTGCAAGGGTGCTGGTCACTGGAAGCGTAACTTCCCCAAGTACCTGGCGCATCTGAAGAACGACAACATCAAAAAGAAAGGGATATTTGATATATGTGTTATAGATGTGTATCTTACTAGTAATCGTAGTAGTGCCTGGGTATTTGATACTGGTTCGGTTGCTCATATTTGTAACTCAAAACAGGAGCTGCAGAATAAACGAAGACTAGCAAGAGATGAGGTGACGATGTGCGTTGGAAATGGCTCCAAGGTTGATCTGATCGCCGTCGGCACGCTCCCTCTACATCTACCTTCGGGATTGGTTTTAAATTTAAATAATTGTTATTTGGTGCCTGCGTTAAGCATGAACATTATATCTGGATCCTGTTTATTGCGAGACGGTTACTCTTTTAAGTCCGAGAATAAAGGTTGTTCGATTTATATGAGTAATATCTTTTATGGTAATGCACCTGAGATGAATGGTTTATTCTTACTGAATCTCGATAGTAGTGATACACATGTTCACAACATAGATGCTAAACGAATAAAATTTAATGATAATTCTACATATATGTGGCACTGTCGTCTTGGTCACATTGGAGTGAAGCGTATGAAGAAACTCCATTCTGATGGACTTCTTGAATCACTTGAAAGATGCGAAGCATGTCTAATGGAAAAAATGACTAAGACTCCATTCTCTGGTACAATGGAGCGAACTATAGACTTATTGGAAATAATACATACCGATGTGTGGGGTCCAATGAGTGTAGCATCGCGTGGTGGATATCGTTATGTTCTCACTTTCATGGATGACTTGAGTAGATATGGGTATGTCTACTTTATGAAACATAAGTCCGAAACTTTCGAGAAGTTTAAGGAATTTCAAAGTGAAGTGGAAAATCATCGTAACAAGAAGATTAAGTTTCTGCGTTCTGATCGTGGAGGTGAATATCTGAGTTATGAGTTTGGCATGCATTTAAAGAAATGTGGAATACTTTCACAGTTGACACCGCCGGGAACACCACAGCGTAATGGTGTGTCCGAACGTCGTAATCGAACTCTCTTAGATATGGTTCGGTCTATGATGTCTCTTACAGATTTACCATTATCATTTTGGGGCTATGCATTAGAGAGAGCCGCATTCACTTTAAATAGGGCACCATCTAAATCCGTTGAAATGACACCGTACGAATTGTGGTTTGGTAAGAAACCTAAGTTGTCGTTCCTTAAAGTTTGGGGTTGCGAGGCATATGTAAAGAAGTTACAACCTGATAAGCTAGAACCCAAAGCGGAGAAATGCGTCTTCATAGGATACTCTAAAGAAACAATTGGGTATACCTTCTATCATAGATCCGAAGGCAAAGTTTTTGTTGCAAAGAATGGATCCTTTCTTGAGAAGGAGTTTCTCTCGAAAGAGGTGACTGGAAGGAAAGTAGAACTCGATGAGATTATTGAACCTTCTCTCGGATTTGAGAGTAGCGCAGCACCGGAAGATGTTTTTTGTGCCGCCTGCACCAATTGAAGAGGAAGCTAATGATAATGATCATGAAACTTCAAATGAAGTTACTGCTGAACCTCGCAGGTCAACGAGGGTTCGTACCACTCCTGATTGGTATGACTCTTCCTTGAACGTCATGTTGGTGGATAACGCTGATGACCCTGCGACATATGAAGAAGCTATGGTGAGCCCAGATTCCGACAAATGGCTAGAAGCCATGAAATCCGAAATGGGATCCATGTACGAAAACCAAGTATGGACTTTGGTGGACTTACCGGATGGCTGTAAGGCTGTCGAGAACAAGTGGATTTTCAAGAGAAAAACAGATGCTGATGGTAATGTTACCGTCTATAAAGCTCGACTTGTCGCGAAAGGGTTCCGACAAATTCAAGGAGTTGACTATGATGAGACTTTCTCACCAGTAGCAAAGCTAAAGTCTGTGAGGATTTTGTTAGCAATTGCTGCACATTTCGATTATGAGATTTGGCAGATGGATGTCAAAACGGCGTTCCTTAATGGTGACATTGAGGAAGAGTTGTATATGGTACAACCCAAGGGTTTTGTCGATCCTAAAGATGCTGACAAGGTATGCAAACTTCAGCGGTCCATTTATGGACTGAAGCAAGCATCCCGGAGTTGGAATCAACGTTTTGATAAAGTAATCAAAAACTTTGGATTTATACAAACTTATGGAGAAGCTTGTATTTACAAGAAAGTGAGTGGGAGCCCTGTAGCATTCCTAGTACTATATGTAGATGACATATTGTTGATTGGGAATGATATAGAACTTCTTAATAGCGTCAAAACCTATTTGAATAATAGTTTTTCAATGAAGGATCTTGGCGAAGCGGCATACATTCTAGGCATCAAGATTTATAGAGATAGATCAAGACGCCTAATAGCGCTTTCACAAACTACATACTTGGACAAAGTTCTAAAGAAGTTTAGAATGGAAGATAGCAAGAAAGGGTTCGTGCCCATGTTGTCAGGTAAGACTTTGAGTAAGACTCAAAGTCCAGCTACGGCAGAAGATAGAGAAAAGATGAATAATATTCCCTATGCCTCGGCCATAGGTTCTATCATGTATGCCATGCTGTGTACAGGACCGGATATAGCACATGTTGTTAGTTTGACTAGCAGATATCAAAGTGATCCTGGAGTGGAACACTGGACAGCGGTCAAGAATATCCTAAAGTACCTAAATAGGACTAAGGATATGGTTCTTTCTTATGGAGGTGATGAACAGCTTGTTGTAAACGGTTACACCGATGCTAGTTGGAACACCGATCCGGATGACTCGAAGTCACAATCGGGATACGTATTTATTTTGAATGGTGCTGCAGTGAGCTGGAGGAGTGCAAAGCAAAGCGTTGTGGCGAAATCTTCAACTGAATCGAATACATAGCTGCTTCGGAGGCTGCACAAGAAGCCGTTTGGATGAAGGAATTCATTACTGAATTTGGCGTGGTTCCTAGTGCGTTGGACCCGATGGCCATCTACTGTGACAACACAGGTGCCATAGCTAATGCACAGGAGCCAAGGTCACATAGCAAGCTGAAGCACATCAAGCTACGTTTCCACGCTATTCGCGAGTATGTCCGAGATGGTGACATAAAGATTTGCAAAGTACACACTGATCTGAATGTGGCGGATCCATTGACTAAACCTCTCCCTAGGGCAAAGCATGACCAACACCAAAACGCCATGGGTGTTCGGTATATTACCATGTAATCTGGATTATTGACTCTAGTGCAAGTGGGAGACTGTTGGAGATATGCCCAAGAGGCAATAATAAAAGTGATTATTATTATATCTTTGTGTTTATGATGAATGTTTACATCCCATGCTATAATTGTATTATTAGGAAACACTAATACTTGTGTGTTTTGTAAACATAAGAGAGTCCCTAGTAAGCCTCTTGTTGAACTAGCTTGTTGATTAATTGATGATCATGGTTTCCTGATCATGGACATTAGGATGTGATTAATGACAAGGTTATATCATTAGGAGAATGATGTGATGGACACACACCCATAGTAAGCGTAGCATAAGATCAAGTCATTAAGTTCGTATTGCTGTAAGCTTTCAAATACATAGTAACCTAATCCTTCGACCATGAGGTTATGTTAATCACCATCACCGGATGGATACTTTGATGACATCAAACGCGTCGTAACTGGGTGGTCATAAAGGTGTCATTGGGTATTCTGAAAGTATGTGTTGAAGCGCATGGACCAAGATTGGGATTTGTCCATCCATATGACGGATAGATATGCTCTGGGCCCTCTCGGTGGAATGTCATCTAGTTAGCTTGCAAGCATGTGACTGGGTCACAAGGGATGACATATCACGGAACGAGTAAAGAGTACTTATCAGTAACGAGGTAATACTAGGTATGGAGATACCGACGATCAAACCTCGGATAAGTATAGTATCGCGTGACAAAGGGAATTGGTTTCGTATGTAAGTGGTTCAATCGATCGCGAAGTCATCGTTGAGTATGTGGGAGCCATTATGGATCTCCAGGTCCCGCTGATGGTTATTGATAGGAGATGTGTCTCTATCATGTCTGCATATTCACGAACCGTAGGGTGACACACTTAAGGTTCGAAGTTGTTTTAAGTAGATATGGAATATGCGTTGGAGACCGAATGTTGTTCGGAGTCTCGGATTGGATTCGGGACATCACGAGGAGATCCGGAATGGTCCGGAGAATAAGATTCATATATAGGGGATCATTTTCTAAGTTAGGAAATGTTCCGGAGTGTTTGTATGAGGATTCTAGAAGGTTTCGGAATGTTCCGGAAGGTTCTAGAAGATATCTTGGAGTTTGCTTGAAAATCAAGATAGGGATCAAGGAGTCCTGGTGCGTTAAGACAAGGAGTCGTGGGGGAGGAGGACTCCTCCCCCCACTCCCCAATCCGCCGGCCTAGAGGAGGGGAGTCCTACAAGGACTCCCCCTCCCCAAGGCGCCCTCCCCTTAAATAGAAGGGCAGGGGCGCTCCCTCCTCCCCTGCTCCCATAACTCCAATCTCTGCCGCCTCTCTCCTCCACCTTTCTTCTGCAAAGGCATAGGCGAAGCCCTGCAGAATTCTCTACTCCACCACCACCACGCCGTCGTGCTGCTAGGATTCCGTGGAGAAGATCTACTACCTCTGCTGCTCGCTGGAACGGGGAGAGGAAGGTCTGCTTCGACTCCGCACGTGTGACCGACTGCGGAAGCGCTGCGGAAACGCGGCGCCGGAAGGATCGTCCACTTGACCGACTGCGGAAGCGCTGCCGGAACGCGACGCCGGAAGGATCGTCTACACGATCTTGAGATCGGCAAGTGATCGACTACATCAACCACGAGATCTAATCTCGTTAACGCTTTCGGATCTACGGGGGTTAGTTCCTATCTATCTCGTTGCTCATGTCTAATAGATTAGATCTTAGCTTTTATCTAGATTAGATCTAGGTTTTGTTCGTTCTTGCGGTAGAAATTTTTTGTTTTCCATGCTACGAACCCATCATGTGTGACAGAAGTTTTTTGCATCATAGAATCCACTAGTGTGCGTGGTCATGTAGATATATATATCAATTTGCAATGTGGTCATGTGAAAATAACACATGGAATGACTCTAGGGGTTCCATGTGTACAACACCATGGATACAGATACCAAACACATAGGAAAATCATAGCTTCCACACATTGCATGTTGCACCAGTGTGACATAAGTTGCATCATAGAGTGTGTGTGGTCATATGTAGATATCAATGTGTGTGGTATTATTGGAAAATAACACACATACAATGTGGTCATCATGGTGTGGATCTATCAATGACTCTGGTGGCCAGATCAATGTGGGTTAGGAAAAGAACACATGCAGATATCAATGTGTGTGGTATTATTAGAAAATAACACACATGCAATGTGGTCATCATGGTGTGGATCTATCAATGACTTTGGTGGCCATATCAATGTGGGTTAGGAAAAGAACACATGCATGCAATATGACTCTATAGGAGAGATATTCCATATGGGTCATAGAGACCAACAACACACATGAATTAATAAAGGAGCCCTTCCATATTGCATGCATGAATGGACCAATGTGACAGAAGTTGTGCATCATCACATAATCCACTTGAGTATATGCATGTATGTGTGTGGTCATGCATATATATGTAGAGAGATATCACCATCATTGTTGTTTTGGAAAAGAATAGTGTACATATATGCAATGTGGTCATGTGATGGGATCAGTGGCTCTAGTGGATATATATCAGTGTGTACTGGTTTACGAAAAGAACACACACATCATGCAATGTCTATAGGGGATCCATGTGTCAAATTAAACCATGCATGGTCATACAGGCCAAAACACATAGGAAAGCAACATATTGCATGTTGCACCAGTGTGACAAAAGTTGCATCACAGAATCCACTAGTGTGTGTGGTAGATATACCAACAATGTGGTTTTCGAAAAGAGAACACATGCAATATGGTCATGTATGTGGATCAATGACATCTAGCTAGCAGTGTAGATATCAATGTGGTTGAGGAAAAAGAACACATATGCAATGACTCTAGGGGTTCCATGTGTACAACCACATGCATGGTCACAAAGACCAAACACATATATATAGGAAAAGCACAGCTTCCACCCACATTTCATGTTGCACCAATGTGACATAAGTTGCATCATCACAAAGTTATATATATGTGTGGTCATGTAGATATATCAAAATGTGGTATATTATTGGAAAAGAACACACATGCAATGTGGTCATCTCATGTGGATCTATCAATAATAATGCACTATGCATGGAAAAGAACACATGCATGCAATATAACTCTAGGAGAGATCCATATGGTCATAGAGATCAAAAACACATAGGTTAAATAAAGGAGCTTCCACACATTGCATGCATGGTTAGTTGCACCAGTGATAGAATTAGTTGTGCGTCATCACATAATCCACTTGAGTAGTATATGCATTGTGTGGTCATGCATATGTGTAGAGATATCATTGTGGTTGTTGAAAAGAACAATGTACATACATGCAAATGTGTTCATCATGGTGTGGACCTATCAATGACTCTGATGGCCATATCAATGTGGATTAGGAAAAGAACACATGCATGCAATATGACTCTATAGGAGATATATTCCATATGGTCATAGAGACCAACAACACATAGGAATTAAATAAAGGAGCTTCCACATTGCATGCATGCATGCATGGACTAGTGTGATAGAAGTTGTGCATCATCACATAATCCACTTGAGTATATGCATGTGTGTGGTCATGCATATATGTATAGAGATAAATATATCATCATCTTGTGTTGTTTTGGAAAAAAATAGTGTACATATATATGCAATGTGTGGTCATGTGATGGGATCAATGGCTCTAGTGGATATATATTAGTGTGTACTGGTTTAGGAAAAGAACACACATCATGCAATGTATCTAGGGGATCCATGTGTATTAAACCATGCATGGTCATATGCATACCCCAAAACACATAGGAAAGCAACATATTGCATGTTGCACCACTGTGACAGAAGTTGCATCACAGAAACCACTAGTGTGTGTGTGTGGTCATATAGATATGTGGTTTTGGAAAAGAACACATGCAATGTGGTCATGTGTGGATCAATGAAGCTAGCAGTGTGGATATGTATCAATGTGGTTTAGGAAAGAACACATGCAATGAATCTAGGGGTTCCATGTGTACAACCATGGTCACAAAGACCAAACACATAGGAAAAGCAGTACACATTGCATGTTGCACCAGTGTGACATAAGTTGCATCATCACACAGAGTTATGTGTGGTCATGTAGATATATCAAAATGTGGTATTATTGGAAAAGAACACACACATGCAATGTGGTCATCATGTGGATCTGTATCAACAATAATGCAATATGGAAAAGAACACACATGCATGCAATATGACTCTAGGAGGGGTCATACAGAGACTAAAAACACATAGGAATTAAAATAAAGGAGCTTCCACACATTGCATGCATGGTTGCACCATCATCACAGAATCCACTTGAGTAGTATATGCATGTGTGGTCATGCATATGTGTATATATATCATTGTGGTTTTGGAAAAGAACAATGTACATATATGCAATGTGGTCATGTACATGCGGACCAGTGACTCTAGTGGATATATATCAGCATGTAGGTTCAGGAAAAGAACACACTACATCATGCAATGTCTCTAGGGGATCCATGTGTCAAATTAAAAACCATGCATGGTCACAGAGACCAAAAACACATAGGAAAAGCAGCTTCCACACTGCATGTTGCACTAGTGATAGAAGTTGTATGCATCACAGAATAATCCAATGGAGGATGTGTGTGTGGTCATGCATCATGTAGATATCATCGTGGTATTGGAAAAGAACACATGCAAATGTGGTCATGTGGATCAATGACTCTATATAGTGGATATATCAATGTGGTTTAGGAAGAGAACACACTATGCATGCAACTAATGACTCTAGGGGATCCATGTATCAAACCATATGGTCTCACACAGAGACCAAAAACACAACGGAAAAGGTGCATCACAAAATCCACTGAAGTTGCCTAGATGATACCTATCTCAAAGTTTGAGCCCAAGAAGATGCTGGATCATGCGCATGCATATCGATCGATATATGTGAGAGACCATATGCTCACCAGGGGCCTAGATATAATGCCTATCTCAATAACCCATCACACTTTTGTACATGTATGTCATATAGGAACACACATACATATGCATGCTAGTTCTTCCAACGCTTAGATCCCAAACTAATCTGTACATCCCAAAATATATAGTACTACATACACAAAATAAACTATAAACTAAAATCTAGTTCAAACATATAATTTATCACCACCACTTGTTGTCGTCCTTGACTTTCTTCCCCTTCAACTGCTTGCTGTCGCCACCGTTCCAAGATCCCTGCTCGTCCTGCTACCGCTTTCTGTCCTCCACACGCTTGTTCTCCTGGGCTAGCTTGCAACCAGGGCATAAATCTATCGCGAAAAAACTCGCCTTAACCATTCCATCTTTCATGGTAATGAGCTTACTGTACAACTCGTATGCCATGTAGGTGTCTCTGGCTGCATACTCGAGGCACACATGGCTCATCGGCTTCCACTCCCAATAGTCGTGCTTGAGTCGCTTCAATTTCTTCAGTTTTGCATAGGATCTGTCGATAATTTCCGCTACTAGATCACCCATGACATCCTTTGCTGGGTATTGTTTTATATTGTATAGATTTTGGATGTCGATGTGGTACCCATCTTGGATTTTCATTAACGCACGAGAAAGCATAATTGTGTCATTTGTGATATCCATGCTAATAAAAGTTATCCCTTTCCTACACAAGAACTCGACCAGAGCCGGACAATGCTTCTTAGTTGGTTTACTCCTGCAATTAGATGGTTTTAGGGATGTAAGGGAACAAGGGATGTAGAAGTGGTGATCTCAAATTTAAATTTCACATACCTGCAGAAGTGGTGAACGAGGACCTCCTCATGTATGGTGATTTGCATGACGACGATCTCTTGTGGAGGATCTTGTCGCTTATTTGCAAGGGTGTACTCCAAGTCTAGCCCCACGAACTTGTACTTCTATTTCTCAAGAAATTGCTCATACCTGGCGAGAGTTGTCTCCACAGTCGTTTCATCATTTGTGTACACTACTGTCAAAGTCGTGGTGCGATGGGAAGGGACCAAGTGGGTCTCTGTTGTGCGTTTCCCATCATCCATGCCTGCAAGAAAATGTGTGAAAGGAAATGCCTGCAAGGAACTGCCTGCAAGAGGAAGAACAAGATGCACTAACGGTTCTAGAACATAGGAAGAAGAAGAACCCATGAATAACTGCAGAGGAATGACCGAGGAAGAGCAAGAAGAAACATGGTAACTGCAGCTTCGGTTTGACAACTCACCGTGGTTACGTGGAGATCGTGGCAGTGCTGCCGGTTCAACAAGCGGGGTCGGTTCCTGCGAGAATATGGAATTAGTTCTACATTTTTCTATGCGAGAAATTGAGAGAAATCATTTATATTTTCTCTTTCATCATTAAACATAATGATGTTGGTACAACCCAAGAGATTTGAACAAAACAGATTTGCTAGTTTAACATACAACAACACAAAAGTTTCTGAGCATGCATTCTTGAAATTTAAATTCTCATGATTTATTCGGAAGTTCTGAGCTACAACCGACATCAAAGAGCCAACGCTCTCATCTTCATCCTCCTCCTGCTGCTCGTCGTTGTCGTCTTCCGCATCCTCATGTTCCTCTGTAGGACCAGTGACCACCTCAATAATCAGCTTGATATAGTGCCTCATCACCTTGACCTGTACGACGAGCAGATCATCAAGGAAAATTCTATTTTTAGCACAGAATGCAGTCCAGGGGTTGGTGAACTCAATGCAATCGTCATATACTTCCGATGTTCGATATCACTCCAAGATTTTTAGGCCTTTGTCACAATTATTCTTCATGCATACATAATAGAACCCTTTCTTTGGCATTTGGTGTTCCCTTGTGCATCTCAAGAGAATTTCCTAAGTAACAAAAATATATAACAGATCTTAGTTAACTGGCCACCCTGATAAATTTACAAAATAAGAAGAAAAAGCATAGGAAAAAGTGATTAACTAACAATCTAATGAAGATCATCTTCATCCTGCACCCAGTGCACCAAGAACTGAGGGATCTCAAAGACCCCCATCTTCATCCAGGTCTCGTACAAACTCCTTGTAGAATGCCCAAGATATGGAATTCATTTTAGAGCAACTAACATTACATGGGTGCTGAAATATGGATTTCTCTGGTGTCACCTTCCAACAATCTTTGGTCTTATAACACCCTGATCATGCATATGAAATTGAAGAAGGTTTATGTGTAAGGAACATATATAATTAAGAAACTAGTCATGTGTGTAAGGAATAAACCATTTCAATGCAAAGCAGTCAATACATACACTGGTCTTGATCAACCGAAGGTTTGACAACAATATCAACATTTGACACTTCAACAATAAAGCACCTGTCTACTCTATTGTATGCAAATGTCAGAACATCATTCTATTGAATGTTATAAGATGCATAGAACCCCCTCCAACGTGGCCCACGTAATGCTATAGACCTCCCAAAATTCCCACCATACAGCACATAAAAGTAGTATTCATCAATTGTTCTGTGTTGATCATGGCGGTCACTCCAACCAAGGATCCAGGTTAGATGTGGACCAAGAGCGAATTTTCACATACGCTCAGCGAAACAACAAGGAATACCCTGCATAAATTTGTGAAACAGGGAAAAACCCATAAGATCATGGACATAAAGCAATTTATATGGAAATTTAAAATAAGATATGTATATGAAAATCGACAATACTTACAAATCCCTCTGCAAAAAAGGGTGATCTCACCCTCATTCTAAAATACATCACATGGTCTGTGTTTCCACTCCCACACCAAGCAGGTTGCTGCTAACATGTCACACATTCGTTTTGAGCCATATTCCTTTTTTTCCGAACACAAAAATTACAAAAGATCAGGAAAATAAATAATATGATGTTACTAATATTATCACTGATTACATTGACAACTAGTACTATATATGTGTAGAAATACAACTAGTCTGCAGTTCTACATAGATAATCCTGCAAAAATACAACTAATGATGTGCATACTGTATGAATATGTAGTTCTACATACACATACTGAAGATTGTTATTAACAAAATATCAACACAAATTGTACCAACAAAAAAATCTACAGAAATTCAACCCAACAGAATTTTCACATCCTAGATTTACTCAGGAGATTCGATGAAGTAATCTTAGAGAAAAATCTACGGATTCGATGAAGCAATCATAGAGAAAACGCTACAGATTCGATGAAGAACAAGTACTATTTAAGCAGCTCTGAAAATCCTACAGATTCATCGAGCTGCTGCTGCTGTACATCTCTGCTGCCGGTTATACTCCGGTGAAGAGGATTCTTACCGCTGCTGTAGAGCCTCGCCACCGGTTATTCCACGCCAGATAGCATCCCTCACTCCACTGTCATCACGCGCACCCGTGGATGCGGCAGCTCCTCTGCATTCGTCCAGAAAATGCATGAGATCTGGAGGCGCACCGTGCACCTATATATACGCGAAGGAAGCTCGCCGGAGATTGGAGAATATAGAAGTCGTGCACCTGCTTCCGGTGAAAGCTCACCGGAGGCAGCGATGGGGCACGCTCTATCTCTCTCTCTAGTTGCACCTGTCTTGATCATTCTCTCTCTCTACGTGCCGCTTCGGTTCAACAATATGGAGCAAAAATAAAGTCTGAAGAAATTCAATAAAATGGAAACCTCTAGGTCTCAAACACGCAACCAAGAGGACCCTGACCAGTGGACCCACGTACGATGAACCCCACGTGTCAACTGGATAAGTGAAAATTCTTTCGCTGACTTGTGGGGCCCACCTCTTTGCCACCCACAGACTCACCTGAACTCTACCCGGGAGATTTCGAAATCAGATCTAAAATCCGGTCCACCACACGCGGCGGCGGCTAGGGCACCACTGCCTTTGCCGGTCCACCACACGCGGCGGCGGCATCTCCCCGTCCATTTCACTGTTCCCCACTCCAAGGCTGTCCGCTAGGACTCCCCTTCCGGCCAACGTCTCCGCGCACCTCGGTAGCTCCCCTTTCGTCCGACATCTCCGTGCTCAACTCGCTCGTCTCCATGTCTGTCAAGGTAAAAAATAGTTTGTTTAATTGTTCAACACATGGATATCACTTGGATTGTTCATCTACAAAAATATCTTCTTAAAAGGATTATTCTTCTCAGAAAATGTGATTAGTTTGTTTAATTGTCCAACAGATTGATAGGAGTTGGATTTGTTGCATGGTAAAGTAAATTGTTCTAAAAAATGACTAGCTTGTTCTAAAAATGAGATTTGTTGTTTTAATTGTTCAACACATGGATATGTGTTGGCTTGTTCATTATAAAGAAAATTGTTCTAAAAAATCACTAGCCTGTTCTGAAAGTGTGATTTGTTTATTTAATTCTTAACAGATGGATAGAAGTTGGATTGTTCATAACAGACAGTTTACTGAACCCTACAAAGCTGGCCTGAAATAGTTTGTCAGATTTGTTAAGGAGGGATATGGTGAGAATGCTGAGGTTCCATGCCCTGTTGTAAGTGCCTCAACCGGAGAACGATGCATGTAGGGCTTCTTTATCACCACTTACTCATCAGTGGCATATAGCACATGTATACTCAGTGGATACAACATGGAGAGCCACTTGATCTTGCTATTATTGAAGATCCACCCTATTGTGGTAACAATGGTGGCCATGCCGGCGATGACAATGACAATATGTATACGGATGACGAAGGTGATGATGATGAAGGTCACAGTGTTCCAGATATGTTGCAAGACCTTAATCATGCAGGCGATGCATTAACTGCTGACCAGATTGCTGCTAATATCCCAATTGACGGTAAACATGAGAAATTGTTTGAAGTTGGTGGAAGAGGCAGAGCGCAAGCTTTACCCAAGAAGTAAACACTCCAGGCTTGCATTTATTGTGAAGCTCATTCATGACAAGTCATATCACTGGATCACCAACACTGCTTTCGATGATTGGATGAAGCAATTTGCTCATGCACTGCCGGATCCCAATACCCTGCCGAGATCATACTGTGAAGCAAAAACTTATCTAAAGGAGCTTGGACTTTCCTATGATAGCATACACGTGTGCAAAAACAACTGCATGCTCTTCTGGAAGGACAATGACAAGCTGGACAACTGCATTACGTGTGGCGCCTCAAGGTGGAAATATCTGGAAAGAAGGTCGTCGGCTGTCAAAGTGCTGCATCATTTTCCTTTGGCGCTATGGCTACAGAGATTGTTCTCTTCGAGGAAAACAGCAGAGAACATGTAGTGGCACAAGTTAAGGAGAATGCCCAGAGATGGTATACTTAGTCATCTGGCTGATGGTGACGCATGGAAGGATTTTGACAAAACATGGGGGACTTTTCAGCTGACCCTAGAAACGTAAGGCTTGGCCTTGCCACCGATGGCTTCAATCCTTATAGAACCATGAGCACGAGCTACAGTATGTGGCCTATATTTTCCCTGCCATACAACCTTCCACAATGGGATTGTATGGATGCATCAAACTACATGTTTTGCCTTCTAATCCCTGGCAAATCAAGTCCTGGAAAGGACTTTGATCTCTTTATTGAGCCTCTACTGGACAATTTGCAATAGCTTTGGAAGGGTGTGCACTCTTACGATGCATTTCAAAACAAAATGTTTGATCTTCGAGCAGCGGTTCTTTGGTGTACCCATGACTACCCAGCTTGCAGCACTATGTCTGGGTGTACAACAAAAGGATATTATGCATGCCTGCATTGTGACAAAAATCCTCTGTCCAAATCCATAAAAGAGAAAAATATGCTACATTGGGCACCATCGTTTCCTCCCGAAGCACCACCGCTTGCAGCGAGACACGGAGCTTGCCGGTATTCATGATGACCACTCGAAGCCTGGCAAATTTACTGCAGTTAAGTTAAGCTGAGCTGGAGAAGGTTAGGCATCTTAAACCAGGAGCTAGATGTGATCCTGGGAGCAAAACGAAGAAGCGAACAGATCCTTCACCGATCTGGAACCGGTGGCATGGTTTCTGGGACTTTCCTTACTAGGCATCATTGAAATTTTGGTACAATCTCGACGCGATGCACATCGAGAAAAACATCTGCGACAACTTTATTGGCAAACTACTTGAACTTGACGGGAAGAATAAGGACACCTCGAAGGCTAGGTATGATTGTGAAGACCTAGGCATTAGGTGAGATCTATAGGTGCAACCCATAGACATAGAGAAGGACCTTCTCTGTCCATATGCACCGTATTACCTTAATAAGGAGCAGAAGACGGGCTTCTATCAATATCTGTGGTACTGCTCTTTTCCTGATGGGTGTTTTTCAAACATGGGAAAATGTGTCAGTGTTCCTACACGCAAGATCACGGGACTTAAAACCCATGACTACCACATCCTGTTGTAGGGAATATTGGCCGCTGGGATGCGAGGGTATTTGCATCCCGATATCTACACAACACTTGGAGATCTAGGAAGATTTTTCAAGCAATTGTGCAGTAAAAACTTGAAACCATCAATGTTGGAAAGGCTCAAAGATGAAATCCCAGTAATTCTGTGCAAACTTGAACACATCTTTCCGCTGGCATTTTTTGATATGATGGTCCACCTGGCTATGCATTTACCTGATAAGGCAATGCTCCGAGGCCCTGTGAACTATGGGTGGATGTATCCAATAGAGAGGTTGTTGTGTACTTTGAAGAGATAGGTTAGGAACATGTCACATCCAGAAGGTTCAGTGGTAGAGGCCTACATTACTGCCGAGTGCGTGGATTTTTTCACAAGATACCTTGATGATATTGTGACAAGATTCAATCGACCAGCAAGAAATGTAGGTGACCAACATGAATCAGCTTGTGATGTGTTTGACCACGGTGTGAATTTGATTGGAGGAAGCCATGTCACCTGCCATGGAGGAGGCGATGATACTGATTTGACCCTCCAAAGGGAACTACACAAGATGACTTGGTATGTCCTAAACAACTGTGAGAAGGTTAAGCCATATATCATGTATTTTCTGATCTCCCATACTTATGAATCCAATATTGCCATACACCTAAAGAATTTAATTCCGAGCTACTCTCTGGATTGTAGTCTTTGCCGAGAACAGCTGGTGAACGATGGGATGCCCAATGTAGAAAGAAGGCTTGAGCAGGGATTTCAAAGAGGGTTCAAGGACCATGTTAGTTTCCTTTTGCATTTATCTCCGTCCTTCATATATAGTATTTCAATGCATGATTTGACCATATTGTATTTCTGTTGCGGTACATACAGATCATGAAAAAGCGATAGGAGAATCCAGAAGCTATGGATGAAGAGCTTTTTGCATTGGCGTGTGGCCTAGACTTTCAAGTAAGAACATATTCAGCTTGTATTGTTGATGGTGTTCGGTTCCTCACTGCTGATCGTGAGAAGGGCAAGAAAACACAAAATAGTGGATTAATGATTGAAGGTTGTCACTTGGAGAAGGATATCCATTTTATTGTGTCCTCAAGGATATCAAGGTGTTGTATTTTAACTCTGATTTGGAACACCAACAATCAATTGTGTTATTCCACTGTGATTGGTATCAGCTTGAGGGCAACAAGGATACTGAGATGGTGTATGATAAACTCTTCCGAAGTGTCAACATTACCAATTTTTGGTACAAAGATGATAGTTACATCTTGGTAACCCAGGCTACAAAAGTGTTCTACGTGCCAGACACAGCCAAGGGCAAAAACTGGCGGGTGGTTCAACAAATATTTCAAAGACATAAGTTTGATGTTGCCGAAGGAGAGGAGGAGGAGGTGGTGCATACTGATGTAGCATACCAAAGTGTTGATAGTTACATCTTGGTAACCCAGGCTACAAAAGTGTTCTACGTGCCAGACACAGCCAAGGGCAAAAACTGGCGGGTGGTTCAACAAATATTTCAAAGACATAAGTTTGATGTTGCCGAAGGAGAGGAGGAGGAGGTGGTGCATACTGATGTAGCATACCAACAGTTTGTAGACTCTGACAATGAGACTGTATCTGAGGCTCTGCCTTTCAGGAAACGTCGACTCTCTGTCAACGGAGGCCGCATCATAGATGCATCAGTGTTCGATCGTATCATAGGCAAAAGGAAAGCTATTGAAGAGGAGGAAGTTGACAGTGAGCCAGAAGTAGACGACACCATTGAGGAATACTGCAGTGACAAAGAAGATGAAGTACAAGATGATACAGACAAAGAGTAGTTCTAGCTTATGGTGGTAGAGTGTTGGATGATTTGTGTTGCATGGTTGAACTGATGGATGTGTGCATGTGTGTGTTGAACTGATGATCATGTGTGCATGCTTTGTGGTGCATGCTTGAACTAATGGTTGTGTGCATGCCTGTGTTGCATGATTTGTGTTGAACTAATGGTTGTGTGCATGCCTTTGAACTGATCAATATGATTGTCCTTTAGTTCATGGAATTAATAGTTATTCATTTGGAAAATTAGCCAAAACATTGTGCTGTTATTCTGCCTATCAAACTTGGCTAAACAAAAGCTCTTTTCTGGTAGAATAACTGTGCTGTTATTCAGTCCGCGTCGGACCCATTCGTCAGCCTACCAGACTATGCCAGTGTGAACCAAAACCGCTCACGCATTGGACTCACCTGTCATAGCAGGTAGAAAAAACCCTCTCCCCTCCATGCCACTCCCAAATCCCACACCACTTTCCCCAAATCCGCGCTAGAGAAAACCCTCTCCCCTCCCCATGGACGACTAAGTCCCGGCAACGACGGTGGCAGCGGAGGCTGCAAACTGACATGTAAGTGCTCCTCAACCTAGCGCCCTTTCACCGTGTCAACTCTTTGTTAACCGGTCGACGATGTGGTCGCCTCCTTGTTCTAGTTCGATGCATCGCCTCCTTTTTCTAGTTCGATGCATCGCCTCCTTGTTCTAGGACACCGCATCGATGTTGTTGTTTAATTAGTTCTAGTTCGATGTGTCGGCTCCCTGTTCTATGGCAGCGCGTATGTACTCACAATCTAGTGTGCTCCGCGCGTCGACGTTGCTACTTATGACAAGGCTCAATCTAGTTCACTCGAAGCGCCCTTTAGTTTACTCACTGAATTTGATTCTTGTAATAATTGACTAATTAGAATTGTATTCTAACTTAATTCTTGTATTTACTCTTTGGGGCAGGTATGATGAAGGCCAGAGAGATACATGAGCAGGTTCTAAAATTGATGCCACTAGCACTACTACTATATATGGCATAAAAACTAAATATTCTAATCAGTGCAATGTCTTCTGTATATGAAGGATGCTGTCGTCATCGATGTCTCATCTGATGATGATGTGAAGAAACCTGCTGCTGTAGTTTTTTGCAAGATGAAAGCTAAGATAGCAAGGCAAAGAGCTAAAGCTTATATGAAAAGATTTAGAGTAGTCGAGAAACCAAGGATCCTTATTCCTAGAGGTGTGGCATTATATACATGTTTTGCTACATTTATATATATGTAGATACAGATTATTACTTTCTAATATTTTCTTTCTAGGTCCAAGTATGATGGGGGTTGAGGAATTCGATGAGCACTGTGTGTTTGGAAACAATTTGGAATTGACTTCTGACCAAGTTGCTTCCCTCAAAGTGTTAGTTAAACGACACAAGCCATCTATACCATACTATGTGTGCAAGATGAACAAGTCAAATGTCATCCGTGGAAGGTTAAAATGGTTAAAATTTGACATTTCAATATTTAAATTTTATTATGCACAATGAACTCTAGCCAAAAACTAATTTTATTCTTCTCCTACAATACTTTTCAGCTAGATACAACCGTGCACACCTCAACCGCTATCTTCCAAAGGTGTTACCACTCGCATGCTCCTACAAGACCACTTTTGAGCATGTTAACCTCTTCCAAAGCATGAATGATGCTGCCCAGATGACAAGAGGCTGGACTAATGTTCTCGAACTCGCTTGAATAAGGGAGGGGAATGTGTGCATCTTCATATTTTTAAATGAGAGGCTACATAGCTTCATGGGTTGTGTTAATGTTCTGTAGTGAGGCCAAAAGGTATCTGCTTGTTTATGCGGTGGTGTTGGACGAACCATTAATGTAATATGTTGTCAGTAAACTTGTAGTGGTAATGAACTTGTTGTCATCCTGGTTCTCTACATGCTAAGTAATATTATCTCCATATGCTATGTATATATTTTGGTTGATTGTGTTCATGTTGTTGCTTTCCTGTGATTGAGAGCCGGTATGTAATATACAGAATAAAGTTGTAGATCAGCACAAAACCAATGGACAAATGCATCAGTTGCGAGTTAGTTCAGCAAAAGATTGGTTGATGGTTCGATTCCGTCTACCTGCACGAAATGTTTTTCTATTATTTAATTTCTATCAAACACACTGACAACTGGGGCCGGAGAAAAACGTCACAAAGCAGTGTCGAACCCAACACTACCGTGAGATACACTACGTATGTACCGTCGACATCGAGCTGATATGTGGAGTTGAAGCACGGAGGAGAGGATCGATGGAGAAAAGAGTCGAACATGTGTTGTGACAAAATCCACGACGAATTTGGCACCAAACAAAATGGCAAACTGGACTTCAGGGCCTAGGACGAAATCTGCGACGAATTTGCCATGATGAAAACAAGAAACGTCATGGATAACCGGGCTGGAGGGGCTTGGATCTCGTTGTGACAAAACATTCTAGGATGTCCGGAATCCACGACGTTTTTAGGTCGCGTCATAAAAAAATGTCACGGATTGTCCAGATTCTTGTAGTGTTTGCCTGATGGAGGTGATCGACGATGGCAAAGGGGAGGAGGAGGGCTGGGTCGACGGAGGCCGGGGCAGATTCGCCTCCTGGGTCACCCCTGGGGAGGGAGCGACGTGGGTATGGGAGATGAGACTGTTGGGTTCGCAGCATAGAGAACAATTTTTTTACTACGATATGAACATCTAAGCACCAAGATCTAGCTACCTAGATACAATCAACGGGTGGATATACATCCATAGAGAACATACCCTTGAAGAGGGACAAAGCGTTACGAGGTTGTACTCGTGGATGATGTAGTCGTACACTTGCCGAACTCAAGATCGTGATAAAGTCCATCTAGTCCAACAGGTCCAGCACCAGCAAGTCCAACACCGCAAAGCAGCGGTGCATCCACGACTGCACACACATCTGGTACCCCGACAACCTCCGCGTCCTCTCTCAAGTGATGCATCGGAAGCAACAACTCCTTTCCAGATAAAGCCACCAGGAACATGTATCTCACTAATCCGAGACCATGGGGAATAATTTCTAGAAGGGGAGAGAGATCCTTCATGAGGAAGTGTGAGAGTGGAGGAGGAGGAGGTGATCCTTTTATAGCAGAGGGGGATGCCCAAGGGGCATGGCCGCCGGCCATGGAGGCGGATCCAGGGAGGGGCGAGGGGTGGTCAGGCCCTCCTATGGTTTGGCCGCCCTCAAGGATATGTAGTGGGGGCTAGCAATAATTTTGCTGCTCAACTGGTAGTTGTAATACTCTGTCCATTAGCCTAGACCAATGTGTGCAACTTGCTGATTGCTCAAGTTTTATAGGCCAAGCCCAAAACATTAGCCATCAAGGTATGGTACATACCTATTGAAGCATCGACAAAACCACATATCGAGCAACCGATCGATGAGACACATATGAATTTCTTCTCTACTCGTCGGTTTCCCTTGATGATCTAGTCGGCTTATTTCTCCCTTCTTCACCTCCGTTGTGACGCCGCTGTTGGTATTGGGATTTTTTATGCAGATGTCGTCATGTTTGTGATTACTGATTAGGGAAGGCACAAAGAGCAACACCCATGCTTCTGGGAACTATCAAATACAGCCCACCACCGCCACACGCCATGCCTAATTCGTGAATTGATCGCCCTAAGATATGATCCCAAATATATGCATGTTGCCTATTGAAATTGCTAGTTTGATTACCCATCTAACAAAAATTGTTTAGTAAGATCAATTGCATATTATATACAGCCGCATTTCTTTACGAATTACTTAGTGATTAATTAATAGAGTTATTTGATACGTTTGGACATACACCAACACTCAAACTAGTAGAATATAGTTTACGTTTTTATTGGAAAACATATAATGTTATAGTTTGATATCCATAGTATACACAATAAGACTTAGTATAGTTCTAGTGTTTATCTCTTTTATGGTGAATTTTTTTATTCACCCCACATGCTCATATACTAACGTGCCCATTGATTTATTTAGTATTATTCTACAACATTATATAGTTATTCATATTTGTAAAGAAAATTTATATAAATTTTACCATTCATGAGATCATAGACTTGTTGTTTAACGGGTTTGTAGTCATAAAACAAATAAAATGGATCTTTAATGATAGAAAATGTGTCCAGATAATAAAATTACATATATATAAGATTCAATGTAGTGTTGTTGTATACCTATTTTATAGTCGTTGTCATTTCGGCCCCTCCTATGGTCAAATCCTGGATCCGCCCAGGGTGCCCCCATCTCTCCCTCATTCATATGGGTGGAGCTCCCACTCACATAAACACACCTCCACTCACATGCATTAAATTTCCACCAAATTTAATGCAACTCTCATTTAATAAAACTCTTTTATTTATTTTATTCAGAATTTTGTTAATTACTTTAATTAACAAACATTCACATACAACTCCCTCTAACATTTCAATATCACATGCAGAACCAGTTTCAGCAATTTCACCCAAAACAATTCTGGTTTCCATCGAAATGATTCCAGCGCTTCCTTAAATCTTTATCTGAAACATATTTACTCCAAATGGTGTCGGTATCCCTTAAGTGTGTCACCATACGGTTCAAAAAAATGCAGACATGATAGAGACCCCTCTCCGATCAATAATCAGCAGTGGGACCTGGAGATTCGTACTGACTCCCACATTCAACGATGACTCTAGTGATCATGTGAACCTTTATCATCGTAACTAAATCCCTTTGTCTCGTGATGTATTACATGTCCGAGATTCGATCATCGGTATCTCCATACCTAGTTTGATATCGTTACCGACATGCACTCTTTTCTCGTTCCCACGATATAACATTCTAGTGATCACATCACTTGCTTGCAAGCTATCTCAATGTGATATCACTGAGAGGTTCCAGAGTATATCTATCCGTCATCAGGGTGGACAAATCCCACTCTTGATCCAGGAGCCTCTACATAACACCTTCGGAGTATCTGAACCCACTTTTATTGTCACCCTGTTGTGGTGTGATGTTTGATGTTATCAAGTTACTCTTCCAGTGTTAGTGATTGACATGATCTCATGGTCTAAGGACTAGAATTACTTCTTATGATGTTATAGCAATTTAAACACAATGAATTTGATCGTATTGCTATACTTTGGATGAATGTTTAGCACATCATTCCACCAATGTCGTGACCTCGTTATTAACAACATCCAACGTCCATGATCAAGAGACCTTGAACATCTTGTTAATCAACAAGCTATTTATATGAGAGGCATAACTAGGAACTCTTTATTTGTTTATTAAACACACATGTATTAATATTTCCAATTAATGCAATTATAGCATGCAAAATAAACATTTATCATAAACACGAAATAAGATAATAACCACTTTATTATTGCCTCTCGGGCATATTCCCTTTAGTCTCCCACTTGCACTAGAGTCAATAATCTAGTTTGTAAACTTTGCGTATTGAACACATATGACTTTTTCATGTTGTATATACGTGTTTGCTAGTGGTTAACATAATCTCTAGATCTGACACTTTCAGGTCTGTGTGTATATGCATGTCTTTGCGTCTCTATGCCTCATTCATTCTCAAATGAGATGGCATTGTATAAATTCATTCCTTTGGTGGAACCTTAAGTTTCTTTGGGTTAAAACATGTTGATATAATTGTTGTACAATATATCTTCATAGTACTAGCCCAGTGTGAAACACACCTAGTTTTATAACAAACTATTTAACCAAATGCCCTCCTTTGCTTCTACTATAGTAGTCATATACTTAGCCTTTTTGTTGTAGTATCCGTCACAATGCCTTAACTTTGGAACTTATCCAAATCCATCATGGAACCTTCTTTCCATTACATTGTGTCACCCATAGTTTAAATTGAGATAAATTTAATTTGTATCTTATGACAAACTAGTATCAATGTAACACTTTACAATGAACTATTTGTAACTATTTGTCACCTCTACATAAATATATTCTTAGTTCTTTCAAAGATCATAAGAATATCCTTACTATTGTCCAGTGATCATCTTATGAATTATTCTGGTATATGCACATAACATTTAGAGCATAGGATATATCTGGATATGTACATATCATGGTATACATTATTGATCAAAATATTCATGTGATTCCACTCACCAAGTATCAAAACACTTGAATCTCGTTTCACTTACCAAGTGTCAATACACTTGAATCTTGATTCAACGCTTTCCATGCGACAAGAACCTTTCTTGGTGTTTTTATATTGAACTCATTCAATATCTCATATATGTACGTTCGGCATAACCACATTAGCGCCTCAATCTATTCATATAGACATTGATGCCTAATATTTCGGTTTTGCCCAAGTCTTTCATCGAAATCCAATTTTATTGAAATTCTTAATCTTGTGTCAATAAAAGATGCATCATTTCCAATCAACAATATGTACTCTACATAATGTATTAGAAATATGTCTCATTGCTCCCACTTAATTTCTTTTAAATGCAAGCATCTTTATCGTCTCTGATGAAATTAAACTCTTTTAACATTTTCATCACGGTGAAGATTCCAACTCGGCTATGCTCACTTCAACCATTAAAGTTTGCATGCCCTTTTAGCATCCTTTGAATTAACAAAACCCTTTGGACCGTGTCTTGACCACGTCTTAGGTAACCATTTCATTAGAAGAACATTGTTTTGTTTATTCAACTATCATATACCAAATTATATGTAGTGGTTGCTACATTAATCCGTCAAGACTAAATATCGCTATGAATCTTGTCATAGTCAACTCCTTGAACATTGTCGTAAACTCCTTTCCTACATATCGACTATTTCATAGATGTCAAACACCCATGTCTATTTCTTTATAGATCCAAACACAACTGATAGGCTTCATGCATTTCCACAAGGTCTTTCAAATTCAGAAACTTGATTTCTCGTGTATGGATACTATCACGGATTTTATGACTTCTAGTCATTTTATGGAGTCAGGGCCCATCATCGCTTCTTTGCATGTAGTCGGTTCATCATTGTCAAAACAATAACGACTTATTTTTCAAATCTTACTATTTGATTCTTTCTCGGCCCACACGGTTCAATAGGAACTCTAATCTCTGAGATCACTACTTTTGTAATCACGGGAGCCATGAGCATCATGGCTGCCACCGGGACACTTTCCGGTGCTGCACTACGTAGCACATATAGCTAAGGTTCAATAACCTTATCAAAGTTCTACTATCCTCCCACTTAACTTTTCGCAAAATAATTCCTTCTCAAGAAACTTCACGTTCCAAGCGAAAAACTCTTTTGTCCTCGGTGTTATGGAGAAATACCCAACAAATTCTTTGGGATAACCTACAAAGACGTGCTTATCCGACTTTGGTTGTAAACATTTTACTTATGCATATCATACCAAAATTTAAGAAAAGACAACTCGTATTTATCCCAAACCATAATCTTTATGGTGTCATTTTAACGGATCACGGTGATGCTATTTTCAGTGTAAAAGCGGTAATCTATAAAGTTTTAATCCTTAAAACATAATGACTGTTTTATAAATGACACATTTGATCTTACCATGTCAAATAAGGTTTGATTTGATCTCTCGAACATACCATACTCCTATGGTTCATCGAGAAATACAAATACATGGAACAATTCCTCAAATCTTAGGTGTTTTGCTAAACATGTAACTCAAATATCTTCCTTTATGATCGAATCATAATTTTTTTTATTTTCACGTTACAAAGATTTTTCACTTCATCTTAAAAATCTTTGAACAATTTTAAAAATGTTTCATACTTCTTCCTTATTTGTAAATACACATATATATTCACTCAAATTTTCGGAGAAAGCATATGAAGCTGAAAGATCCACCACACATGGTTACACATAATGGACTATATACATCAACATGCACAATTTCTAATAAGTTAGTCACCCTTTCCCCTTTGGCCGATGAACGGAGTTTTAATTATCTCGAGAAAAGTCTCACAAGCGTGAATTGATTAAAATCAAAGACTCCAAAAATCCATCAACATGGAGTTTTTCTTCATGTTTTCTTTCCAATATAGTTTAAATAGCGATGTCACTTCGTAAGTGATCTTTCAATCATTTGTCTTGCGACATTTTAGCATTAGTTTTTATGAACGTGATTTCTCCAACTAGACTTGTAAAAGTTCATCCATCTTTTATGAAATACGGTAATTATTTGAACAACCTTTGTTCTCATAATACCGGAACAGAATAACAATTATTTAAACAAATCTTGAAGGTAAGCTTTGAAATCAACGAGAAACACAATAACACTTTATTTGAAATCAACGAGAAATCAACGAACATCATCACATATTCTTTTGCCAATTACTTAGACCATTATAGTTCATGAACGCTACCCAAGATTTGAAATTGCTTGTGAATTGCAGTAAGGCTGTCAGTTTTGCAGCTGGTAAATATGTTCCAGGCCGGGTTGAATTTCTCGGGACACCACACATAAGGAAAAATTACTGTAGATGAATAGGGAGAGGTTTTGCGAACAACTTGACACTTCCATTGGCTTTTGTAGATTTAGAACCTGAATACATGCACTCCTCAGGTGCAACTGTTTTATATGAGAAATGAAGTTGGTGCACCAAGCGTTGACGATTCAGATATTGCTGCCGGAACTATTGCACATGTTTGTGAACTAGTTGCTGCTGATCAAGAATCAATGTACCAAATTGGTTTGCAAGTGGACTCGTGCACCATAAGACTTGATGATGGAGAACAAAGGGCTATGTTGCCTGTTAGTGTGGACATCAAGGTCGATTCTTGCGTGGTCACTGTTGATAAGATTTTGAGAAGCTAAAGGAGAACGTAATTTGGGATCCATTCAGTAGACACATTTACGGTGATGGCACTTATAAAAAGGGTGCTTCGACGATATTGTTCATGGTGGATCTGATGCAGGTGTTTCGAAGGAAGAGACAAAGTAAGATATTGTTTCCTTGTTGAGATTTCTGATCTTAGTGAAGATGCTGATGTTAATGAAAACGTGAAGACGTCCTTTCCAACACCGTGAGCGTTGATCAGATCCACTCGCAATTGCAACCCAAGTTTTGTTCTCATCATCAACTTTTTTTTGTTTTTGAACTGGATCATCAAATGCTTCAACGGGGACATGTAGTGGCGGCCGGTACTCCCTGATTAACTTCACTGCACACAGTGGTACGCCCTCGTAAACGGCCTCTCTATTCGCTAATAAAGAGATAAAGAGACACTCGATCCTACGTAGTACAAAAGGTAATCTGGGAAAGGGGAGCTCCATTGTAATGCAATTGCTCCTGCCGGGTACTACGTGTACATCCACGACGTGCGTACGCTCAAATGCACGGTCGAGGCCGTATGGATTGTCTGAATAAAATTTAAAGCATTTTTTCTTTTGGAAGAAGCGTGTCCTCTGGAAATAATGAGGGCCAAGTACGGGTAAAAGATACGGGGAGTACTGCTGCCTGGAAATAAAGAGAGGCGGCATGCATTTGAATGGGGGAGTTTACAGGCTCGGTACGAGTTCAGAATTTGCCGGCAGGACACATGCACGCGCGACCACATTAAATTAGGTCCAGTGAATTCTTGAACACGTTTTAAACTGCGCTTTGCACTCAAAAGCCAGCGAATCGTCCCACCAGCCCTGCATATATAGAACACAACTTTCTTCAAAAGAGTACCCAGCGAGGCTCGAATGGAAATGGTGTACAAAATTATCTGAAGGATCTAAGGTTGAAGAAAAAAATGAAATGGGATGGTTTTCTCGCCAAATTTGATGAGATGTTTATATTTGATGAGATATTTATGGAGGTTATTAGTTTCATGATAGTACTAGGCAGTATTTTACCGGTGTAGTAAATAGTATCGAAATCGTTGGACCTGTCGGTTCTCATCGTGATATCATATCGGTATATAAGAATCCTTAACAAGCATGGTGTAACGTTGTTTCGAAAAACAAATTTTCCCGAGAATCACGAATGGTCTCTTCATCGATTTTTTTTATCTTTCTTTGCAAAACTGACCAAATTGATTATTCTAATCCATTTTTTCAAGTTGGGGTGCTTCAAACTTTCGATGAAAATTTATGAATTTTTAGATTTTTCAGTCGATATCAAGATGCATATGGTCACTTCGTCAATCTTAAAGCTCCGCAACTCCAGTTTAATTGCTGTGAGCATTGTTTAACTTCTACGTGTGGTGGTGTTTGGGCAGATTATACTCCGTCTCCGTGTTTAAGAAAATATTGTTCATGCTATTAGGGAGGGAGGCCATAGAACAAACTTTCGCAGACCCTCCTTTGCACGGCGGCTATTTGGATAAAATTGATCCAAAGTGGAAAGAAATTCATAAACTAAACTCGCGACAAAAGTATTTCACACCACTAACCTTTTTGCAGCGTCGTATAGAATGGCGCCGTGAACGGGCAACAAACTAAAGTTGTGTGTATATGGAAGCCATTCGTTCGATGCATATAGGTTGTTCGCCTTCCTCTCCCGTGTGACATGCGCTCCCGATGATGGAACTTCTTGACGTGGTTTCACGTCTTCCCATCTCCTATTCCTTCCCGCATTCTATGACACGTCCATAAATACTACGAGCGGGCTACGGTTGCCGCAAATCACCAGTTACAATATGTCTTGCCAGTACTATGGAGAAGTACCTAGTAAGGGCTGCCGGATCCCCGTCCACCCGCTGCCCGGTAGCGGCGGGCCTTCATCGGCACCCACCCTTTCTTCCCACCCCGACCCGTTGTCTGACTGCATCTCATCTGTGAAGATGGTGGATGATGACTCGGATCCAACATCTTCGGAGTGGTCGGTGGATCTTAGTTAATTTGAGGAGCTCGATCGGAGGCAGGAGGATCCGCTCGGGGAGGATAAGTTGGTGGGAGGTCTCCATCACGACGTGGCGTGGTCAGGAATCACGTTTCATCTCGTGGTGGAGGCCTCCTTCAAGTCTCTACGCGAAGACCCGAAGAAGTTTAAGTTTGCCGCCAACGATGCCGAGGACTCACGCTCTAGGGAGGGCAGAGGCGGCGACAATGACAGCAGTGAGGCCAAGATCTGGTCGCTGACAAAGTAGTTAACGCCATGCCCTCTAAGGAGGAGGATAGTTTTTAGTTTAGTGAGTTAATTATATGATGTTTGAGTATGTAGTATTAATCTAGTACTCCTTTGTATTAAGTAATGGTACTGAAAAAGTTTGAACAATGTTAGCTTAGTCCCTTTTGTTAGTAGATAACCACTTTCTATTTTGACACTTTCAAAAAAGATGTATCACCGAGTTAAAAGAACGTCAATAAATCAAGTTAAACTTACACATAGCCATATATCACACATGACTAAACTTAGGAAGTCGTTTGTGATGTTTGTGATTTCTTATATATCACATCTCATACAATTTTCCTCTCATAGGCCGTGGGCAGTGTTGAGAACATCTGTACAATCATGTGTGAAAACGAGTCGATCACAAGGACAATGTGGCTTCCATCACAAGGAAAAAGTATTTTCACAAGTT
Source organism: Avena eriantha (assembly GCA_910589775.1). NCBI lineage: Eukaryota > Viridiplantae > Streptophyta > Magnoliopsida > Poales > Poaceae > Avena > Avena eriantha. The sequence goes on from OU342742.1 coordinate 24,345,086, forward strand.
TGGTTACATTTCAAATTAAGTGCGCAATACCCACTACTCGTTAGACAAAACAAATGCAGAATTAAAGCTTTATTTACTCAAATATATAGTTAATACGATTAGAAGGCCCACGGGATTAAGCAAACTAAAAGTACATATTCAAAATTGAACAAACGATAAAAACTAATCTTGTGTGCACTTACAATTAGCACGTGCTATTTCCTTTTCTTCAACATCGATAGCCCTTCCAAATCGGTTGATTGATCTTTCGATCTGTTGGAGAAATTGTGTAAAGCTCATTTTCTTTGCAAAATGGTGTTGGTCAGCCCTATCCCCTCAAAATGTGTAATTCATTTGTTAAGGCAGCCTATGAGATCAAAAGTGATGTTTCGCTCAAGCAGAAATTTGTTTCAGAGCTCGGGCTACATCTCCCCTCCTCCCTCCCGTCGCCGCCGCCGGCCAGGGCCGCCGGACGCTGCCCGTGTGGTGCCGACGGCTTGCTTTTCCCCTCGTCGGGCAGGCAGGGTTAGGGCTCCTCCACTCGGCGGCGGTGCTCATGGGGCGGCGGAGGTCCAGACCTGCTGGGGGCGAGGCGACGCAGCTGTGGTGGCGGGGCAGCGCGGCACATCTGCGGCAGGCGGGCACGCGGGACTGGCTGCGCTAAGGCAGCCCAGATCGGGCCCCTTTGGGCCCCATCTGGGTAGTTGGCGGGCCGACCGGGTTGTCTCTGGTTGCTCTACAGTTTGGGGTGGGTAGTTGGGATGGGATCCGCGGCGACCTCGCCCGGCCTGTTGCAGCGTGACTGCGGACTTTACGGGCTCGTCGGGGCTCGGGTATACCGCTGTGGAACTAGTTTTGCTCTGCGTAGGCTTTATGGGCCCGCTGGGTCCGGCCGGACCCATCGGGGACTGATGTATTTGTGGCCGTGTCCAGTCAACTACCATCTCAGACGGTGGAGGTTGTTCCCTCCCACGCAGTCGTGGTACTGCGGGCCCTGTTTCATTTCTACCATGTGCCTCAATGCTTCAGACCTCACGTCGGTTTGCTCAGTGATACGACGGTTTGCTCAGTGATACGATGATGGCGGATTATGGACCGGAGTGGCGCATGCTCATGGGCGGTAAGTTTGGTGGTTGTGAGGTCTCGTCCTCGCGGAGCTCCTGTGCAACGAATTGGCCATCGGTTGTGGATATGGTTTTTGGGGACATATCCTTGTCGGCTCGACCGACACTGACGCGGTGCCGCCCGCGGGTGGCATCTTTCCTTCCTAGAGGGTGTCGTGGCTACCCTTCGTCCACTTCCTTCTGTGTGCCGGGGAAAACCATAGGGTCCGTCTCTAGTCCAGGCAGACGCGGTCGCTTTTCCTCTTGAGGGTGCCGCTTGGTGCTTGACGAGTCGGGGCTAGGAGCATGGTGGGAATTTTTCGAAGGGCGCAGCGGCTGCGATCTTTCTCGTTTAGTTGATTCGCCACCGTCTCCATTTTGTTTTTCTTTGCTTTCTTTCAGGCTTGTGTGTGCTGCTGCCACATCATCTTGTTTTGTTTTCTGTCTTTTTGTTTTAGCTTGTCTGACCCAGCAGCAGTCTCACATGTGATTGCTATATTAACATAGTTGGGCGTATGCCTTTTTCGAAGAAGAAGAAGAAGAAGAAGACATGTAGCTCGTTTATCTGAAAACAAATTGAAACAACATTTTAAGGTTGCGGACAGTTTCGAGAAAAGAAATTCTTAGGTGTAGACAATGGTGTATTCTGCCAACAGTGCAAAATCACAACACGAAACGTCTTGTATTTTGTGCTACTTGAAAATGACAAACTCTTTGATACGATAAAATGTTCAAATTTTACTGTAAAAATTGAGTTCGTTGCCGTGATGAAAGTACCCTCTCTGTTTCAGAATATAAGATGTTTTAGCTTGTAAAATAAATGTATCTAGATACTTTTTAGTGCGTAGGTTCGAAGTAAATTTACGCACTAAAAGATCCAGATGCATTTGTTTCTCAAAAGTCAAAACATCGTATACTATGGAAGCGGAGGGAGTATATACCACATAAGTGGAAACGAAATCTTACCGGCAAACTATGTACACCATCAGGTTTTGGTTCTTTGTCGTACTTCGTTAAGCTGGAATGGAGCCGACAAAGTAGAGACAATGTGCACGACCTCGCGTCTGTGTACGAATGCAACCATTTTGCTTTTGAATTGTGTAGGAATGCAGCTTGGAGAGGGGGAAAACATGCTTCACCCATATATGGATGGTTTTCTTTTCACCCGTGTTCGCAAACCTTGCTGAGTTGCTGCAACTACTAGTAGGCGACTGCACAGTGCCGACCGGTGCACTGCTGCACTACTCGTACCGCTTGGACCCTGCTGCGCATGCGCATGGGGCATCGATCTCATCGCCCGCGCTTGCTAGCTCGCAGTTGAGACGTCGTTGGGTACAAACGTGCAGTAGGACCGGCCGGGGAACGAACGACCGTGCGCTGGAGCAGGGATGATCCCCGGGCCTTTCATGGAGTAAGTAGGAGAAATCCCGGAGGCGCGCTGCGCTCGCGGGGCTGATCTCCCAGAAAAAGCTAGCTCCCTGCGCCCTGCAATTGAAGCGAGCGGTGGTACGCCTACTACGTGTAGTACTACGTGCGAGCGTGGTGTTGTACCGGCCCGACGCCATGCCTGCCTCTGCGTCTGCGCGCGTGCACAGTGCTCTTTCTAGGCTCGCAGCTAGCTACGGACTTAAATTGGCCGGGCGCGGGGACGACGTGGTAGGGCATGCAGCTGTATCCTAGCCCTGCCCAGGCCGTCGTATCATCGCGGAATTGAAATCGGGCCTCTGGCGGTACTGATGACGCTGATCGCCGGACGCGAAAGGTTCAATTATGGTCCATTCAGACCACTGTTCGTGTTGATTCGTTTTGTTTTGCTTGGATTTCTGCTTTGTAGTAGTACTGTGCTGCACGTAACAAGGTGCTCTCCGCGTACGTACGCATCGATCATTCTGTCATCATTGAACTCGCCTATCAGTCGAGAGCTACAACATTCGTGCTGATTTGTTTTGTTTGCTTGGATTCTGCTTTTGTACTGCGCCGCACGCATTAAGGTGCTATCCGCGTACACATCGATCATTCCTTCATGATTTGAACTCGCCTGCCAATCGAGAGGTACACTCCCCCCCCCCCCCCCCAACACACACACACCCCTACTCCTCTCTCGATCTTGAACCGGACTTGATTTCGCCATAATCTATTAACCAACTAGTAGTATTTCCCATAAGCGGGCTTCTCTCTCGGTCTTATCTAGGCTCACCCAGGAGGTCGCCTGCTTATTGTGGAAGCCCACCCGCTTGTTCAGAATTTACCCTGAGGCTAGCAAGGTGATGGAATCTAAGGCCTTACATTTTGGGATTGTGCCATTCGCTCTCATCGACCACTAACTTTTGAGGGTGAGATCCGCCCATTGTGTAGGGTGAAGCTTGTGAATGCCGTATTTGGGTCACCTTTTCCCTCTCGATCTTCTTTCGCACGGAAATCCGTTGTCTATTTTCTTAAGCTCCAAGCCACAAGGACCACATTCCATGGCATAGTACAAGGTATCTCATGTGAACCAATTGGTAAGGTCCGGGTTGATGTGTTATTCGGCATGAGGGGCAATTGCCGGACTGAAAATTTGGAGTTCAAAGTGGTGAACCTAGAAAGCACATACCACGCGTTACTCGGCAGTCCTGCTCTGAGCAAGTTCATGGCAAGTACTCACATTAGTTACCTGAAGATGAAATTGCCCGGACCTAGGGGAGTGATTGATGTGTCTGGGGACTTCAGGCGTTCCACTGAGTGCGCGTTAGCTAGGTTTAACCTGGCCGAGTCACTTGTGATTGCTCAAGAGAAAAGGAAAATTCAGGAGGTGGCGGCTTTGGCTTAGTCCGTGCAGCAGCATATGCCGCCTCTAACCAACCCGCATGGGAGTGTGTCGTTCCAAGCGATAAAGGATACAAAGAAGGTGCCCATTGATGATCAGTTCCCAGAGCGCACCGAACCATTGGTGCCGGGTTAGGCGAGAAATAGAAAAGCGAGCTCGTCAACTTCCTCCTTGAGAATCGGGATATCTTAGCTTGGTCCACACAGGATCTGCAAGGTGTGCCGAGGGAGTTGGCCGAGCACTCTTTGAACGTGAGACCCGGAGATAAGCCGGTGAAGCAACCTCTCCGCCGCTTCGCTGAAGACAGGAGAAAGTTCATTGGAGACGAGACAGCTAGGCTCGTTGCAGCCAGATTTATCATGGAAGTGCTTTACCCGAATTGGCTCTCTAATCCGGTACTCGTGGAAAAGAAGAAGGATGATCCGAACGTGGTTATGATATGGTGTATGTGTATCGATTACACGAACCTGAACAAGGCATGTTCTAAAGATCTATTCCCACTTCCGAGAATAGATCAGGTCATAGACTCAACTGCTGGATGTGAACTGTTGTCATTCATAGATGTGTATTCTAGTTTCCACCAGATACCTCTGAATCTGGATGATCAAATAAAGACTGCGTTTATCACCCCATATGGGGCTTATTTCTATCGCACTATGCCATTTGGATTACGTAATGCCAGAGCAACGCATCAACGATGCATGCAAAAATGTTTACATGACCAAATAGATTGAAATGTGCAAGTCTATGTGGATCATGTTGTAATAAAAACTAAGCAAAGCAAAATGCTCCTTCATGATATCCGACATACATTCGTGAACATAAGGTAGTTCCGGATGAAGCTCAACCCGGAGAAATGTACTTTTGGTGTGCCAGCTAGGAAGTTACTCGATTTTCTCGTGTCTAGCCGAGGTATCGAAGCTAACCCCACAAAAATCCAAGCTATAGAAAGAATAGAACTACCCAAATGCCTTAATGATGTCTAGAAGTTTACTGGTTGCCTGGCATCGTTAAGTTGGTTTGTAAGTCGGTTGGGAGAGAAAGCATTACCCCTTGCTGACTCGTGTATTAACGAGCTCATTGGGGAACCCCAAGAGGAAGGTATGATGAGCACATCAGTAAGTTTCCCTCAGTTATGAAACCAAGGTTATCAATCCAGTCAGAGCAAGGAAGCACCTCCAAGGTGTTGCTAGCTGGACTTTGGCAGGGCGCACTACCGGCACCAACAGCAACCTGAAAACCTGCACAACACAACCACAGAACTTTGCCCCAACTTACAGTGAGGTTGTCAATCTCAGCGGTTTTGCTGAAAACAAAGGATTAAACGTATTGTGTGGAAGAGAGTAATAGTTTGCAGAAAGTAAACACCAAGTAGTAAACAGTTGTAGATTGATGATAAAAGAAAGGACCGGGGTCCATAGTTCACTAGTGGTGGCTCTCCTTAAGATAGATAACATGTTGGGTGAACAAATTAAAGCGGGGCAATTGACAAACATCGAGAAAGCAATCATGCATATACTACTCATCTTGACTCCTTTGAGATTCGATTGGGCATTATAACATTATACATAGACCATAATCCAACTGCATCTATGACTAATAATCCACCTTCAGGTTATCATCCGAACCCCCTCCAGTATTAAGTTGCAAGAAACAGATAATTGCATTACGCATTGCGTGTAAAGTAAACAATATGATTGTTCTATGAACAAAGCATTGTTGTTTTCTCCCTAGTAGCAACATCACATCTAGTACCTTAGAGATTTCTGTCACTTCCCCAGATTACTAGAGGCATGAACCCACTATCGAGCATAAATACTAACTCTTGGAGTTGCTAGCATCTACTTGGCCAAGATAGCTACTAACAACAGAAAGCATGCAAGATCACAAATAACAAAGACATGATAGAATCAATAATCAATCTGAAATAGCATCTCAATATCCATTGGATCCCCGCAAACACAACATGTAGGATTACAAATAGATGATCTTGATCATGAACGGAGCTCACAAGATCTAAACATGATAGCACAAAGGAGAAGAACTAGCCATCTAGCTACTACATGGACCCGTAGTCCAGAGATGAACTACTCATGCATCACACCGGAGGCTTGCATGGTGATGAAGAAGGCCTCCAGGGTGAATTCCCCTCTCCGGTAGGGTGCCAGGAAGAGCTTCAGATCCCTCCCGATTTAGGGATGGATATGACGGTGGCTACAAACTCTTTCATGGAATTTTGATCGGGTACTTAGGGTTTCTGTTTTGGAGGCATCTTATAGGCGAAAGGAGAGGCCAAGAGGGTGCCGGAGGCAGCCAGACCACCCCCTGGCACGGGCCAGGCTGGGCTGCGCGGCCATGTGGTGTGGCGGCCCCCTGGCCCCTCTCCATCTCATACTCTGGCTCCTTGTGTCCCCCGGTGAAAAACTGACTTTGGCTTTTGTCCCGTCCAATTCCGAGAATATTCATTTTCTGACTTTCCTGCAACCAAAAACAGCAGAAAACAGGCAGATGGCATTGTGGCTCTTGTTAGGTTAGTCCAAGAAAGTGTATAGAAAGTACTCCAAAGTTGGAACAAAACATAAGAAAGTAGATAAAAACCAATCATGGAACATCAAAAATTATGGATATGTTAGCAACGTATCAACATCCCCAAGCTTAACTCCTGCTCATCCTCGAGTAGGTAAGTGATAAAAAGGAAGGAATAATTTTTGAGGTGACATGCACCATCATAAACTTGATCAAAGTATTTGTAAAACAATGATAGCTGGGATCATAGTACTTCAATCATAACATGAAAGATAAAGTTCTAACAATAAGACAAAGCAACTATGCTGCAACATGAAAAGGCACAAACAAAAGATTCATGAATAACAATGCTTTGCAAGACGTTTGTTTGTTTCACATGAAGAAAACATAGCATAGTGGCATTCAGCTTGTCCCTCATAGAGTAGCAAACATAAATGCATAGGACACCTTCAAAGTTCATAAGAGTGACTAGATACAAATAGTTTAAAACAAGCAATATCAAAGCTATGCATCAATCAACAAGTCTTGGGACAATGCACATAGAACTAAGAATGGCCATGCTCTCAAAGTACGTGCATAAACATAGAAGGTGGAGACTCAACAGAAAAGTAAAATAAATGTCTTCATAGAAGGAAGTCGGGATTCAAGTTTCATAAAGAGCTTCCAAAAATTATGGTACTTATTAGCTTTCAGCTCTCATTGCCCCTATCATAAGCATCTTGAAGGTGATTAAGGTTAAAGTGACACAACTAAGAGGATATGCTTGAAAAGTTATAAGCTAAAGTCTCATGCCCCTTACTTACGAAGACCGAACCTCATGATACTCAACTTTAGTCACAAGTAAGCTCTTGTCATTGTAAGTACATATGTATCATAGAGAACTGCCAACGGGGTACCCCTTGCACATGATACAGGAGCTATCCCATAATCAAAATGACAAGGCAAGCAGACAATGAGCATCTCAGCGATCTTTTTATTTGCTATTTGCATAGGTTTTTATTGAGGATGCTTCATAGAGTGCTCAATAGTTAGTTGCAAGTTTCCACCATGATTAGTCATGGCTTAGGCTAGCGGCCCAGGCGTTTCTCTAACACAAATACAAACTCCATGATCTTACAAGTTCCCCTTTTATTTCACACCATCGGGATCCATAAGCAAAAGAACATGATATCAACGGGGTACAAAGTACAAGTGCAATGCTGAAAGTGTTCCCCATGATACATGGTTCTGCTAACTTCAAATTATAAAGCACAAGCATATACGCAACAAAGATGGACGCAATGGTTCAAGTTTATTAAATGCGAGAAAGTAAAGTGTGCCATCAAGTTCGTGAGAGCTTTAATCACTAGTTTTCTCATAACAAGTTTAATTCGGAAGGTAGATAAAAACATGCATATACTTGGAATAGCATATGCTAATAGGTAGGTATGGTGGACTCTTTGGAATACGGAGGCTAGCAAAAGACTGGGAGCGACCAACTAAGAGAGCAATAATGGCCATAATCATGCAGAGCAACAAAACATCATTAATCAAAGCATAAAGTGATACTATAAGTTGAAAACTAAAGGATTATAAAGGCTTATGGTGACTTGGGATAGTCATAACATGGTGTGAGCATGCACCAAGTCAACCCAAATAAAGCATCAAAGGAGAATACCACAATACTATGCTTTAATATGCTAAAACAACACATGATTCTTCCAAGGCACATTAAGCAATCTCAATTGTTTATAAAATGGCATGCTACAGAAAAGATCACTAAGCATAAAGCCAAAACAATATCAATCATGCCATGACAAAGCATAAGCCATAGTCAAAAACAAGCTCTCTTTACCACTTAAGCATGAACTTTTCCTACTCTTTTCCAATCCAAACCAAACTATTTGAAAACCAATGTATGAAAGAGGGGGTCCAACCAATTTATTCAGCAAACTAAGAAAACCAAGAAAACAAAAACCAAAAACAAAAACAAAGACGCTCCAAGAACAACATAACTGCGCATGAAACAATAAAAATGAGGTGTTTGGAAGAAACCTAGGATTTTTATTGATGAAGAAGGGGATGCCTTGGGCATCCCCAAGCTTTGACGCTTGTACCTCTTGAATATTTCTTGGGGTGACACGGGGTGCCATCCCCAAGCTTGAGCTTTAGTCCATTCTTCATCTCATTACATCATTCTCTCCATACACCTGAAATTTCTTCCTTCATACAAAACTTCACACAATCTTTATTAGCAACATTATTGCACTCAAGGTAATAAGTCTTTGGGTTCAGTTTCAACACCAATAAAACTTCCATTAAAACACAAGATACTGTAGCACTTCCCTCAAAAAGCTCAATTCCCCAAAAGAACTCAAAAAGGAACCAACAAGAAGCAAATGCAAATAATGGCAGAAATTTGTCAAAACAGACCAGCAGGTAAAAACCAATTTTTTCAAAGACCTTCTGTTGCTCAAATCGAAAAGTGTTGAACTAAAGAAAAGTTAGATAACAACCTGGGGCAGAAGCACAAAAAATGACGCCTCAAAACAACGTACAGAGATTTTACACGAATTTTTACGGTGAAGCACAGAAATCTGTTTCGGGACAGCAACTTTCCCAATCATTACTTCTCTCTCATTAGAGGTTACACTTGGCACAAAAAGCAAATAAAAAGGATAAAGAGCGGTTATTACTTCCAACAGTCATCTAAAACTTTTGGGTTATCTCCCAATAAGTACTTTTCTTTAACGCCTTTAAGTTAGGCATAAGAAGCAAGAAAAAGAATTAAGTATTCTCAAATGAAGAAGCATTAAGAGCAAATTTTGTTTTCATACGAGAGGCAAAAGAAATCTTCTCTCTCTTCTTAGGGAAGTGTTCTGTACCTTTCTTGAGTGGGAGTTGATATTTAATGGTGCCTTCTTTCGTATAAATAATGGCACCAACAGTTCTAAGAAAAGGTCTTCCCAAAGTAATAGGACAAGAAGCATTGCATTCAACATCCACAACATAGAAATCAACGGGGACATAGGCATTGTTAACCATAATAAGAACATCATTAATACTCCCCATGAGTTTCTTTTTAGCATTATCATCAAGTGGGACATTCAAATAACAATCTTCCAATGGTGGCAAATCAAGCATATCATAAATCCTTCTAGGCATAATAGAAACACTACTATCAAGATCACATAATGCTTTAAAATCAAAATCATTCACTTTCATATTGATGGTCGGTTCCCAACCATCTTCTTGTTTTATAGGAATAGAAGCTTTATGTTTCATCTTTTCTTCTTTAATCTTTATGAGAGCATTAGTAATGTGTTTTGTAAAGGCCATATTCATAGCACTGGCATTAGGACTTTTAGCAAGGTTTTGTAGGAACTTAATAACTTCAGAGATGTTACAACCATCAAGATCAAAATCATAATTATCATCTAAAGTAGTAGAGCTATTATTAGCCTCAACACTAGTGGTAGTGATAGTAGAAACACTAATGTTTCTAGCAATTTCATCTTCTCTTTCCCACTTAGCATGCAATTCAGCTAATAGTCTAACATTTTCATCAATTCTAACTTGTATGGCATTAGTGGCAGCAAAGGGATTCTCATTAGTTTCAGGTTTAGCAACCATTTTATTCAAAGAAGATTGAGCTTCAGCCAATGATGTTATATTTCTTTCAGCATTAGAGAGTTTCTCCTCAATAGTTTTATTGAAAGCAGTTTGTTTACTAATAAAGTCTTTAAGCATAACTTCAAGTTCAGAGGGAGCACACCTATTATTGTTGTAGGAATTTCCATAAGCATTACCATTGTTGGGAGGATATGGCCTATAATTGTTGTTACCAAAATTATTCCCGTAGGCATTATTGCTAAAATTGTATTTCTTATAAAGTTCACAACAACTTGCTGTTCTTGAGCAACCAAAGAGGCTAAGGGGACATGATTTGGATCAATATGAGCTTTCCCATTAACAAGCATAGACATAATAACATCAATTTTATCACTCAAGGAGGAGGTTTCCTCAACAGAATTTACCTTCTTACCTTGTGGAGCTCTTTCAGTGTACCATTCAGAATAGTTAACCATCATATTATCCAGAAGCTTTGTTGCAGCACCCAAAGTAATGGTCATAAAGTTACCTCCAGCAGCAAAATCCAATAGATTTCTTGAAGAATAGTTCAATCCTGCATAAAAAGTTTGGATAATCATCCAAGCCGTTAGTCCATGAGTAGGACAATTCTTTACCAAAGATTTCATTCTTTCCCAAGCTTGAGCAACATGTTCATTATCAGATTGTTTAAACTTCATTATTTCACTTCTCATAGATATAATTTTAGCAGGAGCATAGTATTTTCCAATGAAAGCATCTTTGCATTTAGTCCAAGAATCAATACTATTCCTAGTTAAGGAATTCAACCATTCTTTAGCTTTTCCTCTCAAAGAGAAAGGAAACAATTTAAGCTTAATAATATCTCCATCTATATCCCTATGCTTTTGCATCTCACAAAGTTCAACAAAGTTATTTAGATGAGCAGCAACATCTTCATTACCAATACTAGAAAATTGTTCTCTCATAACAAGATTGAGTAAATAAGGTTTTATTTCAAAGAAAGTAGCTTCAGGAATAGGTGGAGCAATAGGTGTGCTCATGAAATCATTGTTGTTGGTGCTAGTGAAGTCACACAACTTATTATTTTCACAGTAGTCATTTTTTGTGTTTAGCAAAAATAAACTAAGCAAAACAAAAATAACAAAGTAAATAGATTGGTTATGAGGGACTCCCCTTGTGAAGATGTCCTTGACTCCCCGGCAACGGCGTCCGTTGGGGAACTCCAAGAGGAAGGTATGATGAGCACAGCAGTAAGTTTCCCTCAGTTATGAAACCAAGGTTACCAATCCAATAGGTGCAAGGAAACACCTCCAAGGTGTTGCTAGCTGGACTTTGGCATGGCGCACTACTAGCGCTAGCAGCAACCTGGAAACCTGCACAACACAACCACATAACTTTGCCCCAACTTACAGTGAGGTTGTCAATCTCATCGGTTTTGCTGAAAACAAAGGATTAAGCATATTGTGTGGAAGAGAGTAATAGTTTGCAGAAAGTAAATAGAAAGCAGTAAACAGTTGTAGATTAATGATAAAAGAAAGGACCGAGGTCCATAGTTCACTAGTGGTGGCTCTCCTTAAGATAGATAACATCCTGGGTGAACAAATTACAGCGGGGCAATTGACAAACATCGAGAAAGCAATCATGCATATACTACTCATCTTGACTCCTTTGAGATTCGATTGGGCATTACAACATTATACATAGACAGTAATCCAACTGCATATATGACTAATAATCCACCTTCAGGTTATCATCCGAACCCCTTCCAGTATTAAGTTGCAAGCAACAGATTATTGTTTTACGAACTGCGTGTAAAGTAAACAATACGATTGTTCTATGAACAAAGGATTGTTGCTTTCTCCCTAGTAGCAATAGCACATCTAGTACCTTAGAGATTTCTGTCACTTCCCTAGATTACTAGAGGCATAAACCCACTATCAAGCATTGATGGCTCAATGCACGGCGTCCAAAAGAGTGCTGGTGCGTGGTTGATGTAGAGCTCGTTGGGAACCCCAAGAGGAAGGTATGATGAGCACAGCAACAAGTTTCCCTCAGTTATGAAACCAAGGTTTAATCGAACCAGTGGGAGGAAGGAAACACCCCAAAGGTGTTACTAGCTGAGCTTTGGCAGGGCGCACTACCGGTGCTAGTAGCAACGTGGAGACCTGCACAACACAACCACAAAACTTTGTCCCCAACTTGCGATGAGGTTGTCAATCTCACCGTGTTTTGTGGAAAACAAAGGATTAAATGTATCGAATGGAAAGAAGTAATAGCTTGCAGAAAGTAAACACAAAGAAGTAAAAGATTGGATATTGAATGTAAAAGACAAGGACTAGGATCCATAGTTCACTAGAGGTGGCTCTCCTTAAGATAGATAACATGATAGGTGAACAAATTACAACGGGGTAATTGACAAACATCGAGAAAGCAATACATGCATATATTAATCATCTTGACTCCTTTGAGACTTGATTGAGCATTACAACATTATACATAGACCGCCATCCAGTTGCATCTATGACTAATAATCCACCTTCAGGTTATCATCCGAACCCCCTCCAGTATTAAGTTGCAAGCAACAAATTATTGCTTTACGAACTGCGTGTAAAGTAAACAATACGATTGTTCTATGAACAAAGGATTGTTGTTTTCTCCCTAGTAGCAACAACACATCTAGTACCTTAGAGATTTCTGTCACTTCCCCCAAATTATCAGAGGCATGAACCCACTATCGAGCATAATTACTAACTCTTGGAGTTGCTAGCATCTACTTGGCCAAGATAGCTGCTAACAACGGAAAGCATGCAAGATCACTAATAATAAAGACATGATAGAATCAATAATCAACCTGAAATAGCATCTCAATATCCATCGGATCCCCGCAAACACAACATGCAGAATTACAAATAGATGATCTTAATCATGAATGGAGCTCACAAGATCTAGACATGTGTTCGACAGGTTTTTGTCACATAGTACTATATGATATGATGTCAGCAGATACTGACAGAAATTGTGGTGATAAGAATTCTCTTGAGTATTATAAATAAATATTTATTGATCAAAAGCAGCCAAAAGAATCACCGTGACATGTTGTTTTGTCAGAATGATTTTGTACACAAGGATTAGTTCGCATTTTATGAGGCAAACTACCCTCGACTCATACCAGCTAGCCACCTATAGTTTGAAGTGCTCGTGTCATGTTTGACTTTTGTACATATACGTGCATGAGCTGGATAGCATACGTATGCTATGGATTTCGCAGATGCCCAGGTCGATGGAAACGGTCCAGCGCTAACGGAACGATCCCGGGATAAGAAACTTGCTCGTTAACAACCCGATGGCGACGCTTGCATGGATGATGCTTATCTTTTGTATCTCTACGCCGTCACTCGCAGTTAGCTCTGAATATAAAAAGGCTCTCTGTGGCATTCCTCGTGAGGTTAGACACACGCACTCACACTCGTACACCAATTGCATCGCCGCCATATACACTCATACTTTATTTCATCCTCCCCACAATCTACACACACACCTACAGATCCATTCCAACGCCATCTTTCACCACCCATACAATATCCTCCTTTCCATCTTTAGTCTGTGGCTGTCTTCGAGCAGTGGATCAATGGCACTATATGGTGAGTAATCGTATGAAGGTAGCATGCACATATTTTCTTTCTTGTTTTTGTATTTCTTGTTACAGGTTTATGTTTTCTCGGCTCTACGCGATTTATTCGCAGCGGCTCTTGATCTAAAAAGTTTCTCTCGGCTCTATGCGATTTATTCGCCGCCGGTGTGCCTCTTGATTTAAAAAAGTTTCTCTCGGCACTACGTGATTTATTCGCCGCCGATGTGGCTCTTGATCTAAAAAGTTTCTCTCGGCTCTACACGATTTATGCGTCGCCGATGTGCCTGTTGATCTAAAAAGTTTCTCTCGGCTCTACGCGATTTATTTGCCGCCGATGTGGTCGTTCTTGATCTAAAAAGTCTCCACTTGGCTCTACGCGATTTATTCGCCACCGATATGGCTCTCGATCTAAAAAGGTATTCTCTCGGCTCTACGCGATTTATCTCGTCGCCGATGAGGTTCATAGCCTGATCTACAAAAATTGTGGCATACCGGCTCTATGCGATTGATATCGCCGCCGAGGAGTTTAATAGTCCGATCTATAAAAATTCATGTCTTCTTGGCTCTACGCGATTTATCTCGTCGCCGATGAGGTTTATAGCCTGATCTATAAAAATTGTGGCATACCGGCTCTATGCGATTGATATCGCCGCTGAGGAGTTTAATAGTCCGATCTATAAAAATTCATGTCTTCTCGGCTCTACGCGTTTTATCTCGCCACCGAGGAGTTTAATAGTCCGATCTATAAAACTTCATGTCTTCTCGGCTCTACGCGTTTTATCTCGCCGCCGAGGAGTTTAATAGTCCGATCTATAAAAATTCATGTATTCTAGGCTCTACGTGTTTTATCTCGCTGCTGAGGAGTTTAATAGTCCGATCTATAAAATTCATGTCTACTCGGCTCTACGCGTTTTATCTCGCTGCCGAGGAGTTCAATAATCCGACCTACAAAATCGTGTTGTCCTGGCTCTACGCGATGTATATCGCCGCCGAGGATGTATGTGGCCTGATCTATAAAATTGTATCGTCTCGGCTCTACGCGATTTATCTCGCCGCCGATGAGGTTCATGGTGCAATCAACAAAATTGGGGGTGTCTCGGCTCCACGCGATTTATCTCGCTGCCGATTATGTCCATGTCTGATCCATAGAAACTATCGTCTCGGCTTCACACGATTTATCTCACTGCCGATTATGTTCATGATTGGATCTACAAAAATAGTTATATCTCAGCTCTATGTGATTTAGATCACCCCCGAGGCATTCCTAAAGTAACATGTTTGGTAATGTGACGATCTTCAAAATATAAGTGTGTCATCATCCACTCACCAGGCTCACACGTACATGCATGAGAATGTTCTGTATAGTTTTTTCTGTCAAAGCATCAATACGTAACATTCAAATAAAAGCATGGCCGTCTACATCGGAATAAGCAAGGCCACATCCTAGCGATTTATGGATCCACAATTCACTTCAGCGAGTTTATGTCAGCTTACCCTTATCCGCGACCGACGAGGCCGGAATCTATATATATGTCCTAACCGACGAGGCA
Organism: Avena eriantha; assembly: GCA_910589775.1. Lineage (NCBI taxonomy): Eukaryota > Viridiplantae > Streptophyta > Magnoliopsida > Poales > Poaceae > Avena > Avena eriantha. The sequence continues at coordinate 24,360,272 of OU342742.1, forward strand.
AGATACACACCGTTCGTGACCGACGAGGCCGAACACCTATTCTGAGACTATCTAAACTCAATGTCTGGCTGGATAGGATGTCCGTACTTTGTTGATGTGGCTGCAAACTACATTAATCAATATTTGCATGGAATACGCCTTAGAGAATATGAGCTATGAGTTGATAATGATGATGACCATATGACGCAGCATAATCGGAGGTCTTCCATGGGCATAAACCCATGGATGTGATTAACTAGAAGTGCTCTCGAGGCTCTAGGAGTCAAGGATTACACAATCGCTTCTTTTGTTTGTCAGATGTCACACAAGGAAGATGTACAATAAGACTTGTATGCTCTTATGAATATCAATAAAGACTACAAGTTTCCCCGCATGATCTTTGTGTTTGCTTTATTTAATTTGTATACAATCGTATACTGGCACGCCCACATTTCATATTACTAGCGCTAAGAAATTTAATTATTTTCTCGCGTAAAACAAATGGCACGCCTGGTGGGACCTGGCTCTCCTCCCATCTTTGTTGCTCATCATCGGTCATCAGAATCTACTCATGTTTCGTCTCCTTGGCACTTGTTCTACAGAAAATGTTTGTCCAACTTTGTTGGTGGGGTGAAGTTATAACCAAATGTACATCTCGTGTAGGAGAGGGCTTCACCAATGTTGGCTCAAGGGACGACAATAAGCGATCAGAGTCTTTCATCTTCCAGTTTGGTTCACTGCCGACAATTGTGACTTCAGGAATTAGCTCCACCATGCATGTATGTCAGGCGGAGCACTCCTATGAGAGCGACATCACCAAAAAGATCTACAAGTATGCAATTAAAAGAGCTAGGAAGAGTATCATGCACTAACAAGAGATGCTAGAAGACTCCTGAAGCACAATGGAGTTGTTAACGGTGCTTCCGAAAAACTGTGACACCCATCTGTTTTAAGGATCTCAGAGGCTCCTAAGAGGTTGATTTCATCGGGATTTGGTGAAGTTCAGCTCCTTCAAGGACTAGAAGCTATGAGGCATCGCCTAGACTTTGATATTGCGCATGCACGTGCTTTAAGTAACAAGAATGATCATCACAACTATAGGAGGAGGAGACATCAAGTAAAAAGGTTGCACGCACAACTAAGTGCTCGCATTGCCCAATCTACTGCGTCACATGATGATACAGATGTGAGTCTAGATCATGAATACCAAAAGGATAATTTTAAAAACGAGTCTTTTGTTCTTTCCCCTGAACAATGGGCTTCACAAAAGCAGCCAGCTTGCGAGCTCATTAGAGAGGCTATCATGGACGAATTTTGGAAGCAAACCAGTAGAGAACGAAGGAAGTTGAGATTATTTCATCCGAGAAACCCTAATGGTCAAGACCAGCATGCGCATGTTCCATGTTTCCAGGTTTCGAGAAGACACAATTTTACTTCATGAAACAGCAACATGTATGAAGTTCTGACCAATGAGGCTCCAGCTCCGAGAGAAGATGAGCTTCGACACCAGTTGGAGCAAATGCAACATCGGATTAGAGGGATGCGGAGGCAACTTCACAACCAAGGCGCAGAGTGGTCGAGGTTTAATGATCAGCACCCTCGACGTACGAGTCATGACTTGCCACCGAGACATGGGTCGTCATCCACATCTTCTCGTTATCATAGAAGCACTCTTGCTCCATCACATGGAGATCATCAAGGTCGCCCCTACCCACCACCCGAGACAAGGAGATACAAGCCACAATGGCAAGTGAAAACCCCGTCTAGAAACTTCGAGCCACCAAATCACGAGTCACAATGGCCGGCTTCATCAAGTCAGCATGATGCTGGGGCAACGACGCGGTGGGAACAACGAATGTCATCACGGCAGCACCCTTCACCAATTTGGCCCCCAAGGGTTCCATATGCATCAACAATTAATCAACACAAGCATGAGAGGCGCAGGAGATCACGTGAAGCAATGTATCATGAGCTACAAGATTTGGTGTTGAAACACGTTCATGTTCGTGTCTGGGCTGATGGACGGATATACAAAGACAATGAGAGTAACACTCCAGATCTCCCCAAATTTAGGAAGGAATGAAAGATATAATTTCTTGATAGAGAATTTGGCTCCTAGACCACGGAGAGTTGAGCAGACAAATATCATTATGCAGAGAAGAAGGGGCAATTATGGTGGAAACCAACAAGAATCACGCTCTACCAGGTCTGACAATGGCGAGAGCAGGGCGAGGCGTAACTGCAGAACGGTGCAAGGGACAAATACTACAACATGTAGTAGGACAACGGTCAGATTGGTGCAAAATTCAGACACCGAGTGGGAACCACTAGTTCTTCTTCATGAATTTTCCTATTCCTCGAATGAGGAAATCTTACCAAATCCTACTCCTTTATTTGCGAGAAACTCGATGCATCTAAAAGGGCACTCGAAAAGGCATCCTCTAACAAATGAAAGGAAATAGTCAAGAGCGTCAGCATCATGTCTCCCACTGACATCAAATGGCAACCAAACTCCTGACAAGAAAATATTATTAAGCACAAGTGATTATAGTAGACCGTATGCAAGCATCAATTCTCGACTCCCCGCTGACCAATGTCAAGTCAGGAAAATCGCAAAACGAAGCGGAGCTGTTACACGGTTGAGAAAAGTAGCTCAAGGAACCACAATATTTTCTAGTTCCAGCGATGAATAAACAAGTGATGAGGAATCGGCTGTAAATCCCTCTTCATCATCGTGGAAAATAGAAGGTTCTCCTAATTATACTGAATTTTTTCAGCCTCGAGATCTTCGGATAATGAAGACGTTTTCGGTGCAATGAACCTCGCGTCAGTCCAAGTTCATTCTAATCAGGAAAGTGAAGCAGCTAATGCACGAGCTGGCGTGGAAAATCAAAGTGACTTACCACCAGCACCTTCAACAACGTAGATTGGAGGTGGAGGAACTAAACACCCCCATAATCAATAAGGAACTTCATATGCTCAACATATGGGCTTACAAGGGCCAGATTATGGCAGAAGGATAGATTCTATCGATGCAAAGATCGACCCACTATTTGGTATGATCGCAAACCTTGCCGCAAATGGAGCGCCACCTGCAAATCCTCCTCCACAAACCATAGACCCACAAATCGCTAAACAAGAAGCCATGGCGCAATTTCACCATACACCTCGTGCACATGTGGTTTTTGAACAGCCTCAGTCTATGGGTGGGATACATCTTAATGCGTCGGTTAGGCCCACAAACTCTTCATCAGCCGTGCCACCAGGAACACTAAGAGGTTATCATGATATAACAGAAGATTTCAACAAAAAAATTAAGCAAATAGCAGAAGAACATGGTCCTAGAGTTCTTGAGAGTGAGATAGAGAAGCCATACGCGGCATGGCATGATAAAGTGGCCTTTCCGGCCGGATGGCATCCTCCTACATTCAGACAGTTTGATGGAAATGGGGATGCAAGGGAGCATCTTGTGTATTTTGAGGCAGCTTGTGGAGACACGGCTAATACACCCTCCCTCTTACTTCGTCAATTTTCGTCAACCTTAACAGGTCCGGCTTTTCATTGGTACAGTCGCCTTCCAGCAGGTTCAGTGCGCAATTGGCAGACAATGAAAAATCTACTTAAATCCCACTTCATTAGCATGAGTAAAGATACATCCCTTCTCGAGCTATCACAAACAAAGCAAGGAAGAGATGAAAAAATTGATGACTACATTGTTCGGTTTCGTAATAGCTATGTGCGTTTGACTCGAGAGATGCATCCGGAAGATGCGGTTGACATGTGTGTCCATGGAATGCAACAACACTGGTCATTAGAAGTGTCTCGGCGTGAACCAAAAACATTCAGTGCTCTGGGTAATGCCGTAGATACTACTAAATTGGTGTTCGAAAAGGCTCCACATATCATGGAATTGTACAGGAATGCAGGCACCCCAGATTATTCAAAGAAGTTCCAGTCTACGGTGAAACCACTTAACAATGGCAACAAGCCTAAGTACAACAAGCAGAAAGTAATACTACTAGATTATCTAAAATGGCTACGGCACCTCATCAAAACATGCATGCCTTTGGACCAAGGAGTGATCAAGGGCAGAGAATCCGTCCAGCATTCATGAATTGTTAAGAAAGCAATACATATTCCAGAGGGAATTAGTGAATACTTTTTTTGATCAACTACTGCAACAAGGGGCTTTAAACTTGCCGGAACCGCATTGGCCTGATCAGGCAGGGATGACAGAAAACCCTCTTTATTGCCCATACCATAGATACGTGGGTCATGTGATCGAAGATTGTGTCGCTTTTAAAGAGTGGTTACAAAGAGAAATTGATGAAAAGAAACTAAACTTGGATCCAGAAGCAGTAAATCCTAACTTTCATCAAGCAAACATGGTTTCAACTCGAGAAACAAAGACATCAGAAAATAAGAGTGCAGAAGATACATATTGGATGCCATTTTCTGAGGTTGAGTCAGTTCGAGGGACTTTGTATTACCCCTGTGACATCTGATCGTGCCGCACAATCCTGGAATAAAGTGAATCATAAATGCTATCAAGGAAATGGGCATCATAGTGCACCAGGTACTCCTCATGTACGACTCACTACATCACCATATATAGCATGAGGATGCCTGATTCGAGTCCTCGGTGTATGCCCCCAAGATTTATGTCCTAGAAGGGGATGAGTCCTTCCCTCCAGCAAGGTCAAGCATCGAACCATCAGACACCACATCTGGAGTTCCAAGTTTCAACTCCTCTTTCACAACCACCTTCATTGTATATTTCAGTTACTACACGATTGGATGTGCTTGCGGTGCAGGACGTACATAAGCGCACCTTGCCAACTATAATTTACAAGGTGCCACGGAAGCATCCGTGCGATGTCGAATGTAAGCTACCAAGCATGAGGAGTAAGGAGGATCCAACACTTATGACTATGAAGTTAGAAGGGATAATGATCCCTTTGTTGAAGAAAGCCGGGTTCCTTCTGCAAAGAAATAGCAGATTACCCTTGCCGCCTTCTGTTTGTAAAGAATGGTGGGAGGAAGCAGAGAGACTGATCAAGAATGGTACATCATTTCGCCCAAAGTACGGTCTTGGTTATCATGATATGGATTCTTTGGACAATGAAGAAGGGGGTATGAAAATCAATGAGTTAATAGTTGCGCTACTTCTACAACTACAAAGGGACACAACTTCAACCTGGAAGAAGAGGAATCTTTAGATGAATAGGGTTTAGTGCCAATATACCCATCCCAACATCAACCTCGATCTTTTAAGGTTGTAGCCAATGTCTCCCAGGGTTAAGGAATAAACAATATATCCTCTCAAGAATGCATGAAGCAATGCCAAATAGCTCATGGGGAAGTTCTTTGATGCTGCTCTAGCTCCCCAACAATTAGAGGATGAGATTCAACTCACTGTTGACGAGCTAATTGAGATTAATTTGGGAACTGAAGAAGATCCACGGCCTACATAAGGTCATACAAGGAGATGCCTAGACTTGACCCTCGGGTTGCCACACATAAATTATCAATCGATCCACAATTTCGCCAGGTAAAGCAACAACCAAGGCATTTTTGGCCCGAGGTACAAGATCAAATAGTCGCTGAGGTGGATAAGTTGATCAACACATGTTTATAAAGGAGGTGTAGTATGCTCGTTGGTTAGCGAACATTGTCTCAGTAACGAAGAAAAATAATCAAGTACGTGTTTGTGTGGACTTTCGTGACCTAAACCGTGCTTGTCCCAAGGATGACTTCCACATTCCGGTTAGCAAGATGGTAATTGACTCTACCACAGAATACAGTGCTTTATCTTTCATGGATGGATTTTACGGTTATAATAAAATAAATATAGACGAGCATGATGCAATTAACATGGCCTTCAGAACACCTAGAGGCAACTTACACTATACGGTTATGCCTTTTGGGTTAAAAATGCTGGTTCCACTTATCAAAGGGTCATGACATGCATTCTTGATGACCTCATACATCAGACCATAGAATGTTATGGTGATGACATGGTGGTATAATATAGAGAGCGAGGTGGACACATGGAGGATCTTTGTGTCGTGTTTGGAAGGTTGAGAAAGCATCAATTGAAGATGAATCCGCTCAAATGTGCATTTTCCATTCAATCGGGGGAAGTTGATGTATATTCGGAGGTTCATATCCAACCTTCTGGGGCAGATTCAACCCTTTTCCAAGCTCATGAAGAAAGGTGCACCATTCAACTGGGATGAACAATGCCAAAAAAAAAAACTTTGAAACATCAAATGGTGCGCTCCCTGCACAACACAATTATGATGGGAAGGAGGTAGCATGCTATTAACTTAGTCGTACCATGGTGGGTGTTGAGCATAATTATTCAGATAATTGCAAGAGCGGGTCCTGTGAAGTATGTCCTCGGCCAACCAACACTCATAGGAAGGCTTGGGGAATGGGCCATTTTAATGATGGAGTTTGACATCTTGATTTTCTCACAGCACACATCCTGTACCTGACGATTCACCTTTGGTAACCGACCTCCCTGATGAGGAAGTGTTCTCTGTTAACTCCAATATGTGGGAGTTGTACTTTGATGGTGCTTCTCGCATGGAGAAAGATCTCAATGGAATACCCATGAGGAGAGCTGTCGCTAGGATCGTGTTCAAAAATACGATGGGTGGAACCTTCTACCATTCATTTTCCCTTCTTAAGGAAGGGTGCTCGAACAATGTGGCAAAGTTTATCATATTCCACAGGGGGAAAACCCATCAGCCAATGCATTGGCCAAGCTAGCAAAATCACTTGTCTTCCCTGAGGGTGATCATGCACAAGTAAGGGTAGAAGAAAGGTGGCTTCTCCATGTTGTGCTAGAGCTTGTCCCGTAGGAGTCTGAGGCTCCCTCATGATGCTATAACTAGGTGCCAATTTTTGCGGAGGTCCTCTTCCTACCTACTACCGACCAATGAAATTGTCCTCCTACGACGTGTCTCTCGATGTGAGGCAGACAAAATATTGAATGAAGTGCACTCTGGCATGTGCGGAGGACATCAAAGTGGGGGCAAAAATGTGTCATAGCATTAAATTGGTCGGGTATTATTGGCCAAAAATTATGGTTGATTGTTTGGATGTTGCCAAGGCATGCCACATGTCTCAAGTACATGGAGACTTCAAGCATAGACCTCCTGTCCCATTGCATCCCACTATCCATGGCTGGCCATTTGATGCTTGGGGCATTGATGTCATTGGTTCAATTGACCCACCAACGTCTAAAGGTCATCCTTTTATCCTGGCAGCTACAAATTATTTCTCAAGATGTGCTGAAGCAGTCCCACTACGTGAGGTGGAGACTAACAATGTCATCAACTTATTGGAGTGGAACATCATCCACCGCTTTGGAATCCCTCACCGTGTTACCTCCAATAATGGCAAGGCCTTCAAATATCATAATATGCTTAGCTTTGCTGCAATGTACAAAATACAATGGAATTACACCACCGGATACTATGCACAAGCCAATGGTTTAATCAAAGCATTTAATAAAACTTTAGGGAAGATACTAAAGAAAACATTCAGTAAACATAAGAAGGGCTAGACCAATCGCATGATTGAAGCTTTCTGGGCATATCGTGTGACAGTTCGCACTCCAACACAAAGTACACCATATGCTCGAGTCTTTGGAAGTGAAGCTATCCTTCCTCTTGAAGTTGAGGTACCTTCACTTCGAGTTGCTATACATGATGAACTCACTAAAGATGAGCAAGTACGTCTACGGTATGAAGAGCTGAATACCCTTGAGGGAGAACATCTACAAGCACTTCAGAATCTTGAGATATACCATAAAAATATAGTGCGAGCTTATGACAAACTCGTCAAACTGCGAGTATTCAAGAAGGGGGAGTTGGTGCTCGTTCTCAGACGCCCATTTGTTCTTATGGGGAAAAGCAAAGGAAAGTTTGAGCTCAAATGGGGAGGACCATACATTATTGAGCAAGTATATGATGTTGGAGCTTATCAGCTAACTGATCAAGATGGAGAGCATCCAATCGCTCCTATCAATGGAAAGTATCTCAAGAAATATTTTGTCTGGTAGCCGTTGAGTTGTAATCCAAATTCAAATGAAGGCTAACTTTTGATAGAGCAGAGCGGAGACTTCCCGTCAGAGGCTTGTGCCACAACAGGGTGGACCCTCTTGTAAACAAGAGCCAGTGCGATATGGATTGAGCTAGGCCACCATGGCTATAAAATATATCTCTTGCAAGCTGCTATGTGGGGTTCTCGCATCATTGTGAAACCCCGGCGTTGTGCAAAATCTCCCGACATAGTGAATTTTGTTGGTTGGATCCCGTAGTTTCTTCCCCTTCTCTTTGGAGAAACATGTTCTACAAGAAGCATGTACCATGAAGAGCAACCTCAAAACATGAGTTCACATTCCTTATGGACTGCAAAACTATGGACATACAATCACTTTGGACAAATCATGAACATCGTCCGTGACGAGAGCAGCATCGACGTATAGTTACCAGAAATGTACATTCTTCCAAAGTACAAAAACTCTTGCAACATTACTCATGGTCATCTCATTGTCTAACAATTGAAGGCGGAGCCCAGATTAAAAAATTATCATTTTTGTTTTTGCAGTCCTAGGTCGTATTCCTGTTATGTTTCTCTTGGTTCCTTCATACTCTTGTCCAGTTTGAAACCAAGTTTTGTAACCGTGTATTGAAATTCTTGGGCTGGAAGTGGGTATAAAACCATGCTTTTTTCCATGACCCGCGAACACATAAAGATCAATGAAACATGATTTCACATGGATATGTAAAGTCCTTTTCTGGCTGGCACTGTGAGTATATAACAGTCGCAGTAGAGTTGATGAAATCTCTCGAGGGCAGCAAGTCCTTTCGCCTCGCCTCAACATTAGTGTGTGAATTCTCTGGTTGGCACCGAGCAGTAATACGGTCGCAGAGAAATTCCGTAGTGATGGCATGGTACTTCGTCAGAATTCGGAACATATATGTCGCACAGTCATTGTATCAGCAATCCTTTTGGCTGGCACCATCATGGTCGCAATTGGATTTACCAATATTTATTTCTTGGACACATACATAACATGGACTTCCGTTGTGTCTTGTGCAATCCAGGTTTAACCTGACCTAAATAATGTGATCAGCTAAGAGTAGGGACGCACACTATGAGTCTCAACACCGCAACATGACAAGGACTTTCGCCATGATCTTGCTAAACACTGATTTTACCCAGCGATTTTCAAGTAGCCTATGTTATTTACCAATACAAAGAGATGCATGCAACACATCACCAAAACAATGTAATGAAAGAGATGATTTGCAAAGGCTCTATTTCCAAAGGTTGAGTTGAGGAATCTACTACATGCAGATACGGCCTATTAGAATACAAGTTAGCCACCCCTTCCATGATAATTTTTTTTTGATGGTAGCCGGGTGTACAGGCCAGGAGTCTAATTTACATGCACAGCACGGCTATTGGTACATCTAAGCTTGACCTCACAGGTCCATGATTCCAAAAAAAGCGACGGTGGCAGTATTTATAATGGCATGCTATTAAGATTTTGATAGTGCGTAGCTAATAAGGAATCAACCTGGCCGTTAACGATTGAACCTCATACGTACCCTGTGGTTAGGATTATTGGTTTGTTCTGGTAGTTCAGATTAAGTCATTTAGGCAAGATATGGATCAATCTGTTCCACCAAGTCAAGTGCAAATTGCTCCGCATTTGAACTTAACTTGGCAGGGGCATTTGTTCGACAGGTTTTTGTCACATAGTACTATATGATATGATGTCAGCAGATACTGACAGAAATTGTGGTGATAAGAATTCTCTTGAGTATTATAAATAAATATTTATTGATCAAAAGCAGCCAAAAGAATCACCGTGACATGTTGTTTTGTCAGAATGATTTTGTACACAAGGATTCGTTCGCATTTTATGAGGCAAACTACCCGCGACTCATACCAGCTAGCCACCTATAGTTTGAAGTGCTCGTGTCATGTTTGACTTTTGTACATATACGTGCATGAGCTGGATAGCATACGTATGCTATGGATTTCACAGATGCCCAGGTCGATGGAAACGGTCCAGCGCTAACGGAACGATCCCGGGATAAGAAACTTGCTCGTTAAAACCCCGATGGCGACGCTTGCATGGATGATGCTTATCTTCTGTATCTCTACACCGTCACTCGCAGTTAGCTCTGAATATAAAAAGGCTCTCTGTAGCATTCCTCGTGAGGTTAGACACACGCACTCACACTCGTACACCAATTGCATCGCCGCCATATACACTCATACTTTATTTCATCCTCCCCACAATCTACACACACACCTACAGATCCATTCCAACGCCATCTTTCACCACCCATACAATATCCTCATTTCCATCTTCAGTCGGTGGCTGTCTTCGAGCAGTGGATCAATGGCACTACATGGTGAGTAATCGCATGAAGGTAGCATGCACATATTTTCTTTCTTGTTTTTGTATTTCTTGTTACAGGTTTATGTTTTCTCGGCTCTACGCGATTTATTCGCAGCGGCTCTTGATCTAAAAAGTTTCTCTCGGCTCTATGCGATTTATTCGCCGCCGGTGTGCCTCTTGATTTAAAAAAGTTTCTCTCGGCACTACGTGATTTATTCGCCGCTGATGTGGCTCTTGATCTAAAAAGTTTCTCTCGGCTCTACACGATTTATGCGTCGCCGATGTGCCTGTTGATCTAAAAAGTTTCTCTCGGCTCTACGCGATTTATTTGCCGCCGATGTGGTCGTTCTTGATCTAAAAAGTCTCCACTCGGCTCTACGCGATTTATTCGCCGCCGATATGGCTCTCGATCTAAAAAGGTATTCTCTCGGCTCTACGCGATTTATCTCGTCGCCGATGAGGTTCATAGCCTGATCTACAAAAATTGTGGCATACCGGCTCTACGCGATTTATCTCGCCGCCAATGAGGTTCATGGTGCAATCAACAAAATTGGGAGTGTCTCGGCTCCACGCGATTTATCTCGCTGCCGATTATGTCCATGTCTAATCCATAGAAACTGTCGTCTCGGCTTCACGCGATTTATCTCACTGCCAATTATGTTCATGACTGGATCTACAAAAATAGTTATATCTCAGCTCTATGTGATTTAGATCACCCCCGAGGCATTCCTAAAGTAACATGTTTGGTAATGTGACGATCTTCAAAATATAAGTGTGTCATCATCCACTCATCAGGCTCACACGTACATGCATGGGAATGTTCTGTATAGTTTTTTCTGTCAAAGCATCAATACATAACATTCAAATAAAAGCATGGCCGTCTACATCGGAATAAGCAAGGCCACATCCTAGCGATTTATGGATCCACAATTCACTTCAGCGAGTTCATGTCAGCTTACCCGTATCCGCGACCGACGAGGCCGGAATCTATATATATGTCCTGACCGACGAGGCAATATACACACCGTTCGTGACCGACGAGGCCGAACACCTATTCTGAGACTGTCTAAACTCAATGTCTGGCTGGATAGGACGTCCGTAATTTATTGATGTGGCTGCAAACTACATTAATCAATATTTGCATGGAATACGCCTTAGAGAATATGAGCTATGAGTTGATAATGATGATGACCATATGACGCAGCATAATCGGAGGTCTTCCATGGGCATAAACCCATGGATGTGATTAACTAGAAGTGCTCTCGAGGCTCTAGGAGTCAAGGATTACACAATCGCTTCTTTTGTTTGTCAGATGTCACACAAGGAAGATGTACAATGAGACTTGTATGTTCTTATGAATATCAATAAACACTACAAGTTTCCCCGCATGATCTTTGTGTTTGCCTTATTTAATTTGTATACAATCGTATACTGGCACGCCCACATTTCATATTACCAGCGCTAAGAAATTTAATTATTTTCTCACGTAAAACAACATGAAAGCACAAAAGAGGAGAACTAGCCATCTAGCTACTACATGGATCCGTAGTCCAAGGATGAACTACTCACGCATCACACCGGAGGCTTGCATCGTGATGAAGAAGGCCTCCAGGGTGAATTCCCCTCTCTGGCAGTGTGCCGGGAAGAGGTTCAGATCCCTCCTGATCTAGGGATGGTGATGACGGCGGCTACAGACTCTTTCGTGGATTTTTGATCGGGTACTTAGGGTTTATGTCCCGAGGGCATCTTATAGTCGGAAGGGGAGGCCGAGGGGGTGCCTGGGCTGGCCACACCACCCCCTGGCGCAGGCCAAGCCTGGTCGCGCTGCCAGGTGGTGTGGCCGGCATCTGGCCCTTCTCCGTCTCGTATTCTGGCACTTGATGACTTCCGGAAAAATAGGCACTTTGGCTTTTGTCTCGTCCAATTCCGAGAATATTCATTTTCTGACTTTCCTGGAACCAAAAACAGCAGAAAACAGGCAGCTGGCATTGTGGCTCTTGTTAATAGGTTAGTCCAAGAAATCATATGAAAAGTACTCCAAAGTTGGAACAAAACACAATAAAGTGGATAAAACTAAGCATGGAACATCAAAAATATAGATACATTTGCAATGTATCAACATCCCCAAGCTTAACTCCTGCTCGTCCTCGAGTAGGTAAGTGATAAAAAGAAAGAATAATTTTTGAGGTGGCATGCACCATCAAAGACTTGATCAAAGTATTTGCAAAACTCAAAGCTGGGATCATAGTACTTCAATCATAACATGAAAGATAAAGTTCTAGCAATAAAACAAAGAAACTATGATGCAACATGAAAAGGTACAAACAAAAGATTCATGAATAACAATGCTTTGCAAGATGTTTGTGTGTTTAACATAAAGAAAACATAGCATAATGGTATTCAGCTTGTCCCTCAATAGAGTAGCAAATATAAATGCATAGGACACCTTCAAAGTTCATAAGAGTGACTAGATACAATAGTTTAAAACAAGCAATAACAAGTTATGCATCAATCAACTAGTCTTGGGACAATGCACATAGAACTAAGAATGGCCACTATGCTCTCAAAGTAGGTGCATAAAGGTAGAAGGTGTAGACACAATATAATGGTGGAAGAAAGGCCTTTATAAAAGGAAGTAGGGATTCAAGTCTCATAATGAGCTTCCAAAAATTATGGTACTTATAGCTTTCAGCTCTCATTGCCCCTATCATAAGAATCTTGAAGTAATTAAGGTTAAAGTGAACAAACTATGTTGTACATGCTTGACGAAGTATAAGTTAGAAATCTCATGTCCCTTGTATACGAGGGCCGCTCCTCATGCTACTCAAGTTTAGTCACCGGTAAGTTCTTGTCATCGTAAGTACATGTGTATCATAGAAAACCGCCAACGGGGTACCCCTTGCCCGATGATACGGAAGAATCCCCATATCAAAATGACAAGGCAAGCAAACAACGAGCATCTCAACAATGTTCTTATTTACCATGGGAATATGGTGCTTTTTTATCTCTTTCCTCTTTTCATGATCTCTTTTTTTTCTTTTCTCTTTTTTTTCTCAATATAGGACTTTTTTATATAAGAAGAATGCTTCATAGACACCTCATTATGGTTACGCTGCAGGTTTCCACCATGTCAGCATGGATTAGACCAGCGGCCCAGGCGTTTCTCTAACACATATACATAACTCCATGGACTTAAAAGCTCCCCTTTCATTTCACACCGACGACATCCATATACAAAAGAGCATGATATCAACTAGGTACAAGTACCAAGTGCAATGTTGAAAGCGTCCCCATGAAAGCATGGTTCTGCTAATTCCCAAAAAATAAGTGCTAGCACATACAACATAGAAGACACAATGGTTCAAGTTTATTAAGGGCAAGAAAAGTAAAGTGTGCCATCAAGTTCGTGAGAGCTTTAATCACTAGTTTTCTCATAACAAGTTTGATTTGGAAGGTAAACAAAAGCATGAATATACTTGGAATAGCATAAGCTAGTAGGTAGGTATGGTGGACTCTTTGGAATAACTTGGTTTAAGGAGTTGGATGCATGAGTGGAACTCATACTTTGTTGTGGAGGCTAGCAAAAGACTGGGAGCGACAAACTAAGAGAGAAATAATGGCCATAATCATTCAGAGCAACAAAACATCATTGATCAAAGCATAAAGTGATACTACAAGTTGAAAACCAAAGGATCATAAAGGCTATGGTGACTTGAGATAGTCATTACATGGTGTGAGCATGTGCCAAGTTAACCCAAATAAAGCATCAAAGGAGAATACCACTATACTATGCTTTAATATGCTAAAACAACGCATGATTCATCCAAGGCACATTAAGCAATCTAAATTGTTTATAACAAGTCATGCTACAGCAAAGAATAGTAAGCATAAAGCCAAATAAATATCAAGCATGGCATGACAAAGCATAGCCACAGTCAAAAACGAGCTCTTTTTACGACATAAGTATGAACTTTCCTACTCTTTTCCAAACCAAACCAAACTATTTGCAAAGCAATGTATGAAAGAGGGGGTCCAACCAATTTATTCAGAAAACTAAGTAAACCAAAGAAAACAAAAAACCAAAACGAAAACGAAGACGCTGCAAGAAAAACACAACTGTGCATGAAACAATAAAAATGAAGCGTTTGGAAGAAACCTTGGATTTTTATTGATGAAGAGGGGGATGTCTTGGGCATCCCCAAGCTTTGACGCTTGTACTTCTTGGATATTTCTTGGGGTGACACGCATGGCATCTCCAAGCTTGAGCTTTAGTCCATCCTTCATCTCATTACTTATTCCTTCCATACACTTGAAATCTTTCCTTTATACAAAACTTCACACAATCTTTATTAGCAACATTAGTGCACTCAAGATAAATAAGTCTTAAGGTTCAGTTCTAACACCAAATAAACTTCCATTATAACACTAGATACTGTAGCACTTCCCTCAAAAAGCTCAATTCCCCAAAAGAACTCAAGAAGGAACCAACAAGAAGCAAATGCAGAAAATGGCAGAAATCTGTCAAAACAGACCAACAGGTAAAGACGAATTTTTTCGAAGACTTTCTGTTGCTCAAATCAAAAAGTGTTGATCTAACGAAAGTTAGATACCAACCTGGGGCAGAATCACAAAAATTCACGCCTCAAAAAGACGTTCAGAGATTTTACACGAATTTTACGGTGAAGCACAGAAATCTGTTTCGGGACAGCAACTTTCCCAATCATTACTTCTCTCTCATTAGAGGTTAATCTTGGCACAAAAAGCAAATAAAAAGAATAAGTAGAGGTTATTACAGAGGTAATAACTTCCAAGCCTCATCTAAGACTTTTGGGCTATCTCCCAATAAGTACTTTTCTTTAACGCCTTTAAGTTAGGCATAAGAAGCAAAGAAAGAATCAAGTGTTCTCAAATGAAGAAGCATTAAGGTCAATACCAAAAATATTTTCAACAAGGCAAGGTATATCATCCAAATAAGTTCGAGAGGATCCTCTCTCAATGTTCTTAGGTTCACTATTCTCATCAAAAGGGTTTGCAGGAACAATCCAATCAAGATTCTTTTCTATGGCATCATGTATTGCTACTAGTTTAAAGTGTATTGGTATCTTATGTTCCTCCCCATTAGGTTCGGTTTTGTTCATCTTTTATCGTGTACCAACAACATCTACACATGAGCCTAGCATATTGAACGTTCAAAAACTTTTCTAGCTTCCTTGGAAACATCATAGAACTCCTTAAACAAAGTTTCTAGAATAAAATCCCTCTTTTCAGGGTCCTCAATTTCTTTAAGCTTAAGAAACATTATTTGCATTAAGGGATTGAGGTTAACAAACCTAGCTTCTAACATGTGAATTAAAGAAGCTGCAAAAATCTCATAGTTTGGAGCAAGTTCTGCAAGGGATCTATCCTCAGTATCCTCATGTTTGCTAACATGATTAAAGAATTCTTCAATATTATCTTTCCCAATTATAGAACCACTACCAATTGAAAGGTCTTTCAGGGTGAACGTAGGGATCAACATGGTGAGCTAAGGAAGAGGTGACAACTAAAGGAGACTTAATTTTTGTGTGTTTTTGAATGAGAAAGCAAACAAGTAAAACTATTTTTTTTGGGTTTTGGATAAAGAAACAAGCAAACAAAGCAAAAAGAAACGAAGCAAAACAAAAATAACAAAGTAAACAGATTGGTTATGAGGGACTACCCTTCTGATGATGTCCTTGACTCCCCAGCAATGGCGCCAAAAAAATGCTTGATGGCTCAATGCACGACACCCAGAAAAGTGCTGGTGCGTGGTTGATGTAGAGCTCGTTGGGAACCCCAAGAGGAAAGTATGATGAGCACAGCAGCAAGTTTCCCTTAGTTATGAAACCAAGGTTTAATTGAACCAGTAGGAGCAAGGAAACACCCCAAAGGTGTTACAAGCTGAGCTTTGGCAGGGCGCACTACCGGTGCTAGTAGCAACGTGGAGACCTGCACAACACAACCACAGAACTTTGTCCCCAACTTGCGATGAGGTTGTCAATCTCACCGTGTTTTGTGGAAAACAAAGGATTAAACATATCGAATGGAAAGAAGTAATAGCTTGCAAAAAGTAAACACAAAGAAGTAAAAGATTGTAGATTGAATGTAAAAGACAAGAACCAGGATCGATAGTTCACTAGAGGTGGCTCTCCTTAAGATAGATAACATGCTGGGTGAACAAATTACAGCGGGGCAATTGACAAACATCGAGAAAGCAATACATGCATATACTAATCATCTTGACTCCTTTGGGACTTGATTGGGAATTACAACATTATACATAGACCGCCATCCAATTCCATCTATGACTAATAATCCACCTTCAGGTTATCATCCGAACCCCCTCCAGTATTAAGTTGCAAGCAATAGATTATTGCGTTACGAACTGCGTGTAACGTAAACAATACGATTGTTCTATGAACAAAGGATTGTTGTTTTCTCCCTAGTAGCAATAACACATCTAGTACCTTAGAGATTTCTGTCACTTCCCCAGATTACCAGAGGCATGAACCCACTATCGAGCATAAATACTAACTCTTGGACTTGCTAGCATCTACTTGGCCAAGATAGCTACTAACAACAGAAAGCATGCAAGATCACAAATAACAAAGACAAGATAGAATCAATAATCAATCTGAAATAGCATCTCAATATCCATCGGATCCCCGCAAACACAACATGCAGAATTACAAATAGATGATCTTGATCATGAACGGAGCTCACAAGATCTAGACATGAAATCACAAAGGAGGAGAACCAGCCATCTAGCTACTATATGGATCCGTAGTCCATGGATGAACTACTCACGCATCACACCAGAGGCATGCATGGTGATGAAGAAGGCCTCCAGGATGAATTCCCCTCTTCGGCAGGGTGCCGAGAAGAGCTTCAGATCCCTCCCGATCTAGGGATGGACATGACGACGGCTACAGACTCTTTCATGGATTTTTGATCGGGTACTTAGGGTTTACGTCCCGAGGGCATCTTATAGTCGGAAGGGGAGGCCGAGGGGGTGCCTGGGCTAGCCACACCACCCCCGGCGCGGGCCAAGCCTGGCCGCGCGGCCAGGTTTTGTGGCCGGCCTCTGGCCCTTCTTCGTCTCGTATTCTGGCACTTGATGACTTCCGGAAAAATAGGCACTTTGGCTTTTGTCCCGTCCAATTCCGAGAATATTCTTTTTCTGACTTTCTTGGAACCAAAAACAGCAGAAAACAGGCAGCTGGCACTATGGCTCTTGTTAATAGGTTAGTCCAAGAAATCATACGTAAAGTACTCCAAACTTGGAACAAAACACAAGAAAGTGGATAAAACTAAGCATGGAACATCAAAAATTATAGATGCATTTGCAATGTATCAAGCATAAATACTAACTCTTGGAGTTGCTAGCATCTACTTGGCTAAGATATCTACTAACAACGCAAAGCATGCAAGATCACAAATAACAAAGACATGATAGAATCAATAATCAATCTGAAATAGCATCTCAATATCCATTGGATCCCCGCAAACACAACATGTAGGATTACAAATAGATGATCTTGATCATGAACGGAGCTCACAAGATCTAAACATGATAGCACAAAGAAGAAGGACCAGCCATCTAGCTACTACATGGACCCGTAGTCCATAGATGAACTACTCATGCATCACATCGGAGGCTTGCATGGTGATGAAGAAGGCCTCTAGGGTGAATTCCCCTCTCTGGCAGGTGCCGGGAAGAGCTTCAGATCCCTCCTAATCTAGGGATGGAGATGACGGCGGCTACAGACTCTTTCGTGGATTTTTGATCGGGTACTTAGGGTTTATGTCCCGGGGGCATCTTATAGTCGGAAGGGGAGGCTGAGGGGGTGCCTGGGCAGGCCCCACCACCCCTTGGCGCGGGCCAAGCCTGGCCGCGCAGCCAGGTGGTGTGGCCGGCCTCTGGCCCTTCTCCGTCTCGTATTCTGGCACTTGATGACTTCCGGAAAAATAGGCACTTTGGCTTTTGTCCCGTCCAATTCCGAGAATATGCATTTTCAGACTTTCCTGGAACCAAAAACAGCAGAAAACAGGCAGCTGGCATTGTGGCTTTTGTTAATAGGTTAGTCCAAGAAATCATATGAAAAGTACTCCAAAGTTGGAAGAAAACACAAGAACGTGGATAAAACTAAGCATGGAACATCAAACATTATAGATACATTTGCAACGTATCAAGCATAAATACTAACTCTTGGAGTTGCTAGCATCTACTTGGCCAAGATAGCTACTAACAACGCAAAGCATGCAAGATCACAAATAACAAAGAAATGATAGAATCCATAATCAATCTGAAATAGCATCTCAATATCCATCGGATCCCCGCAAACACAACATGTAGGATTACAAATAGATGATCTTGATCATGAACGGAGCTCACAAGATCTAAACATGATAGCACAAAGGAGAAGAACCAGCCATCTAGCTACTACATGGACCCGTAGTCCAGAGATGAACTACTCATGCATCACATCGGAGGCTTGCATGGTGATGAAGCAGGCCTCCAGGGTGAATTCTGCTCTCTGGCGGGGTGCCGAGAAGAGCTTTAGATCCCTCCCGATCTAGGGATGGAGATGACGGCGGCTACAGACTCTTTCATGGAATTTTGATCGGGTACTTAGGGTTTCTGTATCAGAGGCATCTTATAGGCGAAAGGAGAGGCCGAGGGGGTGCCGGAGGCGGCCAGACCACCCCCTGGCACGGGCCAGGCTGGGCCGCGCGGCCAGGTGGTGTGGCGACCCACTAGCCCCACTCCGTCTCGTACTCTGGCTCCTTGTGTCCCTCGGTGAAAAACTGACTTTGGCTTTTGTCCCGTCCAATTCCTAGAATATTCATTTTATGACTTTGCTGGAACCAAAAACAACAGAAAACAGGCAGTTGACACTGTGGCTCTTGTTAATAGGTTAGTCCAAGAAAGTATATAGAAAGTGCTCCAAAGTTGGAACAAAACATAAGAAAGTAGATAAAAACCAAGCATGGAACATCAAAAATTATGGATACGTTAGCAACGTATCACCCCTCTACCAGTTAATGAAAAAAGGCAGACAAATTTACATGGACACCGCAGGCGGATAGCGCTTTCCACGATTTAAAAAAGATGTTGTCTTCTTCACCAGTTTTAGCCGCACCACCACCTAAAGAGCCAATGTTGCTCTATATAGCCGCGACCAACCGAATCGTAAGTGCAGTAGTAGTGGTGGAGCGTGATGAGGAAGGAAAGTCGGTACAAAGGCCGGTGAATTACCTGAGCGAGGTGTTATCGATTTTGAAACAAAATTACCCTCAGTATCAGAAGATGGCATATGGTGTGTACATGGCGGCAAAGAAACTCAAACATTACTTTGTGGAACATCCCATCAAGGTTATATGTGAAGCACCCATATCCGAGATTATGAGCAATAAAGATGCTAGTGGCCGAATCACAAAATGGGCAATTGATCTAGCCCCATACGCACCACAGTTTGATAGAAGAGATGCGATCAAGTCACAAACAATGGCAGATTTCTTTGTGGACTGGGCCGAGATGCAATACGACCACCTTTGCCAGACTCCAATTACTGGCGAATGCACTTTGATGGATGAAATTTGTAAGAAGGACTAGGGGTTGGGGTACTGCTTACCTCGCCCAAGAAAGATCAGTTGAAATATGTCCTGCAGATCCATTTTAGTGCGTCAAACAATGTCGCCGAGTATGAGGCGCTCGTGCATGGGCTTAAAGTGGCAAAGGAAGTTAGAATACGTCGGATACAATGCTTTGGAGACTCGGATTTGGTGGTGCAGCAAGTGTCTGGCAACTGGGATGCTCTAGATGCAAACATGGGTCTCTACAGATTCCATGTCCAAAAGATAAGTGTTTCTTTGAGGGATGTGATTTCCATCACGTACCCCGAAGTGAAAATGAGGCAGAAGATGTATTATCTAAGTTGGGATCATCCCGGTAGCCAATCCCGCCAAATGTTGCGTTGGAGCACCTAAGAAAACCATCCATCGTACCGTCGGTAGAATCCGAATCAATCTATGTCCCGACACTCTCCGGATCGGAAGCTACCCCTATGGAAATAGACTGGGGAAGCACCTCAACAAACCCGGGGGCTGCCTCGCAGAACCCAGGGAATGTTCAGCTTGATCCGGCTGGAGTTATGTCGGTGGATGCAATGGAAATTGATGAAGAGATTTTCCATGTTTGGCCTATACCTGCATGGGCAAAGACAATATTTGATTTCTTAAAAGAGTGAACCTTGCCGGATGATGAGATACACTCAAGGCAAATTCAGAGAAGAGAAAAGGCATACACCATTATTAACGCTGAGTTATACAAGAGAAGTGTCACAAGTGTGTTGCAATGATGCGTAGACCCGGAAGAAGGGCTCGAAATACTCCGAGATATCCATCAAGGAGAATGTGGTCATCATGCATCTTCAAGAACATTAGTGGCAAAAGCTTTCCGGCATGGATTTTATTGGCCAAGTTCCTTGGAGCAGGCAGAAGATCTAGTGAAAAATGCAATGGCTCTCAAAGGTACGCCACCAAGACCCATGTATCAATGTTGAAACTCAAGACCATCCGCATTACCTGGCCATTTGCTGTGTGGTGCCTGGATATGGTGGGACCATTTAAGTCGGCAAAGGGAGGTATGACCCACATCTTGGTTATGGTGGACAAGTTTACCAAATGGATTAAAGTAAAGCCAATCAGGAAATGTGATGGGGCAATAGCAATGATGTTCCTAAAAGATATAATCTTGAGATATGGCTATCCCCACAGTATCATAACTGATAATGGCACGAACTTTGCTGAAGGAGCATTTGCGAGGTTCTGCCGAGAAAAGAAGATCCGGCTAGATATCGCCTCAGTGGCCCACCCCGCATCGAATGGGCAAGTGGAAAGATCCAACGAACTAGTCTTATCCGGGATAAAACCCCGACTCATTGAGCCGCGGCAAAGATTAGCGGGGTGCTGGATACAAGAACTACCAGCGGTAATCTAGAGTTTAAGAACAACTCCGAATCGATCAACAGGTTATGCGCCATTTTTTCTGGTATATGGGGCAGAAGCTGTATTACCAGCCGACATAGCGTATGATTCGCCAAGGGTCACCCAATACACAAAAGCCGAAGTGTGTGAAGCCCGTCAAAATGATGTTGATCTGTTGGAAGAAGCGAGAGAACTGGCTTTGTCCAGATCCACCATATATCAGTAAAATCTCCGACGCTACCATAGCCGGAAAGTAAACCCTCGAGTCTTCCGGAAAGGTGATCTCATACTTTGGCTGGTGCAACGCACTGCTGGCATGCATAAGTTATCTCCTCCATGGGAAGGACCTTTCATTGTGAGCAAGGCTTTTCACAATGATTCCTACTATCTTATGGATGCACATCCACAGGAGAAGAACAAGGCAGACAGATCCTGGCGAGGAATCTAGGCGTCCATGGAATGTAGCTCTACTTTGTCCATTTTACACCTAGCAAAGAGGTGAATGTATCCGAGTCACTCATATGTCGGTATGTATGTTGGCAATGAGGATATCAATGAAACTTCGGCACCCCTAGAAGAAACTCGGGGACTGCCTTAATAATTGTCTTTTCTGTATTTACCTTTTTATATGTCAGTTGGCTTAAATTACTTACACCTTAGCCGAGTTAGTAGTGTGTAAGCACCAAAAACCCAACTCTTCAACTTTGCTGCTGTCCAACAAGAATTGGCTTCATGGACAGCGAGAGAACAAGTTTGGAATTGCAAAGCACATGAAAAACGACTAAGGAAAGGAATGTAATCGAGCCGACATTTGTTATTCGGACTAACTCTGTACTTACTTTATTTTATGATTACGTCGGATTATTTTGAGCTAATCTCAAAGTTTCAAGTATTGTTAAGTCAATTTTTTGAAACTCGGACTCGTAAGTCAAAAACCAAATCAAGGTAGACGCGAGCCGAATCATGAAATTGGAGAAACAAGAAAAGGAAACTCGGGGACTCTGCCCAAGTTAACCCCGCATTAATAACTTAGCAACAAAAGACAGGCGATTGTGGTAAAACGAACCATTGTGCATAAATACAACTGCACCCGGCATACCAGGGATCTGATGAATATCATTAAGTGTTTGTAGCTCACGGAGCAGCAGCTGTAGACGGATCATCGGTCGAGGGAGGAGGTACCTCGGCGTCAGTAGGTGGGGCACTGGTCCCTGCTTCATCTTCGGGGTTGGCCTCCTCATCCTCTGAATCCTCATCCTCCTCACCAAGCTCATAGGCTTCTTCTTCGTCTTCTTCGCCATCAACACCATCTGAGATATAGGCGTCATCAACTGCATCAAGGAAGCTCAGACCCTCGTTCCAGCTATGGCAGAAGGCATACTTGATAAGAGTATTGGCACGGCTCTTGCGCCGAGAGATGCACTCCGGATCAGTGGTCCACTTTGACCCGATGCGCATGCGATCAAGCAGCTTGAGATCCAGCGTCTCATACCAAGACAGAACAAAGCTTAGCGCCATATCATCTCTGTCTCGTGGAGCAGATTCCCTCCATAAGTTAACCTGAGTCTCACACTCCATCAGCTTGGATATGAAAGTTGTAGTGCCTTTGGGAGTGGGCTCAGTGGGCCAAAGAGCGTTGAATATTCGGACTATTGCCGGCATAATATCTGCGCCATAGTTTTTGATGACTTCAAGGCACGCGGCGAGGCTCACCAGCATGTCCTCCGTGTCATAAGGGACATACTCGGAGGTAGGACTGGCCGGGATACCCCGTTGCACGCGGAATTTAGCCACGGCAGTAGAAGCAAGAGGATCACTCTCTGGGAACTTACCTATGAACAAGACAAACAATGTCAATAAGTAATCGAACATGACCTAGAAAAACAGATGTCAGAAGGAAGAAGAGAACTTACGAGCAATGTGGCACAAGATCTGGCTCAGCTCCTTGTGTCCATCAGTGTTCCTCACCCTCAGTTTTTCATACTCAGTGGTCGCCGACTCAAGTTTGATGTTGGCTTCCTTGAGAAAGTCGTTGTCCTTGGCGATTTGGATCTTCAAGCGCTCTTTGTCGTCGGAAAACTCCTGGTCAGCCTTGTCCAGCTTCGATTTATGGAGATCCTTGAGCCTTTGGATTTCAGTGTTCAGCCGAGTAATCTCATTGTTCTTCATGCGGAGCTGGGCAATCTCATCATCCTTCTTTTTTAATTCAGCTTGATGCTTTACTGCTTGTTCGATAAAGTGAAACATCATGTCAGGAATAGGCACGATATCCTGAAGTATAACTGCAATAATGAATTGACCCAGCAGAGCCGAGTTATGCATATCTGCCGAGTCAAGGTAAAAGCATGCAAAGACTAAGTGACCAGGTGGAGTTACCTATAGCCTCGGCCGTTTTCTTGCGCATGATGATGTTCTCAACCTCAACCTCGGCTGAATGATCCGGAGGGGAAGTTAGTACGGACAGCAATTAACACAAAGAAGCGAGACTGAAATTTTCAAAGTAATGTAACTTACACTTTTTCTTCAATTCGCCAAGCAGTTTGTCGTGCTTGGCACGAAGGTCCTTATAAGTGTCCAGCAGGCGCTGTGGCGGTTGGTGGTGATCTAGAAAGGAAGATATGTTAGTTTAGAAATAAGAGGGGATATTCGAAGTCTACAAGATTCAGGCCAAGTGGAACTTAACCCGACTCTAGGTATGTTGGTATTCGAAGGCTACAAGATCCGGGCCAAGCGGAACTTAAGCCGGCTCTAGGTGTGTGGATATTCGAAGGCTACAAGATCCGGGCCAAGTGGAACTTAGCCCGGCTCTAGGTGTGTGGATATTCGAAGTCTACAAGATCCGGGCCAAGTAGAACTTAACCTGACTCTAGGTGTGTGGATATTTGAAAATACTAAGGATTTACGCTAGTTTTCTAAGAGCATCCGGCCGAGTAATGAATTACTCCCCTGGAGGCTCGGGAAGTAGTGGGTATATCTCTAAGTGTTTGCATATGTAAAAGGGACTACCTCCATCATTGGGCCAGCAAGGGAAATGGCCTTGGTGGCGGTGTTCATTTGAGCGCTAAATTCCACCGGACCAAACCTCTCTGGCAGATCATCTTGGGGGTTAATAAACATGGCATCATTCCAATTGTTGACGTATTCAATGAGCGCTGGACTGTAATTTACCCCGCTAAGTGCCTGGCTCGTCACCAGACCCTTAGCATGAGCTTCCTGCCTTGCGGCCTGGGTAGCAGCGAGGCTAGTATGCAAGGTTAGTTGCTTGCTAGCCTCTAACCTGGTGGCGAGATACCCGGAGGCGGCGCCGTCCTTCTTGGTCAAGGATGCGAGCGTGCGCTATCTAGACTCGATGTTGGCACTCTTGGAGGCAGAGCCCTTGGTTACCTCGGCCATTTTATTGCCCTTGCTGGCTGATTTTGGCTGCTGCGGAGGGGCCGAGGTTGCTGATCCGGATGGGGCCTGTGAGGCCGGCTGGAAGATGTCCTTGATCGACATAACTGATCCGGATGCAGCTACCGGAGGTTTTCTCTTGGGTGCTAGGGTTGGTTTTGCTATTGCTGGTATTGGTGTTGCTGTTGGTGTTGGTGCTGGAGTAGATGCTGGTGCTGGTGCTGGTGTCACTGCTAGTGCCGGTGCTACTGCTGGTACTGGAGCTGGTGGTGGTACTTGAACAGATGTAGGTGTTGGTGCTGCTGGAGAAGCCAGAACCGGAGAAGAAGGAGTAGTATGGGGCGGTCCCGATGAAGCTGGCACCTCAGATGCAGAAGATGGTGGCTGAACCGAGGAACTGGGAGCGTCCGGCATGGCCGTTGCCTCAGTTAGGGATGTAAACGGATCGGATCGGATCGGATATTGCTATTGCCATATCCTTTACCATATTTTTTTGGCGGATTCGGATCGGAGCGGATAATAGCCGGATGCGGATTCGAATGCAGATTATATCGGATTGCGGATATGGAGAGGAATCAGAGCGGACTCGGATCGGAAGAGGATAATTGAACAAATACACGTAGAAAAATAAAATTTTATTTAGTTTATGCAAAAGAAATAACAAGAAAGTGTGCAACACTAGATAGTAGTAGTATAAAAGTGCAAGATTGGTAATAGTATAGTATAACATGCATGCATAGCATGCAAAGAGAGCCGATACAGTAACTAGATTGTCTAGATATTGGAGTTGTGTTAAATTTATCGGATTATCCTATTTGAGTACCTCGGATAATCCGCATAAAATGTCGGATTATCCTTATCCGTAGGATATCATTAATACCATATCCGCTACCATATCTGTCGGATATCCGCTCAACAAATATCCGCATCCGCATCCATATCCGTCGGATATCTAAAAATGTATACCATATCCTTAAAAATGGACGCGGATGCAAATTCGGAGCGGAAATTATCCGTACCATTTACATTCCTAGCCTCAGTAGACCCACTACCCCCGCGTCAATGTTACCCTCCTTATGACGAGGTGGGCTCAGATCCGGCACGGCCGTGGAGCCCTCTTGGATAGGGCTTAGCGGACGAACGTCGTCGTCACGCGGGGTGGGGGGGTGTAGGGGTTCCACGTATGAAAACAATAAATTTTACCCTACGCCCCAGAACCCCTGAAGCTGCCAGGACCTATCTATTAGTAATACAGTAACGGGAGGGGCTTTTCGCGAACTTACCCTTGAAGACCGAAAAGCGTTGTCAACGCTTAGGAGAGCATGGTTGATGTAGACGAGCCGAAGCCGACCTCAAGGTCACGATGAAGTCCTTGCGCTCCAACAGCTCCAACGACTTGAGTGCCTCAAGTGCGACACCTCGCGGGGAGTTACACACGTCCGGTGCCTGACGATGACTCCCGCTTCGCTGATCCAGGAGCAGTTGCGGAAGTAGAGCTTCCGGATCCGAATCCCACAGCGCGACGGCGCTCCGCGGTGAAGATGTCTCTCGTTCCGCAGTCCAGACTTGGGACCACGGTCACGTGAGAGAGAGGGGGAGAGAGAAAATATCAATTAGAGGTCCTCCCAAAAGTGAGAAGACCTTTATTGATTATTGGTGTATTTAATTTGACCAAATACCCCTACTATATATAGGGGGAGGGGAGGTACTACCTCCCTCAAAGTCCCGGGGTGGGACTAAAGGAGAGGAGGGGGGAGGGGAGGCCGCCGGCCAGCCCCTAGTGGGCCCCACGCAGGGGGCTAGGCCCAGTCGGCTAGCCCCCTTGCCCCTTGTCCCTCTCTCCTTTCCCTAATGGGCCCTCTCCCTCCGGAAATTGGCCCATTAAGCCTTTGACCATTTAAATTGATTTTCTCTATATTAAATAATTATGAATAAATGATTAAATTAATATTTAACATTCATTCACATATTATTCAACCTCCGTGGCTATGGAACACCTTCCACCTCCACTCCGGACATCCTCCGGACTTACCAAAACCCTTCTAGTTTTCTCTCTACTATTCTTCGGCGATTCCACCAATCCTATAAATACTCTCTAAGCATCATCAAGCCCTTAAGCATGATACCCCATGGTTCGGGAACACTCGCACCAATGATCGATAGAGGGACCTGGATGGCCATGTGACCCTGTGCGTTCCACGAAGATCTTTCGTCGTTTGAACCAGGATAGTAGTGTCTTATTCCCTTTGTCTCTCGATACTTGCATTGCCCGAGATCTGATCAATGACATTACCATGTCGTGTTCAATCTCGTTACTGAATAATGCTACTTCACTCGTTCCGACAAGTGATATCCCCGTGATCAAATCACACGCTGCACAGCTATTGGATATAACTTCTTCGAGTGAGCCCTTTAAGTATCTTCCCGTCACATGGACGGAGAAATCCTGCTCTTGACATATATTGCCTCTACGATTTCCTCCAAGTACCTGAACACACCTTTATAACCATTGTATTACCAAGTGGCGCTTGATGCTATCTAAGCACTCTCGGGAGATAGTGATTGATATAGCCTCACGGTCTAAGGAATACTCTACGAGGATCCATTTCTAATCATCGTAACTTGAACTTCGTGACATGATCGGGTCACGATGTTTAGGTTGGGTATTGGTTCATCATCTCATTCTCGGAATGAGATGACTCCATTGCCAACTGGCATAAATGCCACATGATCAGGAAACATGATCATCTGTTGACCAATGAACCAGTGACTAGAGTTTCACTGGGAACCCCTGGTTGTTTATATATCACGCGTGTATTGATGTTTCCACTCAATACAGTTATAACATGATATAAAACTTAATCATAAACTATATGAAATATGATAATAGTCCTTACTACTATTTGTCTCTAGGGCATATTTCCAACAGTCTCCCACTTGCACTAGAGTACAAATACACTAGCTGCATTTGTTCTCAATCATTTGCACCATATATCCGATACCCCCAACATGCTTGCTCATGGAAGAGGTTGAGTCTTGGGTCTGTACTTTACAGTCCCAAATCCTTTGCAACTTACTAATGTCACCTTGATTGACATTAATACTTTATCATCACATGTTAACATCTGTGTGTATTCATCATCGCTATGGCAGCAGAACGAGGCCTGATTCCAGAAGCCTACAGTGACTTTAGATCAACCTCGAGGGCTTTCTCATGGGCACTGTGCCCTGGGACACATCATTCTATGTTAAAAGAGAACTAGCCCCGCCATAACTGTCGCCGGATTGAGGACAAGTACGCCATGAGGGGGTCCTCGAGGCGTGCGGAAGAGAGGGGTGTGAGACGACGGTATTCCAGGACGAAGAGCACACAAGTGTACCCAGTTTCGAATTCGCCGGCTTTGGACGAATCCTACTCCTGCTAGCAATCCAGTAATACGGTAGAGCCGGAATATGGTTTACAAGGGTATCGCCTGTGCGAGTTGAGATTGTAGACTATTGTGTTGTAAGGTGTTGCCCTAAAGGCTCTCCCTAGGACGGCTTATATAGATATTCGGCCTAGGGTTTACAGGAGAGATCAATCCGGCTACGACTAAGAGTTGGTTACAGAGTACATCTTGAACTACAAGTAACATTATGGGCCTAAGTCGGTAAGTCTTCTGGGCCTTCCCATAGCCGGATTGGACTCGGTTTTCTCTCCCTGACTGGGCCGCCCGTGAAGCAAAGCTCTAACCCGAAGTGGGCCACCCTAGTCAGTGAGGAACTGTGAGGATACCCGGAAAGTATATCCCCAACAGTAGCCCCCGGAGGCCTCCAAGATCCAAAGTCGGATTTCATCATCTTCTAGCTTGATCTTCGGCTTGCATAATCTTGAAGGGTTCGTGAAACTTCACAACAAAAAATACGATCCGGGTCTTAAAAATAAGTCGGACCTATCAACAAGTTACTCGGATTTCCCAGCTTGATTTCAAACTAAGCCGGAACTTGGTTTCTACGCCACCTGACACAAGCATGGTCAAGTCACGTCATCTGATAGGCGTGCCATCAGCACGACCGTTGGTGGGTTCGCGGTTCGCGGAACCAAGGCTCCGTTTCAATGCGTGCGTGGAGATCGAGGAGAAGCAATCATCGCATGGGTCCTTTCCAGTTCTTTCCACGATGCATCGAGGTTACACTGTAGCATTTGCACAAATCTTGGCGCAGTTAGGTGCATATAAGGGATTTGGATTTCTCCTTCTCCTTTCCACCAGCCCTTTGTCGTTTGTTTTCTTCCCAATCCTCTAGCGCGCACAGAGCTCCCTCGTCCTTCCCCCACAGAACTCCCAGCGCCGCCCCTTTCAGGTCATCTTCTCACCAGAGAAATGGCTTCATCATCTTCTTCCTCCGGTTTGGCGGCAGCAGCGGCGGCGACGGTGGAAGCAGTAGCGGAAAAGAAAGCTTTCGGGGAATCTGGATCCCCTGCGCCCTCGACGAGGACGGCCCCAAGAACGTGGAGAAGGAGGGGCTTCTCGCCGCCGGCGACAGGCGGAGCGGCTCCGGTGGAACCGTCCCCAACCCGCGCGACGGCGAGCGGGTCCACTTCGGCACCCATCTCGACCGAGGTCTGTCTTTTCCTCCCTCGGAGTTCTTCTCCGAGGTGATAGATCATTACGGAGTTCAACTCCACAATCTTCCTCCCAACTCTCTCTTAGAGATGAGTGCGTATGCATCGCTTTGCAAGGGCTTTCTCGGCATTAGGCCGAGTTTGCTTCTCTTCCGGTACTACTTTCATGTCCGGAGAAATTCCATCACTGCCGGTGTTCCTTACATCACCGGCACTATTAGCTTTTCACTTAGACGTGACCGGCCATATCCCAAAATTTCTGCCAGTGACTCGGTCAAACAATTGCCAGCCACCTTTTCCTATCATAGGGATATTCCGGCTCTCGGCAAATCTACTGGTTTGCCGGATTTTGTCGACGGAACCGTCACGGCCCAGCCTTCCTGGGACGAGGCTGCTCCGGCTCTCACCGATGATCTGATCCTCGCTAAGAGGCGAATCGAATATTTGATCAAGCACAAGGGTCTGAAGGGAACCGACTTGGTCCAGTGCTGGGTCTCACGTCGGATCCAGCCACTTCAGTACCACGGGGATAGACTGATGCACTCCATCACGTCATCCAAAAAAGACTCCCTCCGCATCAGCCCCAAATCCTACACCACTCAAGGCAACATCAGCCAGATCAAGTGGCTGATCAAGGAGCGGATCGAGAGGAGAATTCCGGAGATTTCTCTGGATATGTACACGGAGGAAAACCCCATGGTGCCAGTAAGCCTCTACCAATACACCTTTTATCTGTTTCAATCTTCAAGTTATACTGCAATACTGATATGCTTTCTTGTTTTCAGCTTGCTGACCTCCCAGAGTCAGAGCTTGCTATGCTCGAAGGATATCCTCCTGAGTTTTCTCAGGAGACAGAAGTGGTCCCATTGCCGGACCTTGTGCTCAAGAAGCGCAAAGCTCCGACAGTGGCTATTGGCACAAAGGAAGTGCCTGTTGTCAAGAGGTAACTTTCATTCACAATTTTCTCCTTTGTACCTTTCTCGAATTTCTTTCTGAGATGTAATGTTTCTGACTTTACTACATTCTCAGAGCAAAGCCTCTCATCAAGGGTAAGGGGAAAGGGATTCCTTCGAAGCCCCTGCGACAGACAAAGCTCACCATAGCTTCCCCTACCGTGGCTCCTCCAACTCCTGCCCCTCAACCTTCTGCAACTCCGGCGATCATTCCTTCTATGGTGGTTGTAGAAGATCCGGCTCCTCCAATAGAGCCTGCGATCCTTGGGTCGCAAACTGACGTCACTGTGAGTGCGTCAGATCAAGATAAGGGTGAACCCTCTTCGGGTAATGATCCCTCGCCTGAAGTCTTCGCCAACAACCTCATCAGCAATCCGGGACTTGCCAAGTTTGGCCTGTCCCAGAAATCTACAGAGGAAATCCAGCGGCTAGCCAGGCAAGTCCTGGACAAAAGCCATTTATCCCCTGAAGAGGAAGCTCAAGAAGCAGAGGACATCAAGTTCTCTGACCTTCTCGCTCAAGTCCGCCTTCGTGACGAGAGGATTAGGGCCGGCGAGCTTCCAACAGCCCCAGTGATCCCTCTTACGCTTGCCGAGAAGGTGGCAGTTGACGTGAACGCTGCCGCTGGGTGGGATTAGGGTTTTCTGAGATCCGAAACTCTGCTGCCTCCGCGGACAAAGGGGACCCAGAAGATTCTTTTGCCTCTATCATCACCGCTGGGGTGGGTTGGGCAGGTTCAGCGAAACCGATGTAAACATCGATCTCGCCAAAAGACATGATTGTATAGGCAGTCACGGCCTCCCTAGCCGGAATCCATGTCTCGTCGAGAATGATGAGAGGGACGTTGCTGGCGTAGAGGATGCGACCGACGGCGATGGTCTCGCTGATTCCAATTCTTGCAGATTCCGCTCAGAACGCAGATCCAAAGCTCACTTGCCCCACGGTGGGCGCCAACTGTCGTCGGATTGAGGACAAGTACGCCATGAGGGAGTCCTCGAGGCGTGCGGAAGAGAGGGGTGTGAGACGGTATTCCGGGACGGTGAGCACACAAGTTTACCCAGGTTCGAATCCGCCGGCTTTGGACGGATCCTACTCCTGCTAGCAATCCAGTAATACGGCAGAGCTGGAATATGGGTTACAAGGGTATCGCATGTGTAAGTTGAGATTGTAGACTATTGTGTTGTAAGGTGTTGCCCTAAAGGCTCTCCCTAGGACGGCTTATATAGATATCCGGCCTAGGGTTTACAGGAGAGATCAATCCGGCTACGACTAAGAGTTGGTTATAGAGTACATCTTGAACTATAAGTAACATTATGGGCCTAAGTTGGTAAGTCTTCTGGGCCTTCCCGTAGCCGGATTGGACTCCGTCTTCTCTCCCTGACTAGGCCGTCCGTGAAGCAAAGATCTAACCCGAAGTGGGCCACCCTGGTCAGTGAGGAACTGTGAGGATACCCGGAAAGTATATCCCCAACAGCAGCCCCCGAAGGCCTCCAAGATCCAAAGTCAGATTTCATCATCGTCTAGCTTGATCTTCGGCTTGCATAATCTTGAAGGGTTCCTGAAACTTAATCACTTTCAAACGTTCCTTATTTGATCATATATTATGTTAAGTTATTATCATGGTTTTCTAAGATAGAACCTATGTCTCAACATAGTGGATGATGATTGATACATCCATTTTGCATCACTATTCTATGTCATAATTCACTGTTATTCATTGATATATTTCATATTAAGAGATGATACTTATGTTATTTCATCTATTTTTGCATGGTTGATGACTTTTGGAGCATGGACCGCTGCAGTCAGGATTCTGATGGAAAAGGTGTTGATTGGAGGCAAAATTCGCGAAGATCAGAAAATCCGGGAAAATATACGGAAATTCCTATTTTTCCAGAAGACGAAGGAAGCCAGAAGAGGGAGTGGAGATGGGCCACAGGGGGGCCACACCACCCCCTGGCGTGGGCCACCCTAGGCCGCGCCACCAGGTGGTGTGGCCGCCCTGGCCCACCTCTAGCTTTCCCCTCTGGCGTATATATTCCTCCTGAAACCCTCAGACTCGGAGGAGCAACCATAGAAAGATTCCATTGCCTCTGCGGGGCGGAAAACACTGAGAGAGAAAGATCTCTCCGGCAGAAAGATTTCTGTCTGGGAATTCCTTCCCAGAGAGGGGAGATTGTCGCCATCAACACCACCATCAAGCTGGACTTCATCGGGATCATCATCATCACCACCATCATCACCATCAGCACCCTCATCACCATCTCCATATTGTTTTAACAATTGCGTTGAATCTTGCATAAATCATAGGGGAAACTTTCCCGGTGTTGATTATTCTTTGTAGTTGATGCTATTGAGTGAACCAATGAATTATTGTTTATGTTCAGATTGTTATACATCATTATTCCATCTCTAATCATGATCCATATGATGTCTTGTGAGTAGTTCGTTTTGTTGTTGAGGACATGGGAGAAGTCATGTTGTTAGTAGTGGAATCGTGTTGAGAAAGATTCAATAGTTTGATATTTAAGTTGTGGTGTACTTCTTCTAGTGGTGTCATGTGAACGTCGACTACATGACACTTCACCTATATGGGCCTATGGGAATGCATTATGTATTTGGCTACTAATCGTAGGGGTTGCCGGAGTGATAGAAACCTGACCCCCCGTTAGGAAACCATTGCACAAGGGACGTAAGGGTCTTAGAGTTTAAAGCTGTGGTTAGGTTTCTACCTTAATTACTTTCTTGTACTTACGGATGTTTCCAAGGGGTATAATCACAAGTATGTATTAGTCCTAGGAAGGTCGGTACATTAGCACAGGTTCACCCACACAACACTTAGCAAGCTAAAGAAGATTAATCAACTATATGAAACGAAAGCACTTGACAGTCTTCCCATGTGTCCTCGAGAACGTTTGGTCATCTTAAGTAATACAACCAGCTTGCCCTTTGCTGCATAAAGGATTGGGCCACTTGCTACATTTATTCCTACTGTCTTTTGTTTACTCGTACTTTATTTACTTGCTTTATCAAAAAACCCTAAAAATCCGTTTGCTAAGTATTTGCAGAGAATTCCTGATCCATACCACTAGCCAGCACCTTCTGCTCCTCGTTGGGTTCGACACTCTTACTTATCAAAAATACTGCGATACACCCCCTATACTTGTGGGTCATCAAGACTATTTTCTGGCGCCGTTGCCAGGGAGTGAAGCGCTATTGGAGAGTGGAACTAGTAAAGGAAACTTCTACTGTGAGTATTGTTTACTTCTGTTAGTTGCTTTATTTTCGTTATGGATAATTCACTGAGTTTCTTATTTGGTAATGCTACTACCACTGCTAAGGTAGTAGATGAACCACCACCTGCTGAGAATGATGCTTTTAAATACCTACAAGAATTATTGATCGTGTTATGGATAACTACTATTTTGGGGATGGAACTGTCCATCTCGGTGATCATTTACTCTTTATACACGAATTATTCGGGTTGTTCAAGTGTGCAGGTATTACTACAGATCAAGTTAAGAAGAAGTTATTCTCATTGTCACTGAAAGGAAGAGCCGAGGAATGGTATAAGCTGCTGAAGAATGGTCAAGCTCTTGAATGGGAGGAAATAGTGCCTCTCTTTTATTCAAAGTTTTATCCCCCCAGTGAGATTCATAAAGATCGGAATCAAATATACAACTTTTGGCCTCTTGATGGAGAGAGTACAACTCAAGCTTGGAGGAGCTTGAAGTTACTAATGCTCAAATGTCCCATTCATGAGCTCCCCAACAATATTATTATCAATAACTTTTATGCAAGGCTCCCTCTACATGATAAATATTTACTAGATGCTTCTTGTGCTGGATCATTCACTTGCATGGAAGAAGAAGCTAAATGGGATCTTCTGGACCGTATTCAAGACAATGCTGAAGCTTGGGAGAATGACAAAGGTAGAAAGTCAGGTATAAATTATGATTATGAATGCATTGAATCTTTTATGAGAACTAATGAATTCAAAATATTAAAAATGCTTATGGTCTAGACTCTCAAGCTATTGCTTCTTATTTTAAGGATTTTTCTTCCTACATTGAAGTGCCTAAAAAGAAGTGGAATAAGTATCATGAACCTTATAAAGATGTTGATAAGCGTGTTCTTGTAAGAAATACTGAAGTTTATACTGCTAATCATGTTTTACCCGAACCTTACATTGAGAAAATGCCTTTCCTAGTTAAGATGAAGGAATATTCTATGACAGCTAGTATGGTTAATGAAAGTATAATCAAAGCTTTTGAACCTGATAAACAAATGGTTGATGAACCTATAATAGAAAATGTGAAAGACTTTGTTACTAAATATGAAGAAGAGGGATCATTGCTTCACATAGTAGTGTTATGAGAGCTAGTATTCATGTGTTTTCTGTTAGAATAAGTGATCATTGCTATGATGGTTCTTGTGATAGGTATATTGTTAAGTTTATGCATGATACTGAAAGTTATTATGAGAGAGGGAAAAGTGTTCTTATGTATCTCAATAATACCAAGTTTCCCCGTTTTATGCCGAAAGTTTTTATGTTGCACTTGTTTTGCCTTCTTATGCAAGTAGCCTCTGGTTTCAAGAACTTGTTTGTTTACAAAATTCCCTTGCATAGGAAGTGGGTTAGACTTAAATGTGTGTGTTTTTGCTTCTTAATGCTCTTTTTCGCTTCAATTCATATTCTTGTGTGAGCATCTTTAAAATTACCTTGCCCATATTAATGGCTATAAAGAAAGAGCTTATTGGGAGACAACCCAATTTGTTTTTGCTTTCAGTTTGTTTTTATTTCTTTGAGTATTGGAAGTTATTACTTCGGTAATAGCCTCTCCTTATCTGTTTTGTTTGGTTTTTGTGTCAAGATCAACCTCTAATGAGAGAGAAGTAAGATCTAGGGAAGTTGTTGTCCCGAAACAGATTTCTGTGCTTCACCGTAAAAATTCGTGAGAGATCTCTGTATGTCGGATTGAGCTGTAATGTTTTGTGCTTATGCTCCAGGTTGTTATTTAGCTTATGTTTTGATGGTTTTCAGTTGAAATTGAGCTCAAAAGGTTTTGTCACTTTCCTTATACTAATGTTGCTAATGAGAACTGTGTGAAATTTTGTGTGAAAGAAATTTCCAGGTTAGTGGAGATAATGGTGTAATAAGGAAGTGAAAGGTTTCATGACTCAAGTAATAAGTGTACGAAGATGAATATATTGATGTTATTCAAGTGGTGACTCTGGAAGAATCTACTAATCATGAGAGAATACCACCACCACCGAAGGAGTAACTCGTCATCAGGTTTAGCATCCCCTTGGTTTGTTCCAAGCTTGCGGGAGTGCCGCGGTATCATATCACTATCTTCTATCTTTTTACCTTTTTAGTAGAGTCATATCATGAATAGAGAAGTTATCATGTAGGATGGTTTGCATTATGGAAGTGTCCCCTCTCTCGTTAGATATGTATCTCTTGGTGTGAGTTACCGTTATGGAATATTAATGAGAAGTTCTATGATTTACTCTTTTGCATAGCTTATATTAGTTTTCAATTCGTGGTTATATGATTGATCTTGTTGTTAGTATTGGTATCACTTTGGGATCATTGAGTTAATTTAGTTGGTTTTGGCAAACCTGGCTCGGTCAGTAGCAACACTATTTTTGAGAGTTGAATGAAAAGATAAAAGTACTCTAAAGAAATATAGTTTCATCATCTTTCTTTCTTGATTTTCTCATAACTCTAGTATTCTCTAGTTAAGATCTTTTGTGCTTCGAAGGAAGATTGCATGTTTGTCTTTATCACTTGTATGTTTGTTTGTTTCCTTCAACTCTTGTACTTGCTACCCAGCCTTGCTAGCCAAAAACCTGTACTGAGAGGGAATTCTTCTCGTGCATCCACCTCCTTAAACCAAACCCATGCCATTTGAGTCCACCATACCTACCTATTAGCATTATTGCTATTCTAAGTAAATTCTTGTTTATATCTACCTTCCAAATTAAACTTGTTATGTGAAAATTAGTGATTAAAGATCTCACGAACTTGATGGCACACTTTACTTTCTTGTACTTAATAAACTTGAACCATTGGGTCCTTCTTTGTTGCGTATATGCTTGCGCTTTATGAGTTGAAGTTAGCAGAACCATGTATCATGTGGGACGTTTTCCACACTTCCATGGTACTTTGTACTTAGTTGATATCATGATTCTTTTGCCTATGGATCTCAGCGGTGTGAAATAAAAGGGCAACTTGTAAGATCATGGAGTTCATATGTCTGTTAGAGAAACGCCTAGGCCGCTAGCCTAAGCCATGCCTAATCATGGTGGAAACTTGTAGCATAACTATAGTGAGCATTCTATGAAGCATCCTTGATACATTGCAAATGTATCTATAATTTTTGATGTTCCATGCTTGGTTTTATCCACTTTCTTGTGTTTTGTCCACACTTTGGAGTACTTTTCATAAGATTTCTTGGACTAACCTATTAACAAGAGCCACAGTGCCAGCTGCCTGTTTTCTGCTGTTTTTGGTTCCAGGAAAGTCAAAAAATGAATATTCTCGGAATTGGACGGGACAAAAGCCAAAGTGCCTATTTTTCCGGAAGTCGTCAGATGCCAGAATACTAGACAGAGAGGGCCCAGAGGCCGGCCACACCACCTGGCCGCACGGCCAGGCTTGGCCCGCGCCAAGGGGTGGTGTAGTGGCCCCTCGCACCCCCTCGGCATCCCTTTCCGCCTATAAGATGCCCTCGGGACGAAAACCCTAAGTACCCGATCAAAAATCCACGAAAGAGTCTGTAGCCACCGTCATCTCCATCCCTAGATCGGGAGGGATCTGAAGCTCTTCCCGGCACCCTGTCGGAGAGGGGAATTCACCCTGGAGGCCTTCTTTATCACCATGCCAGCCTCCGGTGTGAGCTAGTTCATCCTAGGACTACGGATCCATGTAGTAGCTAGATGGCTGGTTCTCCTCCTTTGTGCTTTCATGTTTAGATCTTGTGAGCTCCGTTCATGATCAAGACCAACTATTTGTAATTCTGCATGTTGTGTTTGCGGGGATCCGATGGATATTGAGATGCTATTTCAGATTGATTATTGATTCTACCATGTCTTTGTTATTTGTTATCTTCCATGCTTTCCGTTGTTAGTAGCTATCTTGGCCAAGTAGATGCTAGCAACTCCAAGAGTTAGTATTTATGCTCGATAGTGGGTTCATGCCTCTGGTAATCTGGGGAAGTGACAGAAATCTCTAAGGTACTAGATGTGCTGTTGCTACTAGGGAGAAAACAACAATCATTTGTTCATAGAACAATCGTATTGTTTACTTTACACGCAATTCATAAAGCAATAATCTGTTGCTTGTAACTTAATACTAGAGGGGGTTCGGATGATAACCTGAAGGTGGATTATTAGTCATAGATGCAGTTGGATGGCGGTCTATGTATAATGTTGTAATGCTCAATCAAGTCTCAAAGGAGTCAAGATGATTAGTATATGCATGTATTGCTTTCTCGGTGTTTGTCAATTGCCCGCTGTAATTTGTTCTCCCAACATGTTATCTATCTTAAGGAGAGCCACCTCTAGTGAACTATGGATCCCGGTCCTTTTTCTTTACATACAATCTATAAACTGTTTACAGCTTTGTGTTTACTTTCTGCAAACTATTACTTCTTTCCATTCGATACGTTTAATCCTTTGTTTTCCACAAAACACGGTGATATTGACAACCTCATCGCGAGTTGGGGACAAAGTTATGTGGTTGTGTTGTGCAGGTCTCCACGTTGCTGCTAGCATCGGTAGTGTGCCCTGCCAAGGCTCAGCTAGCAACACCTTTGGGGTGTTTCCTTGCTCCTACTGGTTCGATTAAACCTTGGTTTCATAACTAAGGGAAACTTGCTGCTGTGCTCATCATACCTTCCTCTTAGGGTTCCCAACGAGCTCTACATCAACACCGCACCAGCATTTTCCTGGCACCATTACAGAGCCATCTAGCATTTTTCTGGCGCCGTTGCCGGGGAGTCGAGGACATCTTCATAACCAATCTCTTTACTTTGTTATTTTTGTTTTTCTTAGTTTCTTTTTTTTGTTTGCTTGTTTCTTTATCAAAAACACAAAAAAATAAGTTTTACTTGTTTGCTTTCTTATTTGAAAACACAAAAAATTTAGTTCATATCCTGAGTTGCCACTATGTCTAGCCTTGCTCCAATCACTATGTCACCCGAGGAAATGATTTTCACTTTTAAACAAGGAATTGAGGAAAGTTCTAAGAAAGCTTGGTCTAGAATCTCTGATCTACATGATAAAACTGAGCCTAAAATGACTCAAAGCTTGTTCCTTAGCAGTTTTTACCTTGGAATTGCTCTTTGCCATAAATATGCTTTAGATGCTGTTGTGGGAGGAGATTTCCTCCAATGTAATGAGGATGATGCTATTAATGCTATAAAGAAATTGATCCTCACTTACAACTTGCCTAGCCAAACTGATATTTCTTTCGCAAAAATATTTTAGATTGAACACTCTTGAGACTGGCACTGCTAGCTTAAAAGATTGTTATAATATGCTTAGGGAGCATCATAATTATGTTCCAATAAATTCTGAACCATCAAAATGGCTCCCTACAGTAAAGATTGAGATAAACACTAAAACTTTTCAAGCTCGCTGTGATATCATGTCTGAATTTTGTCTTAGCCCAAAGATATTTATGAATCTCTGAATACTTGGGGGCTTACTGAAGGAGGAAAAGAAACATCTCTTGCTAATAATGCTACCATATTACCTCTTGGAATAGCTGAAGGAGTGTTTACAAAGATCTTTGGGAAAATGATTTCTACTGATTATCTTGTTATTGAATGTGTTGGAAAAGGACAAATTACACTTGGAAGGTCCCTATTAGAACTCCTTGGAGCGATAATAGATGTGGGAAAGGGGACCATGCACCTTTCTTCTCTACCAAACAATCATATTTTCCCCAAGGTCAAGAATAAAAATAAGAGAGGTAAGGGCAAGAAATTTGGTCTTAATGCTTCTTCATTTGAGAACACTTGATTCTTTTCTTGCTTCTTATGCCTAACTTAAAGACGTTAAAGAAAAGTACTTATTGGGAGATAACCCAAAAGTTTTAGATGAGTCTTGGAAGTTATTACCTCTGTAATAACCTCTCCTTATCCTATTTATTTTCTTTTTGTGCCAAGAGTAACCTCTAATGAGAGAGAAGTAATGATTGGGAAAGTTGCTGTCTTGAAACAGATTTTTGTGATTCACCGTAAAAATTCGTGTAAAATCTCTGAACGTATTTTTAGGCGTGATTTTTTGTGCTTCTGCCCCAGGTTGTTATCTAACTTTTGTTAGCTCAACACTTTTTGATTTGAGAAACAGAAGGTCTTCGAAAAAATTCTTTTTTACCTGCTGGTCTGTTTTGACAGATTTCTGCCATTTTCTGCATTTGCTTCTTGTTGGTTCCTTTTTTAGTTCTTTTGGAGAATTGAGCTTTTTGAGGGAAGTGATACAGTAACTAGTGTTCGAATGCAAGTTTATTTGGTGTTAGAACTGAACCTTAAGACCTTTTATCTTGAGTGCACTAATGTTGCTAATAAAGATTGTGTGAAGTTTTGTATGAAGGAAAAATTTCAGGTGTATGGAAGGAATGAGTAATGAGATGAAGGATGGACTAAAGCTCAAGCTTGGGGATGCCACGCGTGTCACCCCAAGAAATATCCAAGAAGTACAAGCGTCAAAGCTTGGGGATGACCAAGCCATCCCCCTCTTCATCAATAAAAATCCCAGGTTTCTTCCAAACGCTTCATTTTTATTGTTTCATGCACAATTGTGTTGTTCTTGGAGTGTCTTCTTTTTCTTTTTCGTTTTGCTTTTTAGTTTGATTTGGTTTGCTTAGTTTTATGAATAAATTGTTTGGACCCCCTCTTTCATACATTGGTTTGCAAATAGTTTGGTTTGGTTTGGAAAAGAGTAGGAAAGTTCATACTTATGTGGTAAAAAGAGCTTGTTTTTGACTGTGGCCTATGCTCTATCATGCCATGCTTGATATTGTTTTGGATTTATGCTTAGTATTCTTTGCTGTAGCATGACTTGTTATAAATAATTGAGATTGTTTAATGTGCCTTGGATGAATCATGCGTTGTTTTAGCATATTAAAGCATAGTATAGCAGTATTCTCCTTTGATGCTTTATTTGGGTTGACTTGGCGCATGCTCACACCATGTTATGACCATCTCAAGTCAACATAGCCTTTATGATCCTT
Source organism: Avena eriantha (assembly GCA_910589775.1). Lineage (NCBI taxonomy): Eukaryota > Viridiplantae > Streptophyta > Magnoliopsida > Poales > Poaceae > Avena > Avena eriantha. Next base: position 24,400,882 of record OU342742.1, read on the forward strand.
TAGTTTTCAACTTGTAGTATCACTTTATGCTTTGATCAATGATGTTTTGTCGCTCTGCATGATTATGGCCATTATTGCTCTCTTAGTTTGTCGCTCCCAGTCTTTTGCTAGCCTCCACAACAAAGTATGAGTTCCACTCATGCATCCAACTCCCTAAACCAAGTTATTCCAAAGAGTCCACCATACCTACCTACTAGCTTATGCTATTCCAAGTATATTCATGATTTTGTTTACCTTCCAAATTAAACTTGTTATGAGAAAACTAGTGATTAAAGCTCTCACGAACTTGATGGCACACTTTACTTTTTTTGCATTTAATAAACTTGAACCACTGGGTCATTCTTTGTTGCATATATGCTTGCGCTTTATAAGTTGAAATTAGCAGAACCATGTTTCATGGGGAACGCTTTCAACATTGCACGTGTACTTTGTACCCCGTTGATATCATGTTCTTTTGCTTATGGATCCCGGTGGTGTGAAATAAAAGTGGAACTTGTAAGATCATGGATTTTGTATGTGTGTTAGAGAAACTCCTGGGCCGCTAGCCTAAACCATACCTAATCATGGTGGAAACTTGCAGCATAACCATAATGAGCACTCTATGAAGCATCCTCAATAAAAACCTATGCAAATAGCAAATAAAAAGATCGCTGAGATGCTCATTGTCTGATTGCCTTGTCATTTTGATTATGGGAAAGCTCTCGTATCATGTGCAAGGGGTGCCACGTTGGCGGTACTTTATGATACACATGTACTTACAATGACAAGAGCTTACTGGAATAGTTTCACAACTCACGCCTGCCGGAACAGCACAACATAATGGTGTGTCGGAACGTCGTAATCGTACCTTATTGGATATGGTTCGACCTATGATGTCTCTGACTGACTTGCCACTGTCATTTGGGGTTATGCACTGGAAACAGCTGCATTCACTTTAAATCGGGCACCATATAAATCCGTTGAAACGACAACGTATGAATTATGGTTTGGAAACAAACCTAAGTTGTCATTTCTTAAAGTTTAGGGATGCGATGTTTATGTGAAGAAACTTCAACCGGATAAACTCGAACCCAAAGCGGAAAAATGTGTCTTCATAGGATACCCTAAGGAAACGATTGGGTATACCTTCTATCACACATCCGAGGGCAAGGTTTTTGTTGCCAAGAATCGATCCTTTCTTGAGAAGGAGTTTCTCGCGAAAGGTGTGAGTAGTGGAAAGGTAGAACTCGAAGAGGTTATTGAACCTTCTCTTCATGAAATGGCGAGTGGCGTAGCACCGAAAGTTGTTTCGGAGTTGACCTCACCTAATGAAGAGAGAGCTAATGATATTGATCATGAAACTCTGAAAGAGGAAACTACTGAACCTCGCAGGTCAAGCAGGACACATGCAGCTCCTGAACTGTACGGCAATCTTGTTGTGAATTTCATGGTTGATGAAATGGATGACCCTACGATGTATGAAGAAGCGATGATGTGCCCGGATTCCAACAAATGGCAAGAAGCCATGAAATCTGAGATGGAATCCATGTACGAGAACCAAGTTTGGACTTTGGTGGACTTACCTCACGATCGAAAGGCCGTTGAGAATAAATGGATTTTCAAAAGAAAAACTGATGCTGATGGTAATGTGACCATCTATAAGGCTCGACTTGTCGCAAAGGGGTTTCAACAAATTCAAGGAGTTGACTACGATGAGACATTCTCTCCCGTAGCGATGCTTAAGTCAATTAGGATTATGTTAGCAATTGCTGCATATTTCGATTATGAAATATGGCAGATGGATGTTAAAACTACGTTCCTCAATGGTAATATTGAAGAAGAGTTGTATATGATACAACCTAAGGGTTTTGTCAATCCTAAGGATGCTAATAAGGTATGCAAACTTCAGCGATCCATCTATGGACTGAAGCAAGCATCCCGGAGTTGGAATCTCCGCTTTGATGAGGTGTTCAAAGAGTTTGGATTTGTCCAAACTTATGGAGATGCTTGTATTTACAAGAAAGTGAGTGGGAGCAATGTGGCATTTCTGATATTATATGTGGATGACATATTATTGATTCGAAATGATATAGATCTTTTAAATAGTGTTAGAAGTTGTCTAAACAGCAAATTTTCGATGAACGACCTTGGTGAAGCGTCATACATATTAGGCATTAAAATCTATAGAGATAGATCAAGGCGCCTAATTGGGCTATCGCAGAGTACATACCTTGATAAGATATTAAAGAAGTTTAATATGGACGAAAGTAAGAAGGGGTTCTTACCTATGTTGCAAGGCAAGACATTGAGTAAGACTCAAAATCCGGCTACGGCGGAAGAAAGAGAGATGATGGATAAGATCCCCTATGCCTCGGCCATAGGCTCTATTATGTATGCCATCCTATGTACAAGACCGGATGTGGCACATGCTATTAGTTTGACTAGTAGGTACCAATCTGATCCAGGTTCGGAACACTGGATAGCGGTAAAGAACATCCTCAAGTACTTGAGAAGAACTAGGGATATGTTTCTTATATACGGAGTGGAAGAAGAGCTATTCTCTAAGTGTTATGTCCATGCTAGCTTTGACACCGATCCGGAAGACTCTAAGTCTCAAACCGGATACGTATTTCTCTTGAACGGAGCAACAGTTAGTTGGAGGAGTTCCAAACAACCTGTGGTGGCTGGATCAACGATGAAGGCGGAATATGTTGCTGCTTCAAAAGCGGCGCAGGAAGCGGTTTGGATGAAAGAGTTCATTACGGAACTAGGTGTGGTTCCTAGTGCATTGGACCCAATGGTGATCTATTGTGACAATAATGGAGCCATAGCCAACGCAAAGGAACCGAGGTCTCACAATAATTCCAAGCATATTAAGCGCCGGTTTCACTCCATCCGCGAGCATGTCAAGGATGGAGATATAAAGATTTGTAAAGTACACACGGACCTAAATGTAGCAGATCCGTTGACTAAAGCTCTCCCTAGGGCAAAACATGATCAACACCAGAACTCCATGGGTGTTAGATTTATCACTATGTGAACTAGATTATTGTCTCTAGTGCAAGTGTGAGACTGAAGGAAATATGCCCTGAGAGGCAATAATAAAGTTGTTATTATGTATTCCTTATATATGATAGATGTTTATTTTGGGGCATGAGATTTCAGTTTATAACTTGTCAAGCATATCCTCTTACTTGTGTCACTTTAACCTTAATCACCTTCAAGATGCTTATGATAGGGGCAATGAGAGATGAAAGCTATAAGTACCATAATTTTTGGAAACTCTTTATGAAACTTGAATCCCTACTTCCTTTTATAAAGGCCTTTCTTCCACCATTATATTGAGTCTCCACCTTCTACCTTTATGCACCTACTTCGAGAGCATAGTGGCCATTCTTAGTTCTATGTGCATTGTCCCAAAGACTAGTTGATTGATGCATAACTTGATATTGCTTGTTTTAAACTATTTGTATCTAGTCACTCTTATGAACTTTGAAGGTGTCCTATGCATTTATATTTTGCTATTCTTTGAGGGACAAGCTGAATACTATTATGCTATGTTTTCTTTATGTGAAACAAACAAACGTCTTGCAAAGCATTGTTATTCATGAATCTTTTGTTTGTGCCTTTTCATGTTGCATCACAGTTTCTTTGTCTTATTTCTAGAACTTTGTATTTCATGTTATGATTGAAGTACTATGATCCCAACTTTGAATGTTCTAAAAATACTTTGATCAAGTCTTTGATGGTGCATGTCACCTAGAAAAATATTCTTTCTTTTTATTACTTACCTACTCGAGGACGAGCAGGAGTTAAACTTCGGGATGTTGATACTATAATTTTTATTACTTGATATTGCTTGTCCCAAATGTATCTATAATTTTTGATGTTCCATGCTTGGTTTTATCCACTTTCTTGTGTTTTGTCCACACTTTGGAGTACTTTTCATATGATTTCTTGGACTAACCTATTAACAAGAGCCACAGTGCCAGCTGCCTGTTTTCTGCTGTTTTTGGTTCCAGGAAAGTCAGAAAATGAATATTCTCGGAATTGGACGGGACAAAATGAAGGAAATATGCCCTGTGAGGCAATAATAAAGTTGTTATTATGTATTCCATATATATGATAGATGTTTATTTTGCATGCTAGAATTGTATTGATCGGAAACATCAATACATGTGTGTTTAATAAACAAAAAGGGTTCCTAGTTATGCCTCTCTTATAGACTAGCTTGTTGATTAACAAGATGATCAAGGTTTCCTGATCATGGACATTGGATGTTGTTAATAACAAGGTCACACCATTGGTGGAATGATGTGATGAATATTCATTCGAAGTATAGCATTACGATCAAGTCATTATGTTTATATTGCTATAACATCATACGAAGTAATCTTTATCCTTAGACCATGAGATCATGTTAATTGCTAACACTTGAAGAGTATCTTGATAACATCAAACGTCACACCGTAACAGGGTGACTATAAAGATGGGTTCAGTACTACGAAGGTGTTATGTTGAGGCTCATGGATCAAGAGTGGAATTTGTCAATCCCGATGACAGATAGATATACTCTGGGCCCTCTCGGTGATATCACATTGAGATAGCTTGCAAGCAAGTGATGTGATCACTAGAATGTTATATCACGGGAACGAGAAAAGAGTGCATGTCGGTAACAAGATCAAACTAGGTATGGAGATACCGATGATCGAATCTCGGGCATGTAATATATCACGAGATAAAGGGATTTAGTTACAAGCGTTAAAGGTTCTCACGATCACAGAAGTCATCATTGAATGTTTAGGACTCAGTACGGATCTCCAGGTCCCGCTGCTGATTATTGATCGGAGAAGGGTCTGGATCATGTCTGCATTATTCGCGAACCGTAGGGTGACACACTTAAGAGTTACCGGACACCATTTTGGAGCACATATGTTTCAGACGATATAATTGCAAAGCGCGGGAATTGTTTCAATAGAAACCAGAAATTGTTTCGGGTGAAATTGCAGAAAGTGGTTCTGCATGTGATATTGAAATATTGCAAGGGGATATATGTGAATGTTTGTTAATTAAAGTAATTAGCAAAATTCTGAATAAATTTAATAAAAGAGTTTTATTAAATGAGAGAGCATTAAACTTGGAGAATTTTAATGCATTTAAAGTGGAGACTTTAAAATGGAATGAGAAGAGGCATTTTAATTTGGAGGGGTTACCACCACATGAATGGGGGAGGTGAGGGGTCACCCCCCCATGCACCGGCCATGGAGAGGGGGGCACCCCCCCTCCTCCTATAAAAGGCCACCCATTCCCTCCTTCATCCTCACACCTCCTTGTGAAGGATCTCTCTCCCCCTCTAGAATTATTCCCCCATGGTCTTGGATTAGCGAGATACATGTTCCCGGTGGCATTTCGTCTGGAAGGAGTTTTTGCTTCCGCTGGAGCGAGGAGGTGGAGGTTGTCCGGTGGCTTGAACGTGTGTGCGAGTGCGGACGTGCTGCTGAGTTGCGGCGCTCGGACTTCCTCACGATCTTGAGATCGGCAAGTGTACGACTACATCAACCACGAGTTCCTACTCGTTAACAAAACTTGTTGTCTTCGAGGGTAAGTTCTCATTGGATGTATGTCCACCCGTTGCTTTGTACCTAGTAGATAAATCTTGGCGTGTAGTTCACAAAAGCCAAAGTGCCCATTTTTTCGGAAGTCATCAGATGCCAGAATACGATACGGAGAGGGGCCAGAGGCCGGCCACACCACCTGGCCACGCGGCCAGGCTTGGCCCGCGCCAAGGGGTGGTGTGGTGGCCCTTGGCACCCCTCGGCCTCCCCTTCCGCCTAAAAGATGCCCTTGGGACGAAAACCCTAAGTCCCCGATCAAAAATCCATGAAAGAGTCTGTAGCCGCCGTCATCTCCATCCCTAGATCGGGAGGGATCTGAAGCTCTTCCCGACACCCTGTTGGAGAGGGGAATTCACCCTGGAGGCCTCCGGTGTGATGCGTGAGTAGTTCAGGCTTGGACTACGGATCCATGTAGTAGCTAGATGGCTGGTTCTCCTCCTTTGTGCTTTCATGTTTAGATCTTGTGAGCTCCGTTCATGATCAAGATCATCTATTTGTAATTCTGCATGTTGAGTTTGCGGGGATCCGACGGATATTGAGATGTTATTTCAGATTGATTATTGATTCTATCTTGTCTTTGTTATTTGTGATCTTGCATGCTTTCCATTGTTAGTAGCTATCTTGGCCAAGTAGATGCTAGCAACTCCAAAAGTTAGTATTTATGCTCGATAGTGGGTTCATGCCTCTGGTAATCTAGGGAAGTGACAGAAATCTCTAAGGTACTAGATGTGTTGTTGCTACTAGAGAGAAAACAACAATCCTTTGTTCATAGAACAATCGTATTGTTACTTTACACGCAATTCGTAAAGCAATAATCGGTTGCTTGCAACTTAATACTAGAGGGGGTTCGGATGATAACCTGAAGGTGGATTATTAGTCATAGATGCAGTTGGATGGCGGTCTATGTATAATGTTGTAATGCCCAATCAAGTCTCAAAGTAGTCAAGATGATTAGTATATGCATGTATTGCTTTCTCGGTGTTTGTCAAATGCCCCACTGTAATTTGTTCACCCAGCATTATATCTATCTTAAGGAGAGCCACCTCTAGTGATCTATCGATCTCGGTCCTTTTTCTTTACATACAATCTATAAATTGTTTACTGCTTTGTGTTTACTTTCTGCAAACTATTACTTCTTTCCATTCGATACATTTAATCCTTTGTTTTCCGCAAAACATGGTGAGATTGACAACCTCATCGCAAGTTGGGGACAAAGTTATGTGGTTATGTTGTGTAGGTCTCCACGTTGCTACTAGCACCGGTAGTGCGCCCTACCAAGGCTCAGCTAGCAACACCTTTGGGGTGTTTCCTTGCTCCTACTGGTTCGATTAAACCTTGGTTTCATAACTGAGGGAAACTTGTTGCTGTGCTCATCATACCTTCCTCTTGGGGTTCCCAACGAGCTCTACATCAACACCACACCAGCATTTTCCTAGCACCATTACAGAGCCATCAATCCTCAATAAAAACCTATGCAAATAGCAAATAAGAAGATCACTGAGGTGCTCATTGTCTGCTTTGTCATTTTGATTATGGGATGGCTCCGGTATCATGTGCAAGGGGTACCCTGTTGGTAGTTCTCAATGATACATATGTATTTACAATGACAAGAGCTTACTTGTGACTGAAGTTGAGTAGCATGAGGTTCGGTACTCGTAAGTAAGGGGCATGAGATTTCAACTTATAACTTGTCAAGCATATCCTCTTAGTTGTGTCACTTTAACCTTAATCACCTAAATATACCTATGATAGGGGCAATGAGAGCTAAAATCTAATAAGTACCATAATTTTTGGGAGCTCTTTATGATACTTGAAATCCCTGCTTCCCTCTGCGAAGGGCCTTTCTTTTTGGGAGCTCTTTTACTTTTTTGCTGAGTCAGTAAACCTATTCCCTTCTATCTCAGCAAGTATTTTGAGTTGTTGTGTTTCATTCATTCATATGATGATTTATTCAAGCATGTTTCTTATGTTCCTTGTTTTGCAAATTGCTCTTATCTTGGTGATTACTACTTTGAAAGCTATCATTGAAAACCAGTTATTTGTGAACTCCAGCAAATTATCAACTATTCTTCGACCAAGAGCTAAGTTTGCCATTACCAATTATGATTCACTTTATGTATCTTTATTGTGTTTCCTTTGCTTATTGCAAGTTGAGTTATATAATAGTGAGTTGTGTTCTATTATGATCTATGTATTGATGAATGTGATGCTTCTTGTCCGTATTCTTTTTATCGACTCTTCACTCCATAAACCTGAGGTCATGTTTATTGAGCTCAGTTTCGCTTGGGGACAAGCGAAGTCTAAGCTTGGGGGGAGTTGATACGTCCATTTTGCATCACTATTCTATGTCATAATTCACTGTTATTCATTGATATATTTCATATTAAGAGATGATACTTATGTTATTTCATCTATTTTTGCATGGTTGATGACCTTTGGATCATGGACCGCTGTAGTCAGGATTCTGATGGAAAAGGTGTTGTTTGGAGGCAAAATTCACAAAGATCAGAAAATCCGGGAAAATATACGGAAATTCCTATTTTTCCAGAAGACAAAGGAAGCCAGAAGAGGGAGTGGAGATGGGCCACAGGGGGCCCACACCACCCCCTGGCGCGGGCCACCCTAGGCCGCGCCACCAGGTAGTGTGGCCGCCCTGGCCCACCTCTGGCTCTCCGCTCTGGAGTATATATTCCTCCTGAAACCCTATGACTCGGAGGAGCGACCACAGAAAGATTCTGCCACCTCTGCGGGGCAGAAAACACCGAGGGAGAAAGATCTCTCTGGCAGGCAGATTTCTGCCGAGGGAATTCCTTCCCGAAGAGGGGAGATCATCGCCATCAACACCACCATCAAGCTGGACTTCATCGGGATCATCATCATCATCACCACCACCATCATCACCATCATCACCCTCATCACCATCTCCATATTGCTGTAACAATTGCGTTGAATCTTGCATAGTTCATAGGGGAAACTTTCCTGGTGTTGATTACTCTTTGTAGTTGATGCTATTGAGTGAACCATTGAATTATTGTTTATGTTCAGATTGTTATACATCATTATTCCATCTCTGATCATCATCCATATGATGTCTTGTGAGTACTTTTTTTGTTCTTGAGGACATGGGAGAAGTCATGTTGTTAGTAGTGGAATTGTGTTGAGAAAGATTGAATAGTTTGATATTTAAGTTGTGGTGTACTTCTTCTAGTGGTGTCATGTGAACGTTGACTACATGACACTTCACCTATATGGGCCTAGGGGAATGCATTGTGTATTTGGCTACTAATCGTAGGGGTTGCCGGAGTGACAGAAACTTGAACCCCTGTTAGGAAACCATTGCACAAGGGACGTAAGGGTCTTAGAGTTTAAAGCTGTGGTTAGGTTTCTACCTTAATTACTTTCTTGTACTTACGGATGTTTGCAAGGGGTATAATCACAAGTATGTATTAGTCCTAGGAAGGTCGGTACATTAGCACAGGTTCACCCACACGACACTTAGCAAGCTAAAGAAGATTAATCAACTATATGAAGCGAAAGCACTTGACAGTCTTCCCATGTGTCCTCGAGAACGTTTGATCATCTTAAGTAATACGACCGGCTTGTCCTTTGCTGCATAAAGTATTAGGCCACTTGCTGCATTTATTCCTACTGTATTTTGTTTACTCGTACTTTATTTACTTGCTTTATCAAAAACCCCTAAAAATTTGCAGAGAATTCCTGATCCATACCACTAGCCAGCACCTTCTGCTCCTCGTTGGGTTTGACACTCTTACTTATCAAAAATACTGCGATACACCCCCTATACTTGTGGGTCATCAATTTTGCTTTTAGGATTTCTCATAATTTTAGTTTACCATTATTTCCTTAGTAGTTTGTAGGTATGTCATATTCTAAGAATCATGACAAATGATTCACAAATGTCTCCATACAAGATATGGATTACATTTTGAATCCTACTTCATGTAGTGAAAACACTAGTGGAGAAAACACAATGATCATTATCATTGATTCTTTCCTTCTGTGAAGAGAATCGTTCAGGAACGTTGTCCGTTGCGCTTCTCAATACTCTGATGTAGGGTTTTGAATCCTCATCGTGTTTTACACTACTCTCCATTTGCTCCATAATTGAGAAACATCACTAGAAGTGAGCTTTCTCAAGAATGCACCAAAATCCAAGCAGTACGAATCTTGCTTTCCTTTTCGTTTCAGCTATGGGTTTCGTATTCAAAGTTTCCAATGAATACGCTACAAGGACTTATTCGCTATTGTTTTGGTTATATCGAATAACCCCAAAAATTTCACGAATTCAAATGGTTCACCATAAATTCTAATTGAGTACTAACTATTTCTAACTAATGGTCTCTACATCTACACTACAACGATTTATTTGGTGCCTTCTATTTACCCACTTTGATATCTAATATCACATTGTGATGCTTTGTATTTTGACGTTTCAAAATGCTTTGCATTCCACAATTTCTTTTATGCCATTCTTATAAAGTCGAATTTCATTACTATTGATCAAATCATAGTAATTAGATTCCCTTTTATCTTTATACCCTTTGTTTATGAAACGCTTTGATCATATCAAATAGTTTCATATTCATGTTTCCTTTGGTAAACTTCTTTACGTATTTAAACAATCTTTTAATGATAATTACCATTTTCATTAAAACACAATACATCGAATATGTATTTATTTTAACAATTCATTAAACACTTTGTATTCAAGTAATACATGGTGTTCAAGTTATTTTTCCGAACTTAGGCATGATTTATATGTGATAAGAAATCGAATGACTTTCACACATTATCACATAACTTTGAATTTAAACAATGGTTCTCATTCATTAATGAATATATCATTAAGTTGGGTACTTTTAAGGCATTACGATATTTTACAAATGTTCATGCATTATCAATTAGTTTCAAACAACAAGGATAATTCACACATAATCAAACAAGCTGAAAACGAATAGAAATCATTCATAAAAGCGAAACAACTGTTTGTTACAAACTCATATGAATAACCGTCTCACAAAGTGTGAGACACACTAAAGAAGTTCACAATCTCTTGATTACAATAATCATCCTAAAACATAAACTAAGTGATAAATGTCAAGGGAGAGTGTCGTCGGCCATCATCATCATGCTCTCCATCAACACGCAACGTCACCTCCTCTCCAACAAGCACCTCTCATGCAGAAGGACCTGTTTTCAGCAAAATAGAATAAGTATCAAATATACTTAACACTGCAAATGTGTTTGCAAGATTATAACATTTATTAAACTATATATCAAATATATACCTTTGTCATCGATGACTCAAGCGACGTCGGGTTCATCCACCACATTTCTGAAATGTGATATGAACTTGAGGAAATCCAGTGTTTCCGTGTCGCCTCTCATAATGCAGATCCTGACCTATGCTTGGAAGCTTGGTGGTAGCGAATGTAGCACAACTCCCATCGCAAAAGACCTTGAGAACCAGTTGTCTAGGTAGTATGCCAGACTCATGTATGCATCGTAGATGCTCAATAAGTGCTCGTCTAGTGAGGAGGCCTCCTCCATCTTTATGGAGAGGAAATTCCCCATCAGCTCATACTCCCACATGCGCACTTGTTCCACGAAATGCGATCGCAGATGTTCCATGACCACTCGGGGTTTAAGACTTCCCACCATTGGCCATAGCCCATCCTCCATTCCGAGGCGCATCGTCACTGATATGAATGTGGCCATCACACGACGACGGCGGCGCAGATCCCGCTGCTCCTACGCTCATGAGAATAGGGTGGCTCCAAATACATCTCGCAGGTCATGTAGTCAGCTACTTCGTTCTCACCAAGGAGATCAAACAGGCGCGTGACCCATGCAGAAAAGTTGGATCCATCTAACTTGAGCTTTTCTCCTTTTAACTAATTGTCGATGGGGAAGGTAATCTCGGGGAGAACCATTTTCTACATTTATAATTGCAAAAGGAATTCAGACTAAGTTTATAATTAAATGAGTTACTAATAACTCCACTCAGAAACACCTATCCCCAATAGGGTTCCTAGTGATAACACGACCCCAATCAGCCACATCTCCCCCGATCGTCACGACCATCGATGTGGGTTCAAGGGTGGACGCTAAACATCGGTCACATCATTCATGCGACTTATGCTTGATCTTTCGATCATCCGTGTTTAGAGGCCATGTCTACACATGCTAGGCTCGCCAACTGAACCTTAGTGTATTCACTGTGCAACATGGCTTACACCCACTGTATGCGAACGTAGATATGTCTAACACCCATGCATGTACCATGGATCGCCTCATACCGAAGAACTTTCTTGGTGGTGCACACTAAGAGGGAACACAATCGTTGGTAATTTAACAGGGATCATCTTATTAGGCTACCGTCGAGTATCTAATACTAGCACACAATAAGATATACAAACAATAACATTGAATGTAAATGCAATGTGATATGGTCCTTCATGTCGTGATCTCTATCCGTCGTCACCGGATTCTGGCGCCAGGGTTCCAGCGCCGTAGACACCAGGGTACCGGTGTCATTCCGGCGTGGCAGTCCGTCACCTCCGTGACTATCTACTACTACGTAACAAAAGGTAATCACTTTACCTTTGCCACAACCATATCACAAAGCAATGCCCCCTCCAAAACAAAGTTAGACGCCTCTACTTTATCTTTGCATATTTTACGTGGCTGAATGGGCTTTCGCACAAGAACCATTCTTACCTACGAACTTTCAGCACAACGCTGATCAAGTAGTTGTCTCTACTACACCCCTTTCGGGGCCCTCCGTTGCAAATGGCATACCATCTAATGCGAGAGAGACAGACACCCCCTAAGCCACTTTATACGGTACAAGCCGTATGTCAAGCATGGACCAGTCTCGCGAATGAACGCGTAAAGTCGGTTGGGGGCCTCTTCATCAGGCATTACTGCGGTATACACAAGTACACGTGGGAGGGTAACAACTAAAAGATCAACGCCCACACGCTACATCTCGTGTGTTCTACCCGTACTAGCATTACTACGCATAGATCTAGCTCAGATACCACTCTAGGGGTTCCGCGTATGAAAACAATAAATTTTACCCTACGCCCCTGAACCCCTGAAGCTGCCATGACCTATCTATTAGTAATACAGTAACGGGAGGGGCTTTTCCTGAACTTACCCTTGAAGACCAAAAAGCGTTGTCAACGCTTAGGAGAGTCTCGTTTATGTAGACAAGCCGAAGCCGACCTCAAGGTCGTGATGAAGTCCTTGCGCTCCAACGGCTCCTACGACTTGAGTGCCTCAAGTGTGACACCTCGCAGGGAGTTACATACGTCCGGTGCCTGACGAAGACCCACGCTTCCCTGATCTAGCAGCAGTTGCGGAAGTAGAGCTCCCGGATCCGAATCTCGCAGCGCGACGACGCTCTGCGGTGAAGATGTCTCTCGTTCACGCAGTCCTGACTTGGGACCACGGTCATGTGAGAGAGACGGGGAGAGAAAAAATATCAATTAGAGGTCCTCCCAAAAGTGAGAAGACCTTTATTGATTATTGGTGTGTTTAATTTGGCCAAATACCCCCACTATATATAGGGGGAGGGGAGGTACTACCTCCCTCAAAGTCCCGGGCTGGGACTAAAGGAGAGGAGGGGGAGGGGAGGCCACTGGCCAACCCCTAGTGGGCCCCACGCAGGGGGCTATGCCCAGCCGGCTAGCCCCCTTGCCCCTTCTCCCTCTCTCCTTTCCCTAATGGGCCCTCTCCCTCCGGAAATTGGCCCATTAAGCCTTTGACCATTTAAATTGATTTTCTCTTTATTAAATAATTATGAATAAATGATTAAATCAATATTTAACATTCATTCACATATTATTCAACCTCTGTGGCTATGGAACACCTTCCACCTCCACTCCGGACATCCTCCGGACTTACCGAAACCCTTCCGGTTTTCTCTCTACTATTCTTCGGCGATTCCACCAATCCTATAAACACTCTCTCAGCATCATCAAGCCCTTAAGCGTGATACCCCATGGTTCGGAAACACTCCAGTCATGGTCGAGACACTCCCGCACCAATGATCGACAGAGGGACCTTGATGGCCATGTGACCCCTGTGCGTTCCACGAAGATCTTTCGTCGTTTGAACCGGGACAGTCGTGTCTTATTCCCTTTGTCTCTCGATACTTGCATTGCCTGATATCTGATCAATGACATCACCAAGTCGTGTTCAATCTCGTTACTAAACAATGCTACTTGACTCGTTCTGACAACTGATATCCCCGTGATCAAATCACACGCTGCGCAGCTATTGGATATAACTTCTCCGAGTGGGCCCTTTAAGTATCTTCCCGTCACATGGACGGACAAATCCCGCTCTTGACATATATTTCCTCTACGGTTTCCTCCGAGTACCTGAACACACCTTTATAACCACTGTATTACCAAGTGGCGCTTGATGCTATCTAAGCACTCTCAGGAGACAGTGATTGATATAGCCTCACGGTCTAAGGAATAGTCTACGAGGATCCATTTCTAATCATCATAACTTGAACTTCGTGACATGATCGGGTCACTATGTTTAGGTTGGGTATTGGTTCATCATCTCATTCTCGGAATGAAATGACTCCATTTCCAACTGGCATAAATGCCACATGATCAGGAAACATGATCATTTGTTGACCAATGAACCAGTGACTAGAGTTTCACTGGGAACCCCTGGTTGTTTATATATCACACGTGTATTGATGTTTCCACTCAATACAGTTATTGCATGATATAAAACTTAATCATAAACTATATGAAATATGATAATAGTCCTTACCACTATTTGTCTCTAGGGCATATTTCCAAGGGGGGAGATGGAGCACTCCGGATAGGAGAGGAGATACTGGGCCACTCTAGGGGATAACCCTAGGAGCCCTGCCCAGTCAAGCAGAAACAACAAGTTACAAAGAGAAATAGAGGCAAATGAAATGCGAAGGGAGGAAGCAAGACCCGGAAAAGAGCAATGAAGGAAAAGTGACTTACTCGGCCGAGGTTGGAGGTTCCCGAGGCTTGGGCGCTCTCCGGACAATGGCCTTGGGCACGGGCTTGCCCGCACCCTTAATCCCGGATTTCTTCTGCCTCTTCTTGGGCGGGGCGCCTCCGAAGCTGGGGTTGAGGTTGCTGGACGCTTCTGGGAAGGGGCAGGAGTCGGCTCCTCCACGTAAATAGGAGGAACCTCATGGACCTAACCAGCCAGGTTAGCTGAAGCCGAGGTAACCTAAAATGCATAAGAGATGGGCACCGGATCAAGTACCTCCATAATTTCAACATCTGAGTTGTCGTCATCCGGCAAATCCCTTAAAGAAGAGGCCTTACCAGAGGTTTGCTTGGTGCTATCCGAAGTAGGCAAGAATCTCTCCGAGTCAGGCTCGTCTGCATCCAGCTCTGCGTGATCCTCCACCCATTTGAGAGTCGGCTCCTTGCCATCCTCAATTGTCTGCTGAAGAAACAATTGAGAGCAAAAGTACTAAATGGTCAAGTTAGGATGCAATCCGACATACTACAAGACTCGGAAAGAATGCCAGGAGAAGAACAAACCTTAGGCGGCAATTTGGCCCGGGTGAAGGGAGCAAGTCCCCATTTCCACGCCTCGGAGAACTCCTTCTCTATCTTAGATATAGCTTTAACCCGACAGAATACGCCGGAGTTGCTAAGTTCGAAGGAGGAGGTCCGGTTGGGGTCAAGGGGACCGCTTAGATGGCAAACATTGTGAGAGCGTTTCTAAAGGGGGAGATCTGGCTGCTGACGAAAGTAATCATGACGTCCTCGCTGCGTAGCCCTAGCTCGACGAGTTCTTTGACCCGACGATCCACTTGATTTGCCAAGGTAGTACCCCATTTCGGGATCTGGTCCCACAACATCGGATCCGGAGGATTCATTCTAAAGGGGAGCAACCGGATCAAGTCCACATCCGAGCTATTCCTGACATACAAGAACGTCCAGGCCCAGCCTTTGCAAGATTCAAGGCCGGTAACCCGGGGAAATGCATAGTTTTTGCAGGGAGAAATTGAGGCTCCACCACACTAGGTCAGAATGCTTATCCGCCGGGGCGAGAAGAGGATCAAGGATGACGTTTTTCTTAAGACCAAAGAACTTGATCCAAAGTTCTTTGGAGGGCTAGAGGCCGACGTATCCCTCTATGCCGGAGGCAAAAGAGGAAAGGGAAGTGATTGCATTGGCAGGAAGGTGATGAGGCTGAAGATGATAAGTGTTGAGAAAATCGTGGAAATAATCACTCATGGGCAAGCCAAAGCCACGTTGAAAGTGAGAGAGAAAGACGACAAACTCGCCTGGGTTAGGAGAAGGGGCAATCTCCTGGGCGGCGAGGCGGCATGTGACGCCTGCGGGGATGCAGCGGGTCGCATAGAGCTAGTCAATGTCATCTTGACAGACCCACATGCCTGCCCAAGCGCCGCGTTCGTGCACTCCTTCCTCCTCCTCCTCATCCTCAGCAACAATGGAGATTTCCTCCTCAGTCATGTCCAGATTAAGATCTTCAGAAGGATAATCTGCGGAGGGGAGAGGCGGTTTGGAGCTGCATGACCCCGTAGCAGAGAGCATGCGTGGAATCAGTGGCGTGAATGCGAAAGAGCAGCAAAGCACGGCAGCAGCAGCGCGATGCTCAAGCAGAAGTGGCAGCGGCGGCTGTAGTGGCAGCGTGGAGAAGAAGAGAGAGAGCAGGGGTGCATGCAAAGTGGGGGAACATCCCCGAGAGCCACCATGCCCCCTATTTAACAGCGCCTCTGAGAGGTGTAGTGGGACCAACTGCTATGGACCAGCCACACGATGTGGCCGTAAATCCGCCAAACCAGCCAGTCAAACGCGAGCCACACCAAGGGCCACATGGAGCTAGGATCCCACGACGCGACGTTATGATATAGTTAACGAGGGGGCTGCCACGACGTGACACGCGCAGAATTTATTCCTAACAATCAATACAGTAACCAACACAGTAACCTGGCGCGGCCCTTAAAATGAGGCAAAGTGATAATTACCCTCCACGTGGGATGTGGGGAACCGTATGAGAGAAGGAGAGATAACCCGGATACAAGGATAGTGACCCAGCCAACGAGAAGTGACTCGGATTGAGCCAAGGAAATGTCGGATAACAAGAGCCAGTTACAAGGATAACTCAGCAAGGAAAGTGCAAGATCTTGTTAAGTGGAACCTGATGTGGCCTTATCAGCTGAAGTTGCTAAGACCGCACCAGCTTCAGGGACTAATGTTGGGGAGATACCCCCGGGTAGGGTCATGCCGGGGTATAAAGGCCGACTTAGCCGAGGTACGGCACGGTTAAAGCAAGTCCTGACCGGGTCACCTCAAGGCGGGCCGACTTACGAGGTAACTCGGCTCGGTGGATGTTCGCCTAACGTTAGCCCGGCCGGCATAAAACATATGTCGGCCATGATAATCTATCTTGTTTGCAGGTACCCTCGTACCCGTGTTAGCTAGACGCTAGCAGGGTTACCGCTTGGCTTCCAAGGGAAGGAAGGAATCTCTCAGTGGTCAAAAGCTGGCCTCTGTCCACTGTAGCGTGAGTGAAGCAGGCAGAGGGAAGGACCAGTGGGGCGTGGCCGACAAAGGTGATGTAGCCAGCATCGGCTGATGTTGCCAATGTCGGATGACGCTAAAAGCAAAGAAGCTCATAGAGGGTTACGTCCAAGGTCCGGACTAGCCGTTTAAAGTGAATAAAGAAACATCTTGCTTTACCCAAAGGGCATATTCGGGGAATATGCTGCCACATGTGCCCTAACTTTGTAACCTGGGCTCCCCTATATAAGGAGCACCAGGGCCTCCATAGAAGGGGATCGATCATTCTGTCTAAGGTAGAACTCTAGAGCATTATAATGGGGGGGTAAGAGAACTAGTCTCCTTCTCACGAACAACTCAAGGAGCCCTTGGAGTCCACCATTGATAGATCAAAAATACAAACACTTGTGTGTGGAATCACCACGTTATCTCTCCCTCGATTCCTCTAGTGCTCATTCGTCCCATCATTAGCCTATCCATGGCATCTGCCGTGCAACCACTACGACAAACACAAAAATGTCCAAACCCAAAACCAAAAAGAGAACCAAAAACAAAGACGAATCAAAGAGTGAAAAGTAATAAGAACAAAATAAACCATAAGGTCACATGATGCACACAAGAACATCCTTCCTCTCAGCATGTTCGTGCCAACCAACGGCGTCGCCTGGAATACGGCCGGTGGGAGCTAGTCGGACATGTCCACAACAGCATAAAACATGTTCACGACGTCTGTCCAAGTCCGCGCCCGACCGATTACACCCACTCCATCCATGTTTACGAAGGGGCGATTGTTGCTCGTTCAACCAATGAACCATTTTTTTTCTCCGACTCATGCATGTGAGCAGCTACAACGTCCGTTCCGGTTGTGTTCGCCAGAAAGACGCATGTAACTAAACACGGGAGAGGAACAAAGCAACAATATTTTTCTGCAGGGCGAGTGTAAGGACAACATTTTATAAGTGTCGCTTTAGTTCCAAAAACAGACACGGATATGGGGGAGGCATAGCGGAAAACCGGCCAGCACGCATCCTGCAAATAGCTAGTCAGGAGATAGCAGGGCGTGCATCGGATGGGAGGCATGGTGTAGAACATGATTCACACGTCCTATCACTGTATTTGAGAGTATTTTTTTCCACGTGAATGGAGCCACCACATGATCTATGCGTGAAGACCCGCGGATGGCGAGGGTTTCGCTGCCGCCTCACCTCTCGGATGCGAGAACCTACGGACAGATAGGATTTGCGCTACCACCTTAGCTCCCAACCGTGAGAAGTTGTGGCCGTCGAGGATTTCAGTAGCCATCTCAGCTCCTGGCCATGAGAACCCACTAAGGACGTCTTCATGCCATGCATATTGTAGTTCATCACAAGCTCTTGTAGCTAGGTGGGAGATATTGGATAACACAGTGTATGCCTAAGTCAATGGGAATCGTTATTCCCAAGGACACCAGACATTTTGAGTACGTGCTCGCTAACAGAGTTGTTCTCTTCCATCATGCAGCTAAAGAACTTTTCAGAAGCATTATAATCTCTACGGCAGCATGAGTATCGAAAATCATTTTCAATTCACCCATGATATCACAGGCTTTACCATTTTCAAAACGCTTTTGAAGTTCTGGCTCTAGCCCATACAGTATACCGCAATGAACTAATTTTATGGTCCTCCTAACGAGTCAGATAGACGTTCTTTTCCTTGTCAGGGGCATCAGGAGCTAGTGGGGGACCTAGCGGCGCTTCTAGCACATATAGCTTGTGTGGATCATTGAGGAGAATCCTCAAATTCATGGCCCACTCGGTAAAATTGCTACCATTCATTGCAAGTTTTTCTTTCTCCATGAACACAAATTAAAAGCAGGTAGTGCCATTTATAATAGAATTTGTAAAGTTTAGACTAAGTTTATGATAGATCGAGTTCAACTAATCCAAATTACAAATGAACTCCCACTCAAAAACAACTTCCCTCGTGTCTTTTTGGTGATTACATGAACCAAATCCACTACACCAAGTCCGATCATCACGTGAGTCGGTGTAGC